>CM046812.1:9085645-9308712 GCA_025617385.1 Murraya koenigii
CATTGAGTGATTTGACTTAATCATGTGTAAATTTATTGATGTAATATGTCTACACTGAACTGGATCACATATGAGATTTAATGAACCTAGTAATAACTGTCAGACTTATTAAATGTCATAGGCATTGATTTACTGTAATCTTAATCTTGAGTTAGTTATGAATTCAAGATTGTAGTTGTTATTTCATTTGAGTTACCAATGGGCATGACATACACATGTAGTCTAGATTACTTGGTATCTTGGTGGGAGCAATTACAAGTATTGAAATTATTGATTAACAAATATAGAATTTGTACGACACATCTCTTGATGGGTTTTCAGTACTTGATAATAGAATTCTCTGGCCAGAGTGTCTCAACATAAATAAGTATGTTGAAAATGATCATTATAGAAAACCAGTAAGTATCAAGGAAGAAGATGTAATTAAATTGATTGGACAGTTGGAATATCAATTTAAATTAACGATGTGGTACAAAGGATTGTGCACTAAAGAAATCAATGTGGCTTGGACGAATTATATTCGAGCATACAATTATGGAGGTCAGTTCCAATCTTATAATGGAGTAGAATTGGAATTAAATAATTATATTTGTTTAATTACAAATTTAATTATTGTAGCCACTATTGTATGTTCCCAAATAATCCCCGGGTTAGCTCATTTAATTGACAACACCATCACTGGACCCAAAAGTAAGAAAAACTGGCATATTAGATGAAAATCATAATTATAATATTTGTTAAGGCATAGTATGTTATATTCAAGTGTAAAAGGGGGCTTGTAATATTTATAAGGTGGTCTTTAGTTACACATTCTTTCCACTTTTACGTAAGTGGAGAGATAGTTAAAAAAGGAATTCTATTTTAAATAGAAATCCTAATCCTAACATACAAGGACTTTTCATAAGATATTATAAAAGGGGCATTATTCTCTTAAGAGAGGAGAGAATCCCAGGGATTTTAAGAAAAATAAAGAAGACATCTAAGAGGAGCCGGTTACAATTGGGGAGTGGTGAAACAGACGCCCACACGTCCAGTGTTGATCAAACTTGAGTCATAGCCTGGAAGATCGTTTGGAAACGGATCTACAACTCTCAATTGTTCATCTTCTCAAAACATTAAGGTATGAATTTCTAGATTACTTAATTCTTATATGTTGTATGAGATCGGTCCTAAAAGGTTTTAATTGAAAAACCTAGTTTTATTCCCTTCAATTGGTATCAGAGTCATTTCATAATAAAATATAAGAATTTCATAAGAAATCTTTCTTGTTAATTATGTATTAGAGTGACACAATTTATTTAGATATATATTATTTGTTAATATATGAATAAAGCATGCTTGGATTGTCTCAATTCATGGTTATAAATTTGTTTGTAATTTTGTTTTGGATTTGTAACAAAAGGGTTGGTCTATTATCACCATGTTTCCCTTTTGATTTAATTTTATGTTTTAAAATTTTTAAGTCATCAAGGGTTGTAATCTGTAAAATAAAAAAAAAAGGGACAGATTCCGACAAGAACGCACGGAACCAGCAAAACCAGCAGCAATAGGCCGCGTGCGCGGCTCGCAGCAAGACCCGTGCGCACTGCAGGCCAACGCAGGCTGCTCGCGCAGCAGGACACGCTCGCTGCTCGTGCGGCATGCCCGTGCGCGCACAGCAGCAGCTGATAGCACGTGTGGCTCACGCAAGCAGCAGGCTCTCGCGGTAGCAACAGTAGCAGCAATCCTCGCGTGGCAGCAGCAGGCCTCTTGCTGGCAGAGCAGCAGCAGCAGTCCTCACATGGCAGCAGCAGGCCTCGCGCATGCAGCAGCAATCCTCGCGCCACAGCGGCAGCATCGGATGTCTGGCACCGGCAGGGGCGTTTTTTCGGCTCGACAGAGGCGAGTGCCGACCGGAAAAGGGACAAACGGAAGCTTTACGTTTTTTGAGTGGTAATTATCACTCAGACCCCTAATTTCAGTAATATTTTCAGAATGGACAAAAATTAGTATACTATTATGCATTTAAGTTTAGAAACGTTTTTTGGGCTTGGTAAATCCTAGTTTTAAGTCCAATAAAATTTGGGCTTAATGGATTAAAATGCGTGGATATAGTTTAACAAATTAAATTTATTTTTGGTTCAAAAGTTTTACGTAAAATTTTATTTTATTTTCTTTAAAATAAAAAATTTGGACCAATAATAAATTTAAAGCCCACATTAGCCAAGGCCATCAACAAAGATAATCAAAGAGAATAAGATATTGACATAAAGCCCAATGAAGATTAGGCTTAGAGTTAATATTTTTTATTAGGAAAACCATGAATTGAGATTATTTAATTTTTCTATATGTTGTGTTTTAGATGTGAACATGCTATGATAACATGTCATATAGAATAGGTAGTGCCACTCTATGCATAATAATATATGTCATTCATATAACATGAATTCATGTATATTGTTTGAAATTTGTAAATGCTTAATAATATAAGATATCACTTAGATAATATTATAGGAAGCATGCAATTAACAATATATGTATGTTTTAAAAAGGAAAAGCCAACTTTAAAAATATTGAGTGGGAGAGGGAAGATTCAAGATAATTTTCCCAAGGGCTCCATTGTTAGTTCAATAATAAAATTATATATATACCTCGACTTCATGATACGGTGATGCTCCTTACGGAGGGTATATATATTAGAAATTTTATTTGATGAACTTCTTTAAAAATAAAATCGAAATATTTTTCAATCTGTTGATCACCCTAACGGTGGCTACATGACATGAGAAGTACGTAGATTAAAACAATGATTATACACTCAACAAAATTTGTTATTAACCTTCCCAAAGAAGCTCTGTTAACAAAATTTTAGCCCTAAAAGATAACGATAGTTATTTATCATGTTACGACATGAAAGTAAATAATCTAATGGTTAATTGGGTCTGGTAAGTGATAGCATGACTTCCCCAAGGATAGCTTGCTAAAGCGGTACCAGATTATCGTTACAATAAAATGAAATGATTTTATGATTTTTTGCATTTTTAGAATTTTATTGTGAATGTTATATCAATGTATTTATGCATGTATGTTTTATTTTTCAGAAAATTTCTTCCATCAACCCACTATTAATCATCCTGGTTAAAAATAAACTCACTGGTGAAAATTACTTAGATTGGAAACGCAATCTATTTAATATTCTCACTGCTAAAGACTACAAATATGTTCTGACCCAACAATGCCCTCCAATACTAACGTTATACGATTATAGAAATCAGAAGGAGTCTTATGAGAAATGGTGCGAGGCTAACAAAATGGCTAAGCGCTACATATTGGCTTCAATTTCTACGGAACTGTAGAACAAACTTCGGAGCTTGGAAACAGCCACTGAAATATTGGGTAGTCTCCATCAGATGTTTCAGCAGAATACTGATTCTGCCAGAGAAGCAGCGTTAAAATGTATCACTGACACCAAGATGGAAGAGGATACTAGAGTTCGTGATCATGTCCTCAAAATGATGGACTATTTGAATGAAGTTGAGATTCATGGTGTTGAGATCGATGATAAAACAAAGATCAATATGGTGATTGAATCTTTACCTGATACATTCAGAGAGTTTAAGGTAAGCTATATCTTAAGCAATAGAGATATGACCTTAGTTCAATTGATGTACGAACTACATGCTATAGAAGAATGTTATCATAGCAAAGAACTTCCTAAACAAGAATTCTCTTTAAGGCCTAAGTCGAAAGACAAGGGTAGACAAAAGAGAATTGACACAAGGAACCTGTCTGCTAGAAAAGATGGCAAGTCGAGAGACAAGTGCTTCAAGTATAGACAGAAGGGTCATCGGAAGAAAGATTGTCCTAAGATTATTAAAATCAGGTATAAGAAATCTTTAAGCTTCCTAATTAGTTCAGTTTTCTATTGATTAATGCAATAGTGAATTCTGAGATAACTAATTTTATTTGTAAATTCATTTATTTGATTTTCAAGAAAGCAAGAGATTTAGTGAAGAAAGCTTTAAGCAGCAGTAGAGAAAGATTCTAGTTTATATCAGCTGAGAGGACTAGATCAATTGTACAAGACTTTAAGTTTTGATATTTGTCTTTGTATTCCAAACATTAGAGGAATTTTATTTTGGTGGCTTGTTTTTGTAAACAGAAGCACAATGTTATTTTTTATCCTCTGTTAATAGCTCAATTTTATACTTTACAAAGACAATTAATATCATATAAGTCTATTGATCTGTTCAAAGCAAGATATAATGATAAAAAGTATATTATTTATCTAAGAAAAGAAATGTTTTTTCAAAACCAATGGCACCTCTAATATTTATGCTTAAATTATATAAACTATAATAAGATTTCATGAAAATGATTAATAATAGGTCTTTCCTGACCTATTGAGGTTGATCATTGATACTCTACAAATCTTATTTAGAAGAGTAATATGACAAATGTAGCTCCTTTTGAGCTAAAAGAAAGCATAATATTGTATTGCATGGAATTAGTGCATATAAATGTATGCGGACTAATTAGTTTACATGTAAGTAGAGGTTATGAGTATTTTATCAAATTGATAAATATTCATCGCATTTATGTTTGTCTAAATGCGTCAAGATTCCATGGCTTTTGAAATTCAAAAGAGTACATGGATAAGACAAAGAAGCAATTAGACAAGAACATAAAAGAGCTTCGATATAATCGAAGTAAAGAATATCTCTCTAGAGAATTCAAAGTCCATTTGGTTGTAAAATGGGATAAACTCCCATTTATAATGAACATTGTGACATAATAGTGTCATTATATGAACAAACAAGATTCTTTTGGATAAAATATATACTTAGTGATTTATCATTTACCTTTTTTATTCTAGATACCAGTATTTAAAACTACATAGACTATTGAACTTAGTTTTATCTATATCAGTGCCTATTACTCCATGGAATTATGGACATGTCACAAACTTAATTTGTGACACATCTATAGTTAGAGATTCACTAGTATTTATACTGAAATTATAGGCAGAAAAGATGGATTCATGTTCAAAAGTATGCATGTTTTAGGTATTCTAATGGAATAAAGGAAAGTCTAATTTATAGACCTCAAGATAGGAATGTATTTGTAAACATACACTATACTTTCCTTGAGGAAGACTATATAAATGACTTATAACCTATGAATACGGTAAAATTAGAGAAATCATAAGTAAGGAGATCATATTGATGCTCAGTTTTCTATTTATGTAAGCATAGAAAAGAGCAAGAATGATTAAAAAAATGATTATTCCTGAACAAATTATCACTTTTAGAACCTTATCGTAGTGGGAGGGTAACTAGATTACCAAACAAGATACATATTATT
The DNA here is from genome assembly GCA_025617385.1 of Murraya koenigii. Lineage (NCBI taxonomy): Eukaryota > Viridiplantae > Streptophyta > Magnoliopsida > Sapindales > Rutaceae > Murraya > Murraya koenigii. Next base: position 9,090,989 of record CM046812.1, read on the forward strand.
GAGAGAAACCTATATGACTATCTCATATGAACATGTATAAAATCCCATTGGATACAATGAAGCTCTAATAAATAGTGATGTTGAACATTGGAAAAGGGCTATGAATCAAGAAATGGAATCTATGCATTCCAATAAAATCTGGGAACTTGTAGAGACACCAAATGGGCTAAAACTTATTGGATGCATGTGGATCTATAAGAGGAAAAGAGGAGTAAACAGAAGGATGGAAACATTTAAAGCAAGGTTAGTAGCCAAAGGGTTCACTTAAAAAGAGGGAATCGATTATTAGGAAACGTTTTCTCTGGTTGCTATGCTTAAATCTATCAAAATTCTGCTCTCTATTGCTGCAGTGCTAAATTATGAAATTTGACAAATGGATGTCAAGACTGCCTTTCTTAATGGGCATCTTGAAGAAGACATCTTTATGCAACAACCAGATGGATTCATACAAAAAGGCCAAGAACACTTGGTATGCAAGTTGCAAAGATCCATCTATAGATTGAAGCAAGTATCCCAGTCGTGGAACATCAGATTTGATCAAGCGATAAAATCGTTTGGATTCATTCAGAATATTAATGAACCATATGTGTACAAGAAAATTCAAGGAAAATTTGTAGCCTTCATAATTCTTTATGTAGATGATATTCTCCTTATCGGAAACGATGTAGGAGTATTGACTACTATAAAGAGTTGGCTAGCAAAACAATTTGATATGAAATATCTGGAAGAACCTAGTTATATTCTTGGTATCAAGTTGCTACGAGACCGAAAGAATAAAATGATAGCTTTGTCTCAAGTGGTCTATATCAATAAGATATTGGCTAGATTTAACATGGTAAATTCCAAGATTGGTTTGTTACCATTCAGACATGGAATTTTATCCTCTAAGGTTCAATCACCTAAAATTTCTGAGGAGATAAAGAAAATGAGACGAGTTCCTTACGCGGAAGTTATGGGAAGTCTCATGTATGCCATGCTTTGCACTAGACCAAACACATGTTTTGCAATTGGGATGGTTAGCAGATATCAATCTAATCCTATACCTAAACATTGAACTACTGTCAAGCACATAATGAAGTATCTGAAAAGAACTAAGGATTATATGCTTGTGTATTCAGGTGTTGAACTTACTCCAGTGGGTTATACTGATTCTAACTTTATGTCAGATAAGGATTCTAAAAAGTCTACTTCTGGCTATGTGTTTACATTAGGAAGTGGAGCCATTAGTTGGAGAAGTGTGAAACAATTATGTGTCACAAACTCCACAACAGAAGCTTAATATTGGCTACATCTTAGGCTGTAAAAGAAGCGGTATGGCTCCGCAAGTTCCTTCGATATCTTGAGGTGGTATCTGCTGCAAGTGCACTATTTAAATTATTTTCGATAATAATGGTGCAGTGGCTCAATCAAAAGAACCAAGAAACCACAAGAAACAAAAACACATTGAGAGGAAGTATCATCTCATATGGAAATAGTGTTGAAAGGTTATAACCTACACTTAGAGTCCTACAAGCATGTGCAATTTACTAGATATGCTTTGAGAGCTAGTGGGAGATTGTTGGGATTATGTGCTCTTTAAAGCATATTGATTTTCTGATTAATAAAATATTTCAAGTATTTATTCAGATATTTTGAATTGCATTAATATTTTGAGTAAAGTCCATTTAATCATATTATATGTATTTATGCGATCACCATGTGTATGCGCAGAAGACATAAATACAAGTTATCTTATGATTAAATAAATTAAGTTTGCAGTTGATAAATAAAGTTGGGCACTTTATTTAGGTATAGACTGTAATAAATTCATTGAGTGATTTTTCTTAATCATGTATGAATTTATTGATGTAGTATGTCTACATTGAACTGGATCACATATGAGATTTAATGAACCTAGTAATAACTGTCAGACTTATTAAATCTCATAGGCATTGATTTACTGTAATCTTAATCTTGAGTTAGTTATGATTTCATGATTGTAGTTGTTATTTCATTTGAGTTACCAATGGGCATGACATACACATGTAGTCTAGATTACCCGGTATCTTGGTGGGAGCAATTACAAGTATTAAAATTATAGATTAACAATATAGAATTCGTACGACACATCTCTTGATGGATTTTTAGTACATGATCATAGAATTCTCAGGCTAGAGTATCTCAACATAAATAAGTATGTTGAAAATGATCCTTAGAGAAAACCAGTAAGTATCAAGGAACAAGATGTAATTAAATTGATTGGACAGTTGAGATATCAATTTAAATTAACGATGTGGTACAAAGGATTGTGCAGTAAAGAAATCAATGTGGCTTTGACGAATTATATTCGAGCATACAATTATAGAGGTCAGTTCCAATCTTATAGTGGAGTAGAATTGGAATTAAATAATTATATTTGTTTAATTACAAATTTAATTATTGTAGCCACTATTGTATGTTCCCAAATGATCCCCGGGTTAGCTCATTTAATTAACAACACCATCACTGGACCCAAAAGTAAGAAAAATTGGCATATTAGATGAAAATCATAATTATAATATTTGTTAAGGCATAGTATGTTATATTCAAGTGTAAAAGGGGGTTTGTGATATTTATTAGGTGGTCTTTAGTTACACATTCTTTCCACTTTTACGTAAGTTGAGAGATAGTTAAAAAAGGAATTATATTTTAAATAGGAATCCTAATCCTAACATACAAGGACTTTTCATAAGATATTATAAAAGGGGCATTATTCTCTTAAGAGAGGAGAGAATCCCAGGGATTTTGAGAAAAATAAAGAAAACATCTAAGAGGAGCCAGTTACAATTGGGGAGTGGTGAAACAGACACCCACACGTCCAGTGTTGATCAAACTTGAGTCATAGCCTGGAAGATCGTTTGGAAACGAATCTACAACTCTCAATTGCTCATCTTCTCAAAACATCAAGGTATGAATTTCTAGATTACTTAATTTTATATGTTGTATGAGATAGGTTCTAAAAGGCTTTAATTGAAAAATTGAAAAATCTAGTTTTATTCCCTTCAGTTGTATCTGCTGCCTCAGAAATTTTTTGAAGAGAACAAAAATAACAAGTTCACAATGCGGCCCAATTTAAGTTGAATGTGTGAAACAGCTTGGACCACAAGTAGAAAGTAGTTAGCTAGTGAGCGATTTAGACATTTTACACCAATCAGCCTTGGTTTTGTGCGACTACTAAATAATTACATTTTATCAATTTTTATTAATTATAATCACAGGATATTAGAGTTATAAAAAGGAACTATTTGACTGTGGGAGTGTGATCAATATTTAATATTGATGGTGAAATTTGTCAACATACTACCTCGAGGGGTGAAGGCCAATATATGAGAAATAAGGATCCCTTGGGGGAGAAAACAAGGAATCTGGATCGTGGCTACGAATTGGTCAAAACTAGTAGGCTAACATGACAAAAATATAGAGATGAGACTTAGCAATAGAAAGAACTGTTGAAACACAATCAAAGTAGTTGAAGAAGTTAACTACAATGCAACCAAGCACGAAAAAGTAGGGACTTGACCCCCAATCCTAAAAACATGATCCACTCTCTTCGATATTTGAAGGGAAATAAGGGTGGAGAGATGTACGAGAACATATCACCTCAGGAATCGGATTAGGCTACCTCCCCACAACCTTCTAAAATAAAGGAGATGGATTTGTAACCACCACGCATTACTTCATTCCACAAAAGAAGAAATCTACTACTATCAAATAAAAATACCTACTCACCTAAAGATGTGGTATAGTATAAATACTCAATTATTTTTTCAAAGAGAGGTAAGTTCACAAAAACTTCGATTTTATAATTCAATTCGAACTCTTCAGCCAATACCTTAAGCATTGGAGTGAGATCGCCAGAACTATTTCACCACTTTTTGTTTGTTACTATGTGTCCAAGCATACATCCATTTATTCCACTTGGTTTGATTTAGGCAGAAAAAAAAAAAAAAAGGTATCAACATTTCAATAACTAAAAGGATCGATTACCATTTATCCAAACATCCAACTTGTCAGAATTTAGTGTTTCTAATATTAGAACAATTCCCCAAGCGTTGTCATTGAAAATATCTTATTACCATGTAGAGCATATATCAAGGGTAGTATGGTACCTTTGCTTCTAAAATTTAACAATTGAATTTGATTGTGTAATTGAATGTGTTCGTTACTTTCTTATGTGTTTTGTATCCTAGACAATTAAAAATGTAAATTTCTTTTTTAAATGCATATTGACTTATTCTAATTTTTATTTAATATGTTAATTTTTGTGTACCATATCCAGAATTGGCCTAACCTTAGATATATAATTATTCTCAGGCACAGATGCCCTTTTGTTTTTTTAAATGCACATATGCTGTTAAGTCGTGTGACTTAATAGAGTAAATTTTCAAGATACTATAAAATTGTGTGGTTTAATAACATAAAAAACTGACTCTATTAAACCATACAGCTTAACATCGTGTTTGTATGTAAAAGAGTGAGGGCACCCGTACTAGAAAAGGAATATATATATATATATATATATATATATATATATATATATTGAAAAATAACTTCTCAGGCTATTTCTCTTTTTTTTTTTTGTTGTTATATATATAATCTTCATGCGTTGAGATATTTAATTATAGAAGTTACTATAAAGATAGCACTCAGATTATTTGATTAAGTTGTTTGATGATTTCTTCGTTAATCTAGGGGTCTTAATAAAGAAGTTTTAAAAATGTTGAAGTGCTATTTGTGAATGGTTTGCTATTCATTACTTTGGTATGATACAAATTGAAGATGTTTAAGAATCACTTATGCATTTCTAAGTAAATTTTGCATTTCTAAGTACATTAACATTCTAATAATCCACAAAATTTATTAGAAAGCGACAGTATTCAAATCAAGATATGATTCATGTAGTAAGATTAATTCAACTAAAATCCTTTACTTGGTGCTTTGTTTGTTAGTCTTCCATAACCCATTGAACTTCTACGAAATGATTCATCTGGTGTATAAATTTAGCTAGCCATTGGAATTACGAAAAATTTCTTGTCTCTTTTGCTGTAAATATAACAAAAGGAAGTTATATATCGATTCAGTTATCTAATAATTCAAAGACAAAAGTATCATAAAATAAACTAAACAGGGGCATGAGAGTTAAGTTTAAAATTAAGAAGAGTGCCAGGGTTTATGGTGGGTGCATAAAGCAGAGTTTAATTTATTCATTTGAAGTATTTGTCCTCTTTAGTAATTTTTTATATGGACATTTCAGTAATAAAATATTTTATTTGAATTTGGGTTAATCCAATCGGATTTCGAATTAATCGGATTGAGAAAAAAATCTCTTGAAAATAATATGAATTTATAATCCGATTCAATCCGATCCGAACTTAATTCTGATCAGATTAAAAACTTGGGTTGAATTCAGATCAATTATAAAATCAAATTCAAAGACAATTATTTTTTAATTTTATAGATTACATTCATTAGAATACATTTAGAATTTAACAACCCCTTCAACTATTTCAACTCACCCTCAAAGCCTAAAATGCTAATAGATTTTCATTTTTCCTCATTAATTTTTCAATAAACAAACAAAAAATGAAATAAATATATACTGAAGAATGTGTGGCAAAAGGCAGCGAGGCGAGGCGCAATCAAAGCAAAGGCTGGCAGGCTACTGGTGGCTTGGTGCGACCATGGATCTGCTGTGCTTGGTGGTGGCTGGCGCAATCAAGACTTAGGTTGTCGGCTTGGTACAGTCAACAATAGTGGTGGAGTTTGCTTGTTCAGTTTTTCAGTGGACAGTGGCGTGACTGGTAAATTGGCGATTTGGAGTTTGGCATTGATGGCAACTTCAACTTGCGTGAGCGGATGTGGAGAAAATGAGAAATTAGGTTTTGTGTTTTTGTCTATTTTTTGTTGTGGTGGGTGTGGCCGTGTGGGGCTTTGTGTGTGTGTGTGTGTGTGTGTGTTAGTGTGTGTAGGTGTGGGGCCTTGTGTGTGTGTGGCTATGGGCCATTGTGTGTATTTTGACTTTGTTTTTTCAATCCGATCGGATTGTCGGATCAAATCGGATCAGGTTTGATCTTATTTGAATACAATTCGATTGAATTAACAAAAATTCATCCATTCCGGTTTGCCTTTCAACTTGCATCCGATCTCAATCTTGAATATTCGGATCTGGTCTGAATCAATTGATTTGCCCATCATTAAGTGCGAAGCATATTTTTGTGGGTTCAAAAAGTCCCATCCAAAAAAGAATTTCAGATTAGTTTAGTGGTGTTGTAACATTTGACATAATTATCCTTCATATAAAATTATTATTTTAATAATAATAAACATGGGTTTGGGCTTGGACTTGGGCTTGGGCGTGGACTTGGTATATGCAAGTTACAGGTGGGTAATTTCGGCCAGGCTTATTCTTTGGAGACAAGTGCGAACTTGCATTAATTCAATACAACAATTTTATAGAAAATCGTAAAACGGTACTAGCGTTTTTGCAGCATACTCATAAATTCTTTTTGTATTTTTCCTTGCTTTTCCTAATATACCAGATTCACTTAATCTCTCAATTAATTACGTTATTAAAAGGTTTTCCATTGTATGAAATTTTCACTCTAACAAACTCATTAATTAGGAGAAAAAATGAAGAACATAAACGTTGCATCAGTGATGATGTTTTCGCTTATAATTTTATGCTTTTCATCAAACAAACCTGGAGTAGTGGGGGTTAGAGGAGAAGAAAATGATCTGATTGAGGCTACTTGCAAAAAGACCTCGTATCCAGATGTATGTATCAAGACTTTAAGGTCAAGTCCTGGAAGCTCCGGTGCGGATGTCAAAGGTCTAGCTCACATTATTCTTGAATCCGCATCAACATACTGTAATGATACGTATGAACAAGTCAAGAAGTTGCTAAATGAAACCAAAGATAAGGCTATGAGAAACTGCCTCGATGTTTGCTGTCAAGTTTATGATCTAGCTATCTGTGAAATCCCCACGGCTATAAAATATCTGGAGAGTGGTGATTATAACTCTGCCGTCCAATATGCAAATGATGGAATAATTGAAAGTGACACTTGTGAAAGTTCTTTTTCGGAATTTCCAGAAATTCCGAAGTCGCCACTTACTGATAGAAATAACGGTTTGACTAACCTTTGTACAATTGCTTTGGATATGATCAGCTTGTTTAAATAATAACCTGGTGTAATCCGAAATGAAATAAATAAATCAAGATTTCTATATGTTTGGGTAATATCGGGCAGGCCCCTCGAAGTCCTTCCAGCTCGAATAAAACACCCCGAGAACAGCCTGGCCCGAGCAGCTCTCCAGGTCAAAGTTGGTCAAGGTCGAGAGCTAAGCACTCCTTTGCCGGCTCGAGGTCGTCCACTCGATCGAGGCTAATAATGGTCTGGCTCCGAGCACTCCCTTGGCTTGCTCGATGTCATCTCCCCAGGTCAAAGCTGGTCAAGGTCGAGAAGCACACCTTTCCTGCTCGCAGAGGTTAAGTCCACGAGCACAACTGGACAAGACCAGGCCAGGCGACCAGACCCGCTTTCTCAGAATTCCGGCACACCTTTTAATGTTTGACCAAGGCCCCACATGGTATGGTGGTGATCTCATTGCTCGATGGTAGGCAAATGCCTCAAGGTATCATCATTTCTAGCGCACATGCCCGACATGGTGATCTGGCCACGTGAATCGGGTTAAGGGGACATCCGCTCATCCCCAGGGAATATTCCGCCAATCCCAGCTGTCAGAGGGACCCAGATACCACTAACGTGGGAGTGGACAGCCTGGAAATGGAAAGAGCGGGAAAAATGGAGTATAAAAGGAAACGAAGGGGAACGTTACAAGGGTTGGTTGGAAAAGCCGATTGGGAAAAGGGTTGGAAAAATCCTTTCACTGAGTTCTTCCTATTCGACTTCTCTTACTTTGATTTTACGAAAAAAACATATCCATTCAAAAGGGGCGAAAAATACCCTTTCATCTTTCCAGTCTCCTTCACTAAGGAGATACCAAAAGAACAACCCGATTATCGACTTGAGCATCGGAGGGTTTCGTCGGAACACACTGGCGACCCCGACCTGTTTTACGTGAGTACAGGACCGGAGATCTCCGATTCGAAGAAGGCAGTGGAGCAGGACGAAGGAGGCAATCCTGCTCGAGATCGAGCTTATCGCGAGCAGAAGACCGAGGCACTCGTTCTATGTCGCGAGCAGAAGGTTCAGATAGTTCTGCTCGAGCTGTTTGAAGGCTCGAGGCACTGTTTCGAGGCACGCGGAAAAAACTGCATCAACATCTTTTGGCGCCGTCCGTGGGGATCGGCACAAAAGCCTGATTTCCTAATACATTCAAGACACACGACACAGCGATGAGGAAGCAGTAGAAGAGGAGTAAGTCGGAAGAATCGATAACTTTGAGAGAAGTGGCCAATGAGGCCTAGAATAGGAGATCTAGGAAAGAATGGATCGGATGGAAAAGCAGATGGAAACTCGACCTCCACATTACAAGAACTCGAGGAGGGACGGAGAAAAGCATGTAATGATGTCCGGAGTCCAGTAGAGGAATGCTCGTGTTCGGGAAAATGTGGGAGATGAAGCCCAAGACCTAGGGCACCAAATGTTGCGGTGAGGAAGAAACAAACATGGAGGAAAGGGGTCTCGTCGACATTTGCAGGATGCATCTGACCTCTCGTGCGGAGGAGTTGGAGGGAGAGGTCTGTGAGTTGGCACTGAGTTGTGGAAGATCTTGAGGGAATGGAAAGAGCCCAAGTGGCGAATAATCTTTGGATAGCGAATCTCACTCTCGGCGAAGATCATGGGTGTCACGATCCCACGTGACTTTCGCTTCCGGATCTGAAATTTTCGGGAAAAAGTGATCCATTAGTGCACATAGAGCGGTTCAACGACATGGCGGGGTGCAAGGATTGTCGGCGACTCGGAGGTGTCGGGTCTTCCCACTCACCTGGAGGAAGAGCGAGAGAATGGTACTCATGAGACTCCACGGGAAGCATCTTGAGCTTTGAGCAGGATGTGTGGGAGTTCGCGAGCAATTCGAGTAGCGGTGACCACGAGGATGACATGATGGGCTGTCGAGTAAGGCGAGAGGAGGGAGAGTCCCTCGGGAGTTTATCAAAAGGTACCATAGATCGGTTCTAGATCTTGGTGCGTTTAACCATCCCGAGCTACGAGAGGATTGAAGGATGGTATTCGGATGGGGAGACCATGGTATAACTTGCGGAGTCCTTCGATCCGTTCGTTTTCGGATGCGTATGAGCAGGTGAAACTGGATATGGTAATCGAAGAAGAAAAAGCTGTCAAACTAAGGAATGAACAGGCCAATGGAGGAAGGAGGAAGGAGAAAGGGGTCTTGCAGGAACACAAGCTCAAAGGCGACGAGGACCAGGGTTGCCCAGTCTAACCCTTATCGAGAGCTCCCCACCGCGGATGGTTCCTTGCCATCTCGCGGGTCCCGGTCGGGATCACGGAGAATACAGGCGTCATGATGGTCACACATCCCATGATCGGCCGCCAGCGGACACTGAGATGAACCACGTAGCAAGAGATCGCTCGTTGCCACCCACAGAAATTTCCCAAGGGATGAGGGGATCTAAGTGGTGGAGCAGAGCCACGCTTATGGACGATATCTGAGGTGAAGGTATCTCTTGAAGAGATACTTCAAGTGGCTGAGGAGCGAGGACTGCTGAGCCCTCCAACGCCTATGACCACGCAAGCTAGCAAGCGGCACAGGGGGCAGTTCTGCCATTATCATGGAGACCACGGCCACTCCACATCACAATGCGGTGATTTGAAAAACCAGGTGGAGGATCTGGTTAGGAATCGGTACCTGGATGAGTTTGTAGAGGGAGGGCATCCGTTGGTTGAGCAACAGTCTGAAGAAGATAGCTGGGCTTACGAAATAGACGCGGAACCACCGTCCACGAGGGTAATCTCGGGAGGGCCCACGATGGCAGGAAGTTCAAATAGGGCTCGGAAAAACTACTGCAGATATGCATGACGGTCGAGAAGTCTGTTCACGGCTCACTGCTGCCAAGAAGGCTAAGGTTCGGCGAGTGCCAATCATGTGGACGGATGAAGGCGAGGAGGGGTCTTTGTACCCTCACGAGGATGCCACAGTGGTAAAAGCCAGTGTAGCAAACAAGGAAGTTGACCGAATCTTGGTTGACTCGGGAGCTCGGTGGATATTCTCTTGAATCCACACTCGAGGATTTGGGAATAGCAGTGTAAGCCTCGAGCGGACGAGCACTTCCTTGAAAGGATTCGGGGAGGAAAGCTAATACCTCTAGGAATCATCAAGCTGGCAGTAACCATGGGCTCGAAGCCTTTCGAGAAGAACATGATGCTTGGATTTCGTGGTGGTAGATGAGCCAGGTCCGTACCGAGCAATCTTAGGAGGCCGTTTATGAGGATCGACCAATGCGTGCTATCCACCCATTACTTAGCCACTAAGTGTCGAGTAAATGGGACTGTTGGGGTCGTAAAAGGCGACCGAAGGGTGGCGAGGCTACTACTGCTGTAGCTGTCAAAGAAACTATGTAGATTACCTCAGTTGGACACGAGGGGAATCGAGGACGGAAGGCAAGAGCCGGTGAGAAGTTGGAGGAGGTCGAGGTGAGAGCAGGAGACCCCGAGAAGAAAGTTCGAATCGGCTCGGGCCTTAGCGAGCCGTTGAAGAGAAAGTTGGTGGAATGTTTGCGAGCACACGCAGATGTGTTCGCATGGACGCACGAGGATATGCCTGGGATCGACCCATAAGTGGCGTGTCACAGGCTAGCAATACGGAGAGATGCTAAGCCGGTGAGGCGGAAGAGGAGATCGTCGACCGGGAGAGATCTGAAGCCATCAGCTGCGAGGTGGAAAAGGCTGCTGAAGCGGGATTCATACTGGGAGTATCTTACCCAGAATGGATTTCGAATGTGGTCTTGGTGAAGAAGGCAAGTGGGAAATGGAGAATGTGTGTTGACTTCACGAGATGTGAACAAGGCACACTGAAAGATAGCTTTCCACTCCAGAAGATAGACCAGTGGTGGATTCTACAGCAGGGCACGGGCTGCTTAGTTTCATGGATGCATTCTCTGGATATAATCAAATTCCCATGCACCGATAAGACGAGGAGTGCACAGCTTTTATCACTAATCAGGGGTTGTACTGTTACAAGGTCATGCCTTTCGGCCTAAAGAATGCAGGGGCGACGTATCAGAGGCTAGTGAACAAGGTCTTCAAGCCGTTGATCGGTCGGACTATGGAGGTGTATGTAGATGACATGATCACCGAGTCTAAAGAGCGGAGGAGCATGTAAGGCATCTAGCGGAGACCTTGCACTCTTAAAAAGTACTGAGATGAAGCTAAACCCGGAGAAATGTGCTTTTGGAGTGGGTTTGGGAAAATTCTTAGGCTTTATGGTGAGTCAGCGGGGATCGAGGCCAATCAGGAGAAGATAAGAGCGATGGTGGAAATGAGGTCCCATGCGACCTCGAGGAGATCTGAGTCGGCCAGGCAAACTAGCGTCCCTCAGCGAGGTTCGTATCCGAGCCACGGACAAATCGCGAGTCTTCTTCGGGAAATGAAGAAGGAAGGAAGACAAAGTGGGCGCTTGAATGCGAGCGGCGTTCAGCGATGAAAGAGTATCTGTTGAAAGCTCCACTATTGTCGAGAGGTACTGTTTCTATACTTGGCTGTGTCCCAATGGGCAACGATCTCGATTACGGTAAGGAGGAGTCGGGGTGCAATAGCACTGTTTATTACACGAGCGAGGCGTTCTAGAAGAATTTACGAGTGTGGAGGTGGAGCAGATCCGAGGGGAAGAATTTTCGAGCGGATATGATAGCTTCGCATGGCGGCCGCATCGGACCCCAAATTCCCAAAGTCTATCCCTTTGGAAGTGAAGACCTGCTCGAGCATCGAGCAGGAGGACGAGGTGATGAGCCTATCGACGAGCAACACCGGATGGAGCCAATCGTTTCTTACCTGAAGGAAGGGACGGTCTTGCGCAGATAAGAAGCGGGCAAGAAAGTTGAGGTGCAAGGCAGCCAGGTACACTCTCATCGATGGGGTCTTATATAGACGGGGGTACACTCTCCCCTTGCTGCGGTGCTTAGACCAAGAGGAGGCTGATTATGTCCTCCGAGAGATACACGAGGGAGTCTGTGGAAATCATTCTAGCGCGAGGTCCTTGGCTTTCAAGGCCTTGAGGCAAGGATATTTTTGGCCTCGCATGCATCAAGATGCTCAGGAGAAGACGAGAAGCTGCAAGAGTTGCCAGAGCTTTGCCAACCACCTAACTCAGCCTCCGGAAAACCTTACGGTGATGAATTCACCATGGCCGTTTGCTCGATGGGAATTGATTTGATTAGAGCCACTGCTAGAAGGAAAGCATCCGCCACCCATGCCGTAGTCGCGATTGATTATTTCACCAAATGGGTCGAGTGGGAGCCTTGAGCAGCATCACGGAAGGTAAAACCACCGACTTCATTTGGAAGAATGTGATTTGCGGTATGGGATTCCTCGTGCGTTAGTCACCAGATAATGGGAGGCGGTTTGATAATGGCAAGTTCGGAGACTTACATCGAGATCCGGGAATAGAGCTGAAGTTTTGCTCTCCTCACACCCATGAGCCAATGGGCAAGTAGAGGCCGCGAATAAAACTATAAAACGCCTCACGAAGACAAGGCTGGGCTAGCAAAGGGGCTCGGGTGGACGAGCTGCACGGTGTCTTATGGGCTTCTGAGAACCACACACAAAGCGGCCATTGGAGAGACCCCATTCTCCTTGGCGTTTGGGCACGAGCGATGGTTCCACTGAGATAGGAATGGGGACACACCGGACGGAGCACTTGACGAGAAGCAAAACAACGAGCGAGATGTGTGCGGGCTGGACTTCTTTGGAAGAGAAGAGAGAAGGGTAGCTGCCAAGATCTCGGAATATCAGCGAGAGTGGCTCGTTATTACAACCAAAAGGTACACATTCGCCGGTTCCAGGTGGGTGATTGGGTGTTGAGGAAAGTCAACCAAAGCACGAAGGACCCAAGGCAAGGTGTACTAGGACCAAACTGGGAAGGTCCCTATCGAGTCACTCAATTAGCAGGACCAGGAGCATACCGGCTGGCTCATCCAGATGGACGAGAGGTCAAGAGGCCGTGGAACCCACAACTCCTGAGGAAGTATTTCCAGTAGGTCTCCTTGTATTATAAAATGCTAATGTAAGATTTCGTCCCAAGATGGGATATGTAAAAGTATAAATGTATGTAAGAATAAGAAAAGCATTCATAATGTAAGTTCAAAATGAAGACCGGAAGCAAGAAAAACTCCTTGGCCAGAAGTCCCAAAGCCTAAGTCTTAGGCGGGATGGTGCCAAGCTTGGGTCAATTGCAGGCCCGAGCAGGAGTTACAGCAGAAGAGCTCCTCGGCCAGAAGTCCCAAAGCCTAAGTCTTAGGCGGGATGGTGCCAAGCTTGGGTCAATTAAAAGGCCTGAGCAGGAGTAACATCAGAAGAAGCTCCGGTCAATTAAAAGGCCCGAGCGAAGATCAAAAAGAGCTCCTCGGCCAGAAGTCCCAAAGCCTAAGTCTCAGGCGGGACGGTGCCAAGCTTGGGTTAATTGCAGGCCCGAGCAGGAGTTACAGCAGAAGAGCTCCTCGGCCAGAAGTCCCAAAGCCTAAGTATTAGGCGGGACGGTGCCAAACTTGGGTCAATTAAAAGGCCCGAGCAGGAGTAACATCAGAAGAAGCTCCGGTTAATTAAAAGGCCCGAGCGGAAGATCAAGAAGAGCTCCTCGGCCAGAAGTCCCAAAACCTAAGTCTCAGGCGGGACGGTGCCAAGTTTGGGTCAATTGCAGGCCCAAGCAGGAGTTACAGCAGAAGAGCTCCTCGGCCAAAAGTTCCAAAGCCTGAGTCTTAGGTGGGACGGTGCCTAGCGAGGGTCAATTAAAATACCCGAGCAGAAGCAGCTTGCGAAGAACGCTACGGCCAGAAGTCCCAAAGCCTAAGTCTTAGGCGGGATGGTGCCAAGCTTGGGTCAATTAAAAGGCCCGAGCAGAAGCAGCTCGCGAAGAACGCTATGGCCAGAAGTCCCAAAGCCTAAGTCTTAGGCGGGACGGTGCCTAGCGAGGGTCAATTAAAAGGCCCGAGCAGAAGCAGCTCGCGAAGAACGCTACGGCCAGAAGTCCCAAAGCCTAAGTCTTAGGCTGGACGGTTGCCTAGCGAGGTCAATTAAAAGGCCGAATGAAGCGACTCGGGAAGAACGCTACGGCCGAAGTCCCAAGCCTAAGTCTTAGGCGGGACGGTGCCTAGCGAGGTCAATTAAAGGCCCGGCGAGGCAGCCATGAAGAACGTTATGGCCAGAAGTCCCAAAGCCTAAGTTTTAGGCGGGACGGTGCCTAGCGAGGGTCAATTAAAAGGCCGGCGAGCAGGCATGCAAGAACGCTACGGCCAGAAGTCCCAAAGCCTAAGTCTCTGGCGGGACGGTGCCTAGCAAGGGTCAATTGCAGGCCCGGGCAGAAGTTCAAGAGGAACCCCTTGGCCAAAAGTCAGAAAGCCTAAGTCCTAGGTTGAACAGTGCCTGGCAAAGCTAATTACAAGTGAAGGAAGTTCATGAATAATGCTAGACCAAAAGTCCCTAAGCCTAAGCTCTAGGCGGGACGGTGTTTAGCAAGAGCCAAATGCAGGCTCGAGCAAGTCAAATGAGCTCGTAAAATAAACATAAGGCTTTTTAGCCTAAGTCAGAGCAAAACTCTACCATGCATAGGTTAAACAGCATTACACTTGGGCATAAAGGAAAATAGGAAGTCCAACACTTAGAAAATTTTTTTACTTAGCAAGCATATTCAAAGTCAATTCAACATAGAAGACAAGAATGTGTGCACACGAGCAGTCAATAGAGTTGTTCAACATGTGTCTTTTTATTTCATTGAAATGATTACATATGTAAAAAAAAAAAAATGACAGCGTCCAAGTCATTCGGCAGGAGGGACGTCATCAGCAGCAGTAGGAGGAAGAGCAGCACCAGCAGGAGGGACATCATCATCAGCAGCAGCAGGAGGAGCAGTAGAAGGGACATTAGCAGGAGCTTCAGCAGGAGGGGCATTGGAAGGAGAGGGAGCGAGCTCTCTGACAACACCTTGGGGCTCGGATGAAGTGGCTTCAGGGTTGCTCATATATTCAACTACATACCCTTCAACCTTGGACATGTCGGCCTCAGGGTATGCCTTGCCAAAAGCATACATGAGACAGTCATAATTGGAGTCTGCCCCATTGTTATACTCAGTGGCAAGCTGGACCTGTAAAGTGTCGATTTGCCCCTGAAGACGAGCAGCTTCGCCCTCAATAAGCTGCTCGTAGTAAGAGTTCTGAATGTCCAGATCTTTTCGAGCATGCTCCAGTTCATCCTTGGTGTCAGTCAGTTCCCTCTGAAGCTCAGAGGCCTTGGAGTCTGCCACTGCTGTCTTCTCTGCAAGATTTAAGTTCTCGTCCAGAAGCTTCTGATTTTCCTCCTTCAGCTCACCCACAGTCTGCTCCAAGCTCTGGACCCTTGCTTGAAATTCCTCCTGGGAGCCCCGAGCTGAAGCCCTGAGAATGGTTGCAGCCGCTAAAGCTCGGGAGGAGAGTCGCTGGATGGTTCTGAACAGCTCGTCATAATTAAAGGACTCTACCTCATCCAGGAATCTGCTGGTCAATTCTTCATTGTAGGCCCTCAGGTAAGACTCGGAACGACCAGGCTGAGCTTGCTCCTGCACACTGCCGGTTCGAGGACGAGTGGGACCAGTGGTCCTTTGTCTCCTTCGTGGAGGACCTTCCTCTGCTCGCTCGGTCTGTCGAGCAGAAGTAGTAGCTCGAGTGGATTGAGGCGGAGCACTCGTTTCTGCTCGTGGCCTCTTTGAGGTGCTCGCGCCTTCAGTTGTCCCCACCCGCCGATGCAGCATCTCGCGCATTCGGCTGCTCATATTTTCACTTGGCACTAAACCGGATTCCAAAAAGTTTTGGGGTGTCAACAGCTCCCTGCACGAGCTCGCGTTTGTAAGAACAGTCTGCACGTTTGCTCGAAGCTGGCCCCCGATCGAATAAGAAGCACTCTAGAAAGCTGCAGATATAACCAAAGTAGAACAATGAGAACAGACGCGAGCAGGAAAACTAAAAGTAAAATCCACAAGACAGATAAACGACCTGGAGTGCAAAAGTGCCGCGGGACTAGATGGACCCTCTCGCTATGAAGTGCAGCTTGCCCCACTCTCCCCAACGAAGAAGAATTTGCTCTTCCGGTTGCCATCGAGGTCGGGAGATCGGTGATGGGCTTTTACCCTCAGTTGGAGGTAAGGTAATACCAACCGAGCATCCTTCGAGCTGCACTTCAGTTGGTAAAGGTGTCTGATTTCCCCTACCGAGGGCTCACCCAGATCACAGCGTCCCCACAAAACAAAGAGTCCGGAAAGGACCCTCCACCCATTTGGGTTCAATTGCCCCGGGGCCAGACGGAACCCAGACAAAACTCAGGCAAAGTAAAGTTGGAGGCGGCTAACCCCCATTGAAGCACTCCAAGTAGAAGGTTGTATATCCTTGGGGGGGATGGCTGGGGATCTCACCCCTGCCCGGCAACCTTAAAACTACACTATCGGGTATATTGTAAGTATCCCTAAGTCTATTCAAATCCAACTGGGTGGTCTCACCTCTCAGGTGATCAATGGTGTATTCCCCACGCTCAGACCTTTGGTGGCCCTTGCCTCTGATGCTGGTGGGTCTCGGCGCATGGTAATTCCTCTCTGTACTAGAATCCCTCATGGGGATTATACTAAGGGGTTGTGCCTCACTAGAAGAGGACGAATCCTCCGGCAACATCCTACGGGCTTGTTGGGGATTTGACATGTTTCTTTTTTCATAAGGGTATAAATTAACGGAGTTCAGCAGGGGAAGAAACAGAATAGCGGCAGAAAATGGAAGATTGGCTTGTACCTGAACGCAAAAGGAAGTCTGGTTGGCCGAAAATCACCTTGACAGAAATAAGAAGACCAGTAAACGGCGGAGAGCAGATTAACTTTTGAATTTGAACGAAAGTGAGCAAACAGAGGGAACAGTGAAGAAGTTGGGGATTTTTAAAGAGGAAGACGCGTCCCTTCAACTGGCGGCATGCGTTTCGAGGGACACGACCTTTCGGGTAACATCTCTTCGAATTTTAAATGCACGGCTGGGATCAACCCACGTGTCCCGTCTTAAATGTGAAGTGACTGAGGTGGGAGACAGCTGGGAAACGTGGGGAAGCGTAAAAGGCAGCGAATTCGGCCCATCATTACTGAGTTTCCAGTCTTATCTCGCTTCACTCAAAAGACTAGAAACTGGGGGACTAGTGTTTGGGTAATATCGGGCAGGCCCTCGAAGTCCTTCCAGCTCGAATAAAACACCCCGAGTACAGCCTGGCCCGAGCAGCTCTCCAGGTCAAAGCTGGTCAAGGTCAAGAGCTAAGCACTCCTTTGCCGACTTGAGGTCGTCCACTCGATCGAGGCTAATCATGGTCGAGCTCCGAGCACTCCCTTCGCCTGCTCGATGTCATCTCCCCAGGTCAAAGCTGGTCAAGGTCGAGAACCGAGCACACCTTTCCTGCTCGCAGAGGTTAAGTCCACAAGCACAACTGGACAAGACCCGACCCAGGGCAGCTCGACCGGTTTTCTCAGAATCCCGGCACACCTTTTAAAGTCTGACCAGGGCCCCACATGGTATGGTGGTGATACTGTTGCCGATGGCCGGCACATGCCTCCAAGGTATCATCATTTCTAGTGCACATGCCCGACATGGTGATCTGGCCACGTGAATCGGGTTAAGGGGACAGCCGCTCATCCCTAGGGAATATTCCGCCAATCCCAGCTGTCAGAGGGACCCAGATACCACTAACGTGGGAGTGGACAGCCTGGAAATGGAAAGAGCGGGAAAAATGGAGTATAAAAGGAAACGAAGGGGAACGTTACAAGGGTTGGTTGGAAAAACTGATTGGGAAAAGGGTTGGAAAAATCCTTTCACAGGTTCTTCCTATTCTGACTTCTCTTACTTTGACTTTCTGAAAAGAAAAACATATCCATTCAAAAAGGGGGGGGGGCGAAAAAATACCCCTTTCATCTTTCCGGTCTCCTTCACTAAGGGAGATACCAAAAAGAACAACCCGATTACTGACTTGAGCGTCAGAGGGTTTTCGCCGGAACATGCCCGGCGACCTCTGACCCTGTTTTCTGTGAGTACAGGACAGGGAGATCTCCATTCTGAAGAAGACAACGGAACAGGACGAAGGAGGCAATCCTGCTCGAGATCGAGCTTATCGCGAGCAGAAGGTTCAGATAGTTCTGCTCGAGCTGTTTGAAGGCTCTGTTTGAAGGCTCGAGGCACTGTTTCGAGGCACGCGGGAAAAACTGCATCAACACTATACATTCCCATTCTATCATGTCGACTATATAAATTATTAGCAATTTTTATGTTCATAGGTCGCTTGAGTTTAAATTTCGGGAAGTAAAGGGTTAAAAAAAAATTAATTTGGGTTTTGTTGAGCACGAACTCTAATATGTTAAAAGACTAAAAGCTTAAAATTTATGTTTCTAGTGGTGCGCATGGGTTGGATAGGATCACATTTGTGGAAATGAGACACAACTCACTATTGTTTGGATTGAGAAAAAATAAATCTTACTCAACTAAATAAACATGTTCAACCTAAATCAATTCAATCTTAAGTCATTGGGTTGAGTTGGGTTAGGTTCATCGAGTTGAAAGTAAAATCAAAATATAAAATAAAATAAAGAAAATGATATGAAAACTATCAGTAGTTGAAATAAAATTTATATATATAACTTAGGCATAATAGCTTTCCCGCACTTTATTAAATTGCGAAAACTCTCACTATATAATTTATATATGTGTGTGTGTGTGTGTGTATAGTAATATTCCAACAAGGGATCTCATACTTTATTGGAGTGAGGGATTCCCTAAAAGATAAGAAAAACACATATTTTAATACATTATATGATAACTACAAGGTATTGTAGTATGTGTTTTTCATGTCTTCTAGTTTATCCCAACTTAATAACTTAAAGGATTTCTTATTAGATAATTAGAAATGCTCCAATGAGTGTTCCATTACCTTATTTGTAATTTTTGATCTTTTAGCTTGTTTATTACTTTATTAAAAGTGAGAGATCCTTATTAGATTATAATTTTTGTATATATATACATATAATTTTTTTTTAAATAAAAAATATTTGTGTGTGTGTATAGGTTCCAATGAGGATTCTCACACTATATTAAAGTGTGGCAAAGCTATTAGATTATATGGCTTAATAGTGTAATACACATAACACTATTAAATCATATG
Organism: Murraya koenigii; assembly: GCA_025617385.1. Lineage (NCBI taxonomy): Eukaryota > Viridiplantae > Streptophyta > Magnoliopsida > Sapindales > Rutaceae > Murraya > Murraya koenigii. The sequence goes on from CM046812.1 coordinate 9,110,347, forward strand.
ATTTAATGGCTTTGTTGTACTTTAATAAAGTCGAGAACCCTCACTATATATATAATTTTCAAGTGCGAACGTCCAACTTTACAATGTTATAAACAATTTTTACAATGTTGTAAAGTAGTTTACAAAAGTTAGCTTCTTCTAATGATAAAGAGTACATAACAGTATTATTTTTTCTCTGTTCAGAAAGAATTGAAAATTGCATTCCATATTTAGATTCCACGACAAGAAAAAACTAAACTTTAATATAGGTATAGGTTTTTTTTTAATTTTATTTTTTATCTTTTATTCTACTAAGATGTGTGCAGTCGTGCAAACTATTGTATGTGATAGGTCACGTGTCACATAATCATTGGCCGAGTTATTAGATGCAGCAAATAATCAAATGATACATGGCCTATCGCACACAATAACGTACTAGATGGTGCGCACTTAATCTGGACTTCTTTATCTTAAGATATGTTCTTTCTTTTATTTGACCAAGCCCTTCAATAAATCATTATAGGCATCCAACATAAGGAGTACTCTTACGCACGGGCTATTGATGATAAACCTCTTGGAGCAATTTTGGTCTCCCACAATTTAATTAATGTGTAATAATATTTGTAAGAACTGATTGAGATTTGAAAATGGTGCAAGTATTTTGTTGGATGATTAATTATTTAAATCAGCTAAAACTTGCAATTGTATCGAAAAGGGATTATGTTTGACAAGGAAAAGAAGATGAAGAGAATTTAAAAATACATATTTAATTTTTATTTTAATTAATATAGATTTTTTAAACTTTAATAATGACAAATTAGTTGTAGTTTATTTAAAGTTGGTATTTTAATGTCATGTCAGCCCCAAGGTGGAAGAGGAAAGGTAGATGTATTAGGTCAGATGCAATCATTTGGGACAAATATATAGTAATCTCCAATAGATAGAGTGAAGCTATTGAACTTGTTTGTTCAGATGAGAAAAAGTACAAGGCTTAAGGTGGTGGTGTTTTCATTTCAAATTATAGTTCTCATTCAGATATTGTCCCCAAGTTTAAAGAATTGTTTACTCTCACTCTCTTCTAGTGATTTGTGAGAATGATTTAGGTGGAGGCTGGTTGGCAGCCCTGTCGATCACCATGAATCTTTTAAGTTGGAACGTTTAGGGACTGGGGAACTTGTGAAAGTTCATTGCTCTTAAAAAAGTTCTCCAAATTTGTAATCCTAAAACAAAACAATCATCAACACAAATGGAAGATATCATAGGAAGGCTGCAATTTGAAAATTGCTTTGCAATAGACAAAAGAGGGTTGAGTGGGGGTATGTGTTGGATCATAAACATGATCCAAAATTAAATAAATTCAGGCCCAAATACATAGAAACTTCCTGTGGTAGGTGTGGTAGGTTTAGTTGGTGTGGTTAGTGAAGTTAGTAAGTGTTAGGTTTAATAAATTGTTAGGATTTGAGTAGTAGTTGAATAAATGTATGGCTATGATTAAGTTGTAATAAGTATAAATACCATCTATCACTTTTAGTTTATGCATAAAGTAAAGTAACAAAATCTCAGTTGTAGAGAATGAAAAAAAAAATAAGAGTTGTATTTGAAGAGTGTTGTTAAAGAAATAAAATAGTGTGTTTTGAGTGTTTGATTTTTGAAATTCTCCAACAAGTAGTATCAGAGCTAGTAGTCGATGCTCAACATAGTTATATAATATATCAAATCGAAGAGCTCGACGAAAGGAACGTAACACCGCAAGCATTAACTTGATTGGAGTCCAAATGCTTCTGAAATCACCGCTAGAAGTTTGCTGCCTAGAAATTGAGTCGACTCACTAAATTGAACCAAGTTGAACCGAACCAAACCAAATTGAGCAGATAAGAGTTAAACCAGCCAAGCCAAACCAAACCAAACCGTTACGTTGATCGCTGACTGAAATTTGACTGTTGACCAAATTTTGACTCGAGTCCCTCCCAAAGTTTTTCGAACTTCTGGATTATCCATCCATTGACAATCTCCAAATTCTTACTCAATGTATGAGTTATAGTAAGTGGTGGCGTAATTTCATTCTAAGTTCCACAATTAAAGGGAAGCAAGTTTGACAATTGGAGTATTAAAATGAAGGCTCTATTGGGTGCACATAATGTGTGGGAATTCATGGAAAAAGGCTTTACATTACTAGAAAATGAAACTACTTTAACTGTGACACAAAAAGAGAATTTGAAAGACTTGAAGAAGAAAGAAAACAAAGCAAAGTATCTCATGTTTCAATCATTAAATGCAGATGCTTTTGAAAAGATAGTTGGTGCAACCTCCTCAAAGGAAGTATGAGAGAAACTAGAGACCTCTTATAATGGAACGGAACAAGGCTCGTCTCCAAACATTAAGAGGTGAATTTAAGTTCTTACACATGAAAGTATTCGAGTCATTGGGTTATGACCATTTCCAATGAATTAAAAAGAACTGGTGAAGAGTTAAAAGAGGTAAGGATACCAGACTCGAAGTTTGACTATATTGTCATGATGAAAGAGGAGATCAAAGATTTGGAGACTATGACGATTGAGCAACTTCAAAGAAGGTTGCAAGCCTATAAAGAAAAGTTGAAGAAGAAGCAAAACATCGAAGAATAACTTCTCAAGATGGAAATCAATCAAAAGAAGAGAGAAGAAAGCTCCAACAACAAGATAAGACAATATGTTCGAGGTAGAGGCTAAGGACGAGGCTGAGGTCGTGGTCATAGACGAGGCTGGTATTTCAACCACAATAACTCCAAATATGAAAGAGAAGAAAGCTCAAGTAGAAGATGTAGAAAGCCGAAATCAAACTCGAGGTATGGAAAATCTTAAATTCAATGCTATAATTGTCATAAGTTTGAGCACTATGCTTTAGAATGTAGGGCTTCAAGTACCAGAGTAAATGGGAAAGTGAATTATGTTAAAGAGAAGAATGATGAAGATGGTACACTTTTACTAGCACGTAATGACACTAATGGAGGTCCAGAAAATAGCTGGTATCTTGACACGGTGCTAACAATCATATGAGCAAACATAGAAGAATGTTCGTGGAACTTAATGAATTAGTGAATAATAACATCGCTTTTGAAGATGAATCAAAAGTACCAGTAAAGAAAAAAGTTAACATCTTTTTTTATACAAAAGATAGTAGCCATCAATTAATTTTAAATGTTTATTATGTGCAAAATATAAAAAGCAACATCCTCAGTTTGGGTTTACTTTTAGAAAAAGGGCTATGATATCCATCTAAAAGATTATAGTTTTATTTTAGGAGATGACAAAGGAAACCTAGTTATAAAAGAGAGAATGTTAAAAAATATAATGTTTCCTTTAAATATTCAAAACGATGTTGTAAAGTGTATTAAGGCTTGTCATAAAAATCCAACCTGAATTTGGCATCTGCGATATGGACATCTTAACTTCGAGGATTAGAGCTAATATCAAAGAAGAATACAGTGAAATACCTACCTTCAATTAATCATCTTAATCAAGTTTGTGAATGATGTTTACTTGACAAATATTTTAGAAAGAGCTTTCAAAAGAGTCAAATTCAAGAGCTCGAGAGCCATTAGAGCTTATTCATGCTGATGTGTGCGGTCCATTCAACCCGAGCTCCCTTGGTAAAAGTAACTACTTCCTTCTCTTTATTGATGATTTTTTCTAGGAAAACTTAGGCATATCTTTTTAAGTACAAGTCAGAAGTTTTTGTAGCTTTCAAGAAGTTCAAAGTTGCAGTGGAAAAAAAAAGTGGACATTAAATTTAAACCATGAGATCTGATCGAGGTGGAGAGTTCACTTCTAAAGAATTCATAGAGTTTTGTGAAGCAAATAGAATTCGGTGCGCTTTGAGAGTTCCAAAATCTCTCCAACAAAATGGTATTGCAGAAAGAAACAACAAAACCATTTTCGACCATAAGTGGAGATTCACCACTAACAAAACAAGTAGAAGAACAAAAAGAGTCACTGCTCCACCTATCTCACTAACATCAACCATAAGTGGAGATTCACCACCATCTTTCTTGAATGAAAGAATCGATGAACGCACAAGAAGTCTTTAAGATCTTATGTAGTAAATGAGAGACTTGATAATCTCACTCTTTTTTGCCTTTTGCTGATTATGAGATAGTCTACTTTGAAGAAGCTGTGCAAAATAAAATATGGAGAAGAGCAATAAATTAGGAAATCAAGTCAATTGAAATCAATGACACTTAGGAACTTGCTACTCTTTACAAAGGTCACAAGGTGATCGGTATAAAATGGGTGTATAAAATGAAAAGAAATACAAAGGAAAATATTGAAAGACGTAAGGCGAGGCTAGCTGCAAAAGATTATAGTCAAAATGTTGGCATCGACTAGCTATTTGCTCCTGTAGCCGACCTTAAAAGGTTACAAGGTGATCGGTGTAAAATGGGTGTATAAATAAAACAAAATGGGTGTATAAATCAATCACCTCTTTTACATTTTAAAATCGATACGGAGCATAAATGAATAAATATAACTTAACACAATATTTATACGCAATAAACATTTATTTCGGAAAACCATTTAATGGAAGCACTTTAAATATTTATTTCATAAACAAGACTTACTATATAAAAATCAAATAATTTTAATATATTCCACTCACAGTGACAATTTCAGACTCGGCTATCACCCAAGTCCGCAGGTAGATTCTCGTCCGCAGATCCACCTATTTTATAGAAATGACATAATTACTTTCCATAATTATAATTCGAACTAATCTCGCAAAAATAACGCTTAAAATAAATATTCGTCCTAATATTACAACTCTCAATCTTCCCGGTTTACCGCAATAATCCCGTATTCGTAATTTACTAATATAATCCGAAATTATACTACCCTCAATTTCATAATTTACTAATTTACCGTCAACCTCATAAGATTACCAATTTATCCTCAATTCAGATTACAAAATCACCCTCAAAGCTAGAAATTACGAAATTACCCTCAACACGTGAAATTACCAAAATGCCCCTACGGTCAACATTGACCGGAATTCACCCAACGGCGGTGGGGAAGCTCGGGCTAGACACTTATCGTCGAGGTGAGTCCAACGGTGCCGATGGTGTCCTCCCACGCGTGGCGGCGAAGCCGGATCGAGCTCGTGAAGCCGCGGCTCCTTGGGGTGATCGGATGACGACAAATCGGCCTCCTCGGTGCCAGTGACAGGTCGGGAATGGAAGATGGTGAGGTGGGGAACAAAACCCAAGTGGTGGCGTTGCCAAAATCCGGCTAAAACACGGCCAAATCGTGACGGGTTTGTGCACGAGCTTCGCACTCCCGTTCGACGGCGTTCTCGATGTTTCTGGGCTGTGGGGATGGCAGGGGAACGTTCTCTGTCTCGTAAGCTTCGATTTGATACCGAGCTCATCCGGTGGGGTGGTCGGAATAGGGAGTTACGGCCGGGTCAAACTCGCGGGTCCGGGTCGGGTCAAACAGGTCAGCCACTCTCTCTCACGGTTTCTCTCCAAAATTCACACGGTTTCCTCCTTTTATAAATACCCGCAAAATATCATCTAGACCCCCTCATGATTTATCACATAAATCCCCTATTAATTTATCATATAAACCCCCTCTTAATTTACTTATTTACAATAATTAGTAAAACAAATGCATATGTTACAGATATAGGTGCAAACTCAACCCTCATAATCCTCTTAGAGACTTTCTGCAATAAGAAAATCATAAATAGAGTCAACTTGCTTCCTAATGATAATTTTCCATTGATAGTGATTAATATACACAAATTCAAGTGATAATTTCCACCCTTTTCCTTCACAGTGGCAAGCAATAACAGTTCGGTGGTGACTGACCCGTTCCAATTCAAAATATTACTGAAATATGCATTGATTCTGAAATATTAGTTTGTTAAAACCTATAGGTATGCTTTATAACAGGGGCGTTCATATTCAGATCATAGTAGCTAAACATTAAAATGAGCTCAAATGGCATTTGAAGTATACTAGGCCCCACCCATCTACTTCCTATGGTTTTAGAGAATGTTATTATATTCATAAATAATTGTTTATCTATTACATACATTGGAGAACATCAAAGGAATACTTAAGAGAAAATCCTCCTATACAGACTTCTAAAAAAATTTCACCTGTCAAGATTAGATAAAATATTGACAAAAGGCATTGAAATACATTTATGGATTGCATTTATGGAAATCCAATTCCCTCTGAAAATGAAAATAAAATGGAGGTCCTGCCATTTTCTTTCTCTTTTTTTTTCTTTGGACCATTTAGATGGCCCCCAACACAAGTCCTATCCTTTTCAAAATTTTTAAAATGTCATTAGGTGAACTCTCTACCAAAAATGTATATGGCCATTCGCTGCTAATAGTTGGGAAAAGAAAGGGCCCATTTAGTAGCTAATTGGTCTACTTAAGTTTATTACAACTGCAGTATATATTCTTATCAAAAAAATTAAAACTACTGCATATATTTTTTACACCATATTGGGTCACAAATCTGTTAAATTCTAGATACTGACCTTTTAAGAGAAAAACCAAACTCTTTTCTCAAGATAGCCAGCATCATAAGTTTCACTAAGTAAAGGATTGAAGGGTTTATAGTGCCAACCTTCAGAGGAAACATAACCAGAGACAGAAGAAGCAGCAACATTTAGAATCCAAAGGAGACTGTTTCCCTGATAGTATTACATGGCCAAATGAAGCAATATGTAACATTTAATAGATATAAAAGTATAATATATTTTTATGCTCATGAAAAATTTAACAGCATTAAACATGCTAGAGCCCAAAAGATGTCCAAATTTCTCAACATTAAAACCCTCTCCAGCATAATAAGAATACAGATTACAAATTAAAATCACAAAAATTAAAAAAAAAATTTCTTTTTCTTCATAAAAGAAAAAAAACCTAATCTCACCAGCCAAAGAATAAAAAAAAGGGGAAAAAACAGATATATATAGGTGGATAAGGAGGAAGGGAAAAAAATCAAAGTCCTAGCGTGTTTCAACACCTCCAACAGGAGGTTCTCGTCTAGGTTTGCGAAGCTAGTTTCTTTGACTTGCTCTTCCTCCTCCTCTTCTTGTTTGATTTTCTTCATCTTTTGGTTGTCTCCAGTGGTGACCTGAAAATCAAGATCTATATGCTTAATAAAGTAAAACAGGAGAGAAAGAGGAAATGAAAAGTGCTGGTGATTAGAGCAAAGGTGATTAAACCCTAATTTATAGAAACAGAGAGCAGCGCCCACTCTGACGAAAGAGCTTTGTTTTGTTGGAGAATAAGCCCATTCTGTAATAAGCAATTAGGGTTTTGATTCTTTTTTCAATTTTGGTGAAAAATGGAAAACTCAAGTGTAAGATTTTCATTATCTATTTGAATTAATTGAATTCAATTTCTAAATGGGAAGCAGAGAACAGAAGAGGTCGAGAAAAGAGAAACAAAAAAGAAAGAGGAAGGGAAAGGCAAGATAGCTATAGAGAGTTAAGAGTTTGGGTGTGATTGCCAGATGGCTGCGACAGAGAGTTAGAGTTTATGTTATGTTTTGCTTTTCTTATTATCTTTTTGTTTTTTTAAATCTTTAAAATATTATTTGAAATTTAATTCTACAGGGTTTGATGGTCTTTGATGGTCTGTACTTCAAACATTAATGTTTTAAACTTTAGAAGTTTCGGGTTCGAGTTGAAACTAAAATAAATTTTAATAATTTTTTTTTTAATTTTTGATACTTTAGTGTTAGTGAACGTTGATGTTTAATTTACTGACACACTAGTATCAATAACCTTTAATACTTACTTGTTAAAAGCGCGAAATGGTGCATATGTTCAATATTACTGACACTTTTTACAAAGTATCAGTAAACTAGGTGTCAGTAAATGTCATTTTTGTAGTAGTGATTCTTGTTGGTTAATGTTTGTTGAAACTTAATTTAGTACTTTAATACTAATATTTTTTCTTTTTTCCAAGCAGTTGTGTAGTTGAATTATGTTAATTGAAGTGATCTATTTGGAATGTTTATTATGTGAATTGTGTTGCGAGGTTTGGTACATTTCATATATTTTGAGTTTTTTTTTATGGTAAAACAAACAAGAAAAATATAATTAAAATAAAAGTATACTATTAACTAAAAGTAATATAACATTACTAAATACTGACACTAAGTATTTAAAATGACACTAATAATTTTTTACATTATTTAGTTAGTGTGCTCATGATACTCTAGTGACAAGAATTATTGACATGTAAATAGTATCATCAAATACTAACACCAAAGTGTTATTATTTTAGTGATACTATAGTGACACGAATTACTGACAAAAAAATCACTAAAACTAAAAATTAATGTCGGAGTGTTCTAGCTTGAGCATTACTGACAACTAACAAATATTAGTAAAAGTAATTACTAACACTAAATTTATGCCAGTAAAGCCCATTTTTCTAGTACTATTGCAGTTTGTCTTTATTTCTTTAATGAAGGAGGGGATTTATCGAATATAAATCAAAATCTTATTGCTATTATCCGCGAGTTTGATAATCGAAGTAAAATTATTGATTTCAGACCTATTAGCCTATGTAATGCGCTATACAAGATCATTGCTAAGGTTGTGGCTAACATAATGAAGCCTTCCCTCTTTCAAATTATATGAAGCAAAGGTTGATTACTGATAATCTGGTGATTGATTATGAATGCCTCTATCAAATCAAGCATAAATGAGAAGGCAAGTCAGGTATGGAGGTGTTAAAATTAGATGTCAATAAAGTCTATGATAGAGTGGAATGGTCTTTTCTTACAAAAGCTATAGTCAAGATGGGTTTCTCATGTAAGTTGGTAGTATTAATCATGTGCTGCATTTATCCATCCTCTTTTTACTTCTAATTAATGGTGCGGTATAATATGTTATTCATCCATAAAGAGGCTTACAATAGGGATGCCCTTTCTCTCTTTATTATTTTTTTATGTGTTGATGTTTTGTCTACTTTACTATGTAGAGCTATTAAAAGTGTAGTAACAGAAGGGCTTTATTTCATAGCCCTCAAACTAGTCCCAAGATCCCTAATTTAGACCAACAAGATGCTACAAGATAATCTGATTAAGCTTTGAACAAGATTAATTACAATCCAAGGAGATGATGATTGACAAATAAGAACAAACAGAAATGAAAAGAACTAAAGAACTTAAAGAAACAGAGAACACAGCAAGGTTACAAGGTACAACTAATTCACCATTAGCTTACATCTACAGAGGAACAAATTGTAGGCTTTTTATTGATTGATCTTCAAGATTTTGAGAGATTATAGAGCACATTGTATAGAATATTTCCTCAATTACAGAGCCTCATATTCTATATATACTAATGTGTGTAACCTTGAGTTTATTGTACCAAAATTAGCTTCATTCACTAGTTGGTAACAAACTCATAAACAAACCAGAAAGTCACGTGCAAGGCACGCTTAATATCGGCTTGAATCAGTAGCTTTGAGCTTGTGCATCTTATGTGTTTTATTAAAACCAAATGGCAACATCTCAAATAATTTTAATGAGCAATTTATACACACATCAAAATGCAGTCATAGATGTAATTTCAATCTGTATTAATGAGCACCCAAAATGCACATATGGATGTCGTTTTGAAGCCTTTTGAATTATTTTAAAGTTATACAACAATTCTCCACCTTGAAACAATTCACCTTTAAACAGTTCTCTCATTTTCACGCAAATTCAACATCTGCACAACCCAGTTATGTCCAAGCAAGCCTTGAACTTAGCTGTCGGAACCACCTTTATAAGTATATCTGTAAGGTTGCTGCCAGTATGCTCTTTCACTATCTTCATAGCCCCTTTTGAAACCTCATTCCTAATAAAGTGCAGCTTTATATCTCTGTGCTTTATTTTCTTATGATGAGGTAGATTCTTGCTTATATAAATAGCACTTGAACTATCACAGTGAATGTCAACAACCTTTTCATATATCCAATTCATTCACCAAGCCTTAGCCATAATGCTTCCTTGACAGATTCTGAGGCTACTGTGTACTTAGCCTCTGTTGTTGATAAGGCAACAATATGTTGTAGATTTGCTTTTCAGATTATCAAACATCCATTCAACATAAACATGTATCTAGCTAAATATCTTCTTTTGTCCAAATCTCCAAAAAATTATGAATCAACAAAACCCTAAAAACCAACACCATTTTTCCCCTCGGTTCTTCCACACATTAGTCCATAATATTTAGATATCTAAACACCTATTTCACTGCTTTCTAGTGCTCTTTCCCAAATGATGCCATGTACCTACTTACTATCCTTAGAGCATATGAGGTATCTGGACTTATTAGGACCATTGCATACATCATACACCCAACAACATTTACTTAGGGTATTTTTAACATCTCATATTTCTCTTTATTTGTTTTTGGACATTGTTGATTTGAAAACTTAAAGTGTGAGGCCAAATGAGTCAACAAAGGCTTACAACTGCTCATCCCAAGGGTGTAAGTATCTTTTCTAAGTACTTCATCTGAGCCAGAAACATAGTTCTCTCGCTTTTATCACTTTTGATTTCCATGCCTACGATCTTCTTGGCATGACCTAAATCCTTCATATCAAATTCAAGGCTTCAATTTCATCTATCACTTTATAAGTAATTGCCATATCATCAATATATAACAGCGTATATATGTAATAATATGAGTTTACCAGCTTGTGATACATACAACAATCAAAATTACACCTCACAAATCTATATGTAAAATCATTAACTCATTAAACTTGAGGTACCATTACCTTAGAGATTGCATTAAGCCATATGAAAAATTCTTTAACAAGAAAATGTAATCAATCTTATTAGCCATTACATACCCTTCAGATTGAGTCATCAAAATCTCCTCTTGTAGTCTGCCATGTAAGAAGGCAGTTTTGACATCAAGTTGGTTAAGTTCCATGTCATAAACTGCAATTAAAGCCAATAACACTCTTATTGAAGCATGTCTGACCACAGGTGAAAAAACTTCTTTAAAATCAACTAATTCTCTTTGAGTATACCCTTTAGCTACCAACCTAGCTTTAAATCTCCTAAGTTCATCGGCTGTCAGACCTCATTTTACTCTGAAAATCCACTTACACCCAACTATCATTCTTCATTCAAGTTTCTTTACTAACTCTCAAGTGTTGTTTTTATATAGTGATGTTATTTCTTCATCCATAGCCTTCTGCCACTCTAACTTATATGAACTTTGAATAACTTCTTTGTAACTCTTTGGCTCATCCTCATCAATCTCATGAGAGGCAGCAAGTGCATAAGAAATGAGGTCAGCATAGCTAAATCTAAGTAGAGGTTTAATCTGTCTTCTATCTCTACCTCTAGCCAAATGATAGTCTCTAAGTTGATTCTGAGTTTATTGTGGAGGTTATGCTTCAGTATTCCCATTATCTCCAAAATATTCTTTATTTGAATCTGCATGTTCAAAAGAAGTCTTTTGGATTATGATGTTCCACCTCAAAATAAGCACTGTCATGTGTTTTGCCTTCAAGCTCAGCATTCTTAACTAGTAGCCTTTTAACCAACAAATCTCCTTTTATTAAAGATCACATCCCTACTTATAATGCACCTGGGTGGACTTAGGTGTGTGCATCATAACTTTTATTTGTTAACACTGTCTGGATACCCTATAAACTATCATTTCAAAGCTATTGGCGAAATTTTTCTTGATTCCTTTTATTAAATCTCCTTTTATTAAAGATCACATCCCTACTTATAATGCACCTGGGTGGACTTAGGTGTGTGCATCATAACTTTTATTTGTTAACACTGTCTGGATACCCTATAAACTATCATTTCAAAGCTATTGGCGAAATTTTTCTTGATTAACATGTGCATAAGCATGACATCCAAAAACCTTGAGATTTTATAGTTTCCAGGTTTCACAAACCATATTTAAAAAAGTGTTTTGAAATCAATTACTACAGAGGGACTAAGATTCACTAACAAGTATGTTGTGAACAATGTTTCTGCCCACAGCTCTTTAGGAAGCTGTGAGTATCATCATGCATCTGACTTTACCCATTAAAGTTCTGTTCATTCTTTTAAATAGTCCATTCTGACTTTACCCATTAACCTCACTGACCTATGCTTTACAATCCCTTCTTTCGTATAAAAACTATCAAACTCTTAATTACAATATTCAAGGCCATTGTCAGTCCTTAGATTCTTCACCCACTTTTCTATTTGATTCTTATCAAGGCCTTCTAGTCTTTAAATTTTCCAAACACTTGATCTTTACTTCTCAACACATAAACCCAAACTCTCTTAAAGAAATCATCAATAATAATCATAAATTATGTATTCCCACCTAAATATAGAACCTGATATGGTCATCGTATGTCTGAGTGTATATATTACTAGATGTCAGTAGTTTTATAAATACATTTCTTAAAGCTATTCTTCTTTGATTTCCTTAGGATTTAATATTCACAAAAAACTAGCTTACCAATCTTATCAACCCAAAACACCCTACTTTTCTAACTTTTTCAAATCTTTGATACTCATATGTCTGCTTTAGATGCCATAACCTTGTATTGTCTATCTTGTTATAGCCTCTCCATCTAAGACATCTACTCCATTCTTTCTAGTCCCTTTGATAACTAGTATGGATCCATTAAGAATCTTCAACTCACCATATTCAAGCTTAATGTTCCATCCAATTTGATCTAGCATTCCCAAAGAAATTAAATTTCCTTTGAGATCTAGAACATGCCTAACCTGTTTAACTTCTCTAATGAACCCATGATGTAGGACTGGACAAAATCAAGTCTGGATCAACTTAATCAGATTTTAGGTTGATTGAGTCAGTGAAAATTTCATCCAAACTTAACCCAAACATTTAACTCGATCAGATCCAATCCGAACACAACTCGGATCGGATCGGATCAAATCAGATCAAAATCTTGGGTTTAGTTCTGTTCGAATCAAGTTTGGATTAGATAAGGTTTGAATCAGGTTCAGGTTAATTCAGGTTCAGGTGAAACCGAAGTAAATAGAGTTCAAATTAATTTAGGTCAAATTGGGTTCATGCAATTTTGAAATGTTTATTTTCTTACTTTGAGCTCTTTAGATTGGCTTTGAGTTGTTTTTTTTTAATTGTAGTCTTTTTGACCAATTTTTAACCAATAAAAAAAGGAAACTACTATGAAATCAAATGAATAAAAATTAAAATTAATACAAAGCCCAAACTTAATAGTCCTTATCCGAAGGACAATGTTCAAAAATTAGTCCTTAAAACACAACGCCTAAGTTTAAACATAATTAACTAGTTTCCAAAATACAAATGACAAAGTCCAAAACACAATAAAGTTTAAAGTTTAATCATAAACACTAAATAACTTATTCCTCTGCTCCTCGCAAGCACTTCGACAAGTTCTAACTTCAACTTCTCGTACTCCAAGTTGGAGCATAGATCCCTTAGAGAAGAATTGAAGAAATTATATACAATAAATATTTTCTTCAAGTCGCATTACAAATAAAGGCACATCAAACACAAACATAAATAAATAAACCTAATTTATTTGATAAAAATTATATCTTTAGCTGAATAAACCATAATTACCGTTTGAATTCCAATTCAAAGGCTATTGGTTAATAGTAAAGAAGTAAATCTTATTTTTTTAGGTAAAGAAAAAGCATCTATAGTTGAAAAGCAAAAGGTCTTCACAATCTCTCTAATTTCTATTATAACATGTTTCTATACCATAAATCCCCTAGAGAAGAATTGAAGAAATTATATACAATAACTACTTTCTTTAAGCTGTATTGCAAATAAAGGCACATCAAACACAAACATAAATAAATAAAACCCAATTTATTTGATAAAAATTATATCTTTAGCTAAATAAACCATAATTATCATTTGAATTCTAATTCAAAGGCTAATGGCTAATAGTAAAGAAGTAAATCTTATGTTTTTTAGTAAAGAAAGAGCACATATAGTTGAAAAGCAAAAGGCCTTGTCACAATCTCTCAAATTACCATTAACATATAACATGTTTAACAAATTCTTGAAAGAAAAAAATACATATATACTTTATTAAATAAAAAAAAAAATTAAGTCAATCATGGCTTATTTTATAGCATTCATCACCAAGTCAAGTTAATAATATTCTTAGGTAGGGATGGCAAAAAAGCCCGACCCGAATTTTGGCCCGATTGGCCCGGCCCAATTTTTTCGGGCTTTAGCCCGAACTTAGAAGTTAAAACTCGGGCTCGGGCTTTAATTTTTAGGCCCGATGAAATTTGAGTTCGGGCTCGGGCCTTATGTGACCCGGCCCGACCCGACCCGATCATTTACTAAATTTTTAAAAAAAATTGCACTAACACGCACAGATGACACATCACAGATTGAATGAGTATTTTTATTTCTATAACACATCACAGATTGATAAAAATTATTACCTTCTTGTAACTCCATATGAAACATATGTTTTTTAATCTCGTTCTGAAGGCTGTAGACGGAATTGACAAAATGTTTAGATTGCAACTAATTTTTGGTATATATTGGCGCCTCAATTATAGCAAGGGTCAAAGAACTCCTATACTCATCAATAACACAACGCTCAATGCTAAAGGGAAACTCATATGCTACTGTGGAAACAAGAACAATGAGGACCTCCCTTGTACTTTTCTCTAATATTGGATACTTTGATCCATTCACCTTCCACCAAAGAAAAACATTGAGCTTAAGATTGCTAGGATATTCCATTCGGTCAACTAAGTATCTTTCCACCTCATATGCTACTATTTTGTCCTCATTCTGGACAGAAACCTTCTTAGCATATTTAAGGAAAGGGTGACCAACTCGGAAAGTGACTGAAATACTAACTAAGCAACCTAACAAGAAAGGTGAATTGAGATTCTAAAAATTTGAGTAATTAAAACTTAATATAATATCAAAAAGGGAAAGAAATTCAAAATACTTAAATTTAAAATGTAGTAAATATAAAAGGAAAAGGTATAAAGAAAGGAAAAATATAAGATTTTTACGTAGTTCGACCAACGCTGCCTATGTCTACGCCTCAAAGCTCACCGAGCTTGAGGATTTCACGAAGCAAGCCTCCAATGCTTTAACAACGTTTAGAATTGATTTCCAAGGTGTCAATCAACCTTTACAATAAGAGATCATCCCCAATCTCTTAAGCAAGTGTTTCCCAATACTTACAATCACTCAACTATGATTTTACAATAATAATTTAATAAAATGACAACAAGTTTAAAGCTCAAGAATAATTGTATAATCAGTAGCAAGCTCAATGATAACTATTGGATTGTTAAGATTTGAATTTGATTGAACGTTTTTTTATAGTTGGAGCTAAAAAATAGACGTTATTGACTTTTTACTCATAAATGGTTTCTAGTTTGCAGTAACTGACTTGTCGTTTAATGTTACTGTTAGAGCTTCAAATTGACTTTTTAAATATCCAATTTCCAGCTTATGAGTATCCAATCAGCCGTTTAGTTCCAGAGAGCTCAAATTGAATAATCGGTTGCCAGTTATCAGTATCTGGACAGCCGTTTAGTTCTAGAGAGCTCACGTTGAATAATTAGTTTCCAGCTTATCAGTATCCGGTCAGCTAGTTGCTCAATGCCACTATAGTGAAAGCTTTCTACAATTATAGTTTTGACTCAAACTTTCAGAAACTATACTATAACCTAAATACTTTATAAAACCATTCAAAACTTTTTTAATTTAGACTATAAACTTGAAAACAATTAACTTAATAAAATCATTATTTTGTTTAAATATAAAACCTTTATATTATGAAAATAATGATTTATTTAAAATGTTATGAAAAATAACTTGAGCTTTTAAATGCCTAATCATGCATACATTTAATCATACTAGATTTACAAGAAATATAATAATAAAGATCATCTAAGCTAGTGAGATTGTGAAATATATGCATTTTCTATTTTACCCATGACACATAGTTTTTGATCATCAAAATCAAATACTGTATAACCGTATAGGTCAACAATCTCCCCATTTTTTATGATAACAAACACTATATGCATTTTAACATTTTCAACCAACACCCTGAGTATATGACATACATGATTCATAAACAACATATGTAACATTCTAAAACTCCCCTTAAATATATCATAAAATGTCAAATACACTTCAACTTCAAAATGCATATATTTCTCCCCCTTTTGATATCATCAAAATTTAAAAAATAAAGTATCTCTTCCTATCAATTTTCAAAAGGGAAGCAATGCATGCAAAATTTTAAAATATAAAAATTATCACAAGAACATGTCATTAATCATCCAAGCTTCATAATTACTAATCACAAGATAGAAATCAAGACAACTAAGATCATTAAAAGTCCAATGTGACACTTCAATTCAAAGAATCTCATATATGTCAATACCTCAAACTGCCTGTGTTTCCCTCATTTCAATATCATTTAAAGAAAATATGGAATACATATTTAATAATTTGTCAAAAAGTCAAAAATAAATATCTACATTCATTCACCAATCATAGATATACATAAAATCATCATCAAGTATAATCATTACATCACATCATATATTTTGAACCTTTATAAAGACTCCCCCTAAGTGTTTGCTTGAGTTACAAAGATCAAAGTGTAATTTTCAACTCCCCCTACATTTGTGTGTGGACGTCATGATTATATAATCCAAAGCACATACAAACACATACAACTCAACATATACACTTGTAAAAAATACATCTATTAATCTCTCTTTTACTTAAGCAAAACATAAGTACATAATGTCAATATATGGAGCATCAAAATCAATATATCTACTAAGATATGCTATCATATTCATAAGTATAAATTAATCATATACGCTAATTTTATAAATGAATGATGATATAAACTCTCCCTTAAGCATGCCATCTAATGTCATATTTTGATCTAGGAATGTCTCAAAGCTATTTTAATGCATATAAGATGACGATAGACAATTAAGAAGATGAAATTAAAGATCATACAATCATGAAAGTCAAACACATCTATCATAATAAGTTCACATGCTATCATCATATATTCATTTATCATGATAATGCACTCAATGTTATACTCAATGATAATTCAATCATGTACACATATAAACATGTTTCACAATTTTAACCTACTATCTATGATCCACTCATCACAATCAATAGGCAAAATAATCTTCCTTATATCATGCTAATGCACTTAATGTCATGATATCACAAGATAAGTATGAAACATTTACTAAGAATAAATTAAATGACCATGACTTATAATCAATAAAGTTATAATTGCTACCAAAACGATTAAATCATATCGCCTCATTAGTTTCTTCTTATATCATGATCAAGTGACTATCTTCACAAGCTTTCATCAAGGAAATCTCCACCATTCCTTGATTGCTGTACTAAAAAAAAATAATCAAGTTGTACCTTTTAGTACCCAAACATTCTTGGGTCCTGAGTGTTAATAATGATTCCTTTTGGAATCCAAACATATTTCATTCTATAATGAGCATTTCTCTTTATAGGACATCTATTTTTCATATGACCATTTTGATTGCAATAATAACACACAACTTGATCATTAGTGAAGGTACTTTTTATAAAGTAACTCTTTTAGTACTTTCGTTTCAAATTTGGCTTATAGCCAATGCCTTCCTTATGAAACACACATTTTTTTTAACCAAGCAAATTATCTAACATCTTTTGCCCATTTTTAAACTTTAAGACAACATCACTAAGTTTATTATTCATTTTCTTAAGCATCTCATTTTCTTTTTCTAAATCATCTACATGTGATTCTACATGCTCATGTGATGTGCTAGGTTTCTCATTTGACAAAGCAATTCTATCATGCAATGATTTGTTCTCTAATTCTAGGCATGAATTTTAGCACTTAAATATTCATTTTCATTTTTAAGCTCAACCATTTTCTTTTTAAGCCATGCATTTTTTTTTTTTTACCAATTCTCATGTAATTATCATGTAATTATTTAAAAGCATCATGTAATTCATTATAGGTCAAAAGATCACTTACCTCATCAAGTTCATCAAATGATTCTTCCCCAATTGCTATAAGTGCTAGATTTAACATCTCATGAACTTGTTCTTTATTGGTGGATTCTTCATCACTATCATTCCATATTGCCATCATTGCTTTCTTCCTTGATTTAGGATAGTTGAGTAGAGGATATTTCAATCTTATGTGACCCAACTTTTTGCATTCAAAATAAATAATTGCTTCTTTTTTCCCTTTCTCCACTTTAAAAGATTTTCTCTCATGAATCCTTAAAGTTTCTTCTCTAGATTTACTTCTTGAAGATCCTTCTAAACTTTTTAGCAATCATTTTGATGCCTTTATCTTCAAAATCACTCCCATCATCATCACTTTCAACTATGGAAGATTTGAATGCAAAGCTCTTCTTCTCTTCATTTCCCTTTTCAGCTGTCAAGTCTTCCCGATAAGAAATAAGAGAACCAATCAAATCATCAATAGGTAAGGCATTTAAATCCTTAGCTTCCTCTATGACAATTCTCTTTGGTCTCCACTCTTTTGGTAAGAATCTAATAATCTTCTTCACTTTTTTACTATTTGTAAAGGTCTTTCGTAGCGCTTAAAGTGAATTCACAATATCGGTGAATCTAATGTACATATCATAGATAGTCTCTTATGACTCTATTTTAAAAAACTCATATTGCCTAGTGAATCTACTAAAATGTCATGAAAAGTAACTCGAGCTTTTAAATGCCTAATCATGCATACATTTAATCATACTAGATTTATAAGAAATATAATAATAAAGATTATCTAAGCTAATGAGATAGTAAAATATATGCATTTTCTGTTTTACCCATGACACATAGTTTGTTATCATCAAAATCAAATACCATATGACCGTATAGGTCAATAGTGTCATCACCTTCATCACTAATAACCTCCATCAAACTAACCTCAATTGTAACTTGTGGAGAAGAACTTGTACCAGTTCCACTATAACTGCCACTAGGAGCACTCTCGTATACATCGATGGTGTGGAACACCATGCACTATATGCATTATAAAGGTCATTTAATAAGTATTTTATTAGTTCAATCATTTCTTCAATCTTTAAACTATCATTGCGAAAAATGAGCTCAAAGATATGTTTAGCAAGTCTATTTTAGCTCAAGGATCAAGAATAGAGGCAACAATCAATATTTTGTTTATCTTCCCCGTGAACTCCCAATATTTATCAAATTTATCCCTTATATTATAAGCCATTGACATCACCCAAGGACCCTTACTTAATTGTAATGTAGTAATTAAGCCAATAGTATCATAATAAAGCAATTGCATGTTGATATAACTAACAACATCATCATTTACAGTGGCATTATTAACAATCATCACAAACAACCTTTTTATCCCTTAGTGCTTCAAACAAGCTATAATATTTTTACCAATCATTTTCCCTTTATGATTTTTAACTAAGCTAAAAAATATTCCTCTTATTGAAACACTAGTCATTATCAATAAAATGAGCTGTGATCATCATGTAACTTATGTTTTGAATGGAATTCCATATATCAGTTGTAAGAGACATTCATTACTTGTTATCACAAATCAAACTCTTCAACATTGTCTTTTCCTCCAAAAATAAATCCATAACATTCCTACTAATAGTATTTCGAGATGGCATAATGAACTATAGAATAGCTACACTTAGGGGTGGGCAACTTCAAATTTAGAAGAATCTGATCGGATTTTAGATAATTCATATTGGAAAAAAATCCATTCGATTTTAATCCGAACTTCAAAATCGATCTAATCCGATTCGAAATAGTTCATATTGGATTCGGATCGAATGAATATTTCAGACTAGTTTAGATTCGGATCGGTTCGGATTGAATTCAGATTTAGGACCATTTTGGTAATTTTCACAAAAAAATCATGAAATCTATAATTTGTGAAAATACAAGTAATGTCCTCTAATTTCTTAAGATATGATTTAATAAAGAGAAAATATAGTAGCAGACTTTCTTATCAAAGATAAAAATGCATATCACTGCATATAAAATAAGAACAATTGCCACCAAAATTAACTCCCACAAGGATAAAAGCATAATACGAGTTAGGCTTTGGTTAATCAAGTCAAACCCCCAATTACAAAATCAAATATAAATAAAAATGAAACCATTCAAATTTCAAGCCAAACTGTCACAATTCAAAAATTTGCTAGTTAATCAAAGAAAAAAAAAACCATAAAGTAAACTTGAATTGAGACCTCGATGCTGATTAAGATGCGGTTATCGGCTGGAATCATTTGGGTCATTTATTGACTCTCTTCAGCATTGCGGTGGCTCGACGTTAGTAAAGACACGACTAGATTTGTTTGGTTTGTGTCTTCGGTAGCATGGGTCACCATATGTGTCAAGTCATGGCCTGTGGGTGTATGGTATTGTTTGTACAGTGGTTGGTGTTTTTTTTATGGTCGTCGAGACTGGTTTGTTTTAGGAATTAGGTTTTGGTTTTCTATATTCATTTCCTTGAGTAGTTCTGCTTTTACATTTTGCTTTAATTTATTTTTTAAAATATGGTAATCCGATCATATTATTTGGATGGACCCGAATCTGATCCGATCCGAATCAAATCCAATCGGATTTGGCTTCAAATTTGAATTTGATCTAATGCCCACCTTTATCTACACTATAGAAAAGCCTAATTTTGTTATCCACAACACTAAGTGGCAACTCCTCTATAATAATCATTTTGGTGACTGCCCTTCTACAAGCGTCTTGACTTCATCCATTAGCCAAAACCATTATACTTGTATGTCCTTCTCCACCCTTAACTATGAAAGTTTGTTGACTTCTACCTTGTTGTTCCCAGAATGTGTTGTATGCATGACAAGTCTTTATATGATTTTTCATATTTGTAATCCCATCATGCTTTTACTGACTTTGATATTGTGTACAATAATAATTACACTTGCATTTGTTTGGATTATCCTCAAGTAAAGTGTAATGATTCCACATGTCATATCTTTTCTTCATTGGCGGTCTTTTTCACTTTGCCTTTTCCTTTCCCTTTCAAGTTCCGTCCACATGTATACTTTCTTCTTCTTCATCACTTGTCGAATTCAATATTTAGTGTCCACTCATTTGAACATAAAAAACAACAATTGGTAATCATTAATTCAAAAAACATAACATAAAAATATTATTAACATAATCTAATTAGTATAACAAATCAATTCAAATATTTATTAATTTAATTTTATAAAACTTGTTTAATTTGACATTTCCATCATAATATTTCTATATGATTAATTGATTAGGTGTATAATTGTATAATTCAGGATGGTTTTTTCAATTTAGGGTGTTTTATTATGTATTGGTAGTGAATACATTGGATACTAAATGTATTTCTTTTGAAATTAATTTGTTGGATTGAATGAATGTTAATTAATATCAATTTTTTTATGATATTTGTTTTATTATTTAATTAAATTTGTAAATAGGAATTCATCAATAAATTATAATTACAATATAATTTTTAAAAAAATCAAAACTTTATGACAAGAAAAAGCCATCATACATTTCGTCATAAATAATTTCCCGTCAAAATTGAATAATAAATTTACAAGCAATAATTGAATTCTCGCCAAAAATTAAAAAAGTGGCATGAAAATTTAAATAAATTTTAATTTTAATTTAATCATTTTTTCACATTAAAAATATTGTGTGACGGATATAAGACCGTGAAATACCACCATGAATTCATGACAGAAAATATTCTGTTATAAATTAATCATAGTGACATAGATGATAGATAAACTGTCAATCGTGCACCTCTCTTTATGACAATTATTTCCCTTCATCTATTGCTAGTTTTCTTGCAGTGATGGATCCCCAATAAGTGTTGCAAATACACATCAATATCATTACTTGGTTGTTGAGGACTAGAAATCAAGAGGGACAACATCATGAATTTTTGTTTCATGCATAATCATGGTGGAAGATTATAGTTATAAGAATTACTGGCTAGCAGCTATATGTACTACTGAAAGAGCTATGTGGATTGATTCCATCAGCTGATAGAGGTAGACAAAGGATTCTAGGTTCGAATGCAAAGGTTAGTTAATTTTTATCTGCTACCTTTCAATATGGTGAGTCAGCTGGATTTCGGAGTTCACAATCAACCACACTCTCAATTGCCTGCCAAATCAAGTCCTTAGTAGTTTACCATCAACCACCTTTTTAATTGCATGACAAATCAATTCCCTAGTAGTTTCTGATGACTGAAACATATGCCTAAACCTAGGTATAAGAGGAAAATGACATAATATTGGTATCCAGTAACATCATTTTTCTTCCATCTAGATAACCCACAAGTAGGACATTTAGAAAGTTCTTCATACTCTTTTCCATAGAGTATGCAATCATTTGGGCAAGCATGAATTTTTACATATTCCAAGCCCAAACCTGACATTGTCTTTTTGACCTCATCCATAGAGGTTAGAATTTCATTATTTTCTGGCAAACCTTTTGATAAAAAACTCAACAATATAGTAAAGCTACTGTTAGACCACCCAAATCTACCTTTCATATTGAACAATTTCACTAAAAAATCTAACTTAGTAAATTTTGTACATTGTGGGTACAAAGATTTCTTAACTTGTTCTATTAGCTCTTTAAATGCTTTAAGGTCCCCACAACATTTAAGCATCATTAACCATTTCAAACTCATTAGCATTGTCAAACTCTATATTTTTTTTCCTCAAATTGGTTTTCTTTTTTAGGACAATGACTTTTAAAAATCGCCTCCCCATGCTAAAACTAATTGTCATATTTCATGTTAAAACTATGCATATATAAATGATCTTTCACAATTGTAGGTGTTTCGAATGATAAATTCCCATAATGAAGGCATAGACACCTAATGGCAATACTGCCTCTAGCATTTTTTGTAGCAAACTTTATAAATTGCTCGACACCATTTTCATATTCTAGCTACAATCGATTACATTGAATCCAAGACTTATCCATTTCTGGCTTAACAATTATTGTTCCTAACATATACATGAAACAAAAAAATAACAAAACATACTCAGAAAATGTTTGTCTAATGTTATAACAATCATGTGAAATAAACAAATTTGAATCTGCATGAGGCCATTATGTTAAACACAGTTTAGCCCATATGGTTTTCTTTCTTATATACAATAATGTGAGTTCCAACTTTGTTTATGATAGTAATGATAGTAATGATGATGATGACAATAATGTGAACTCTAATATATATACATATCTATATGTGTATATAATGTGCTTTTGTTGCTTTAAAGAAACAATAAAATTAACTACCCAAAAAGAAAAAAAAATTGAAGGGATGGGGGGTGGGGTTTTATTTTATGAGGCATTTTAATTTTGAATATTTGCAATTGCATCCAGGGAATGGAAGATTTCTTAAATGAAATGGCTATGATGATTAGCCAATGACATACTAATGTAAGTCTTCTTTAATGCATATATATGTACAAGAATGATAGAGCCACAAACTATTTTTGTACAACTAGTGTGTATAAATTAATGCTGCATGAAAAGATTATTTAAAAATTGATAATAATAATTTTTTAAAATTATGTGGGCCTATGATAGTTTTATATAAACAAATCTCCTCATGCCACATCAGTTTGTATACACTTATTTGTAAAAAGTGGTTGTGGCTCTATTATTACTCCTATATGTATTCCTCGGTATCATTTAGCTTTTTCCAAACTTTAGTTATGGCTTTTACTTTTGTTGTTTGGCAAAAGAATCATGGTATTTTGATTTCTCCTAATGAAATTGCAAACGGGTCACTTAGTCATAAGGGCAACATATTTTAATCAATATTTTTATACTAGCCCCAAGCCTTTTTGCTTATGCCTTTTTCGTGAAAATATTGGTTATTGACTTTGATATAAAATTCTTGTTATTCAATCTTCATCTGGTGCAGTAGTATAATCTTTGACCTTTTCTCTTTACGTTCAACTAGCTCTGCCGCTTTTGCTAAAAATTTATTCTGGTGGTGTTGATGCTGAGGATTCAAGCTTGGTTATTGCATTTGAAATTCTAGGAAATATCATAAGTGGAATGGATAGGTCATTTGTTGATTGTTTCCATGGAAAGATTTTTTTAATAGGGCTTTTAGCTCTTGATATTCGCCATCAACACCATATTTTAAAAATAATGTTTTTAAAACCCGAACCCGAAGCAATCCCTTAACCTACTTCATACTCGAAAATTTTTATTTGGGGACAGTTCAAGGAATATCCTCCAAGTATATACTATATTTAAAAACTTTAAAAACATGATAATTTTCTCAGGAATCAAACAAAAAGTTTGATAATTTACGAAGAATGTATAACAAAATGAAACTTATAAATGTGTAGACAATTTTGCTTGAAACAAAAATTATTAATCTGAAATTAATTTTAAGAATATAAACAAACCAATACAAAATCTGATGTAGGGTATTATGTATCGCAAATAGGGTACCTTTTAAAGGGCATAACTTTGGTTACATATGTCTGTTTTGTGCGTATAATATATCATTTTAAAGTTTGCGATGATATGAACAAAACCAAAAAAATTTAAAGCCATTATAGTTAGTACTCAGGCCGAAAATTCCCTTTCTTTCCTTGTCATTTTTAGGTTTTAAGACTTTTTCCTACTTTTCCTAATTCTTCTAGGATTTGGATTTTTCTTTTTTTTTTTTTGTCTTTCTCATTTCAAATAGGAGAGTTTTTTTGTAGAATAATATTTCGGGTTTGCTTATTTTAGTAAATTCGTGATATTTAGGCTTGTTATAAAAGGGCCTCAAAACATTAGTTTTAATTCATTTAGTCTTTCAATAAAATATGTGTTATTCAAAAACCTTTGTTTCTCTATCAATATCCATTTACATTTTCATTTCGTCAGTTACTTGTCATCATGGTACAATCACATGAACAAAGGGGAAACCATCCCGATGACACTGATCAGGGGATACAGGAAATGTCTGTGAAAACTATCAGATAGATAGTTACGGAAGCAGTCTTACAAAATATGAAGAATGTATTTAACCTGAGATAGTCTGATAGTTTGCTTGTTATCATGGTACGATCACACAAACAAAGGGGAAACCATCCCGATGACGCTGATGAAGGGATGTAGGAAATGTCTGTGGAAACTATCAGACAGATAATTACGGAAGCAGTCTTACAAAATATGAAGAATGTATTTAACCTGAGATAGTCTGATAGTTTACTTGTTATCATGGTACGATTACACGAACAAAAGGGAAACCATCCCGATGACGCTGATGAGGGGATGCAGGAAATGTCTGAGGAGACTATCAGACAGATAGTCACAGAAGCAATCTTGTAAAACATGAAGAATTTGTTTAACCTAAGAATGGCAGAAATAGAACAACCTATCAAGGGCCTCACGCTTTCCATAGATAACATAGTGAGAAGATTGTGGGAAAAAGTTAATTGCAAGGAAGTTATTGAAGAAATCAATTCTCAAGAATAACCTTGAAATTATCACCATAAAAAGATATAGCAGAGCGTTAATCGGGCATTAGTCCTTTAGGTCATCAATCGCAAAGTGGTTCCTCATAATTTAGAACCTGCGAGATAAGTGTAGCCGCACATGCGTGAAGAGTTTGGAAGCGATTCAAAGAAAGAAGACATTGATGATTATGATAAGAAGCGTGATAAAAGTTTAGATTACAAGGTTAATGTCAATAGTATAGATTTTCATTGTGGGATGCATATTAAAGAATTTTTAGATTCGATATTTGATGTAAAAAAAATCTTCCAGTATATGGTCATTCCCTGGGATAAGTGGGTTAAACTTATGGCATTCAAATTGAAGGGTGCAATATCCGCATAGTGGCAAAACGTGCAAAATCGAAGAAAAGTTGTAGAGAAACCACTAATCAAATCATGGCTTAGAATATAGACATTGATGAAGGAATATTTCTTGCCAAGGAATTACCAACAGTAGTTGTATGTGAAATATCATAATTATAGGCATGAAAATCACAGTATGGATGAATATACAAAAGAATTTTATCGTCTGCACACAAAAATTAATATGAATTAGCCAGAGTTTTGAACATTTTTTAAGTATTTTGGTGGATTAAAACAAGAGCTGCAAGATAAGATTGTAAACATAATTTTGAGCATGGGTACAATAGTTGCCAGGGCAAAAACGTTGAAAGAATTAAAGCAACGTGTTGTTTCTAGAACTTAGCAGCAGTAATTTATAGGAGTGTAGAATAGACCAAGCAGCGTTGGAGGTTGAAAATAAGCAGAAAACATGGGCTAGTAGTAGTTAAATGCAACAACCAGTACAACAGCAACTAAGGCAGCAACCACCTAGGTAGCAGTAGTAGTACTAAACACAGATGTAAAATAACCCATACGCGAAGTCAATGCTGTACAACTGTTTGAAGATTAGGGAACTAAGGCATCAATCAAATGAATTTCGTTCATAAAACTTGAATTGGGTAGAGATTGAAGTTGGCGAGGCAGAGGTGGATGATGAAGGGAATGATAAAAAAGCCTTGGAGTTAGAGATTGGTGAAGGAAAGATGTTGAATTGCATTGTACATAAATTTTTATTTGCGCCAAAGTTCGAAGAGGATAATCGGCACAATAAAATTTTTAAAACAAGTGGTACTATCAATTACTATGTGTACAACGTGATAATTGATAGTGGCAGTAGTGAGAATATAGTGTCAAAAACACTGGTTGATGTGATGGGGCTTTTGATAAAAAAATACAACACTTTATAGAATAGGATGGATAAAGAAAGAGATAAAAAAGCGAGTTATAGAGGTGTTTCATGTTCATTTTTTTATTAGAAATGTTTATAAGAATGATATAGAGTGTGATGTAGTGGATATGGATGCATGCCATTTGTTATTGGGCAAACCTTGGCAGTTTGATGTAGATACAATCCATAGAGGAAGAGATAATATGTATGAGTTTTAGTGGAATGTAAGAAAGATCATTTGGTGCCTTTAACAAACAAGAAGAAGAATTCTAACGCTAAAAGGAAAAACTTTCTAGCTATTATTAAGGTTCATTTAGAGGATGATTGTGATGGTTGTAAGAAGCTATATTTAGAGGATGATTGTGATGGTTGTAAGAAGCTATAGAAACATGATGAGTTCTAGGAGCAGACTATTCTTGATGAAGTACAACTATTTTTGGTTGAGTTTGCTGACATTACACCATCAAAGATGCTGGATGGGCTGCCACTTTTGCTAGCTATCCAACAACATATAGACTTAGTCCTAGGTGCAAGTTTACCTAACTTGCCCCATTATCACATGAGTCCACATGAGCATATGATTTTACAAGGACAGGTTGATAAATTATTACGAAAAGGATTCATTCTTGAGAGTATGAGTCTATGTATTGTATCGGTGTTACTGGTAAGAAGGATGGGAGTTGGCTTATTTGTGTGGATAACAAATGGATCAACCAAATTACAGTGAAGTATTAATTTCCCAATCCTACTATTCGAGATTTATTAGACCAGTTGGATGGTGCTCGAGTTTTCTTGAAGATAGATTTGTGCAGTGGGTATCATCAGATTTTGGACTAGGCCTGGAGATAAGTGGAAGATAGTGTTTAAGATGAAGGAAAGGCTGTATGAGTGGGCGGACATATAGGTCGAGACAAGACAAAAGAACTTATAAAAGAGCATTATCATTGGCTGTAACTAAATAGGGACTTGCGTAAGATTATGCATAGGTGTCAGATTTGCTAAAAGGGCAAGGAACAAGCACATAATATAGGTTTATACACTCCATTACTTGTTCGAAAAAAATATTTCGTTGGATATATCCATGGATTTTGTGCTAAGGTTTCCGCGCACAAGGACGAGTATAGATTCTATTTGATTGTGATGGATAGATTTTTGAAGATGGCGCATTTTATTGTATGTAAGAAAACTGAAGATGTTTCTTCAGAGGCAAATTTATTCATTCAAAAGGTGGTATGTTTACATGGAATTCCAAGGACTATCACCTCTGACAGGGATGTGGAGTTTATTAGTAAGTTTTGGCATCATCTCTAGGATAAGTTTAGAGTACGTATTTGCAGTTTAGTAGTGCTTTCCATTTGCAGACAGAGATGGACAGATGAAAGTCGTCAATCATACTTTGGGCAATATGTTCCCTATGTTTGTAGTGACAAACAACGGAATTAGGAATCTACATTGCCTCTAGTTGACTTCGCTTACAACAGCATGGTGGATTGATTTACTAGCAAGACACCTTTTGAGATTGTCTACACTAGTTCCCCAAGTCAAGTTTGCGACTTGGTTGTTGTTGAGTCCTACAGAGTACATATTTATCAATGGTAAAATCATCATTTTACACTCTAAGTCTCACTAACATCTCTACCTTTAAGTACTTTAAGTCCCTTGATATTTAATTATATATGTTTATGTGTATTTTTAATACTTTATGTATTTCAGGGGTATTTTTATCATTTCTTAATAAACGAGATGTCGGACAGCAAAACAGACAACATTTTTGAACTCAGAACAGCTGAAAACCTTAGGAAAGACATAAAGGGTAAAATTATAATTTTAAGATTTTTGGGGGGCCCTGCTGACGTGGGTTTAACTGCTGACGTGTCCTTGACCAATGATGGGGCATTGATGGATGATATGTAGAAGTCTATTGGACTGAAAAATGAGCTTACAATACGTGCAATGCATTAAATCATACTATTGACTTTTGCGTTGATCGATGACGTGGTAGAATATTAGTGGACTGAAAAACGCTCATACCGTACATGCATATACATGGAATGACAGCCCTTGTAAAATGTTCCAACCAATCAGAGAGTGCCAGGTGGCGCAATCGTGGACGTCCGAATTATTTTCATTCGATGGCCACGAATTACTCATACCGTACATGCATATAAATAAGGGGCTCCCCCCCTAATTTCACACCCCTGAATCCATTTTTGGGCTCTATTTTCTGTAATTCCTTCTCCATCTTGTATTTTCTATGTATTTTAAAAAAAATTCCATTTTTTCCCTAGTTATAAAATGAGTAGCTAATTTATTTCCAAGCTTGGGTTAAAGGTGAAGCCTCAACTGGGCTTAATTTGGTAAGTTTATTTTTACTTTCTCTAATTTATTTAAATTATT
The DNA here is from genome assembly GCA_025617385.1 of Murraya koenigii. Taxonomy (NCBI): domain Eukaryota; kingdom Viridiplantae; phylum Streptophyta; class Magnoliopsida; order Sapindales; family Rutaceae; genus Murraya; species Murraya koenigii. The sequence goes on from CM046812.1 coordinate 9,139,536, forward strand.
TTGACTTATCGTAGACAGATAATAATAATCTTGTCTAGATATTGCACTAGTATATCGGCTCCATAGTGCAAGATTATTACTATTTGGCACGGTGAGTACTTTACACTAGATTTATTTGAGAACAATCTCCTTCTAAATTATGCGGTAGGTCTTGACTCATTGTTGACATAAAATTTATCTAGGTTAATTAGTGGATAATCTTGCCACCTTGTCGACAGTTACATTATTATTACCTGGCACAACGTGTTCTTGATACCTATTTAACATAAGATTATTCTTCTTGGCACAATGAGCGCTTGATGTCATATTTATTAGAGTTAGGATTATGAGGAGTAGAAATACCCCCCTCATAAATTAATTGAAACTAAAAGGAATATTAAGCCCATGGTGAATATTGAGTGTGAATCCTAAGAGCCAAGCACTTTATTGTATTGATCAATTCCTAATTTATTCCTACAATTTTATTTTCAATCTTAGGATAAAATAAACTAGGAAATTTCATAAGCACAAAGAATTATAATAATTCTACATAATTAAAATTCACCTCCTTGTGGGATTGACACTCATCACCATTAATCTATACTTCAATAGATTCGTGCGCTTGTGAGTTCAGTAAAAATTTGCATAACAAGTTTTTAGCACCGTTGCCGGGGAGGTAAGTTATTTCAATTCGTAGAGTTAATTTTCTTATGTAAATATCTTTTTGTATTTTTATTTTCTTGTAATTTTCTTTTTGTATGGCCGGTTTAGCCGCCTATTAATTTATTTTAATTTTAGATGATTTATTTTAAGTTAATTTATTTTTTTAAATTTTTTTATTTAATTTTCATTTTATTTTTCTTTGTCATTTTAAGTTGATCTTATTAATCTATATGGCTGGTTTAACTACCTATTAATTTCTTTTAATTTCAGTTTATTTCAATTTTAGTTAATTTATTTTATTTCACTTTTTTTTTTATTGTACATCCATAACACTTGAGTGCATTTTCATAACAAAGTTGTAAGAAGCGTGATAAGGTTAGTATCTTAATTTCTCTTCTCTTTATTTTCAATTTCACTTTTGTACGTATTCTTTGCATGTATGGTCGAAGGTCACTATCACATAATTTAGAACCCATAAACCTCGAGCTAGAGAAAGCACGTCGTACATGTAAACACATTGCATCACAAGTGGAAATTGTGGATAAAATTAAAATGGATTTACAACAACAACCACAAGCACCACAGGAGAGGCCATTTAAGGACTAATTTAGTCCCTTAGCTAATTTGAGCACATTATGCACAAGATACCCAAATGTAGCTGCTAGAAATTTTTAAACTAGCGTGCTAAATTGTCTCGCATCATTCTATGGCCTAGAAAATGAAGATCCATGCAATCATTTGAAATATTTTCATGCTATTTCTCAAACTTTTAAATATTAGAATTTTTCAGATGATGATGTTAAGCTTAGGTTGTTTCCATTTTCTTTAAAAGATAGAGCTAGTTCTTGGTTCAATACATTTCTTACTAATAGTATTACATCATGGGAACAAATGGTTACTAAATTTTTAAATAAATACTTCCCGGTGAATAAAACCAATGCTATTCACAGGAAAATCTCAGAGTTTACCCAAAAAGAAGACAAGCAATTTTTCGAAGCATGGGAGCGATTCAATGGGCTACTCTTGAAGTGTCCACATCATTGGTACGAGAAATGGCATCAATGCCAATACTTTTTGGAGGGACTATTGCTACATCTGCAAGAATGGCTAATGGCGACAAGTGGAGGAGAGTTGATGTCGAAAAGTGTATCAAAGATTTGGGATTTCTTTCAGTGACAAGCAGATAATTCCCAATAGCGAAGCAAATTATTCAGGAATGTAAGAAAATTAAAAGGATTAAATGAAGTTCATGTTGGTGATTCAAGATCAGAAATCAAGGAAGTCAATGAAATAGTTGAAGGACTTTCTCGCCAAATAGCATCTTTAACGGCTGCAAAATCAACATAGCCACATGCCTATAATCAACTTGATCATGACTCATATGCAGATCAAGCCAATGCCATAGGTGTAATGGGAAAGCAGCCAAACTACAATACTTACTCCAATACTTATAATCCAGGGTGGAGAGACCATCCCAACTTTTTATGGTCTCAAGGATTCCAACAGAACAGAGCAGCAGCTCTAGCTCCATCAATATAACCAGTTCCTCAGGCTCCTCAAGTATCTCAACAATCATTCAGACCATTCAATCAGAACCAGAACTACTCGCAACCCAGACAATGGGAGGAAGCATTCCAAAATGTCAAGAATTTTATTCACTCCACAATAGATCAACAAAATCGCACCATTGATGACCTGTGGAGTGAGATTAAAGCAGACTTCAGTTCACAAGCCCAGTCGATTTCAAACTTAGAAAGGATGGTAGGTGAGAAAGGCAAGTTCCCAAGCCAGCCAGTGCCTAATCATAAAGGAGTACATGAAGTAAGTACCAGTTCACCCCATCATCATGAAGAGATCAAAGCTGTGTTACCTTACGAAAAGGCAAAGAAGTTGACAACAAGGTGGAGATGCCGGTAAGAAAGACGACTCAAGTTGTGCCTATAGATTTCGAGGATTCATCAAAGGAGAAAGAAGAAAGTTATCCATGGGGGTACATGCTTAAAGCTCTATTCCTTCAGAGGTTAGCTAAAGCAAAAAAGGGAAATTCCACAGGTGAGATTATGGAGATATTTAAACAGGTAAGTGTTAAAATTCCCTTGCTTAATACTATAAAGCAAATGCCCTCTTATGCCAATTTTCTTAAAGATCTTTGCACTAAAAAAGAAGCATTCATTTTCAAAAGAAGGCATTTTTAACCGAAAACATTAGTTCTATACTTTAACAAAAAATTCCTCCAAAATTTAAAGACCCAGGATCTCTTACTATCTTATATAGTATTGGGAACCGCACATTTGAGAATGCTTTATTGGATTTAAGAGTTAGTGTAAATCTTTCACCGTACTCAGTATTGTGAAACTTGGATTGGGAGAATTACACCCAACTCCAGTTGTGTTACAACTTGTAGATCAATCTATAAAAATACCTCGTGGTATTGTGGAGGACCTGCTTATCCAAGTAGACAAGTTTTATTTTCCTATTGATTTCATTGTGATTGACACTCAACCAGTGCAAGATTTAAAGAAGCATATCCCTATTATTCTAGGAAGACCTTTCTTGGTAACTACTAATGCTTGCATTCAATGCAGGACCGAAAATATGAAGTTATCCTTTGATAACATGACTATGGAGTTGAATATTTTTAACATTGCCAAACAACCTCAAAATACGGATGAATAAATTATTAATGTGGATTTAATAGAAGAATTAGTTGATTATTCTTTTCCTTTTAACCTTAGTAATGACCCTTTAGAAACATGTTTAACTCACTTTGGTTTGAATTTTGATATTGACAGATCAGTCAATGAGGTCAATGCCTTATTGATTCAGTACCATCCATAGACACCAACAAATGGAAGTCAAGAATTGAACAACTAGCATCATCGGGGAAGAAACTCCGCTCATCATCAGAATCACCACTAAAACTTGAGCTCAAACCGCTACCCAACACTTTGAAATATGCATTTTTAGGAGAAGAAAGCACTCAGCCAGTAATCATTTCGTCCTCCCTAAATAACAAATAAAGAAATAAGTTGTTGGAAGTTTTAGGAAAACACAAGGAAGCATTATGATGGACCATAGCAAAGGAATAAACCCAGTGGACTGCATGCATTACATTCATCTTGGTGAAAATGATAAATCTACTAGGGAAATACAACGTCGGTTAAACTCTAACATGAAAGAAGTTGTTAGAACAAAAATTCTCGAACTGTTAGATGCAGGTATCATTTACCCTATTTTTAATAGTTCATGGGTCAGTCCTGTACAAGTTGATACAAAAAAGTATGGAGTCACAGTAGTTACCAATGCTGATAATGAATTGATACCCACTAGAGTAACTACAGGGTGGCGTGTATGCATTGATTACAGAAAGTTGAATTTTGTCACACGTAAAGACCATTTTTCTTTACCATTTACTGATCAAATGCTTGATAGATTAGCTAGTCATGAATTTTATTACTTTTTAAATGGCGTCTCCGGATGTAACCAGATTCCCATAGCACCAAAAGATCAAGAGAAAACTACTTTCACTTGCACTTTTGGCACTTTTGCATATAGGAGAATGCCATTTAAGCATTTTTTTGATCTGGTTAAATGCTTCCTTGAAGTCTTTATGGATGAATTTTCTGTTTTTGGTAATTTATTTGATCAATGTTTATATCATCTAACACTAGTTTTGCAGAGATGTAGAGAAAAGAATTTGGTCTTGAATGGTAAGAAGTGGAATTTTATGGTAAAACAAAGTATTGTTCTCGGTCACATCATTTCAAGTAAAGGTATTGAGGTTGACAAAGCCAAGGTGGATCTCATTTCTAACCTTCCTTTACCTAAAACAATCAGAGAGGTAAGATCTTTCCTTGGGCATGCTGGCTTTTATAGCCGTTTCATTAAAGATTTTAGCAAAGTCTCTAGACCCTTATGCAATCTACTTGCTAAGGATGTACCTTTTATCTTTGATGATTTATGTCTTGAGTCATTTGAAAAACTAAAGCAATTGTTAACATCATTACCCATCATTCAGCCCCCAAATTAGAACTTACCTTTTGAGCTTATACGTGATGCATCTGATTATATTGTAGGAGTAGTATTAGGGCAAAGAGTTGATCAAATTCCCATGCCATTTACTACACTAGTATGACATTGAATGATGCACAGTTGAACTACTTAACCACTGAAAAAGAAATGCTAGCAGTAATGTTTGTCTTAGAAAAATTTTGATCTTATCTCATTGGATGTAAAATAATTGTGTTCATAGATCACGATGCTCTTAAATATCTTCTTCCAAAGAAAGATCCAAAAGCTAGACTAATTCGCTGGGTGTTACTTTTGCAGGAATTTGACCTTGAGTTCAAAGATAAGAAAGGCACAGAAAATGTGGTGGCTACCCCTTATCAACCGCAAACCAGTGGCCAAGTCGAGATTTTCAACAGAGAAATAAAGCACATATTAGAAAAGACAGTGAGTTCAGACAGAAAAGATTGGTCATTGAGACTCGATTATGCATTATGGGCATATCGAATAGCTTTTAAAACCCCGATTGCGATGTCACCCTATAGGTAAGTATATGGGAAAGCATGTCACCTACCTATTGAACTTGAGTATCATGCATATTGGGCCATAAAAAAATTTAACTTTGACATGCAGTAAGCTAGCTCAGAAAGATGATTACAGCTGGCAGAACTTGAGGAAATTCGCAATGAAGCATACGAAAATGCTAAGATTTACAAACAGCGAATGAAAGTCTTTCATGACAAAAAAATCATGAGAAAATCTTTTACCCCAGGTTAGAAAGTGCTTTTATTTAATTCTCGATTACATCTGTTCCTAGGTAAGCTACGCTCTCGATGGTCTGGCCCTTTTATTGTTCATACTGTTTTTCTACATGGAGCAATTGAAATTAAGGATCCAAATAATGGTGTCATTTTCAAAGTTAGTCAAAGATTAAAGCTATATCTAGAGTACCAACCAAATGACGAAGACACCGAAATCAATTTGAGTGACCCACAAAATTTGAATTCAGACATTTCCATTTCTTTTCGGTGATTTAATTTCTTTTCATCATTTCATTTTACTATTCTTTTGTTCAAAATTATTTATTTTCTGTTAAAGTGTTTTTTATTACCATTCATATTTTCTTTCGTTACTTATCATGAATACCTCAATCAGACAGATCCTCTTTGTCCAACTTAAGTGACTTCTACCTGTGAAGCGTCATATAAACGGCTTGCTCCAAGTTTGTCAATCACATCCTGTTTGGGTCTTTCGACCACTAGCATTAGTATCCCACTTTGAAGACTTAGAAAGATAACTTAGGGAAATCGAAGGTGGTATCTATGAAATCCAATTGGAACTTGAGGTAAATTCAATAAGAGGACGTTTGTAAGTAGTTGTTTGCTTAAACGCATTTCTTTTAGGTTGTGTGTTTTCTATTTTCTTTTATTTGCTTTCACGTGTTGCTTGATTTCATAGGCTTTATTTTATTTAAGTGTGTTTTAATTAGTTACACTGGTTAAGTGGCGGATAACGATAATCCGTGACAATCAAAGCCGGTTACTTCAGTTTCTCATAATAACTGATATTCTGAGGAGACGAAATGGATAAAAACACAATTTTTGCAAAGCTTCACAAATGATTTCCTTCATTTCCTTAAAATGCTCTCCTTATAATCTATAAAGCTTGGTCCGAACGCATACGATTACTTATGAGAAATAACATCCCTTCTGACATCCGATGGTTAATTGAAGCCAAAGTACGATTGGCAGGTAAGTTACCTCCTAAATTTATTGCACATATGCCTGGTTGTGGTAAAGAAAACTACTCATGAAAACGAAGAGCTCGACGACTTCTAGTTGCTTGTCATAAGTGTGCCAAAATGGAATGCAATAAAAAAAGTGTACTTTAGGAATGGTGTCTAATAACAGGGAAGACAAGATTCAATTCATTAGGGATGACTTGAATAAAGAGTCATTGGATAATATCCTTTTGTCTCTTGAAACACATCCTAGTGGATACATACAGAGAGCAATTCTCCAATTATGGCCATTATTCCAGAAAGAACATGCAAGATACAGTCTCGGGAATCTAACGATAAATGACCCTGTTTGCCAGTTTATAAGAAAACTGGATGGGAAGCCTATCCCTGATCCATAGAGGGCGTTCAAGCTGTTTCTGGATCTAAAACCAGAGAAAGATGTGAGCTACAGTCACAACTACCAATACATATCCTTTTTATTTATTGTTCTTTTATCATTTGCATTATTGTTTTATCTTTTCCTATTATTCAATTTTTACTTTTAACTTTGAAGCCACAAACTTCACGCGTCATTTAAAAACGCACCATTTCCTTTATAGCTATGCATCATTATGGTTGTTACCAAGATCTTTAAATATGTGCTTATTTTGTTAAACATTCACAAGTTATTATTATTTTTTTTTATGATTTTCTCAATGGTAGCACCTTTAAGTAGACAATTTAAGAACATTTGTGTGGTTTATAGGTTTCACTATATAAAGTATAAAGAGTTTGTTGAGGCAGCCATAGATCTTGGTCGAGTCCTAGCAGAGAGAAAAATACACTTAGTAATCATTCTGAAAGACTTAAGACCTCTTGTAAGCATGCCCGGCCCACTAATTGAAAAGGAGTTAGTTGTCTCCACCATGCAAAAAAGACTATCTGAAATGCTACAACATGCTGAACCTTTCATTTTCATACCAGGATATCTTGCAATTTTAGAAGCATTATTTATATTTGCATCTTGGGCCAATTTGAACATTAATAAAAAGATCCATTGGTTTGTTAAATGTTAATAACTTTTATGATGGCTTACTTGCATTTCTTAACCATGCAATAAAAAATCAGTCACAATAAAAAAAAATTTTATTTGTGCCCCTACTGCTAACGAATTACTTGATCTTTTACAAGATTATAGACCAGAGCTAGATCCTAAGACCTCTTCATTGGATTGGTCGACTGATGATGGTAGCAGCAGCAGTAAGAAGCATAAATTAGATTTAACTCTCCATCTATAAATGTTTTCCTTCATTTTGTGTTGCAGCATTCAGGTGATGTCTTCTAAATCCTATTTATTTCCTTTAAAACATTGAGGACAATGTCTCATTTGGTTGGGGGGAGGGAATAGTCGATGATTGTGGAATATCTCAATCTTAGAGAAGTTTCTACTAATTTTTTTGTAGGAACTAACTTTGGCTAATTTTTGAGCCAAGATGGCTGAATATAGAGCGTAGTGACTCTAGAAACGCATCTTCTTAGTCTTAAAAAAAAAGGCATTTTATGTGATCTTTTGACATTGGATGACATGATGACATACAAATTCTTGTATTTGTATTACCTTTGGTCTTGAGTTATGTTACATCATATTTGCTACTCTGCATGCTGATGTTGGTGACAAATGTGAACTGAGCGAGTTGACGAGTAAAATTGGTTAAGTAACTTGAGGGAATGTACATGTCATAATTCCAAGTGAGTTTTTGAGCCTAGTATTTTTCTTGGAGAGTAACCCTTTTTGCCCATTCTTTATACAGCATATTAATTTACTATACATGATCTCTATATTTCCCTTTGAGTCAAACTTCAAAAAAAAAAAAATTGTGTTGCTACATCTTAAAGTCCATTGAACTAGTAAAAATAGAAGACTATTTAGAGCCCTAAAAGATGAAGGAAAGGCCATCTTTGACCCGTTTGAGCCTTTTCCAGCCATCCATTTTGTAAAATATCCATAGTTAGCCCTTTTGAGCCTAGATAAAATAAAAAAAAAAATTGTGTTTTCTTTGTTAACTCATCACCCAGTTGTACTCTAATTTAGAGTAATACCCTAAGTTTTATGTATTCCATCACCTATGCAATATTAGATGATTATTTAAAAAAGAAAAAATATTGGTGTAATATATATATATGAAAGAGAAAAATTATGTGTAATTGAAAATAATAATAATAATAATAATAAATTAATTGTACCTTATAATTTCCAAAAGATCTCTATATTTTCTCAAACAATATTGTGTTTTCTCCTCTTGTCCCTTCTTTGTTAGCCATATCCTTAACCTACATTACAACCTAATAAAAGTCCGTCTTTATTTTAGGGAACTATAGTCTGAAGTAGAAGCTAGTAATATGGACTAAAATGATGTAGTAATACATATGAAAAAAAATAGTTTGACTATCGTTTATTTTATTTGGTGTCATATTATAAGCTGCGGGCCTTATTATTGGTGAGAGTGTGTGATATTGCCATTCTTTAATTTCTCTCAAGTTATCATTTTTAGAGTGACTATTTTTCTTGGGTTTTTTTTTCTTTTGAGAGTGTCACTCTAACCTGTGAGATTTTGGGGTTGACATGTCACACTTGAAAGTGACTTAATTAGTGTAGCTTTGATAATCGATCAGTTTGAATGTGTTTGCTTGACTGAATCATGTGGATAGTTGATGTGGGAGTAATATCTCTTTAGGCTAGAGATAATGTTTATACTTTTATTTGATTATTGTTATTAATCTAATTGAAGAAGTAAACATTTTACCACTAAAAAAAAATTTGGTTGAATTTTGTTATAGCTTAATTTGCTAGGGACTAGCAATAAGTTGGTTGGGGGGTGTGTTGAGTCCTACAAAGTACATATTTATACAGGGTAAAATCATCATTTTACACTCAAAGTCTCACTAACATCTCCACCTTTATATACTTTAATTCCCTTGATATTTAATTGTATATGTTTATTTGTATATTTAACACTTTATGTATTTTAGGGGTATTTTAGTTATTTTTCAATAAACGAGATGTCAGACAGTAAAACGGACAACATTTTTGAATTGAGAACAAGTGAAAACCTTAAGAAAGACATAAAGGGCAAAATCATAATTTTAAGATTTTGGTGGGCCCTGCTAACGTGGCGTTGATTGCTGACGTGGTGTTGACTGCTGAGTGTTGTTGGCCGATGATGTGGCATTGACGGATGATGTGGCAGAAGTCTATCGGACCGAAAAATGAGCTTACAATACATGCAATACACTGAATCATACTTGTTGACTTTTGTGTTGACTGATGATGTGGCAGAATATTAGTGGACCCAAAAATGCTCATACCGTACATGCATATACATGGAATGACAGCCCTTGTGATGTGTTCCAACCAATCAGAGAGTGCCATGTGGCGCAATCCTGGGTGTTCGAATTATTTTCATCCAATGGCCATGATTTACTTGTTGTATTTATAAATAGAGGGCTCCCCCCCTAATTTCACACCTCTGAATCTATTTTTGAGCTCTATTTTCTGTAACTGTTTCTCCATCTTGTATTTTCTACGTATTTTAATAAAATTTCCATTTTACCCCTAGTTATAAAATGAGTAGCTAATTTATTTCCAAGCTTGGGTTAAAGGTGAAGCCTCAACATAATCTATGAGCTGAATTTGATAAGTTTATTTTTACTTTCTCTAATTTATTTAAATTGTTTTGACTTATCGTAGACAGATAGTAATAATATTGTCTACATATTGCACTGGTATACTGGCTCCCTGATGCAAGATTATTACTATTTGGTACGGTGAGTACTTTACACTAGATTTATTAGAGAACAATCTCCCTCTAATTTATGTGGTAGGTGTTGACTCATTGTTGACATAAAATTTATCTAGGTTAATTAGTGGATAATCTTGCCACCTTGTCGACAATTACATTTTTATTACCTAGCACAACGTGTTCTTGATACCCTATTTAACATAAGATTATTCTTCTTGGCACAATGAGCACTTGATGTCATATTTATTAGAGTTAGGTTTATGAGGTGTGGAAATACCGCCCTCATAAATTAATTGAAACTAAAAAGGAATATTAAGCTTATTGTGAATGTTGAGTGTGAATCATAAAACCCAAGCACTTTATTATATTGATCAATTCCCATTTATTCCTATAATTTTAATTTCAATCTTAGGATAAAATAAAATAGGAAATTTCACAAGCACAAAGAATAATAATAACTCTACACAATTAAAATCCACCTCCTCGTGGGATCGGCACTCGTCACCATTAATCTATACTTCAATAGATTCGTGTGCTTACGAGTTCAATAAAAATTTGCACAACAGTTGTCATGCCAACAGTTGCAGTTGGAGAAAGCAAGGCAGCGGATAATGCGGCAGATAAGACTTTGAAGATTCAAGCCGAGGTTCGAACTCACTTGGAGTTCATCAATGCAAAGTACAAGGCTGAACCAGACATGCACCATCGTAAGAAAGTGTTTGCTGAAAGTGATTTAGTAATGGTATATCTGCGACGGAGTTGATTTCCTAGCATTCAAACTAAATTGGAGAAGATTTGACCTTATTAATGTTGCATGCCAAATAAATTCATGGTAATTGATCCCCTAACAACATTATATATTACCATGATTTTAAATTTTTCTTTCCTTTCATTTATAAGTTACTTCTGTATTCTAATTTTTTTTTTGTTACATATTCCAATTAGTAAAATTTACATCAAATTGTAAAATTTAAGTTTGAAAAATGTTAGAAACAACTATAATAATAAAAGAAAACTTATTAGAATTTGTAACTAGTAACTTGAAAACTATAACTAGAAACTCCAAGTTATCTTGAGAGGGTAATGACCAAAGCCCCTTATTAGTCTAGACAAATTAATAATTTCTAAACTATTCATTCTATGTTTCTTATAGTAATATTAGTAAGTTGTCATGCAATATATATAAAAAAAAAAAAAATCACCACTCTTAGCTAATCTTTTAAGATTAATTGAGTGAGGGAGCCATATATTTTAAAAGCATGTATTCAAATTAACAAACACAATTGGAATCCTAGCTTCAAAATCGTGACCAAAAGAAATTAATTAAAAACAATATAAACATGTTAAAAACTAATCCATTCATTACTAGAAAAAGTACCTACTATGATAGTCCTCTGTGTGATAGCTTTTGGTCTAGAGGCCTACAACGATAGATGCATGAAATATTTTTTTCTATCATGCATTTATGACATTTAGGGTTTAGGGTGTGAAGAATCCCAATCTTTGGTTGATGGAAAGAAACACAATCTTTTGCTGTGAAAAAGACCCAAATAATTGTTTCTGAAATTGAAACCTTAGCCTTCACTAGTAATTGAAGCTCCACCCTTTGGTAAGTCATTGCTGTATTTGCATGTATTTCATTTTGATTTCATGAATATGATTGCTTAAAGTCAACTGATTTACTGTTTTATTGGTAGAATTCTGAAGTGACGAGGCTGAAGGCTGGATGGACAGAGTTTACTACCACCATCCTCACTGTTAATCATAATTTTCACTATCCATTCTACTTTTATGTATAGTAAATAATTTTAAAAAAAATTGAAAAATATTCCTATTAGATATATTTCGATAATTAATTTACTAAATAATTTCCAAGATATTCTGTAAAAGTAGTTTGAGTTCTGTTTTGAGTTGTAATCATGCATTGCATAGCATTGTGTAAAATATTGGCTTTAATTAACTATAACAAAGGCTAAGGAGGGATTCTTAGCAAATGATTATGTTATGTGAAATTGAGGGAATCTTATCTCTTATAGTCATCTACATATGCATGTAGTGTTTTTTTAGCAATAAAAAGTCTATTTGATTAGGTTTCTAATTGAAGCTGTGAGAGCTATTGTTGTTATTGTAGTTGAGGCATTGATTGTTGTTGTTGTAGCTGTGGAATTTGTTGTTGCAGTTATAGTAGTTGTTATTGCTGCTATTGCAGCTGCGGAAGTTGTTCTATTGTTGCAGCTGCGGAAGTTGTTCTATTGTTGCAGCTGGGGAAGTTGATGTTGCTGCTGCTGTAATTGTGTTTAATCTGTTAAGTGTCATTTCTTATGCTCTATTATTTGACTTTTGGTTTTTGAAGTTGTTATACACTTGCTTAAATTTTACATATCTTTAAATTTATTATTATGATTTGAAAAAATGTGTTTGTTGCAAGACATGACTTATTTGTTATATTTATATTACAATTAGAAGTGAACTTTTGAAAAGTATGAATTTTGATTTATTGGCTTTCTTGGTTGCTGTATTTTTGTTATTTCTATTTCGTTGTTTGTTTAATATAAACTTGTAAATAGAAGCAGAGAGATAAAGGAAAACAACATGCTCTTAATCCAATAATTATCCATCAGTATAAAAATGACTACAATTTTATTATTATATACTATAAAAAAAAGACTTGAAAATTTTGGAATCTAGTAGGGTTAATACTAGAATAGGCGTGCTGAATGGCCTGAAATTTCTTATTGGCTTCTTCCACAAACTTTGAATCCCCTGAAGCTGAACAACGATCTGGATGCCATCTCTATATTCCTAACTATCTGGATTACGATCAACGGTTGTATGGCTATGTGCAAGAGATTTGGTTCGATTTGGCAGATCTTGGCTTGCATTTTGGAGAATTAAGAGAGAAATTCGTATTTGGGAATGAAGAATAGAGACATTGTTTATCATTTTTTATTTTCTTTTCTTTTATTCTAAGGCGATGTTGAGACTTTAGGAAGATGCTTTTTTTACTACCTGTTACTTAAAAAAAGGTAAAAAAATGAATATTATATAAAAAAGAAAAAAGACAACGACGACATGATTTAGTGAAATTTTTATTTTAAACTTTTTTTTTGTTATTGATGATGTCATAATTTTTATAACATTATTTTTTAATTAAGTTAAAGAAAAAATTGATTGATCTATGATTTTATTGAAATATTATATATATACACACACACCTAATATATATAGAGTAACAACCACCTTGTACAAGAAAACGTGTGTAAACTGATATCAAATGAGAAGGTAGGTTGTATAAAACTACCGTGGACCCACATATACAATCGTGGACCAATTTAAAAAAGAATGGTTATTTATGATTTTATATACATACATACACACACACAGCCACAGTCACCTTATACAAAAAAAAAAATGTTTACAAACTAATGTTGCATGAGAAGTTTGATTGTATAAAACTATCATGGACTCGCATATATAAAAGAAATAATGGTTATTGCTTTTCAGCTAATGTCTTTATGCCATATCAGTTTGTCTATACTAATTTGTTCTGAACTATTTGTAGCTCTATCATTATTGATTTTAAAACTAATAGTTTAGTATTCTTATCTAAGTGATAGGATAATTTTTGACATATTGGACTCTTTTGAATTTAATGATATCTTTGTATATTTTCATTTATTGTCTCATCTAATATTGTTTGACAAGTACTGATAAAGTTATAAATTCTTATAAAAACTGATGTAGTATAAATTTATTGGTTAAATAAAATTACAAAATAATAAAAATAAATAAAGTGGGCTAAGAGCTGTTTAATCCAACAAAATGAATTATGTTACATCAACTTTTAGAAAATAAGTTTATACAAGAGTTTGTATGATATGATTTTTTTTCCAAATCCATCATATATTTATGTTTTTTTGCTATATATCCATATTCCAAATAATAATAATAATGATCCGTATCTACTTTAGATAAATAAAAATTAAAATAAAAATGCAAACATATTTTAGATCTATCATGAATTCATCAGTTAAATTCTTACTTTCTCTAAATGTATTACTATCATTTTAATCTAATACTATCTATAAATTATAAAATACACAAAAAGGTTTTCAAGGACTTTCAAAAGGATGCCATCAGAATTGTAAATAAAAAAAAAAAGAGAGAGAGAGAAAGAAAACATAGAAGAATGACATAAAACTTGTAAATTGACATTAAGTGTGAAATAAAACAAAAAATAAAAATTAGTAAACTATACATAAGACAAGTAAATTGAAGAAAAAAAGGGTAAATTAAAGAAAAAAAGGGTAAATTAAAGTTGAAGTGGTAAATTGGTCTTCATGAAGGACTGGATTCTTTGATAGGGCAATTGCAGACTTGTTGTCGACAAAAATCTCAGTTGGATCTATTTAGAGCAAACCCAACTCCTTCAACAAATTTCTTAGCCAAATTGCATGGCAAACACCTGAAGTAGCAGCTACATACTCAGCTTCACAGGTGGAAGACAATTGGCTGCTTCTTTGACATCCACGTGAAAGCAGTGCTTCCCATGAAGAATACAAATCCAGAGGTACTTTTTCGATCATCTAAATCTCCACTCCAATCGCTATCGCTATATCCAACAAGCTTGTAATCATCAGAGAATGAGTATAATAAGCCAAAATCAGTTGTACCTTTTATATAGCAAATGATTCTTTTTGCGGCTTTAAAATGGGTGATTGTTGGATTCTCCATATAGCGATTAATGAGCCCAACGGCATAGAGAATGTCTGGCCTCGTACATGTCAAGTAACGCAAACTTCCAACAAGGCTCTTGAAAAAAGTTGGATCAACTCTTTCTTCTTCGTCATGTTTGGACAATTTGACTCCGCATTCCATTGGCGTACTTACGGGCTTGCAATCATGCATCTTGAACTTCTTGAGTATTTCCCTTGCGTAGCATTCTTGGGAAATGAATATGCCTTCTTCCTTTTGCTTGACTTCAATGCCTAGGTAGTATGCCATTAGTCCAATGTCAGTCATCTCAAACTCTTTCACCATCACTCTCATAAACTCTTCAAATAAGTTTGGATTGCTTCTAGTGAAAATGAGATCATCCACGTACAGGCATACAATCAAGATGTCTCCATCTTTGACTTTGACGTAGAGAGCATGTTCATGTGGGCATTTGGTGAAGCCATTCTCTTTGAAATATTTGTCGATTCTGTTATTCTATGCCCTTGGTGCTTGCTTTAACCCATAAAGTGCCTTCTTTAATCTCATAACTTTGTCTTCATATCCTTCCACCACATAGCCCAATGGCTGTTTGATGTAGACTTCTTCTTTGAGAAATCCATTTAAGAAAGCGAACTTTACATCCATTTGATGAATCTTCCACTGCTTTTGGGTCTGCTAAAGAAATTATTAGTCTTATAGTTTCCATTCGGACTCACGAGAGCAAATACCTCATCATAGTCGATGCCAGCTTTTTGACTATAGCCTTTTGCAACTAACCTCGCCTTGTGCCTTTCAATCTCACCCTTGACATTTCTCTTCGTCTTATAAACCCATTTGACACTGATGGCTTTGTGACCTTTGGAAAGTGTAGTAAGTTCCCAAGTGTCATTCTTCACTATGGCTTTGATTTCTTCATCCATTGCGATTCTCCATTTTTCATCTTGTACAGCTTCTTCGAAGTAAACTGGCTCACAATCAGCAAAGAGGCAAAATAGAGTGAGATTATCATGTCTCTCAGTTACCTCATAGAGATCTTGAAGACTCCTCGTGCATTCTTCAGTTCTTTCATTTAAGAAAGATGGTGGTGAATCTTCATGTGTGGTTGATGCTGGTGAGATAGGTGGACTAACCAGCTCTTGTTGTTCTTTCACTACTTGCTCCTTTATTGTCTGTTCATTTTCTTCAAAAGGAAAAAAATTGAAGTCATCCACACGAGAGCCAAAATCCCATTCTCCTTCTTCTTCAAAGATTACATCTCGGCTAATCACGATCTTTCCGTTATCTGGATTGTACAACTTGTATCCTTTAGAATTGATGTCATAGCCGATGAAAATGAATTTCTCACTTTTATCATCCAGCTTGGCTCTTCTCTCGTCTGGTACATGTACATGGGCAATGCTTCCAAAAACTCTCAGATGGGTTATGCCAGGCTTTCTTCCACTCCATGCTTCTTGCGGTGGCTTGCCCCACACACTTCTTGTTGGAGATCGGTTGGATAAACAGATTGCACAAGCAACAGCTTCAGCCCAAAATTCTTTGGGTAGTCTTTTGCTCTTGAGCATACTTCTCGCCATGTCGAGGATAGTTCTGTTCTTTCTTTCTGCAACACCATTTTGTTGGGGGGATTTCGGAACTGTCAAAGGGCGTCGTATTCCATTTTTGTCACAAAACTTCACAAATTCTTTGGAAGTGAACTCTCCACCTCGATCAGATCTCATGGCCTTGATTCGGTGTCCACTTTCTTTCTCTGCTGCAGCTTTGAACTTCTTGAAAACTTCAAAAACTTTTGATTTCTGCTTTAAAAAATACACCCAAGTTTTTCTTGAAAAATCATCTATGAAAAGAAGGAAGTAGTTACTTTTACCAAGAGAGGTTGGCTTGAATGGACCGCACACATCAGTATGAATAAGCTCGAGTGGCTTCCGAGCTCTTGAGTTTGACTCCTTTGGAAAACTCTTTCTAAATTGCTTGCCAAGTAAACATCCTTCACAAACTTGATTGGGATGATTGATTGAAGGTAGACCTTTCACCATGTTCTTTCTTGATAGTAGCTCTAGTCCACCAAAGTAGAGATGTCCATATCGAAGATGCCAAATCCAGGTTGGATCTTTATAACAAGCCTTGAGACACTTTGTAACATCATTTTGAATATTTAAAGGAAACATTCTATTCTTCGACATTCTCACTTTTGTAATTAGGTTTCCTTTATCATCTCTTAAAAAAAGACTATAATCTTTAAGATGAATATCATAGCCTTTTTCTAAAAGTTGACCTAAACTTAGAATGTTACTTTTCATATTGGGCATATAGTAAACATTTGAAATTAGTTGGTGGCTACCATCTTTTATGCGAAAAAGGATGTTACCTTTTCCCTTCACTGGTACTTTTGAATCATCTCCAAAAGCGACGCTACCATTCACTGATTCATTCATCTCTACAAACATGCTTCTGTTTCTGCTCATGTGATTGCTAGCACCTGTGTCAAGATACCAAGTATTTTCTTGACCTCCATTGTTGTCATTATGTGCTAGTAAAAGTGTGCCATCTCCATCATTTTCCTATTCAACATAATTCACTTTCTCATCTACTATGTTGCTTGGAATTCTGCACTCTGAAGCATAATGCCCAAACTTTTGACAATTATAACACTGTACTTGAGATTTTTCATACCTCGATCTTGGATTGTTTCTTCCTCGCCCTCTGTTTGAGCTTTCTCCTCTTTCATTATTGAAGGAGTTTTTGTTGTTGAAATTCCAGCCTCGTCCATGACCACGACCTCTACCTCGTCCTCGGCCTCTTTCTCGGATATAGTGCCTTCTCTCATTGCTGAAGCTTTCTTCTCTTTTCTTTGGATTAATTTCCATCTTGAAGAGTTGTTCTTCGATCCCTTGCTTCATCTTCAGTTTTTCTTCATAAGCTTGCAACCTTCCTTGAAGTTGCTCGATCGTCATAGCCTCCAAATCTTTAGTCTCCTCTATTGTTACTACAATGTGGTCAAACTTGGAATCTACTGATCGAAGTATTTTCTCAATAATCCTTAGTTCTCTCAACTCTTCACCATTTCTTTTTAATTCATTAGCAACAGTCACAACTCTAGTAAAGTAATCAAAAATTGATTCTGATACTTTCATGTGTAAGGACTCAAATTCACCTCTTAGTGTTTGAAGACGGACTTTCTTAACTTGTTCCGCTCCTTTGTAAGAGGTTTCTAACTTCTCCCATGCTTTCTTTGAGGATGTTGCGCCAGCGATCTTTTTAAAAGCATCTTCATCTAATGATTGAAAGATGAGATACTTTGCTTTGTTCTCTTTCTTCTTTAAGTCTTTCAAATTCTCCTTTTGTGCCGCAATTAAAGTACCTTCATTTTCTGGTACTATAAAGCCCTTTTCCACGACTTCCCACACATCATGTGCACCCAATTGAACCTTCATTTTGATGCTCCAATTGTCAAATTTGCTCCCTTTCAATTGTGGAACTTGAAATGACATCATACCACCATTTGCCATATCTCACAAATCGAGTGAGAATTTGGAGATTCTGAATGCACGAATGAATTCGGAACGTCGAAAAACCTTTGGGAGGTCTCGGGTCAACTTTGGTCAACGGTCAACGGCTCAACACGTTTCAACTCGGTGAGTCAACTTAATTTCTGGACAGCAAACTTCCGACGGTGATTCCGGGCTCGTCCGAACTCCGATCAGGCTGATTCTTAGGGCGTTGCGTTCGTCTCATCGAGAGCTTCGATTTGATATGCTACATGACTATTTTATTCTCCAAACCTAGCTCTGATACCACTTTGTTGGAGAATTTGAAGGATGAAACACAAAGTTTATTAAGAAAAGTTCAAGAACATTACAAGAACAATTCACACACTCTCACAAATCACTCTCAAGGGCTTTGTTATACTTCTTATGCTTTCTTACTCTTAGACTTATATTTCACAACACAATAGCATAGGTATTTATAGTGAATAAAACACAAACATAATCATAACAATACACATCACCTAGCACATTCCACCAACCTTTCATCATAACACCAAACATATTCCACTCACCTAACATGCTCTAAAGGAATCATTTAATGGCATCAAATGTGTAAAGCTAACCTCCACTCAACATTGTAGACCCATGATGATGAAGCATGATGATGGAGCATGATAATGGAGAGCCATGTACAACTTAACACTTTATTATTTTGTAAGCAAGTTTATTTTTTTTTTTCAACAAAATCATCATAGACCCACATAAAAAAAAAAAAGAAGAACTGTTATCACTTTTCAACCAATAAAAAGTTGGGAGATCAAGGAAACATATGGACATGTTGGAACAATCGGAGAAAAGAACAGACATTTGACAGAAAATGCACAACAAAATGGAAAAATAGTAAAAGATTAAATAAATTTAAAATTTAACAGAATTTTTTTTAACAATTGGGATGATTTCAATGACTTTTGAAACATGAGAGGAAAATGATTAATTCACTGAAATTACAGACCCTGTGTCATTGTTTCCACATGATTAATCCACATTTCACTTATTTTTTAATTTTTCTTATACGTTTTCTTTATTTAGGAGAAAAAAAAACAAAATGAGTTGCATCTGCTGCCTCAGAAATTTTTTAAGAGAACAAAAATTAACAAGTTCACAGTGCTGCCCAATTTAAGTTGACTGTGTTAGACAGCTTAGACCACAAGTAGGAAATAGAAGTAGAAAGTGGCTAGCTTGTGAGTGATGGAGAAATAATGATCAATAATTTCTTAGACATTTTACACCAGACAGCCTTGGATTTGTGCGATCACTAAATAATTATATTTTATCAATTATAATCGCAGGGTATAAGAGTTAAAAAGAGACTATATGACTGTGGGAGTGTGATCAATATTTAAGTAACTAAAGGGATCGATGACCATTTATCCAAACATCCAACTTGACAGATTTTAGTATATCTAATATTTGAACATTTCTCCAAGGGGTATAATTGAAACTATCCTATTACCATGTAGAGTATATATACGATATATCAATGGTAGTATGGTACCTTTGCTTTTAAAATTTTACGATTGAATTTGATTGTATAATTGAATGTGTTCCTTACTTTCCTACGTATTTTGTATCCTGTAGAATTAAAAAATATATATTTTTTTTAAATGCGTATTGACTTATTCTTATTTTTATTTAATATATTAATTTTTGTGTATCATATCCAGAAATTAGCCCAGCCCAATAAATAAATACACACATATATATACATGGTACTTCCATCTTTGATTGTAGGTGTCTTTCCTTGCGCTGTAAGAATATCTATTTTCTCTTCTCTCACTTCTATTGTAAAAATATCTATCGTGTCTCTTCTCTTCTCAAATTATTTTTTTTCTTAAAAATCTCTCTGCAGTTTTTGTGAACTTTTGTCGCAATTATTTTAGTGATATATATATATATATATATATATATATAAGAAATAACTTCTTAGGCCGTTTCTTTTATTTATGATGTGGTTATATATATGATCTGCATACGCTGAGATATCTAATTATAGAAGTTACTGTAAAGTTAGCACTCAGATTTTTTCATTCAGTTGTTTAATGATTTCTTCAATAATCTGGGGGTATTAATAAAGAAGTTTTAAAAATCTTGAAGTGCTATTTGTGAATGATTTGATACTAATTGAAGATGTTTACGAATCACTTTTGCATTTCTAAGTAAATTAAATTCTAATATTCCACAAAATTTATGTACTTTTATTTATGTACGTAAATAAGTTCTTACATTTGACAATAAACCTGGAAAAAATGGAATTCCTGTTGAAGGAATCCATTTATCGCCTGAAATGAATTTTTTTACTGTGAAGATTTCTGCTTCCAAGCGCTCGATTGTTCTATATCCTTTCCAATTGACTCTACCAGTAGTATTAGAGCCAGGTCCTCTGTTATTGTATTCAGCATAGTAAATGGTGTCCACGCTGTGTCCTTGCCATTCAAGCCAACCTTCAGGGTCAATTATTTCGTCAAGAAAAGTTTGCAAGATTACTGTTCTTTAGTAATTTCTCCACGGTCGTCCCATGTATGTCTTGATTGATGTTCTGTTCTTAGGGAAGTCTTCTGCGGTAGTTATGGTGCAATTATGTATGATTATTCCTCCATTTCCGGTAGGATTTTCTCTTCCTTCGGCTGTGATTGTCTTTACATTCCCACCAAGGAAACGAACGTAGATATTACAATTTTGGAACACCGCACTTGCATCTCCGAATATAAAATCAATTGTACCATAGACATCACACTCTCGATAGAACTGTTTAAGATTTTTAGCATAAAGAGTATCCTGATACCCAACAAACTTGCACCTGTAGAAGGCAGAGTCCACTTCACTTACTAATGCTACTGCCTGGCCTGTTTCCTGGTCTGGTCCCGCTGTGTTCTCAAATGTTATATTCATTGCCACAAATCCAGCCCCTTTAATCGCTGCATTAATTTGAAAAAAAATTATTAATATATGTTATCGTCTAACAAGACCAGTTTTACAGATCTTATTTTTATTTGTTGCTAATTTAATGCATATATACTACAATTCATAAGGAGAAAAGGAAGAGAATAAAATTGCATATCTGATCACTCACCAACTGTAGCAGTCTGGTAAGTAGATAAATGATCCTTTCCGTGGCTTTTATTCCCGGAAATGATTTTGCTGTTGATTCCAACGCCAATTAACACCAAACTCATTTTCTCTCTTCCCACAACAACATATTCAGTGTAGTTACCTTCTCTAATTTTTATATAATAGGGTTTTCGACTGAATGAAGAGCAGCCAAGATAGCATCTGAAATTCTCGTGTAGTTGCCTGAGCCGTCTTGTGCCACAATCACATAAATTTTTTGTGTAATTTGTCCTCGGGACATAGGACAACAGAGAGTTAAAAGGATTATAATTAGCCACGCCATATATTAATCTCCTCAATAATCTGCAGCAAATGTTTCACAAGTTTAGTTGCATTATTGTCAATACAAATTAAAGTAGTGCTACATAAAATGAACAGGAATGCATATATTAATTAAAAATACTGATTAATATACGTTAATAAAAATAAAAATAAAAACAAAGAACTACGTGCACGTCCAGAATATGTAAAAGTAATTAAGAATTTGGGGTTGTTAAATAGCTTATACCCATAAGTTATTGCCGTAACATTGATAATGACTACGCATTCTTTTGACTCTAAAAATGGAGAAAGGAAATGAAGCACCTTCACCAATAATTAACATTGAATGACAAACCTTCAGAACAAGAGAGTTTATGACTGATTCTTCACTACCATTAATTTCCATTGAACAACATTCATTTTGACTTACAAATTTGGCAAAATCATGTACTATATCATGCATCTTGCACTCTATAATACGATTTTCATCATCTTTCTTAAACTCCTGAAAGAAAGATCGTGTAGCTAAGATGCTAAAATACTTTTCACCAATCACCTCCATCTCTTCATCTTGTTCTACACTAAGATAACCTTGAGCCATCCACAATATAATTAGTTCCTCTTTCCTTATATTATAGTCTTTGGGAAAAACAGCACAATATGAGAAACATCTTTTCACTTTGGAAGGCAAATCGTTATAACTCAACAACAAAGGGGCCAAGATACTTTTCTCAACATGTTGGATAAAACCCTTTGATGTTTTGGTAGTTGAAAGCACTGCCATGGAGCGTGAACTGCTGCATTTCTCTGTTTTGTGCAACAATCTTTGATCCGTGTTCTATAGTTAGTTAGATTGAGTACTCTTGAGTCTTGATTGAGTCCTGATGGCTTTTAAAAGATGAGGGGAAAAAGGTTGTCTATTACTTTTCAATAATATTTTCATCTTTAAATATAAACAATCTCCAAGAAGTTAATATTATATTGTTTGACTTAGGGGAGAACAGCAGTAATGCAATTTGAGCAATACTGATATTTACTTCTCTCTATGCCTCCCAATATGCACATTTTTTTTTTTATAGGATATGCACTTGTTGAACTGCAAATTGCAGTAGAAATATAACAATGGCAAACAAGCGCAAGAAATAACACAATAATTTTATATGGTTCAGCTTTCATCCTTCATCCAGTGAAGATTCGAAGATAATTTTACCTAAAAAGGTCAGGGAAACAAATATTGAACGATAATACTCAAAATCCAAATCCCAATATACCCAATATTCACTCCCATATAACTGTTAAAAAATAAAAAAATCTTTGGTTCCCTTGCATTATTTGTAGCTTCATTACCAATTAGTTACCAGTTTCCGGCAGACAAACTGAATTGTGACATATGCCTTAAAAAGCTGCTTACCATATCATTCGCCTGATTACATAGACAACCAAACAAGTTTATAACTAAATTTCAATCATGAGTCTCAAAGCAGTTCAAAAGTTGATAACAAAACCTGAGGTATTGTTTAGGTTTTGATGTCAAGAACCACAGCTCTGATGCAAGGAAATTATTGGCAACAGAGAAGCTGCTTGCCCCAAGGAGGGCAGCCATCAAATCCTCATATTTCTCCGCGGCAGCTAAATGCAACCATACTTTCAGCTGACACTTGATAGGACCTAAACGAACAAAAAGCAATAGAAGCTAACTCTTACAGGTGACACTTGGTAGGACCTAAATGAACAAAAAGCAAACGAAGCTAACTGTGTTCAACCATTAAATTTATTCAAACTTATACGAATTGACAATGGCAACTAGGATTGCGTGCGTTTTCAAATTCCACGCTTCTGCTAACCCTGCAATCTTGGCAACTATCTTAGCTGGGGTAGCTGAATGCCTTCTTAGCAATATCTGTTCCAATCTAACAATTATTAATTGAATGTCAAATTACGTATCAAGTTAAAATAAGAGGACGTACGATGTAGATGTAGTCATTATGCATTTATTATTCATCACCTTTTGCTCATCATTATCTTCAATATCTATGAATGGCATCAACATTTGCATGAATTCGCTGCCATGTACTGCTGCCTAGAAATGGTTTCATATTCTCAATGAAAGCATGAATTTGCTCAGATATAAAGATGGACGAAACTTTTCTTTGGGCTCTATTTATGGAAGAGAGATATCAACAAAAACATATGGAAATGAAATTTGATGAATTTGATATATCAGTCAAAAAAAAACATTTGGGCTCTGTTTCTTTAGCTTTTTTGCGTTCTTTGTACTGCATCAGCAATTATGCAAATGAGTACCCACAAATCAAGAGTTTGCGGTTAGTGTGGATGTAAATTATTGGAGGAGGACACGTGTCCTTTTTCATATTTCTATTTATTGGGATTAAATGCACAAAAATATTCCTATTTCAAATTCCAAATGCATTCACAAACTCTAGCTGTCTTACATAGGATTAGATTACTTTTTTTTTTTTTCATTATTCCTCTTTATTTTTTAATGATCGGTTAAATGTATATATCCATTAAAAAAATTGACTTAATAATTATATACTTAATCAATTATTAATAAATAAAAAGGACTAAAGGAAAAAAAAAAAACGAGGTGAGAATCCTATCCCCCTCATCTATGTGCATAAATTTAAGTTAATCATCAGCTCCTCTATATTTATACAGTTATTTTCTGAGGTTCATATCAGATTTTACTACTATTTAACATCAAGAAAAGTTTAGACGTTACCACAAAAGTGAATGTAAAGAAACACGACATGGAAAGTTAAAAGAAACCCAAATTAAGCATGCAGTATATCTCGAGCAAAACAAGAAGCATCCACCATCATCTTCGTCTTGCAAGCAGGACATAGTGAGTTTGGAACATCAGCCATATAATCATGATAAAAATTAGCCGGACCTGTGCAGAATTTTCGAGTTTCATGATCAGACTACATAAGAGCTAGTCCAGTGGCACACACTGGAGATTTGGGATTCAGTGCGGCGGCCCTGCTTTGGTTTGGTTGCATATGGGTTAAACTAAATGTTTGGAAGTGGCCAGTTGAAATTCACCAGGAATCTCGATATATATATTTGTAGTATTATTTACCGAAAATAGTTCAGAAATTTACTCACTAACAACATTTTTAATGTTTTGGTAGTTGAAAGCACTGCCATGGAAGCATTTCTCTGTTTTGTGCATTAATCTTTGATCCAAGCTCTTTAGCTAGTTAGATTGAGCACTCGAGTCTTGATGATTCCATCTAGTCCGAGGTGGAAGTCGTATTAACCCGCAGGATCTCTAAAGATGAGTACGCCCAGTACTGACTCACTTGCAGGTATTCGAGAACAAGCCCCTCTAGAGATGAATGTGCCGAGAGTTCTGGTGGGTTTTAAAAAATGAGGGGGAATGGGTTTTCTATAACTTCTCATAAGATATTCATCTTCAAATATAAACAATCTCCAAGAAGTTAATATTATATTGTTTGACTTGGGGGAGAAGCAGCAGTAATGCAATTTGAGCAATATTGATATTAGCCTCGCAATATATATTATGCACTAGTTATATTACATTTTAGGAATATTTCAATCCAAGACCTTGAATTTATGAAAATTCAAAAAAATTATTAAACAATATGATTTAATAATATAATGACCCAAAAAATTATTAAATCATATAATTTAATAATATAATGACATTATGATATTAAATCATATGTCTTAATAATTTTTTTAAATTTTAATAAAGACTAGGATCATAGATCAGATTAATTCTCTAATGTATATTGTGGTAGAAATATAAACAAGCACAAAGAAATAATACAATAATTTTATGTAGTTCAGTTTTTATCCTTAATATGTGGGTGAAAATATGAAGATAATTTTACTTAAAAAAAAAAAAAAAAGAAGACTGAAAACAAATATTGAATGATAATACTCATAGCCCAAATCCCAATACACCCAATATTCACTCCCATGCATCTGTCACGAAAAAGCTATCTTGGTTCCCTTGCCATAATCCGTGGCGCCATTAGCAGTTTTTGCAGAAAAAATGAATTGTGACATATGCCTTAAAACGCTGCTTTCTATATCCTTAACCTGATGACATAGAAAACCAAAGCAAGTTTATAACTAACGTTCAATCAAGAGATTCTCAAAACAGTTCAAAAGTTGATAATAAAACCTGAGGTACTGTTCAGGTTCAGGTTGATGTCAAGAACCACAGCTTCTGATGCAAGGAAAGTCTTGGCAACAGAGAAGCTGCTTGCCCCAAGCAGGGCAACCATCAAATCCTCAAATTTCCCAGCAGCAGCTAAATGCAACCATACTTACAGTTGACACTTGATAAAACCTAAATGAACAAAAAGCAAAAGAAGCTAACCGTGTTCAACCACTAAACTTATTCAAACTTATACGAATTGACAAAGGGCAGCTAGGATTGCATGCCTTTTGAAACTCAAAGCTTCTTTTAACCCCCAGCATTATTGGCCACTAATTCCTTAGCTAGGGTAGCTCAATGCCTTTTAAACAATATCTGCTCCAACCTAACAATTATTCATTGAAAATCAAATTCCATATCAAGTTAAAATAAGAGGATGTATGATGTAGATGTAGTCATTATGCATTTATTATTGATCACCTTTTGCTCATCATTGTCTTCAATATCTATGAATGCCATCAACATTTGCATGAATTCACTGCCATGTACTGCTGCCTGGAAATGGTTTCATATTCTGAATGAAAGCATGAATTTGCACAGATCTAAAGATGGAAGAAACTTTTATTCGGGCTCTGTTTCTGGAAGAGAGAGATCAACAAAAACATATGGAAATGAAATTTGATGAATTAGATATATCAGTCAAAACACATATAATTACCTGAAATAAACGGCAATATGTAATCTATGGCAATATTTCAATTCAAAAAACAAGCTTCTCTGTTTGTAGTTCAGCTCTGCTGGCTGCATCAAATAATATATTTTTGTACCCGAGCAATTTGGTTGCCCGGATCAGTTGGAGAACAAAGAAAACGAAAGGCATCCACAGAACCGCACAGACTCCAACTACTCAGCTCAGAAGCCAAATTAATTAAAGTTGAAAGAAAACAAAAAGCATCCATCTTGACAAGCCAATTTACCTCTTTTGACATCAACAGAAGTTCAGCCCCCGCAGCTTTATTCAATGGTCTTTGGACCAACTTGTCTCACCAATCTAGATCAACAATCCTGATATAGAATTTGATTAAACAATGCTATTTATACTTCTTAATTAGATTACAAACAACAACAAAGCAAACTAGGACAGGAGAAGAAATTACTTGTGGGTTGATTGTGCTGCAGCCGCATAAGTATTTTTCCAGGGGCTCCCTTTCATATAATGACGTTGGGAATATGAGATATCTTAGGCCAGTCTTCTCCAGTCCCCTTTCTGTAACGTTCTTCTAGAATATCACATAACAAAATTCGCAATTCCTTCAATGTTGTCCTTCGATGAAAGTGGTCGGGCAGTGCCTTTAACTTGCCGCAAATAAAAATTTGCAAAGAAGAAAGACAAGGCATTATGAAGATGTTCCCTGTAATCCTATAATTCCACTCTTCAAATTCCTCCATAGTCCAAATTGTGAGAGACTTCAATTTGGGGAAGGCAATAACTGATGAAGATGGGTCACTATCACTTTCTATTCCCAAAAATTCATTACCCACTCTTTTCACACTCCCCAATTCGGATATGAAGAGCTTTTCAAGTGATGGCAATCTTCCTAAAGGAGGCAACTGCTCACAATTTTTGCACTTGTCGAGCGTTAAACTCCTTAGATTGGTTAATGACATCATCCACTTAGGAGAAACAGCTTTGCCTCTGTATGACACTATCAATAGTTCCTTCAAATTCAGGGGTGCAGGTTGTAAGGCCTCAAGAAGTTGTTCATCATCCGTACTCTTCCTGCTTCCTTCTTCTTCTTCCTTGTCAAACCAAAGTGACAAACTAATGAGATTTTTCTTTTTGTCAAGTTGTGATCTCTTAGCCTCACCCACATCTGCAACGTTACCCAGCCCACTTATACCACATTCTTGAAGGTGATCAAGGCTTTTTAGAGAGTCAAGCCTAGATGCTTTGCTACCATAAACACCTTCACTCACAACCAGCTTCTTTAATTTTCGAAGACTAGTTAATCTCGCAATCCCTGCGGGCATGTACCTTAATGATCTAGTGGCATGGTTTAGTAAATGCCTCAGGTTTATTAACTTCCCAATCCCTTGAGGCAATTCTTTAAGGTTTATACAATGACTAACATTTAAATACTGTAGATTATATAACTCACACAGCGCCTTGGGTAGTATCTCCATAGCCTGACCAAACATATTAAGATATCTTAAATGTACCAAATTTTCTACATTTGCTGGAATCTCTTTAATCAAATTACTAGCTAGCCACCCATCACCAAAATCCAATGCCCTTAAACAGCACAATTCACCAAATAATTCTTGCAGGAACTTACAACTACACAATGAATAATCAACATTTCTACCACGAATTAAGAGGCTACGCAGTCTCTTAACTCTACAAGTGGAGACAGCTGGAAATGAAACCCCATTCCACCCAAGATTGAACATTAAATGACAAACCTTCTCTCCAAGAGAGTTTATGGCCGATTCTTCACCACCATTAATTTCAATTGAAATACATTCATTCTGACTTAGAAATTGGGCAAAATCATGTATTATGTCATGCATCTTGCACCTTATAATATTATTATCATCATCTTTCACAAACTCATGAAAGAAAGAGTGTGCAGCTAAAATGGCAAAATAGTCTTCACCAACTATCTCCATCTCTTCCTCTTGTTCTACTTTAAGATAGCCTTGAGCTATCCATAATGTAATTAGATCCTCCTTCTCTATATTGTAGTCTTTTGGAAAGACAGCACAATATGAGAAACATCTTTTTACTTTCGAAGGTAAGTCATTGTAACTCAACAGCAATGGGGCTAGAAGACCTTTCTCAATCTCTTCTACTTTCCAAAGCTCACTATTTAAGATTCTTTGCCACTCTTCTTCAGTTTTTTTAGAGCGCATGAGACTGCCTAATATTTTTGCAGCAAGGGGTAAACCTTTGCACTTGCGTACAATTTTTCGCCCAATTTGTTCTAATTTTTCACGTTTCTCAATGGACCGACCAAATATTGCTAACCGCCTAAACAACGACCAACATTCCTCCTCAGCTAATTCCTTGATGGAGATAATGTCTGTGGATCCCATCATGCTTGCAGCTGACTCCTTGCGTGTGGTAACTAAAATTTTACTTCCTTGAAGACCATTCTTTAGGCAACAATAAAATGGCTCCCATTTAATGTAATCTCCATCCCACACATCATCTAAGATAAGGAGAAATCTTTTCTCTGCAATGGATTCATAAATGGTTTTAAGAAGAGATTGGAATTCACCTAAACTAGAAGCAGAACCACCCAAAGCTTCGATGATGGCCTTGGCAACTCTAAACTCCTCGAAATTGTCTGATACGCACACCCATAAAATTTTATCAAACTTTCTTTTAACCTCATCATTATTACAGGCTACTTGTGCAAGTGTAGTTTTACCTATGCCTCCCATACCAACGATTGAGATGATATGAAAGACTTTTTCTTGGTCACTACTCCCACACAACAGCTTGCTTAAGAGTTCATTCGTCTCACCAACTCTACCACAAATCTCTTCCTCGTCAATCAAGGAGGTGCTCTGAACTCGCCCTGGTCTCTCACGAGTACTTTTACTCCCATTTTCAACAAACTTAAACATATCTTTTTGAGTAGCAATAGCATCTAGCTTTTCATTGATTTCTTTGATCTTGACAGCAATGTCATGACGTAGAATGATTTTTTTGAAACCAATGCTAGAGGCTGGGAAGCAGGAACATACCTGTTTCTGAGAAGCAAGATCGTTCTCCTTCATTTCCACTTTGCGTCTTGCGGTGATCCACTTATCCAACACATCTTCGATGTCGCAGGAAGCCTCCTTGAGCCGATCGAGCCAAAGTTTAATAGCTTTGTCCCTCACTTGCCTTTCCTCTGCATCATCGATCACAGCTCGAATGGCTTGAAGATGGCTGGTCAGCTTTTTAACTTCTTGTTCAACACCCGTAACTAGCCTCACCGGTTGTGTCACCTCTTGAGCAGCAAAGGAAATCAGCTGCTGCAAGAGAGGGGAAACGATGGCATCAACCATGATAGCTTCACCAGCATATGCAATTATGCTGCTGCAATAGAGGCTGGATAATTTTGGATTTCGAAAGAGGAGATAAATTGATAGCGCTAATCAAAGGAGATTTACCAAGGAAAGGAGCTGTATTATTTGTGTTTTGAAAATGAGCTCCAGCCTTTCGCACTCTTAGTTTCTTCTGTATATACAGTTATACTTCTTTATCCTATGCAATTATGCAAAGCAGTCGAGCGTCGGCTTTCTTCTCGACCGCATAAATGGCAACAAGTGGTTTTTATTATTACAACACGATTTTATAATTAGTATTGACATTTGAACAGAATAATTTGAGATAATAGTGCTAAAATTATTGTAAAATTATATACTCTTATAATATTAACTAAAAAATTAATATAAATTTTTAAATAATATTTTATTCATAAATTATTATTAGAAAGTACATAATAAATTTTTTTTTATTATTTAAAACATACAGAAACTCAAACGATGAGAGAATTTAATTCATAATTTTATATAATTATTAAAAAAATCATGGAATATTTAATTTCAACCCCACGCTCAATGTTAAAGTTACGATTAAAGCGAAAAGTCCCCCACAAGGACGCTTTTTGGGAAACGTGAAAGCAAATTATGATGCAGTGATTTTTTCAAGTAGTAGTGGTTCTCTTATAGCCTT
Source organism: Murraya koenigii (assembly GCA_025617385.1). NCBI lineage: Eukaryota > Viridiplantae > Streptophyta > Magnoliopsida > Sapindales > Rutaceae > Murraya > Murraya koenigii. The sequence goes on from CM046812.1 coordinate 9,170,218, forward strand.
GTAGAACTATTGTCTTATACCGACTTAAATAACTTCCAATACTTATGCAGTAGGTACAGTTATTCCATGTTCAATTTTACTACATTACCCCTTCAAATATTATGCTTTTTGAATTCTTCTTAGCTGCCGATCGATATTCTTAAATTGCATTCAACTATTTTCTCCTCAATTATTTATTTATTTATTTATTTTTTGGGGGGAACACACGTTCATTCAAGTGAATAAATAAAAGACAAACAAATGATTTCTTGATGTTTTTTCAATTACTTGGAGAATTATTTAGAGCAAAATATTTCAATTAGGTGAAGATTAAAATGGCTCAAGTAAAAATATAAACACCAATATCTTGTATAAAATTTAGCATTATATGCACCCAATTAATTTTAAAACTTTACAACGAGAGAGTGAGTCAATTACTCCCTCAGTGGATATTTTGTGATTATTAAAAAAATAACAATTATTGGTCCCAATAATTATAAAATTGAATTTATTTTTTGTCATGGAACAAAAATAAATATATGATTTTACGCTACATTAAACTTCTGGATAAATAATTATTTTTGTTAATATCCTTTCAAGTTTTGAATAGTATTGTATTAGGATGAAACATGGAAGTGGAAATGTGACAAAGTTCTTAAATATCTAGTGGAGTAGTAGGCAGCAGAAAAACCCGAAACATTTAATGTATCTTTATAGAAAGCCAAGGCTTAGTCATTAGAGTTATTATTTTTAAAATAGAGGGTAGTAGTTTAAACCTTCATAAATATAGTATAGAGTTTTTTCTTTCCTCAGGTATAAAGTGAAGATAATTTATTGTCTCATCCAATTGTACTTGGGGAGCATTTTCTTCTTTAATTATTGAGTGAAATCAGTTTGCTTTCTCACTCAATTGTGAAAAGTAAATATCGATCGAATATTAATGAGATTTTATATCTAAATATAAACTAGACAACCAATGGGCTTATAGTGTAGTGGGAGAGCTATTGCACTCACAATGTTGAGAGCAATGGTTCGAGCCGCTATAAAAATATTTATAGGGTTATTTAAAATATATATATATATAAACTAGTCTTCAAATCTAAACATAAATTAGTCTCAGTCATACTCTAATCTCAATTATACTCTGATTTATAAGTAAGGAGTATATATTTCTCAAATATTAATAATATAAATTAGTCATCGTCATAATTTAATTTATAAATATCTCATATAATATGAATTATAATCTTTAGCGATAATTTCATATATAAAAAAAAAATTTATAGAGAGTTATTAATAGTAGATATTTTCGCATATATTTATATTATAATATTAAAAAGGAAAGGATAAAAAACGTAGGCCAAAGCCACTTTCTCCCATGGGGTCACTTGGAAAATTAATATATGGTTCTCATTTCGTCAAAATTCAGTCAAGTTATTATGCATCCTTCGGAGGAAAATATATTTAGTACCTTTCCTTTTTCAATTGACGTACTTTTTATTATCCATATGATCGATCGTCTACGTTCATTTCATAAATTCTTTCTTATAATTAGATTTGTTGAAATACAAATTTTATATTTTAACTTTAAAATAATATACTTAAAATTGAAGTGATATATATTTTAATCTACAATCACTACTTGTGAACTGTAAGTGTGTGACTGAGCGGTAAAACATTTGTTACCAAATTAACGTGAACGGACACATGAGCTGGTATGTTTTCAAAGCAAAGTTAAAACACAACAGTCCAAAGCAGACACCAAATTGGTATAGTGCTACAAATAATTTATAGCTTTCTTATTCTTTTTGTTTAGCCATACTTACGATAAAAATGAGAAAAAGTTGAATGATGTCGTAAAAGGCTTGTAGCCAATACTTCTTTCCTTTTAATTTATTAAATATATAGATGGCTAAATTCGCGTCTTTATTCTCAAGCTCAAAGCATTCAGTGCAGTCACCCTTACTATACGAATGAAAAGAAAGAACAAAATAGTTTTGTGGCTCAATTTTTAACCTACATGTAGGATGCAAATATTAGACGATAATATGTCGCAACCCAAATCTCAATACACCCAAAAATTCTCGCACCCAAGCTCCCAAAATTCAGTCGATCAAATGTAACTCTCATAAATAAATTAAAAGAAAAATAAAATAAATAAATAAATAAATAAAATAACAATCTTAGTATCCTTGCCATTATCCTTGGAGCCATACAAGAATTAGTTTCCGGAGATCATACACAATTCTGACATTTGCCAATAAATGCTGCTTGGTACCCAGAACCCGATAATGTAAAAAAACAAAACAATTTTAGTAAAATTAATTTAATCTTGTGATTTTCAAAACATTGAAAAATATGGTATAAGTTCATGAATAAAAACCTAAGTCAGGTACCACAGCCAGTGATGCTCCAAACCATAGCATTGCAACCAAAATTACGGCTGTCACCTGAATGTACAAATTGGAAAAATAAAAAAAGTAGCTAACAAGTTCAACCATTAAACTTATTCAAACTTATATGAATTGACGACACATATAGCCACTAGAATAACATGCCTTTTCAATATATGCTGCTTCTTTTGATAACCTGCATTCTTGAGAATCAAATTGCGTATCGAGTTACAATGAAAGAACGATGGAGATTAGGTCAGTATATGCATTTACGATTTGTCACCTTTTGCTCCTCATTGTCTTCAACATCTGTGAATGGCATCAACATTGCAAAAAATTTATTTCATTCTTAATCTCCATCCTGTGGACCAGTACTGTTTAATATTTTTGATGTGTGTGAAATTTACCTTGTAAAAATATAAGGCCTGCCCTCTTGAATTTTTTAGACATGTGGGAGGACCAACTCAAATTGTTTGTGGTCATGTATGAATTGCTGCTTCTTTTGATAAGTGGAAACAATATTGATGAAGTTTAACTTGTGACAGACAGTTTATAGCATAGTGTCACGGGCCGCCCAACTAGAGTCCAAAAATACCGAAAGTCATGAGGCAAGATGTGCTAACTTGGCCTGATTCTATAAACTTCTACAAAATTCCAGCAACTCTAGCACACTTGTACATACACTAGATTTCTCTAGAAAATGACACATGTGTATAGAATTTTCTAGGCATAGAATTTTCTAGAAATAGGTAAGCCTCCCTATAAATATGGGTTGGCATTAGGCATTTAAGTATCTAAGCATTAAGCAAGCATCTCAAGCATTATTATAAGCTCTCTTGTAATCTTTCTCTCAAGTAATATAATTTCCACAATTGGCTCAATTGCTCTCTAGCTCTCTTCTCTTTAGCATTTTCAAAAAACTTCTTGACTTAGCTATTCTTGACTTAGCTATTGAGAAGCTCAAAGGCTTACTTAGTAACTTTCGGCAAGTGTTGTCTAAGCGCCGCACGAGTTTGCTGCGCAAAACACTCATCCCTTGACAATAGGCCAAAATACTCTTTACCTATTGTCTCCATCTCTTTATCTTGTCTGCTCTAACATAACCTTGAGCCATCCGTAATGTAATTAGTTTGTCTTTTTTTATATAGTAATCTTTTGGAAAGAAAGCACAATATGAGAGACCTCTTTTTATTTTAGACCGCAAATTATTGTAACTCAACAACAATAAGGATAGAACACCTTTCTCAATCTCTTCTACTTTTCACAAATCACTATTTAAAATTATTTTCCACTCTTCTTCAGTTTGTTTAGAGCGCATGAGACATCCTATTATACTTGCAGCAAGAGGTAAACCTTTGCACTTGCCAGCAATTCTTCGCCCAATTTGTTCTAATTTTACACATTCCTAAATAGGCAGACCAAAAATTGCTATCCTGTTAAACAACAACCAACATTCCTCTTCAGCTAATTCATTAACGAGGATAATATCTATCGATCTCATCATGGATGCAACTGAATCCTTGTGTGTGGTAACTAAAGTTTTACTTCCACAAAGACCATTCTTTAAACAACGGAAGAGTGGTTCCCATTTTATATAATCTCCATCCCACACATCATCTAAGACAAGAAAAAATCTTTTTCCTGTAATAGATTCAGATATAAGTTTAAGAAGAGATTGGAATTCGCCTAAATCAGAAGAGAAAGGGCCTAAAGATTTAACTATGGCTTTGGCAACCCTAAACACCTCGAAAGTTTCTGATATGCACACCCATAAAATTTTATCAAACTTTCTTTTCACTTCATCGTTATTACAAGCTAGTTGTGCAAGAGTAGTTTTCCCTATGCCTCCCATACCAACAATTGAGATTATATGAGGGCCTTTTTTGGCTCACTACTCTCACACAACAAGCGCTTATGAGCTCATTCTTCTCACCAACTCTACCACATATCTCCTCCTCATCAATGAAGGAGGTACTCTGTACTCGCCCTGATCTCTCACTACTGATACCAACACTCTCAACAAACTTAAACATATCCTTTTGAGTGACGATGGTATCTAGCTTTTTATTAATTTCTTTGATTCAGATGTAGTACATTATGAGATATTTTAAAATACTCATATTACTCCAAATTGATAAATTATATATATATATATTATCCATGTGCTCATGGGCTTGGCCCATTTATTGGCCATTTTGATGAATATTAAATATATATATATATATATTGGATTGGAAAAAATTAGATTTTAGAAGTGATTTCAATTGGTCAAATGAAGCATACCCCGTCAGCAGTGGTAGCTTGTTTTTTGCAATGCAGTTGCTTAATATCAGGATTGAATATCAGTTTCAAGGAATGATTTTTGACAAATATCAAGGACATGACATCGAAAATTCAAGTTATAAATTCAAGTTGCTGTGACTGATTAGATACACATAAAATATATTAATTTTCTTAATCTCCTTCTTTATCAAACTCCCTGCACTTTACCAAAAAATAAACAAAATTGCTGTTTAGAACAACTGTATTTTGGAGTGCGCCATTACAGTTCTGGAGCCATTGAATCCTGGAAGATCAGATTGTTTTTAATTACTTTACACACTTGAAAATTTTTCAAGAAGGGGCAAAATTTGTTCTTTAAGGACAATGTTCTTGGACACACCTTAGCTTCTTAATTTATTCACTTTCTGTGCTTTTTCTATTAATTTAATTGTTTTGCAGCTTTTGGTTTTATCAATTGCTTTTATTGAAGATTTGTTAAAGAAGAGTAGCTACTGGATTATAAGAATGATGTTGACTTGCTGTCGAATTCTAAATTAAATTGTTACTTGGAGTTTGAATTCTATTTGGCTTGCTGGATCTTTTATTGGTCAGCGTTTATTTTGCAGCCATCGTTACTAATTTATTTTGTTTTGTTGCTGCCTTGGAAGTGGTTTTTGGTTTGCTGGAGGTTTAAACTTTTGATCATCACTTGCTGGAATTATTAAAGAAGCAGAATTCAGTATTAACACCTATTAGTCTTAAAGAACAGAATCACAACAGGGTGAGTTCTGACTCTATTCCAGCTCCAACACCAACTCTAGTCGTGGCTTCCTCTTCCTTTCTAATTACTGCTGCACTTACTACTGCTAAGAATTTGCCAGAGGTGCCAAAAATAGAGCCCTTTAATAGAGAGCATTCCAAGCATTGGCAAGAAAAAATTCATGACATTCTCGATGTGCACAACTTGGCTGATTACCTGAAATTATCTCCCCCACAACAAGGCTGTGAAGATTATGAGAATAAACTAAAAACTTGGACTGCTAATAACAAGGTCTATAGGTACACAACTTTTAAATACTCTTACTAGCAACCTTTACGATATCTACTACCCTTACAAAACTGCCTCTGAAATTTAGGATCAACTTAATTAAAAATATATTACAGAGGAGGCTGGATCCCAACAATACTTTATTGGTGATTTTTTGCATTTTAGAATGGCAGATAATAAACTAGTTATACACAAAATCCATGATTATCACCTATTAGTCAATAACCTTAAGAGTGAGGGTATAGAGCTTCCCGAAAGATTTTTTGCTGGTTGTTTAATTGAGAAGTTTCCTGAATCATGTAGCAAAACTTCGAAGCATAAGAAGAAACCTGTGAGCCTTGAAGATGTCATTGTGCATATTAAGATTGAAGAGCATAATAGGCTTAGAGATATGGCTAAAAATTTTAAATTTAATGCAAATGTAATTGAGACTAAGCCTCAACTTACTCATAGATAGAATAATCCCAACAAAAAATATCTGAATAAAGGTAAAAATCCTATTGCTAAAAAGAAAGGTCATTTTTATGTCCGTGGAAAAATTGGACATTATGCCTATCAGTGTAGAAATAAAGCTTAGAGAAAGGGAGATAACAAAAATCCTCCTAAAGCCAATCTGGCTTAAGGAGATGAAATTATTGTTGCTGTGGTTGTCTTTGAAGTGGAAATAATAATTGGGTGATTGATTCTGGAGCCACTAAACATAAATGCGGTGACAGAAACTCATTTTTTGATTACACTGTAGTGAGGGAAGAAGAAGAATTTGTATTCCTTGGTGATTCCCGGTCTTGGGTAAAGGAAAAGTTCTTCTCAAACTTACTTCTAGGAAAATCCTTTCACTAAGTAATGTTCTCCATATTCTAGAAATTCGATATAACTTAATCCCTGTTTTTGTACTGGGGAAGGCTAGGGTTAAAGTGCCTTTTGAGGGTGATAATATTGTAATGACTAAGAATGGGGTATTTGTTGGGAAAGATTACTTGCTACATTCAAAATAGAATACCCTATAAGAAAATAGGAAATACACCCTATGAGTTATGAACGGGCTATACGCCAAACTTATTATACCTCAAAGTGTGGGGGTGCCTAGCCAAGGTTCTCAAACCTATTCTCAAAAAAGCTAGGTTGGGACCTAAAACTATTGACTATTTATTCATAGGGTATAGTTAGAATAATGCTGCTTATAGATTTTTAGTACTCAAAGATGAGGGATATTCGTTTGAGGTGGATACCATCCTTGAGTCTAAAAATACTGAGTTCTCTGAATCTATTTTTCTTAAAAAGCTAATATTAGTCATTTACCCAAAAATGAATTAATTAGTGAGCCTCCTGTGAGTTCGAATATTGAACCAAGGAGAAGTAAATGAATGAGAACGGCTACTGGTTTTGGTTGGAGATTACTATATTTTTCTTACTGAGAATGATCCTCAGACTTCTACAGAAGCAATGGTTTCTCGTAATGTATATCTGTGGAGAAAGGCAATTAAGAATCAGTTAGAAGATGGTAGAGTACCAGCAGAGGGTGGCTCGCTACTACAACTAGAACGTACACATCCACCGATTCCAGGTGGGGGATTAGGTACTTAGAAAAGTGTACCAGAGTACCAAAGACCCCAAGCAAGGAGTGTTGGGCCTGAACTGAGATGGTAGAGTACCAGCAGAGGGTGGCTCACTACTACAACTAGAACGTACACATCCACCGATTCCAGGTGGGGGATTAGGTACTTAGAAAAGTGTACCAGAGTACCAAAGACCCCAAGCAAGGAGTGTTGGGCCTGAACTGAGAAGTTCCCTATAGGGTGTCTCAAATAGCCGGTCCGGGAGTGTACAGGTTGACCTACCCAGATGGACGAGAAGTCAAGAGGCCATGGAATGCACGACATTTGATAAAATATTTCCAGTAAGTTTGCTTGTAGCACAAGCATTAATATTCAGTTTTTCCAAAAATAAAAGTGTGTAAATCCTTGTACATGAATAAAAGCAAGGAAAACGCTTCCAATATTAATTCAAGATAAGCAAGTTAAAGCTTATAATAATGCAAGGGCCAGAAATCTCAAAGCATAACTTAAGGTAAGACGGTGCCAAGTGTGAGCCAAATGAAGGCCCGAGCAGAATAAGCTCAAAGAAGAAAGGCAAAGGCTGAAGTCTCAAAGCTAACCTAAGGCGAGACGGTGCCGAGTGTGAGCCAAATGAAGGCTGGGGCAGAATAAGCTCAAAGAAGAAACGCAAAGGCCGGAAGTCTCAAAGCCTAACCTAAGGCGAGACGGTGCCAAGCGTGAGCCAAATGAAGGCTCGAGTAGAATAAACTCAAAGAAAAAAAAATACAAATGCCAAAAGTCTCAAAGCCTAACCTAAGGTGAGATGGTGCCGAGTGTAAGCTAAATGAAGACTCGAGCAGAATAAGCTCAAAGAAGAAATGCAAAAGAAGGAAGTCTCAAAGCCTAACCTAAGCCGAGACGGTGCCAACCGTGAGCCAAATGAAGGCTTGAGCAGAATAAGCTCAAAGAAAAAAAAACGCAAAGGCCGGAAGTCTCAAAGCCTAACCTAAGGCGAGACGGTGTCGAGCATGAGCCAAATGAAAGATAGAGCAGAGTAAGCTCAAAGAAGAAATGCAGAGGCTGGAAGTCTCAAAGCCTAACCTAAGGCGAGACGGTGCCAAGCGTGAGCCAAATGAAGGCTCCAGCATAATAAGCTCAAAGAAGAAACACAAAGGCTGGAAGTCTCAAAGCCTAACCTAACGTGAAACAATGTTGAGCGTGAGCCAAATGAAGGCTTGAGTAGAATAAGCTCAAAGAAGAAACGCAAAGGCCGAAAGTCTCAAAGCCTCCGAAAGTCTCAAAGCCTAACCTAAGGTGAGACTGTGCCAACCGTGAGCCAAATGAAGGCTCGAGAAGAATAAGCTCAAAGAAGAAACACAAAGGCCGGAAGTCTCAAAGCCTAACCTAAGGCGAGACGGTGCTGAGGGTGAGCCAAATGAAGGCTCGAGCAGAATAAGCTCAAAGAAGAAATGCAAATGCTGGAAGTCTCAAAGCCTAACCTAAAGCGAGACGGTGCCAAGCATGAGCCAAATGAAGGCTCGAGCATAATAAGCTCAAAGAAGAAACACAAAGGCTGGAAGTCTCAAAGCCTAACCTAAGGCTAGACGGTGCTGAGCGTGAGCTAAATGAAGGCTCGAACAGAAAAAGCTCAAAGAAGAAACACAAAGGCCAGAAGTCTCAAAGCCTAACCTAAGGTTAAAGGGTGCCGAGCGTGAGCCAAATAAAGGCTCGAGCAGAATAAGCTGACAGAAAAAAAAAATGCAAAGGCCGAAAGTCTCAAATTCTAACCTAAGGCGAGAGGGTGCTGAGCGTGAGCCAAATGAAAGCTTCAGCAGAATAAGCTCAAATAAGAAATACAAAGGCTGGAAGTCTCAAAGCCTAACCTAAGGCGAGACGTTGCCAAGCGTAAGCCAAACGAAGGCTCGAGTAGAATAAGCTCAGAGAAGAAAAGCAAAGGCCGGAAGTCTCCAAGCCTAACCTAAGGCGAGATAGTGCCGAGTGTAAGCCAAATGAAGGCTCGAGTATAATAAGCTCAAAGAAGAAACACAAAGGCCGGAAGTCTCAAAACCTAACCTAAGGCGAGACGGTACCGAGCGTGAGCCAAAAGAAGGATCGAGCAGAATAAGCTCAAAGAACAAACGCAAAGGCAGGAAGTCTCAATGCCTAACCTAAGGAGAGACGGTGCTGAGCGTGAGCCAAATAAAGGCTCGAGCAGAATAAGCTCAAAGAAGAAACGCAAAGGCCGGAAGTCTCAAAGCCTAACCTAAGGCGAGACGGTGCCAAGCGTGAGCCAATTGAAAGCTCGAGCAGAACGGGGCCGCGCAGAAGAGTAAGAGCAGCAAGACTCAAAGCCTGAACTTAAGTCGAGACGGAGCCAGAAAGTCTCGAGCTATATGAAATCACGAATGAAGCTAAAAGCCAAAGCCACGAAGCCTAACTGTGGGCAAGGCAAGGAGGCTGACACAGCCAGAATGAGCTCGAGCATAACTAACTCATGCAAAAGGGTATTGCGACCTCAGACTTGTAGCCTGTACAAGTTGAAGTAAGGTAGCCAAATCTGTAAGGGGTTAGTTCATTTAGTCATGTTTTGGCAAGACGAGCGAAGGCCCGAAGTCACGCGGGAAAGGCTCAAAGTTTGCTAAAAATCTATCTCACAGAGAATTGTGAAACAAATTAAGAGTGCAAAGGTAAAGTAAGGAACATATGTTCTTTATTATTAAAGATTACAAAGCAAAAAAAAAAAAGAAAAAAAGGAATACAATAAAGCCACTTAAGTGGCTGGAGCAGTCGGGCTAACGGTGGAGACTGGGGCCTCGGAAGACGGGGCAGCTTGAGAGTCAGCAGCAACAGCAGTAGAGGTCTCGGTGGTTGGAGGAGTAGCTTCTCTAGACCTTACAGCATCCTAAATAGGAGGATCCCTTGGTTCCTGAGTTCGGGCATCCTGCTCGCTCATACAGGAATCCACACCTGCCTCGAGCTTGGACATATCTAGCTCGGGGTATTCTTTGCCCAAGACGGACATGATGCATTCATAGCTGAAGCTCACCCCTTTGTTATACTCCTCAGCGAGCTGACTCTCCAAGCAATCCACCTTATGTTGGAGACGAGAAGCCTCTACCTCCAGGGTCCTCTCAAAGGCAGACTTCTGCACTTCGAGGTCTTTCCGAGCATTCACCTGATCATCCCGGACCATGGACAAATCTTTCTCAAGTTGGAGTGCCTTGGACTCAGCTAGAGCAGCTCTCTCCTCAAAGGTGGAAATGTCAGTGTGAAACTTGGCCTTCCTCCTCCTTCTGTTCGAGCGTCTGTCTCAAGCCCTGATTATTGGCCCTGATCTTCTTCTCGAAATTCATGGCCTTAGTCTTGAAGGCAGTGGTGGCAGCCGTAGCATGACATGAAAGGCGCTGGAATATCATGGCCAGCTCACTAACACTAGAAGCCTACAACTTCTCCACGAGCTTCTCTCCTATATGCCTGGCAAAATCCCTGACATAGGAGTCAGTAACATCGGGCTGCTGCTGCTCCTAAGAGCGCCCAGATCAAGACCTGGCCGGAACAATAGCTCTCCTTCGGCTGCTCGCTCACCCTCCCGAGTATGGGGAACAGCCCTGACTGGCGAGATAGCAGGGTCAACTCTGGACCGCTTGGGTGGAGCACAAGAGCTGCTCGGACGTTCTGCTGTGCTCGAAGGCCTTTTCAGTCGAGAAAGGATGCTGCTCATTTCTTTCCTCGAAGTAAGGCCGAACTCGACAAGGTTGTGAAGTTTCAATAACTCCCTGTACGAGATCGCGTTATCCAGAGCAGTGTTGATTCGCGACTGAAGATCCTCCCTAACTCGGTATGACACGCTCTAAGAAACTGCGACCAGAAAAAGTAATAAGAAAAATAGTGACCATAAAAGTCAAGGTAAAAAACATAATGATCAGCAGACGACCTGGGGTACAAAAACGAGAGGGAATTTGAAGAACCTTCTCAGCGGTAGAAGCTGCTCGCCCCTAGTCTCCTTCAATAAAGAAGAATTTTCCCTTCTAATTCCCACCAGAGGTAGGGAGGTTAGTGATGAGTTTCTTGCCCTTCAAACTGGAGGTGAGGTAATATCAGCCCGCGTCCTTAGTACTGCTCTTTAACTGGTAGAGATGCTTTATTTCATCTACCATCGGCTCACCCAGATTGCACCACCTCCAGAGGACATACAGCCTCAACAGAACCCTCTATCTATTTGGGTTCATAGGACCCGGGCAAAATAGGGTTGAAGGGGCAGCCTAACACCCCACCTGAAGCATTCTAAGTAAAGGGTGATATACCCCCGGGGAGGACGGCTGGGCGTATTACTTTTGCCAGGAAGACGCAGATCCACACTGGCCGGAATGTGGTACATAGCCCTAAGCCGGTCTAAGTCTTGGTGTGAAGTCTCACACCTCATGTTGTCAATGGCAAACGACTCGGCCTCTAACCTCTGGCCAGCCCTTTGCCCTTGTTGCAGTCGGGCTTCCCCCACAGCCTCGACCCCTTCGAGGCTTGGGTCTCTCACCAGAACCCCCCTATCGATCTCGGAGTCACTCAAAGAAGATGACTCTTCAGAGGACATCTGGCGGGGTTACTGACTGGCTGACAATTTTTCCTTTTCCTAGGGACACAATCTACCAAGTGGGAAGCTAGAAACCCAGAAAATGGAAAAAATAAGAATGAGAAGAAGGAGAGGAGTCTATACCTAAGATAGATTCAACGATGACGGAGGACAATGACTCTAGAGAGGAAAGTGAAATGCACTTGCAGGGGCTGTTTTTTGTTTAAGCCAAGATTGGAAACAAGAAGTACAATAAAGAAATTAGAGATTTATAAAGAGGAAAGCAAGTCATGTCAACAGACAGCACACTACTCAAGGGACGCGACTGTTCAAATAACTGCCTCTTCAAAATTCAAATGAGCGGTCTGGATCGACCCAAGTGTCCCGCATTAAATAGGAGGTGACGGAAGAGGCGGACAGCTCAGCATGGGAAAGTAAAAAGGTGGGAGCCTGCCTAAATGAGAAGTTTTCAACCTTATCTCATTTCACTCTCAAGATTAGAAACTGGGGGACTGGTGTTTGGGTAATGACCGAGTAGAGCCCCCTCGAGGACAATCCAGCCAGAGCAGAAGACCTAGTCGATAGCACGAAGGCACCCCTACTCGGTGCCAAAGCTGGTTGAGGTCAGGTGTTCTGAGGCTGGTCGGATCCCGAACTCTTCATCCAGTTCGAGTATAAAAGGCCCTTAGCCACCGACCCCGACCTACTCGCATTACGGGAGGCGCCATGGATAGAGGGAGGCCAAAAGCTCGAGCAGAGCAGACTTGAGCATGGCGGTTCCTTATCTTGATAGCTTATCACGATGATTGACGAATTGATAGGCGCCCCATGCCGTGGGGCTCCATTGCTGTTACCGATGGCCGGCGCACGCCTCCACAGTGTCATCATTTTATACACCTATGCACGGCACTATCATTGGGTCACGGGAACCCATACCTGCCTGACATCCCATGTCCCCAGGGCGTGCTGCAGAAACCCTGGCTGTCAGAAGGGCCGAGGCACAATTAATGCGGAGTGCGGCTGTCCAGGCAAACAAGGGCGGGAAAACGGGAGGATAAATACCAGCCGAAGGACAAGGTAAAGGGACTTTTTTTTCTTTGACCTTTGGGACTTTTTTCTTCTTTCTTACCATTTTCCCTTCTTAAGATCAAAACCACAAAAATTCCAACAAGAGAGAAACCATCAAGAAACTTAGATTTTCTCTGTTATTCTTCCCCTTTTAAGCACCCTATCTTTCCGGTCTCTCAAACCAAAAAGAATCAACCCGACCACTGACTTGAGCGTAGGAGGGTTTTCGCGGAAAACATCCAGCGACCCCGACATCATTTTGTGGACGCGAGTCGAAAGCGTAATCACCGCTCCGGTAGGAGAAAAGACAAGGATCAACGAGGAGCTTTGCTCGAGCAACAAGCGAGCGTAAGTCTATAGCATCATCGTGGAACGCGCAAAAACAGCATCAACAGAGGATCAAATTTTTGTATACGTAGATAGCTAAATTAGCATCTTTATTCTCAAGCTCAAAGCGATAATTACAAATACAATGGCAATTGCCGAAACACACTTGTTTTCGTGGCATTCTTTAGGACATTTTTCCGCGCAATCTCCTTTGCTTTGACAAGGTTCAAGAAAATCAACGCATCTACAATAACCATGATAACAACGATCGGTGCTCACTTGGCACCTAAAACTTTTGCATAACTCATTGCAACACACATAATATATGCTTCTCCTAAGAATGATCAACAACAAACTTAATTTCAAGTAACAAAATGATAGTCGTATCTTTAGTACGTACCGCTAATCGGTTATATGTATGCCTAAATTTTTGTATGTTATGGGTAACATGTCATAAGCCAAGAGTATAACGAAAAATTTAGAGTTTTCATCAGGAAATATGAGGAGTTATAACTAACAACGATTGTACTTTATTTAATCTCACTAATAATATTACATATACAAAATATATAATTTAATAAGTAGATATGAAAATGATTAAATATGAACTTCTGCCGTATTTTACATTATTGTTTAGATTTAAATTCATATTTTAAAATATATATTATACAAACTTTCACACATGAAAAGAAAAAGAGAGTATTTTATGAGGTGGAAAAGAGGCTAACAAGATTGCCTGCACAAGATGAGAATGATCAAGACTGAGGCACTACTAGAAAAATGGCCTTTAGTGATACTAAAATAGTGTCACTAATTACTTTTAGTGACACTTATTAATAGTGTCAGTGATCTGGGAGTCAGAAAAATACTGACACTTGAATGTAGTGTCAGGAATTACTATTACTATAGTATTACAGATTTTATGACACTATAGTATCAATAATTACTATTACTATAGTATCACGAGTTAGTAATATCAATAAAACAATCACCCCAATGAAATTAATACTTTATGATACATTTTTAGTATCAATGACTTTTATTAATTATTATTGTCATTTTAAATTTTGTCAATCTAATGATATTATTTAAAAAGAATATTAGTAAACCGCTAAAATGAACAATTATATATAAAATTTCTATGACAAAACACCGTTACTTTCATACACAAACAAATCGAGCTCTCCATCTACAAATTTAAGGAAGATTAAAATATTAAAAAAAAAGAATAAAGATCATATCCCTCCCAAGCCCATCTACAAATTTATACTTTTTCTCCAACCTCGCCGGTTAGCTTGGCATAGTGCTCCCACTCGTCTTGGTCAAATGGATCTTCAATTGATACAATAGGATAATTAGAGAAGATGTTTATAGTATCCCGACAGATGAAAGTCGCACAAAGAGATAACATCTGCGCCAAACCAGATGAAAGAACTTGACAACTACGTAAGATGTTTATAGTATTCATAAAACGATTTTCAGGCCCCTTTTCTCCGATATGAAAATGTACGTTAACAAAGATATAATCTATATCGAAAGGGTTCAAACAAAATTGAGCTAATAACAAAGCTCACAACCATACCCGAAATCCAAGTGAAAGTCCCGCACTCGCATGCCGAAGCAAGAAGAACCAATCGACTTTCATGTGTGTAGACATACCAACACACATTCAATTTCCTTGTCTCCACCAAGTCAAGTGATTTTGTGATGTAATCATAAGCAAACAAGTTCAGCCCATCGCAATTGACTCCATTTTAGTGTGTATGAGGAAAGGATAAAATCAAAAGCAATTGCAAGTTCAAAAGTAAGTGATCATCCAGTCATTAAGACGTTGAAGTGTTCTTATAAACAAATAAGCCATTCCAATGGCTAGTAAGCATCAACCTAGAACATGGATAACAATTTTATAGACATGACACTTGTTCTTCTAACACGCCATATCAAAGTTGGCACCAAATTATTGCTAAACATATCTATATTCAATAATTTCAACGCAAAAAAAAAAAATCATTCTTTACAATTCCGAAAACTCGATGTAAACTTCCCTTTACCCGCTCTTTACAACGACAAAATCACACAATGGGCAGTCCAGTCCAGAAAAATCCCAATATATTCTCCGAATCAAACCTACACCTATGGCTAAAAGCTTCCAAAGTTTCTCTTATCCAAAATCGTATCTCGAAGTCGGACCATCTGTATTGCTATAAGCTTTGTATCTAGAGAAAATCGAACAGGAATTACGAAATAAATGCTTATTAAACAAAACTAAAATGCACTTTGAATTCATGTTAAATTGCAAAATGAATACTTTACCTCATTAGATGTTGAGGAGATGAGTAACTTAGTTCCATCATTATAATGTAATCAGTTTAATCGGTTTCCATCACCCCCTCCTACCTCATCATTGATTCCCACCACAACATCATCCCACTTCAAACCGCCCCCTCCACCATGGCCAATCCAGCCCATCATTCATGCTTGCTGCAAATCCCTCCTAATACCCAATCATCCTCTCGGTTTTCACCCCCACAAGCTCGATTCATGAAAAATCACTTATAGCCGTTACCGATGACATCCGCTCGCTGCCACCACCCTCAACAACCCGGCCAAACACTGTCAAAAGTCTGCACCTTCACCCCCCACAAACCTTGATAACCCATCTACAACCGCTGTCTCTTTGGCCATGGATGGGGCATCTTCCTCGCTGTCATCAAACCGCCACAAATCATCACAGATCAGGTCGAACCTCCACTCCAATCCGTCACAAATCACCCAAATCGTGACATCCATTAACCCAAAGCCACAAGCTCCAATGAAAGGAACCCAGAAATCGAACCAAATCTCATCACAAAACCCAAACTCGTCCACCTAAACTAAACAGCTCGTGAGCTTACCAAACCCAAATCGACGAGCTGAACTTTCCTCCACCTTGGCCTCGGCTTCCATCGACGACCCACATCTAGGGGTAACTCCCCACCCCATCGCTGGAACTCCACAACTTTCTCAGCCACTCCAAAATATCCAAACCCGTGAGCCACCCACCTCAACCCTCCTAGCTTCGGCAACCGGCATACTCAAACTGCCGTCCACTTTGCAAGCCCCGTCAAACCATCACCGGAACCCCAAACTCATGCATTCAAATTCATAAAATTATTATCAGATTATATAAATGGACAAAAATAAAGGGAAGAAGACAATTGACTTATACGTAATTAGACCAAAACGACGACGGATCTGTAATTGATGAACATGATTTTGGTGTAATCCATTTTCTCTCTAGCTGTTGGACAAGCTATAAAGCCGGGTTGAATCGGAACGATTTGACTCGGGGCCAGGCGCGGATGGGTTTCGTCTTCGACCAACGCTTTTCCCGCAAGTTTTTTGTGAGAATTATAACATTATTATTCGCTAAGTTCGGACTATGGCAGCTACGACTGGCAGAGAGAGAGGCGATGGCCAAATATGGAGAGACCCACGGCGAGAGAGAGAGAGACCGACTGGAGGCGACAAAGAGCTTGGAGTTGCAAGCGAGGGCAAGGCAGAGGAAGGAGGCGAGGGCGGAGATGCTGGCCGGAGAGGGTGTCGCATTTGGCCCGGAGATCTGAGGTCCGGACTGGAGGCAGCGGAGGACGAGACAGAGTAGTGGAGGTAGAACAGGGAGGCGGTGAGGGCGAAGAAGAGATCGGAGGGAAAAGGGAGGAAGGAGGTGGGTTCGGAGAGGAGGATGGAGAGGGAGAGGAAGAGGACGAGCGTGGACTGGAGGGAGGTGAAGAGGTGGACGGGGGAAAGCATTGAGAGATGGGTGAGAGTTAGAGAGACGGAGCATTTAGGTTTTTTTATTTTTTTGTTATTATATTTTTGTTTTTAAAATCTTTAAAAAGAATGAATTAAGTTAATTTAACGTGATTCGATGGTCTCTGTCTCAAATGTTAAAGTTTTAAATTCTAAAAGTCTCAGGTTCGAGTTGGAACTAAAACAACTATTAATGAATTTTTTTTTTATCTCTGATACTTTAGTGTCAGTGATTATTGATGTTTAATTTACTAACACACTAGTATCAATAACCACTAATACCTACTTGTTAATAGGTACATTTGTTCACAATTACTGATACTTTTTATTAAGTGTCAGTAAACTAAGCGTCAATAAATGTCATTTTTCTAATAGTGATGTCTTGAAAGGAGTTTTATCAATTTGGGGCTTCGATGTTACAGTTACAGAATAGTGGCCTATGGGTTCTGATAATTTTATATCCAAACCTTTGAGACGAAACAGCTTCGTGCAATTTGTTTTATATGATGGTGGTGTCTTGTGGCCCCAAGTGAGTTCAGATTTACAGCTAAAGAATAGCATCATCATCCTAAATTTATAGTTAATAATGGCAAAAAAGGTCTGGTTGAAAATCATAAATATAATAAGGTTAATAATGGCAAAAAATTCTGGTCAATGAATGCACAATCTTGTATGAAAATCCACGTTTGTACTCTTTGGTGCAGTACACAATCGAACAACTGTTTGCTTTTTCTCATTATTAGTCCTTGAAAAAGAAAAAACTCCATATGGACTCAACCGAATTATCAATGTAATTTACTAGTTTCTTTGTTTTAATATCTCATTATTAGTCCTTGTTGCAGTACACATCTTCAGGCTGAATTTGCTCTTTTTCTCTTAATTGATTTCTTGAAACACTTAATGATATATGAATCAATTGCTAACAAATGATTTAACGTCATTCTTTACGCTAACTGATACTGATTATAAACCACAAACAATGAGTGCTAAACTCTTTGATGAGACCATCTAGCTGGGGGAAACAGCGTTGCAAATTCCTTTAAACTGAGAGGTGGTTGCATGTCTTCAAGAAGCTGTTGATTGTCCTCCACCTGCTTCTTCCTTTCAAAATTAAGCCTCAAATTGATGAGGTTTTTCATTTTTCAAGCCCTATTCAACACGTTTCAAAATCCTCTACTCCGTCCCCCAAACATTTGTCGCAAATTTCAAATTTAAAACATAAATCAATAATAAATCTGCAAAATAGTTTAAACTTTTAAATTAATTTCAGTTTTTAAAAGGAAAAAAGCCACCCACACTCCCAAAATTTACTTAAATCGTCACACAAATTCCTTTAATTTTATAAATAGACATGCAAACTCTGTTTTACTATAAAATGATTATTTTACCTTTAATTATAATATCTCAATTATTAAATTTAATTAAATTTCTAATAAATATAAAAAATGTTAAAATAATATAATATATACAATAAGATAAAATTTATAAAATATTTTATATAAATAAAAAATTAAAAATAACATTATTAATCTTTCATATTTTTTAATAATAATAAAATGACTATTTTTTAATAATTTAATGTTTTCATATCAATTGTTTTATTAATTAAAAAATTGACTTTAAGATTTATATTGATATAGACATAATAAAAAAATATATTGTAAATAAAATAATTTAATTTTTATAAATTATTATGAATTAAGGTATAATGATTTTAATATTATTAATATTTCAAATAGATTTTATTATTACTAAAAATATAAAATATTAATAATGTTAAAATTAATTTTTAATATTCAAAATATTTTACAAAATTTTATCTTATTTTAATATTATATTATTGTAATATATTTTTTTTATATTTATTAAAAATTTATTTAAAGTTAATAATTAAATTATT
Organism: Murraya koenigii; assembly: GCA_025617385.1. NCBI lineage: Eukaryota > Viridiplantae > Streptophyta > Magnoliopsida > Sapindales > Rutaceae > Murraya > Murraya koenigii. The sequence goes on from CM046812.1 coordinate 9,189,089, forward strand.
ATAATTAATAGTAAAATAATTGTTTTATAATAATAAAAAGTCTGCATGTTTATTTATAAAATTAAAAAAATTTATGTGATTATTTAAATAAAGCTTACGGTTGTAGCTAACTTTTTTTTCTTTTTAAAATTAATGTATATTTTACGTGGCAATGCGCGCCAAAATATTTTCTGATGACATAATAGCAGCTGGTATCTCTCTGAGAGCAGACGAATCTTGCTCAAGAATAAATAAATAAACAAATAAAAAGAAAGAAAACAAAAATAGATTGTGTAAATTAAGAAAAATAATTGTTGAATAAAGAAAGTTAAACAGTGCTGTTACCTTGATTTTCTTAAGCAACTCACATCCGATCATTCCAGGCGTAGAGTAATCTGCGATTATCTCACCTTTTAAAACGTGAAACCAGTGCGCGATTGATTAGAATTCAGCTCGAATTATATTTAAAAATGCAGAAAATTGAGCCTAATGTTTGGACTTCGAATCAAGTTCAAAATTCACTCATATCAAAGCCATTAGCGCTCTGTTCCCCATCTAATCCAAGGAATTGCAGAGCTCTCCTTCAGCTATCATCAACTGCCAGGACATGAACTTCTTCAGTATCAGATGGCGACAAACCAAAACCGTCGATCTTATCAGGCATCAACCTCCACGAAGCGACGCCGTTTGTCGTCGTCATCTCCTCACAACAGAAAGAAAGAAGAAAGAATTCTTATTTAAAATAGAAATAGTGTAACCTCCGTGACTTTCTTCGACAGCAGCCCTCTTCTTTTCACATTTTCCTATAATGTCTTATCTGTCTATTTCATTTGCTTCTTTTCTCTATCAAATCAAATCTTTCTCTCTCTAAGAAATTTCGTTTCTCCTTTTTCTTTTCTTTTAATTTTTTTTTTCAATTCCGGCCTCTAATAGCGCTCGGATTCTGAAGTCCCACTTTGGTGAGAGTGAGATCTCCAAATCAAGACATAATTATCTCATATAATATTTGGGTGGTTGACCGCTTTAAAGTCGTAGAATGAGTTTATTTATTTACCCGGAAATAACTGAAGGCACCATGTTGAAAATTGGACCCATGTTCACAAACTTGTACCAACTGAAGCTTGTGCTTATCAGACAGTGCCCGCAACTTTAACTTAGGTCTTAGGTCAAGCCTTTCATACATGCACAAGCATATAATATACACATTAATACGAACTAACACAAATTATATAAAAGAGCGCACTAGCTATTGACTAGCTAGCTACTTCTTCCATATACGAACTAACACAAATTATATAAAAGAGCGCACTAGCTAGCTAGCACGGGGCTAGCAGATCGAATATATATTCAGCTACGTTTAGGGTGTAAGATGTAGTTAAAGACCTTAATAAAAGCCATCCAATGTCTCTTTTATTATTTAATTTGTATTTATTGTCTTCGTGTAATCTTTCCGCCTATGAGGAGGACCCTCACATATTCCTGTTTTAATTAGTAGCACTAAAATATCACTACCAATGAAGAGGAGGCTTTGTGTATATAATAAACCGTTAAAATATATATTACAGTAGAAGTAAAGGTTTTAGCTAGCTAAGTCGACTTTGAAAACCCTGAAACATTTTTTTTTTTAATTTATCTAATGACAACGACGGCATCCCACCCATACGAGTGGTGTTCAAGAGAATTATTCTTTCGTCACCATCTGGTATTACTTTTGGAAACCAGATTGTAGATGTTTGACAATAGAAATATGCTATTATGCTAACACCGTAAAAATTCTTGTCCTTTACCAGTCAGTGTGTCACACCTTTTGCCTCTTATCTGGAAAAGGCACACATAATACTTTGCCTATATAAACTCTCTCATTGTACTCTTAGTTGATTAACAAACTTGCTTCTTAATTAAATAATAGTTAGTAAATTTTTTAACGTCCCCAACTCTTCTAAAAGTCTTGCTACGCTCTTATTAACTTGCCTTAGGTTTCGAAAAAAAAGGAAAACTTTCCTTTTATAGTGGTAGAGAGATTTATAACAGAAAGAGAAAGCAAAGAAATGGAAGTGCTGAGGCGTAACCCTCGTCAAAGGTTTCTCTTCTCTTCTCTTCTCTCAATCATATATAAATCATTTGCTTAATTTCTATAATGTCCTTTTGGTTTCATAACAAAATTTGGGTTTCACATGGAGAGATAAATGCATTAATTCATAATAGAGAATATGACTTTTTGCAGGTCGTACACTGTGATTAACGTGTCCAACAATTTAACCCATATATATCCACCAACTAGTATAGGGTAAGCATCTACTTTCATTCCGTAAATAAATATTTAAGGGAGATAATAAGAAGTTAAGCTTTACAATAATGTCCATAGATCCTTTTTGCACTTTATATATATATATATATATGCAACACCGTGATATAACGTCATTTTCTTCATCTTGCACCAAAATTAAGGCGGAGGGTGGGCTAGACTGGGCTTGGTACGCACGAGCCATAGCTTTGTGATCCAGTTTTCAAAGCCTTGATTTTATGTTTTATAATTTTACAAAAAAAATCATTGTATTTAACAAAAGATTGTGGCTTATACGGTTCTACCATCCCTCGATATTTCTTATAAAATGAAGACCTCTTTCTTTTATATCTAAGGAAAAAGATATATACATTCCCAAAATTTAGAAAAATAATTATATAAACTCCTAAATTTTTAAAAAACGACACTGATATTTTCTTTTGATTAAAATATCTTTAAACTTTATTAACTTGAAAAAATTGACTTCAATATTTTATAACAAATAAAAATATAATATTAAAATAATTGTAACAATATCTACATTTTAAAATAATTTCAATATTTAAAAAAATTCCTATAAAAAATATTTTAACACTTTACAATCTTATATTATATTAAATTAAAATTTTTTAATAAATAGAGACATAATAATAAAATAAATAAATAAAAATTTAATTGATTTTCAATACAATATAAATTAATTTTAACATTATATATACATAATATATATTTTATTAATTTTCAAAATTTATTTATCCAAAGATTTATTTAAAATTTTATAATAAATAAATATATTATTAAAATAAATATAAAAAATTACATTTTGTAAATTATTTTATATATTAAAAAATTCTAATTTTATTAGTCTACTAAACAAATTATATTGTTTATAAAAATTTAAATGATTTTCAATACTATATAAATTACTTTTAACATTATAAATACATGATATATATTTTATTAATTGTAAAATTTATTTGTCCAAAGATTTATTTAAAATTTTATAATAAATAAAAATATATTATTAAAATAAATACAAAAATTTATATTTGAAAATTATTTTATATATTAAAAAATATTTTAATTTTATTAGTCTACTAAACAAATTATAATGTTTAAATTATATTTTATTTATTAAAAATTCTTAAGTCAAATTTTTGTAGTTAGTATCTGCTAAGAATATTATAATAAAAAAGGGACCTTGATTTTTTATTTGAACTTGTGGGTATACATGACCAATTCCCCAAATTTGATGATATCATTTTCCCTTATATGTATGATTTTACCCTCAAATAAGACCACATAAGAAGACTAAATTCAGTTATATTTTCTTATAAAACCTCTTTCTTTATGTAATTTTAAGTAAGGCTAAAAGGATTTAAAATATTAAGTGATGGAACGATATTTACCATTGAATTTTACAAGAAAACATTCTAGAGTGAAGCTATTGGCACTCCTTCATTATCATTATAAAACCGCTTTAAATAAAATTACATATAAGGATAAATTAGAATTAAACATACTTAAAGTTTTTTTCAAGAAATAACTTGCATTCATAATCAATTCATATTTTTCTTTTATTTCTACCTGTCACTTCTAGCTAACTATAATATATTGTAAACATTTAGAATAATTTATTTTTCTTTTCTTATTTCTTACTTTTTTATACCTATGACTGCTTTTGAATTAAAATTAAAATATGAGTAATTTTTAACTTAATGACTAACATTAAAAAAACTATCACCTATAAATTTTTTTAATTTATTTGTAGAATAACAACAAGATTGCAAAAGAAAATAAAAATAGCATAACACTACTTTGAGTTTTAACAATAAACAAATTAAATTAAAAAAAGAAAAGAAAAAAGTGTATTTAAAAGAAAAAGAAGGACTTTTTGGTATTAAAAAAACAAGTGCAAAAAAAGTGTTTTATGAGAAGATTAGAATGGTGCCAGTAGTTCAACTCAAATCTCAATTTGCATTACCCGTTACAGTTCTACAGAAAGCGGCCAAAGCCCAAAGTCAACACTATATCTATTACAATTAGATATAACTTTAATATGCAAATTAAGTAATTATAACTTATTTTGATGGTTTTGCAGTGCGCAAGATTTGTCATTATCATCGGCACCATACCATACAGTCTTTGTATTTCTAATTCCATTGCTTGTCGGAGTTATTGAAATTAATAATGTTCAAGACAAAAAGAAAAACTTGATCGAAACGTACCCGATGAATATGTGTCCATTTCTGTTGGCTCTACTTATCTACAGCTTTGCATATTATGCTGCCATGATATCAGAGCTTCAAATCTTTAAGGCAGTTGCTATGATCTCAGGTTCTCTTTGTTCAGTCTCCTTGGTCTCCATTATTCTGCCACATCCATATGGACATTTCAGTTTCGTTATATGGGCTTTTGTTGTTCTTGTTGTTGCTTATAACAAGAGGCTTCATAAGAAGATTTGGCAATTTTGGAATCGATTTGGAGGAAACAACCAACAATTATTGCCAATGTAGGCCTGTTTGGGATTGTAGTGTATTGGCTGTTTATGTTTCATGATTTATCACCTATGTACGAAGTACAAATCGAAAAGAAAACAACACTTCAAAAAATTAAACCACGAATAAAAGTATATGTTGTTTCGTGATCATATTTTCTTTTTCTCCCTTGTCCAGGCTGGTAATACTCTAATACTGCATAAATAAATAAACTGCCTTTCTAAGTTTGTTGTTAAATTAAACAGACAATCAATTTTGGAAATATTCTAAGGTAGATAAAAGACTAAGTCTCTAAGTCTGCTTGAGAGGAGACAAAAGTTAAACATTGTCAAAGTTTGCTCGATCAGGTTAAGTAGAGCAGACAATCGATTTTAAAAATATTTTAAGACAAATAGAAGGCTTGAAGTCTTAAAACATGCTTGAAGTGAGACAAAATTTGAAGTTTGCCGAACTCTGCTCGACCAGATAAGGTCAGGTTTGCAAATTAATGTTGAAAATATTTTAAGGTAAATAAAAGATTTTAAGTCTCCTGCCTACTCGAGATGGACAAACAGTGAGACAAACATCAAGGTTTTACCCAGACTTACCAACTAGATTAAGCCGAGCAGATAAATATAGGGATGGGCATCGGATTGGATCAATCCGAATTTGAACATGGCCGCCCTGAGCCCATAATGGGAATCGGTTAAACAACTATCTCTGACAATGAGGGTATAATCCCCAACACGATTAACTCTCATAATGATATCCTAATAACTGCATCAAAACAGATAAGTTAATAGGAAGTTAATGACACACGTTGTGGGGATAACAGTTATGGGAGGAGGGACAAATATGAGGAAATTTGAATAAATATTTGAAAAGAAGGGGAAAAAGAGGATCATTTTTTTAGAAAAAAAAAAGAGAAGTAAGTTTAAAAAAAATTTTTAAAAGTGAAACTCGATTACTAACTTGAGCGTCGAAAAGTTTTCACTGGAAAAACATTCAACGATCCTTAACAGTGTTCTGTGAGTGCAGGTAGAAAGACGTCACCTGTTTTTTGAATCAAAGAAATTAAAGTGTTAGCAAGAGAATCTACTCGAGAAAGAAGCGACTAGAATTCAGCATCAACATTTTGGGGCTGTCTGTGGGGAATTGAGCAAACAGTCGGTTATACTAAAACAATATAAAAAATGAATACAGAGGATAACAATTTTGAAGGAGCGGGTCTTGAAGAGTCAATGACTTTGAGGGAGGTAGTAAATGAAGCTTAAGATAGAGTAGTGTAAAATATAATAGACGGAATGGAAAAATAGATGGAGACGTTAACTGCTATTCTTTATGAACTTAGGGATAGATAGAGAAGAGCAAGCCATAACGTTCCTGAATCCAATCATAAAGCCGTACTTGTTGGGTAGGATCTGAGAGTTGGAGCCCAAGGGCCTATAGGGTAAAGTACGACAAGCAAGGTAGATATAAGTCTGGAAAAGAGGGAATTAAGACAACATTTGTGAAATAAAGGGCATTAACATGTGCCAGTCACAGCATAGAATCTTTATCGTGCTCAAATAACCGCCTCTTCAAAATTCAAATGAGCGGTCTGGATCGACCCAAGTGTCCCGCATTAAATAGGAGGTGACGGAAGAGGCGGACAGCTCAGCATGGGAAAGTAAAAAGGTGGGAGCCTACCTAAATGAGAAGTTTTCAACCTTATCTCATTTCACTCTCAAGATTAGAAACTGGGGGACTGGTGTTTGGGTAATGACCGAGTAGAGCCCCCTCGAGGACAATCCAGCCAGAGCAGAAGACCTAATCGATAGCACGAAGGCACCCCTACTCGGTGCCAAAGCTGGTTGAGGTCAGGTGTTCTGAGGCTGGTCGGATCCCGAACTCTTCATCCAGTTCGGGTATAAAAGGCCCTTAGCCACCGACCCCGACCTACCCGCGTTACGGGAGGCGCCATGGATAGAGGAGGCCAAAAGCTCGAGCAGAAGCGAGACTTGAGCATGGCGGTCCCTTATCTTGATAGCTTATCACGATGATTGACGAATTGATAGGCGCCCCATGCCGTGGGGCTCCATTGCTGTTACCGATGGCCGGCGCACGCCTCCACAGTGTCATCATTTTATACACCCATGCACGGCACTATCATTGGGTCACGGGAACCCATACCTGCCTGACATCCTATGTCCCCAGGGCGTGCTGCAGCAACCCTGGCTGTCAGAAGGGCCGAGGCACAATTAATGCGGAGGGCGGCTGTCCAGGCAAACAAGGGCGGGAAAACGGGAGGATAAATACCAGCCGAAGGACAAGGTAAAGGGACTTTTTTTTCTTTGACCTTTGGGACTTTTTTCTTCTTTCTTACCATTTTCCCTTCTTAAGATCAAAACCACAAAAATTCCAACAAGAGAGAAACCATCAAGAAACTTAGATTTTCTCTGTTATTCTTCCCCTTTTAAGCACCCTATCTTTCCGGTCTCTCAAACCAAGAGAGATACCAAAAGAATCAACCCGACCACTGACTTGAGCGTAAGAGGGTTTTCGCCGGAAAAACATCCGGCGACCCCTGACATCATTTTGTGGACGCAGGTCAGAGCAGAATCACCGTTCCGGTAGGAGAAAAAGACAAGGATCAACGAGGGAGCTTTGCTCGAGCAACAAGCGAGCAGAAGTCTATAGCATCATCAGGGAACGCGCAAAAAACAACATCAACAGGCGGATCAAATTTTTTGTATACGTAGATAGCTAAATTAGCATCTTTATTCTCAAGCTCAAAGCAGTAATTACAAATACAATGGCAATTGCCAGAAACACACTTGTTTTCAGGGCATTCTTTAGGACATTTTTCCGCGCAATCTCCTTTGCTTTGACAAGGTTCAAGAAAATCAACGCATCTACAATAACCATGATAACAACAACTGGTGCTCACTTGGCACCTAAAACTTTTGCATAACTCATTGCAACACACATAATATATGCTTCTCCTAAGAATGATCAACAACAGACTTAATTTCAAGTAACAAAATGATAGCTGTATCTTTAGTACAGCCGCTAATCGGTTATATGTATGCCTAAATTTTTGTATGTTGCGGGTAACATGTCATAAGCCAAGAGTATAACGAAAAATTTAGAGTTTTCATCAGGAAATATGAGGAGTTATAACTAACAACGATTGTACTTTATTTAATCTCACTAATAATATTACATATACAAAATATATAATTTAATAAGTAGATATGAAAATGATTAAATATGAACTTCTGCCGCATTTTACATTATTGTTTAGATTTAAATTTATATTTTAAAATATATATTATACAAACTTTCACACATGAAAAGAAACAGAGAGTATTTTATGAGGTGGAAAAGAGGCTAACAAGATTGCCTGCACAAGATGAGAATGATCAAGACTGAGGTCTTGAAAGGAGTTTTATCAATTTGGGGCTTCGATGTTACAGTTACAGAATAGTGGCCTATGGGTTCTGATAATTTTATATCCAAACCTTTGAGACGAAACAGCTACGTGCAATTTGTTTTATATGATGGTGGTGTCTTGTGGCCCAAAGTGAGTTTAGATTTACAGCTAAAGAATAGCATCATCATCCTAAATTTATAGTTAATAATGGCAAAAAAGTTTGGTCAATGAATGCACAATCTTGTATGAAAATCCACGTTTGTACTCTTTGGTGCAGTACACAATCGAACAACTGTTTGCTTTTTCTCATTATTAGTCCTTGAAAAAGAAAAAAAAAATGCCATATGGTCTCAACAGAATTATCAATGTATTTTACTAGTTTCTTTGTTTTAATATCTCATTATTAGTCCTTGTTGAAGTACACATCTTCAGGCTGAATTTGCTCTTTTTCTCTTAATTGATTTCTTGAAACACTTTATGATATATGAATCAATTGCTAACAAATGAATTAACGCCATTCTTTACGCTAACTGATACTGATTATAAACCACAAACAATGAGTGCTAAACTCTTTGATGAGACCATCTAGCTGGGGGAAACAGCGTTGCAAATTCCTTTGAACTGAGAGGTGGTTGCATGTCTTCAAGAAGCTGTTGATTGTCCTCCACCTTCTTCTTCCTTTCAAAATTAAGTCTCAAATTGTCAAGCCCTATTCAACACGTTTCAAAATTCTCTACTCCGTTCCCTAAACATTTGTCGCAAATTTCAAATTTAAAACATAAATCAATAATAAATCTGCAAAATAGTTTAAACTTTCAAATTAATTTCAATTTTTAAAAGGAAAAAAGTCACCCACGCTCCTAAAGCTTACTTAAATAGTCACACAAATCCTTTTAATTTCATAAATAGATGCGCAGACTATTTTTTATTATGAAATAATTATTTTACCTTTAATTGTAATAACTCAGTTCTTAACTTTAAATAAACTTCTAATAAATATAAAAAAATATATTAAAATAATATAATATATAAAATAAGATAAAATTTATAAAATATTTTATATAAATTAAAATTAAAAATAACATTATTAATCTTTCATATATTTTAATAATAATAAAATGACTATTTTTTAATAATTTAATGTTTTCATATCAATTGTTATTTCCAAAATTGACTTTAAGATTTATATTGATATAGACATAATAAAAAAGATATTGTAAATAAAATAATTTAATTTTTATAAATTATTTTGAATTTAGGTATAATGATTTTAATATTATTAATATCTCAAATAGATTTTATTATTATTAAAAATATATGAAAGATTAATAATGTTAAAATTAATTTTTAATATTCAAAATATTTTATAAATTTTATCTTATTTTATATATTATATTATTTTAATATATTTTTTATATTTATTAAAAATTTATTTAAAGTTAATAATTAAATTATTATAATTAATGATAAAATAATTATTTTAGAATAATAAAAGGTCTGCATATATATTTATAAAATTAAGAAAATTTATGTGATTATTTAAATAATCCTCAAGGTTGTAGCAGGCTTTTTTTTAAAAAAAAATTAATGTATATTTTACCTGACAATGCGCGCCAAAATATTTTCTGATGACATAATAGCAACTGGTATCTCTCTAAGAGCAGAAGAATCTTGCTCAAGATTAAAAAAATAAATAAATAAATAAAAAGAAAATAAAAATAGATTGTGTAAATTAAGAAAAATAATTGTTGAATAAAGAAAGTTAAACAGATTTGTTACCTTGATTTTCTTAAGCAACTCACATCCGATCATTCCAGGCGTAGAGTAATCTGCGATTATCAAATCCACCTTTTAAAACGTGAATCCAGTGCGCGATTGATTAGAATTCAGCTCGAATTATATTTAAAAATGCAGGAAATTGAGCCTAATGTTTGAACTTCGAATCAAGCTCAAAATTCACTCATGTCAAAGCCATTAGCGCTCTGTTCCCCATCTAATCCAAGGAATTGCAGAGCTCTCCTACAGCTATCATCAACTGCCAGGACATGAACTTCTTCAGTATCGGATGGCGACAAATCAAAACCGTCGATCTTATCGGGCATCAACCTCCACGAAGCGACGCCGTTTGTCGTCGTCATCTCCTCACAACAGAAAGAAAGAAGAAAGAATTCTTATTTAAAATAGAAATAGTGTAACCTCAGTGACTTTCTTCGACACCAACCCTCTTCTTTTCACATTTTCCTATAATGTCTTATCTGTCTATTTCATTTGTTTCTTTTCTCTATCAAATCAAATCTTCTCTCTCAAGCAGAAATTTCGTTTCTGCTTTTTCTTTTCTTTTATTTTTTTTTCAATTCCGGCCTCTAATAACGCTCGGATTCTGAAGTCCCACTTTGGTGAGAGTGATATCTCCAAATCAAGACATAATTATCTCATATAATATTTGGGTTGTTGACTTCTTTAAAGTAGTAGAATGAGTTTATTTAGTTACCCGGAAATAACTGAAGGCACCAAATTGAAAATTGGACCCACGTTCACAAACTATCACTTTTGATATTCTTTTGTCACTCCCTGTATTAGTCTTCACACTAATTTGATACTCTTTGACCTCTTGTTATTTGAAAATTGGTGGAGGGCTACTGTAACTGTCCTGATGTTGCCACGTTTGGCAGTCTTCATGCCACCAAAATTGAAGCATACTTTATTTTGGAAACTACAAAGCTACTGAGCCAGATTCTAGGTTTGGATAATTAAGTTTTGACACGAGTAATATGCTACCAATTAACAAAGCAACTTGAAGCTTGTCCTATCAGACAGTGCAGGAACTTTAGCTTAGGTCTTAGGTCAAGTCTTTCATACATGTACAAGCATATAATATATATATTAATACGAACAAACACAAATTATATAGAAGAGCGCACTAGCCAGTGACTAGCTAGCAACTTTCTTCGCAACTTTCTTAGAAAATAAACTTGGATTAAGTCTAAGAAAGTGTATAAAAGGATTTTTAAATAGCAGGCAAAATGTATACGTGGGATGTCTTCTTGTTTTATAGAGTTTTTGTGATACATCTATATGTTTGGTTTGAAGAAATATAAGGAGAAGAGGGGATAGAAAGAGCAATGAGTAAAGAAATAAAGAAAAATAAATAAATTTTATGTTTAATTAAACCATAAAAAATGAGATTAACTCTATTTTTACTTTATTTACTCTCTCCCTCTTTTCTTTATATATATATAAAGATATTAAAGGTGTCCGTGGAATTTCATCTGGATGATATTGGCCTCTTGGTTCATTTTGAAAATTTGTATACTAAATTCAAATTTTCTTAAATATGCGATTGAAGGGAAGGGAAAGATGCATAATCCAGTACACGAGTGATAGGAACAAACACAAATTATATAAAAGAGCGCACCAGCTAGCTAGCTAGCTAGCACGGGGCTAGCAGATCGAATATATATTCAACTACATGGACTTGGATGGGTGGCCCTTGGCTCTGGAAGCGCGCAGAGAGAACACGGCTCGAAGGAAGAGCTCGAAGAGCAGAGCAAGCCAAGAAGCAAACAGTAGGGTGTAAGATGTAGTTAAAGATTTTCCACCAGAGGTTGGTGCTATAAAATCTTAATAAAAGCCAACCAATGTCTCTTTTATTATTTAATTTGTGTTTCTTGTCTCCGTGTAATCTTTCAACCGATGAGGACCCTCATATATTCCTGTTTTAATTAGTAGCACTAAAATATCATGACCAATGAAGGAGACTTTGTGTATATCATAAACCCTTAAAATATATCTTAAAGTAGAAGTAAAGGTTTTAGCTAGCTAAATCCACTTTGAAAACCCTGAAACATTTTTTGCTTTTTCTTAATTTATCTAATGACAACGACAGCATCCCACCCATAGGAGTGGTGTTCAAGAGAATTATTCTTTCGTCACCATCTGGTATTACTTTTGGAAACCAGATTGTAGATGTTTGACCATAGAAATATGCTATTACGCTAACACCGTAACAATTCATGTCCTTTACCAGTCAGTGTGTCACACCTTTTGCCTCTTATCTGTAAAGGGCACACGTCATAATTTGCCTATATAAACTCTCTAATTTTACTCTTTGTTGATTCACAAACTTGCTTCTTAATTCAATAGTAGTTAGAAAATTTTTTAACGTCCCCAGCTCTTTTGAAAGTCTTGCTACGCTCTTATTAACTTGCCTTAGGTTGCGGGAAAAAAAAAAAAAAAAAGAAGAAAACTTGCCTTTTATAACAGAAAGAGAAAGCAAAGAAATGGAAGTGCTGAGGCGTAACACTCGTCAAAGGTTTCCCTTCTCTTCTCTTCTCTCAATCATATATAAATCATTTGCTTAATTTCAATAATATCCTTTTGGTTTCATAACGAAATTTGGGTTTCAAGTGGAGAGATAAACGCATTAATTCATAATAGAGAATATGACTTTTGCAGGTTGTACACTGTGATTAACGTGTCCAACAATGTAACCCATATACATCCACCAACTATTATTGGGTAAGCATCTGCTTTCATTCTGTAAATATATATTTAAGGGAGAGAATAAGAAGTTAAGCTTTACAATAATGTTCATAGATCTTTTTTGCACTTATATATATATATATATATAATATAACGTCATATGCTTCATCTTGAACCAAAATTAGGCAAATTATGGTGGAGGTTGGGCTAGGCTGGGCTTGGTACGCACGAGATATAGCTTTGTGATCCAGTCTTTAAGGCCTTGATTTTATGTTTTACAATTTTTTAAAAAAAAATTCATTATATTTAACAAAAGATTGTGGCTTCTACGGTTCTACAATCCCTCGATATTTCTTATAAAATTAAGACCTCTTTCTTTCATATATAAGGGAAAAGATATATACATTCCCCGAAATTTAGAAAAATAACTATATAAATTAAACTCCTAAATTTTAAAAAAAGAACACTGATTTTTTTTTTATTAAAATATCTTTAAACTCTATTAACTTGAAACAATTGACTTCAATATTTTATAACAAATAAAAATATAATATTAAAATAATTGTAACAATATCTACATTTTAAAATGATTTCAATATTTAAAAAAATTCTTATAAAAAATATTTTAATACTTTACAATCTTATATTATATTAAATTAAATTTTTTAATAAATAGAGACATAATGCTAAAATAAATAAATAAAAATTTAAGTGATTGTCAATACAATATAAATTAATTTTAACATTATATATAAATGATATATATTTTATTAATTGTCAAATTTATTTATCCAAAGATTTATTAAAAATTTTATAATAAATAAACATATTATTAAAATAAATATAAAAAATTACATTTTGAAAATTATTTTATATATTAAAAATATTCTAATTTTATTACTCTAATAAAAAAATTATATTGTTTATAAAAATTTAAATGATTTTCAATACTATATAAATTAATTTTAACATTATAAATACATGATATATATTTTATTAATTGTAAAATTTATTTGTCCAAAGATTTATTTAAAATTTTATAATAAATAAAAATTTATTATTAAAATAAATAAAAATTTACATTTTGAAAATTATTTTATATATTAAAAAATATTTTAACTTTATTAGTGTACTAAACAAATTATAATGTTTAAATTATATTTTATTTATTAAAAAATTCTTAAGTCAAATTTTTAGTTATTATCTACTAAGAATATTATAATAAAAAAGGGACCTTGATTTTTTTATTATGAACTTGTGGTTATACATGACCAATTCCCCAAATTTTGGGGTTGAAGATATCATTTTCCCTTATATGTATGATTTTACCCTCAAATAAGACCACATAAAAAGATTAAATTCAGTTCTATTTTCTTATAAAACCTCTTTCTTTTATGTAATTTTAAGTAAGGCTAAAAGGATTTAAAATATTAAATGATGGAACGATATTTACAATTGAATGAAAGAGGTTTTACGAGAAAACATTCTAGAGTGAAGCTATTGGCACTCCTTCATTATCATTATAAAACCCGGCTTTAAATAAAATTACATTTAAGCATAAATTAGAATTAAACATACTTAAACATTTTTTCAAGAAATAACTTGCATTCATAATCAATTCATATTTTTCTTTTATTTCTACCTGTCACTTCTAACTAACTAAAATATATTGTAAAAATTTAGAATAATTTATTTTTCTTTTCTTATTTCTTACTTTTTCATACCTAAGATTGCTTTCAAATTAAAATTAAAATATGAGTAATTTTTAACTTAATGACTAACATTAAAAAAAATCTTTAAAAAAATCTATCACCTACAAATTTTTTTAATTTATTTGTAGAATAGCAACAATATTGCAAAAGAAAAGAAAAATAGCATAACACTACTTTGAGTTTTAACAATAAACAAATTAAATTAAAAAAAGAAAAGAAAAGAGTGTATTTAAAAGAAAAAAAAAGGAATTTTAGTATTTAAAAAAATACATGGAAAAAAAAGTGTTTTATGAGAAGATTAGAAGGTGCCAATAGTTCAACTCAAAGCTCAATTTGCCTTATCCGTTAGAGTGTTAGAGAAAGCGGCCAAAGCCCAAAGTCTACACTATATCTATTACAGTTAGATATAACTTTAATATGCAAATTAGGTAATTATATCTTATTTTGATGGTTTTGCAGTGCGCAAGATTTGTCATTATCACTGGCACCATACCATACGCTCTTTGTATTTCTAATTCCATTGCTTGTCGGAGTTATTGAAATTAATAATGTTCAAGACAAAAAGAAAAACTTGATCGAAACATACCCGATGAATATGTGCCCATTTCTGTTGGCTCTGCTTATCTACAGCTTTGCATATTTTGCTGCCATGATATCAGAGCTTCAAATCTTCAAGGCAATTGCTATGATCTCAGGTTCTCTTTGCTCAGTCTCCTTGGTCTCCATTATTCTACCACATCCATATGGACATTTCAGTTTCGTTATATGGGCTTTTGTTCTTCTTGTTGTTGCTTATAACAAGAGGCTTCGTAAGATTTGGCAATTTTGGAATAGATTTGGAGGAAACAACCAACAATTATTGCCAATGTAGGCCTGTTTGGGATTGTAGTGTATTGCCTGTTCATGTTTCATGATTTATCACCTATGTACGAAGTACAAATAAAAAAGAAAACAACACTTTAAAAAATTAAACCACGAATAAAAGTACATGTTGTTTCGTAATCAAATTTTCATTGTCCCTTTTCCATGCTGGTAATACACAAATACTGCATCAATAAATAAATTAACTTTCTAAGTTTGTTGTTAAATTGAGAAGACAATCGATTTGGGAAATATTCTAAGGTATATAAAAGACTTTAAGTCTCTAAATCTGCTTGAGATGAGACAAAAGTCAAACTTTGCCAAAGTTTGCTCAATTAGGTTAAGTCGAGCAAACAATCGATTTTGAAAATATTTTAAGACAAATAGAAGGCTTGAAATCTTAAAACATGCTTGAAGTGAACAACATTTGAAGTTTGCCGAACTATGCTCGACCAGATAAGGTCAGGTTTGCAAATTAATGTTGAAAATATTCTAAGGTAAATAAAAGATTTTAAGTCTTCTGCTTGCTCGAGGTGCATAAAAAGCGAGACAAACATCAAGGTTTTACCCAAATTTACCAACTAGATTAAGCCGAGCAAATAAATATAGGGGTGGGCATTGGATTGGATCAATCCGAATTTGAACATGGCCACCCTGAGCCTATAATGGGAATAAGTTAAACAACTATCTCTGACAATGAGGGTGTGACCCCCATACACGATTAACTCTCATAATGATATCCCAATAACTGCATCAAAACAGATAAGTTAATAGGAAGTAATTACACATGTAATGGGGATAACAGTCATGGGAGGAGCGACAAATACAAGGAAGAGAAAATTTGAATAAATATCTGAGAAAAAAGAAGAAAAGGGTTTATTTTAAGAAAAAAAAAAGAAGCAAGTTTAAAAAAATATTTTAAAAGTGAAACTCGATTACTGACTTTAGCGTCGGAAGATCTTAACTGGAGAAACATTCGATGATCTTTGACAGTGTTCTGTGAGTGCAGGTGGAAAGACGTCGGTTGTTTTCTAAATTAAAGAAATTCAAGTGTTAGCAAGAGAATCTACTTAAAAAAGAAGCGATTAGAATTTAGCATTAATATTTTGGGGCCGTCTGTGGGGAATTGAGTAAAAAGCCGATTATACTAAAAACAACATAAAAAATGAATACAAGGGATAACAGTCTGGAAGGGACAGGCCTTAAAGAGTCAATGACTTTGAGAGAGGTAGTAAACGAAGCTTGAGATAGAGCAGTGTAAAATAGAATAGACTGAATGGAAAAATAGATGGAGACACTAACTGCCATTCTTTATGAACTTAGGGATAGATAGAGGAGAGCAAGCCATGACATTCCTGAATCAAATCATAGAGCCGTACTTGTTGGGTAGGATCTGGAACAAGGGCTTAGAGGGTAAAGCACGAAAAGCAAGGTAGATATAAGCCTGGAAGAGAAGAAATTAAGACAACATTTGCAAAATATAGAACATTAATATGTGCAAGTCACAGCACAAAATCCTTATCGTGCTGAAGAATTAGAAGAAGAGTTATGAAAACTGGCTCAGGCCATTGATGAGATATGGGGGTATGGGAAAGCCCCAAGTTAGAGGATCAAGTTAGATAATGAGTCCACACTTTCAGTAGGGATTATGAATGTTACAATCCTGAGGAATTTTCATTTTCTTGATCATAAATTCTCAGGAAAAAATGATCCATTGGTGCATATTGAACGTTGGATATAAGGCCTCACAATGATAAAAAGATGTAGGACTCTGCCACTAACCTTTGAGGGATGAGCATGAAGAGAGGTATCATAGGTTACTACGAGGGAGTATCCAGAGTTTTGAACAGATGTGTATAGAGTTTGCAGAGAATTTTTGTGGGGCAGTAGCCCCTAAAGATGATATGGAGCTTATTGAGATTAAGTAAGGAGAGGATGAGTCTCTTCGAGAGTTTATTAAAAGATAACACCAGGTGGTCTTTCATCTCTGTGCATTCAATCATCCATAAGTATTGAGAGGACTTAAAGAAGGTGTGAGGATTGGGAGACTATGGTATAACTTGAGAAGTCCCTTAATTCGCTAATTAGTTGGTGCCCTTAGAGATCCTAAATCTGCTAATTACTATAGGCTCGAGACCTTTTGAAAGAACATGATGGGATTTTGTGGAAGTGGATGAAACCAGCCCATATCAGGTGATATTGTAAAGGCTATTAATGAGAATCAGTCAGTCGATAATGTCAACTCATTACTTAGCACTTAAATACCGAATGAATGGCATGGTGGGATTCTTAAAAGGAGACCAGAGAGTTGCAAGAAGCTGTTATACAATAATGGCTATGAAAGTTATATAGGTGACATTATTGGAAAGGCAGAAGCCTGTTGAAGAATTAGAAGAAGTTTAAATAAGATTAAATGACCAGGAAAAGAAAGTAAATATTGGGTCAAATGATGGTGAAGATTTGAGGAGGAGTTTGATCAATTGTTTACGAGCACATGCAAATGTGTTTGCTTAGTTCCATAATGATATGTCAGGGATTGATCCAAAGGTGGCATGTCATAAGTTAGCAATCAGTAAGGAGGTGATGAAGCCAGTAAAACAGAAAATAAGATGCTTCAATCAAGAGAGATATAATGCCATAAATAATAAGATGGAGAAGCTATTAAGGGCACGGTTCATAAGGGAAGTTGACTGCTCTAAATGGATCTAAAGTATTTTCAGACTTAAACAAAGCTTTCCTTAAGGATAGCTTCCCACTACCTAAAATAGACTAGTTAGTCGATTCCATGGCTGAGCATACTCTGCTTAGCTTTATAGATGCATTCTCTAGTTATAATCAAATCACTATGTTTGGACAAGACGAATAGCACACAACCTTTGTCACCCATCAAGGCCTATTCTACTGCAAGATCATAACCTTTGGCATAAAAAAAATAGGAGCAACGTATTAGAGGTTAGTGAATAAGATTTTTAAGCCCCTGATCGGTCGAACAATAGAAATATATGTAGATGACATGATCACAAAGTCCAAGAATGCAGACGAGCATGTGAAGCATCTAGAAGAATTAACACTTATAAGAGAATACCAAATGAAGTTCAATCTAGAAAAGTGCGTCTTTAGGGTGAGCTCTAAAAAATTCCAGGGTTTCATGGTTAGTCACAAGGGAATTGAAGCTAACTCAGAGAAGATAAGGGCAATTATAGAAATGAAGTCGCCACACACTCTGAAGGAAATACAAAGTCTCATGGCTAAGGTGGCAGCTTTGAATAAACGATTATGGAGAGAACACTAGATTATGGAGAGGCATTTCAACAACTAAACGATTATCTGCTTAAGGCCCAGTTGCTATTAATACCGTGAACAGAAGAGGTATTGTACTTATACTTGGTTGCGTTATAAGGGGCCACTAGTTCGATCTTAGTAAGAAAAGAGTCAGAACATCAGCACCTTGTCTATTATACAAGTGAAACCTTACTTAAAGCAAAAATCAGATATCCACGGATTGAAAAGTAGGTCCTTACTTTAGTTATAGCTGCTCAAAAGTTAAGGTCCTACTTTCAAACACATTTGATAATTGTGTTGACAGATTAACCACTTACACAAGTCTCACACAAACTAGAATTTTTTTTCGAATAGTGAAGTAATCGGTATAACTGAGCGAGTTTAACATTAATTATCAACCCTAAACAACAATCAAAGTATAGGCTTTAGTAGATTTCGGGGCCGAATGTATAGAAGCAGATAAGGTTACGGATAATAGATAAATGACAAGAGAAGAGGTTTGTGGAAAAATTTGAACTGTTACAGTTGACAGATCATACAGAGATGAAGGAGCAGTAGCAGGAGCATGAGTGATTTGACTTAGCTTTGAAAGTATGGGGATTCCATATACGGTAAAACCAAGTTCAAAGCCACTAACAATCAAGTTGAATATGAAGCCTATATTATGAGGCTGAAACTTGCATTAACATTAAAGGCGGAGCAAGTAAAGGTTCGAACAGATTTTCAGCTAGTGGTAAACTACCTCAATGATAGCTTCAAGGCAAGGAGAGAGAATTTTCAAGCAGATATGTTAGTAAGAATGGCTGTAGTATTAGATCAAAAATGCCTAAATCAATTTTTATAGAGATCAAAACCAGTTCGAGTATCGAAGAAGAAGTAGAGGTGATGAATGTAACCACAAAGAGCACATAATTGGATCCGATTATCTCTTACATTATAGAGGGGATAACTCCTCTTGATAAGAAATAAGCAAGGAAATTGAAGTGTCAAGCAGTAAAATGCACGTTGATTGATAGGGTATTGTATCGATGAGGATACACTATGTTGTTATTACGTTATCTAAATAAAGAATAAGTAGATTATGTTCTCAAATAGATACATGAAGGTGTTTGTTGAAACCATTTGGGTGCAAGGTATTTAGCTTTTAAAGTCTTTAGACAAGAGATTTTTGGCCTAAGATACATTAAAATACACAAGAATAGACTAGAAGTTGCAAGAGTTGTCCCAAATTCTTAGGACAACCCCCAAAAAATCTTACTATAATGAATTTGCCATGGGCATTTGCCCAATAGAAAATTGATCTGATCAAACCTCTACTGAAAAAATGGGCATCCGTAACTCATGCAATGGTTGCGACTGATTATTTTACGAAGTGGATTGAGGTAGAGGCTTTGAGCAAGATAACAGAGTGCAAAACAACCGACTTCATCTGAAGAAATGTGATATGCAAATACAGAATCCCTTATACCCTGGTAAGTGATAATGGGAACCAGTTTGATAGCAACAAGTTCAAGGATTTCGGTAGGAATATAGGCATAAGATTGAAGTTTTGTTCGCTGACATATCTGTAAGTAAATGGATAGGCAAAAGTGGCTAATAAAACCATAAAAAGACTTCTAAAAATTAGGTTAGTAGAACAGAAGAGGGCGTGGGTTGATGAACTGCCAGGTATTTTATAGGCCTATAGAACCACATATAAACCGCTAAAGGAGAAACGACATTTGCCTTAGCATTTGGGCATAAAGCTATAATGAGGAGAGTACTTTAACGAGGAGCAGAATAATGAGTAAATTAATGAAAATCTTGACCTATTGGAAGAAAAGAGGATAAAGTCATCGAAGAGGACAGCTGACTACTAGTAAAAGGCGGCTCGCTATTATAACTAAAACGTGCATGTCCGGTAATTTAAAATGGGATATTGGGTGCTTAAAAGGGTGAACAAGGCACCAAGGATCCAAACCTTAGGAAGGTCCTTACAAGATTTTGTGAGTGGCTGGACCGGGGCATACATGTTAACTTATCCAGATGGACGGGAAATCAAGAGACCTTGGAATGTAGAACATTTAAAAGGTATTTTCAGTAAATTTCCTTGTAAAGTAATGTTGTTTCAATTAATGAATCTAATTTTTTCAAACTTAAAGCATGTAGTGAATTGATCAAGAATAGAAAAGAAACGAGATATGTTTTCAAAATTAATTCAAGCAAATTAAGCTCTTAAAAATATGTTAAGACAAATATAAAGGCCAAAAGTCTCAAAGCCCACTTGAAGTGGGATAAATAGCCAAAGTGAGCTAAAATTAATTCGAGCAAGTTAAGCTCTTAAAAAATATATTAAGACAAATGTAAAGGCCAGAACTATCAAAGCCTGCTCAAAGCAAGACAAAGAGATAGAGTTAGCCAAAATTAATTTAAACAAGTTAAGCTTTTAATAATATGTTAAGGCAAATGTAAAGGCCGGAAGTCTCAAAGCATACTCGAGGCAAGACAAAGAGCCTGAGATAGCCAGAATTAATTCGAGCAAGTTAAGCTTTTAAAAATAATTTAAGGCTAATATAAAGGCCAGAAGTCTCAAAATTTACTCGAGCCGAGATAAGGAGCCAAAGTTATCCATAATTAATTCGAGCAAATTAAGCTCTTAAAGATATGTTAAGGCAAATGTAAAGGTCAGAAGTCTTAAAGCATGTTCGAGGTAAGACAAAGAACCAAAGTTAGCTAGAATTAATTTGAGTAAGTTAAGCTTTTAAAAATATATCAAGACAAATATAAAGCCTAGAAATCTCAAAGCCTGCTCGAGGCAAGACAAAGAGCTAAAGTTAGCCAGAATTAATTCGAGCAAGTTAAGCTCTTAAAAATATATTAAGGCAAATGTAAAGGACAGAAGTCTTAAAGCCTGTTCAAAATGAGATAAAAAGAGCCAAAGTTCACAAAAATTAATTCTAGCATATTTAAGCTTTTAAAATATGTTAAGGTAAATATAAAAGTTTAAGGTCTGAAAGTCAAATCAAGGCAGAACAAAACTTGAAACTTACTAAAACCTGTCTGAATAGATTTAAGTTCTTGAAAAATATCTTGAAGTAGAAATAAATTGAGAATCTTGATTTTTAGCCTTAAGTCTCTTGTCGTAATTGGAGACTCTTGATTTAAAAGTTGTAGAAGCGGTAGCAAGTCAGCACGGAGAACGCTGGTAAGAGTTAGCTAATTCATTAAGGTTATAAGCATCTAATTCAACAACATAATCCTCTTGTACATGTTTTGTGAACTCCTTGATATAGGGAGTCGCAGAATCGGTTTGCTCTCTTAGTCGTGCTGACTGGGCCTTACCACTAATAGAAACAAGGGCAGCAGAATCTTTTGAAGAAGTTTTATCGACCACATTCATACCTTCTGATGAAGGAGAAAGAGTCCTAATGAGGGAAGTGGTTTGGTCGACTCTTGGCCTTTTTGGTGGCACAAAAGAGCTAGTCGGAGTGTTAATAGTGCTAGAATGTTTTTTTAGCCTAGCAAGAATGCTACTGCTCATCTTTTCTCCTTCAGACAACAAACCAAACTCGACCAGGTTGCTTAAAGTTAGTAGTTTTTACACGGGCTAGCGTTATCCAAAGAAGTATCCACATGCAGTTTCAATTTCTCCTTGACCTTGTAAGACATGCTCCAGGAAATTGAAAAGTAAAAAAATGATAATAAGAAGAGATGAAGAAAAGAACCAATTTGAAAATGTTATGAATAGCAAATAACCTAGAGTGCAAAAGCAATAGGGGATTGAGGTATCTTCACCAGATGCAGAGGTTGCTTGCTCCCAACGAAAAAGAACTTACCTTTTCAATTGCCACCAAATATAGGGAGACCGGTAATTGGCTTCCTGTCTTTTGACTTAAATATGAAATAGTTCCACCTTGCATTTTTTGGACTACTTTTCAACTGATATAAATTCTTTATCTCATCCACAACGGGTTCACCCATATTACTTCACTTTCACTAAATAAATAAATTAGATAAAATCCTCCATCCGTTAGGATTTAACTAGCCTGGTGCTATGCTAGTTGAGTTAATACCTGAGCACAATAAGGTTGCAAAGTGTCACGGGATGAGTGTTTTGCGCAGAAAATCCGTGCGACACTTAGACAACTCTTGCCGAATATTGCTAAGTAAGCCTTTGAGCTTCTCAATAGCTAAGCCAAGAGGCTTTCCGAAATGTTAAAGAGAAGAGAGCTAGAGAGCAAATGAGCTACATGCAGAAATTGTATTGCTTGAGTAAAAGATTACAAAGGAACTTACAAGAGTGCTTGAGATGCTTAGATGCTTGGTTGATTCAAATGGCAAATGCTCACCCATATGTATAGGGTGGCTTACCTAGCTCTAGAGAATTATATACATATGTGACAAATTCTAGAGAAATCTAATGTATGTACAAGTGTGCTAGAGTTGCTGAAATTTTTCGAAATCGGGCCAAGCTAGCACATCTTCGCTCATTTCATCGGACCATTTTGGACTCTAGTTATGTGGCCTGTGACATCCTCCCTTACCTATGCTTGCGGCGTCCTCGTCGTGTTCTCGTACTTGAACTTCTAGATATGCTCTGCGAATTGCCACAAATCATCTTTGCGCTCCCAAGTGGCTTCGCTCTCAAGGAGGTTTTTCCACTTTACCAAGTACTCATAGTACGCTGGCACACCTCTCCTTTGAATTATTCGATTGGTAAGGATGTACTCCACATCTTTGTCGAATGCGGTGACTACGGCTATTCGGTACACCTTGATTCTTCGTAACTTGGGTCTTCCACGTCTTCGTGATAGGGCTTGAGAAGATTCACATGGAAGACCAGGTGGATTCTGAGCCTTTGTGAAAGCTCTAGTAGATACGAGATGTTACCTACACGTCGGACAACTCGGAAGGGTCCCTCGTACTGTCTCACTAACCCCTTGTGAACTTTTCGTAGTGTCTTAAATTGTTAGGGTAGGAGCTTGATCATGACTTGATCGCCTTTCTTATACTCAATGTTCTGTCTCCTGGTATCAGCCCATTTTTTCATTTTTCTCGCTGTCTTGTCGAGGTAAGCTCGCGTGATGTCTGCTTCTTCATGCAATTAGCGAGTAAGCTTATGAGCCGCGAGGCTTTTTTCTCCATAAGACGAGGCTATGGTGTTGGGATTCATAGGCTGGAATCCTATGATGATCTCGAATGGGCTCTTGCTGGTAGCCTCGCTCCGCTGAAGATTATAAGACAATTGGGCGACATCATGTAACTTCGCCTAATCCAGCTGGTCAGAGCTCACATAATGCCTCAAGCACATCTCAAGGAGGACATTAATGCAATCGGTTTGTCCATCCATCTGTAGATGAAAGCTTGTTGAGAACTTGAGATCTATCCCCAACATCTTGAAGAGCTCCGTCAAAAATTTTTCAGTGAAGCGTAGGTCTCGATCGCTTACAATGTTTCTTGGAACTCCCTAAAGCTTCACTATGTTCTTGATGAAGAGACGGGTTGCTTTATTGATTTTACAATCTGCTGGTGCGGCAATGAACGTTGCGTACTTGCTGTATTGGTCTACCTCAATCATAATGCTGCAGCATCCTTCAGATTTGGGTAAGGCCGTAATGAAATCCATCAAGACGCTCTCCCATGGCCTTGAAGCTAAGGGCCGGGGTTCCAACAATCCTACCAGTAGTTGGTGATCTACTTTATCTTGTTGACACACAAGACAAGTCCATGCATATGCCTCGATGTTGTCCTGCATATTTGGTTAAAAATACGAGGCTTGAACTAGTGCGGTGGTGCGCTCGATTCCTGAGTGACCAGCCTACTTAGAGTCATTCCTTGATTACCTATTTACGTAAATTTTGCTACCTGGGCACGAACAACCAATCTCCTTTGCTGAGGAGGATGCCTTCTTCTTGCCAAAACCGCGTTGTCTTCTCTTGAAGAACTTTCTTCAGTAACTCCTTTACCAATGGGTCTTGTTGGAGGCCTTCCTTGATGTGTGAGACAAGGTCGAACTTTGGTTGGCTCGCGCTAAGTGTGGCCAATTCTGCCTTGCGACTTAATGCATTCACAATGACTTTGGCTTTGCCCAGTTTGTACTCGAGCCGATAATCGAATTCTGTAAGAAAGTCTTGCCCCTGTGCTTACTTGGGGCTCAACTTCTTTTGAGTTTGGAAGTAGCTTGTGGCTACGTTATCCGTTAAGATCGCGAAGTGTGCGCCAAGAAAGCAATGTCATCTCATTCTCTTGCACAGTGTAGCAGCATTCCACGTCATTGAGTTTTCGACTTTCAAATGCTATTGGGTGGCCTTCTTGCATAAGTACTCCGCCAATGGCGAAGTTGGAGGCATCCGTGTGAACTTCGAAGGGCTTTGTGTGGTCCAGAAGAACTAGGACGGGTTCCTCCAAAATTACTTTCTTCAAGCCTTCGAATGCATGTTAGCATTCTTTGGACCAATGCCATGTCCGATTCTTTTTGAGTAGGTCAGTTAAGGGTGCCGCTTTGGCTGAGTAACCTTGGATAAATCGACTTAAGTAGTTCACTAGCCCTAAGAATGAGCGTAGCTCGGGTACTCTCGTGGGAGGCTCTCAATCGAGGATAGCCTTTACTTTCGAGTTCTTCATCATCAACTTCCCAGCTACTATCTTGTGCCCAAGGAACTCTGCCTCTTCTTGGGCAAATGAGCACTTCTCCATCTCGAGGTAGAGCTCATTTTTCTAAAGTACTTGGAAGACTTGCCGCAAATGCTTAGCGTGTTTCTCAAGCGTGGTGCTGTACACCACTATGTCTTCAAAGTATACAACCACGAAGCAGTCGAGGAATGGTTGCAGCACCTTGTTCATAAGCATGCAAAATGTAGCTGGTGCATTTGTGAGACCGAAAGGCATTACAAGGAACTCGAAAGATCTGTACCTTATTACGCATGCTGTCTTTGGCTCGTCTCCTTCAGTAATGCGAACTTGATAGTACCCAGAGCGCAAGTCGAGTTTGGTGAAATACCACGCTTTGCCAAGTTGATCGAATAGATCTGTTATCAAGGGAATTGGATACTTATTCTTGATAGTGATCTTGTTGATCACTCAGTAGTCGATGCACATCTGCAGTGATCCGTCCTTCTTCTTTAGGAAGAGGACCGGTACACCGAAAGGGGCTTTAGACAGGCGAACATAGCCTGGGTCCAGCAAATCAGTGAGCTGTTTCCGTAGCTCTTCGAGTTCAGGTGGCGCCATGCGGTAGGGCGCTAGGGCTGGAGGCTTCGAGCCTTACTCTAATTCGATTTGATGATCCACTTCTCGTCTAGGTGGGAGTTTCTTCGGAAGCTTAGGAGGCATTACGTGCTTGAATTCCCTAAGGACGGCTTGTATGGTTAGAGGGACTTGGCTTGGAGTGTTTGCGGAATCTTTTCCCTTATTAAGCTCTCGAATGGACACTAAAAAGCTTGGGTCCTTCTTGAAACCCTTTTTGAATTGCATGGCTGAAAGCATTTTCTCCTCAGACTTGCCACGCTCTGTGGCAACCATGCATGCATTGTGGCAGGAAATAGGAAGGCATGGACTTGTTAGAAGAATTTTATGCCAAGGACCATCTTAAAGTCGTCTATGGGCACGATAGAGAAATTGAGATTTCCGCTACATGAGCCAAGTGCAACGTGCACACCTTGTGGTGTGCCCGCAATGGGCTTGGCGGGTGAATTTACTGCCTTCATAGTGCCTCATTTCTTAGTGGTTTTGAGGCCTAGACGCTTGGCCTCATCTTTGGATACGAAGATGTGCATTGCTCCCGTATACAATAATGCACAAACGGAGTGTCTGTTTATCTTTGCGCTCACGTACATTAGCCCTTTCTTGGCGAGTGCCGATTGTGGGTTGTTGAGTGCGCCGAGTCATTATATAGAACCCATGCTGGGTCGGGGTTCTTCCAATGTTAGTGTGGAGTTGTCCTTGAGTTGGACAGCAAGGACATTGAGCGACTTCTTCTCAGAACAATCGCTTACCCAGTGAGGGCCGTTGCATATGAAGCATGGGCTTTGCGATTTTGGTGGCTCCTTCTTGCCTTCCATTTTGCCTTACCCGATCTTGCTGCTTAGAGACTTTCTGCTCCCAATCTTTGCAATTGTTGCCCTTTTCCTTGCGACACTCTCCCCCACCTTTGCCTTGGTTAGGCCTTTTATCCTTGGATTGGGTGGAGTACTCGTTTAGCGACTCCGCGGTGGTAATGGCATCGTCAAGTGTTTGTACGCCCCGCCTATCGAGCTCCGTCTTTGCCCAATCCTTGAGACCATCTTAGAAGTAAAGGAGGGAGTCTTTGTTGAACATGTCGCTTATCTTAAGCATGAGGGTAGTGAACTCGTTGATGTAGTCGCGAACGCTACCCGTTTGTTTGAGGCGAAGTAGGCGTGCTCTCGCTTCTTTTTCGGCGTTGCTTGAGGCATATTGCTTTCAGAGTTCTTACTTGAAATCTGCCCATGTGTTGATGGTGCAGATGCCTTTGCCCATTTCACCATGCTTCCAACGCCACTATAGTTATGCAGCGCCTAGTAGATACGTGGGTACAGTGCGCACTTTCGATGCCTCATCTCGTACACCCATGGCATCGAAGTATTGGTCTAACTAGAATAGAAAGTTGTTTATGATGGTAGCATTACGTGTGCCATCGTAAGTGTCGGGCTTTGGCACGTCAATGATTCGCGCATCACTCATAATTGTAGAAGCTGGGCTAGCGGAGAGTGTGCGCTTGTGCCATGCTCATTCCAAGCGGACTTCCTCCACTTCCGCACGGAGAGCGCGCAATTCGTCTTGCACGAACCTGCGGAGTTTAAACAACTCTTCGTGGAATGCTCGAAATTTCTCTCGGAGGGTGTTGACTTGATCTTGGATGAGAGCCTTGGTTGCCATTGTGAAGTCGGTATATTCGCCCTTGAGACTGTCCACCCTTTTCTCCAAACTATCGAGGGTGTCCTGAGCGGTGGACATTGAGGTTTCAAGCGTAGCCATGCGAGGCTCCAAAGTATTGATAGAAGTGGCCTTGGACTTGCTACGAGTCTTGGCCTGCCCGCGAGTTTTATCGCAGCCCCGACTTGGTTCCGAGAGTAACTCCACGCCAATAGTGCCCTCTTGTGTTGTGCTTAAGATTGGAAGATTGGCCATTGCTATTAGAATGCGTGTGTGCAAACCTTAGCTCTGAAACCACTTGTTACGGGATAAGTGTTTTGCGCAGCAAACCTAGTGGTACTTATACAACTCTTTCTTAATATTGCTAAGTAAGCCTTTGAGCTTTTCAATAGCTAAGCCAAGTGGTTTTCCGAAATGCTAAAGAGAAGAGAGATAAAGAACAATTGAGCCAAATTTTGCTTGAGCAAAAAATTACAAGAGAGCTTACAAGAGTGCTTGAGATGCTTGGATGCTTGGTTGATTCAAATGGCAAATGCTCACCCATATTTATAGGGTGGCTTGCCTAGCTCTAGAGAATTCTAAGCCTAGAGAATTCTATACACATGTGACAAATTCTAGAGAAATCTAGTGTATGTACAAGTGTGCTAGAGTTGCTGGAATTTGCTGGAATTTTCCGGAATCAGGCTCTAGTTTTGTGGCCCGTGACAGGCAACCTAACACCTAGATTAAACCATTCGAGATAAAATGTGACATATTCTTGGGTAGAGCGACTAAGAGCGCTACTCTTACTAGGAACTTAGAGATCGACACTACTTCGGATGTTATACATTTTCCTAAGTTTATTTAAATCTTTCTGAGATGTCTCACATCTCATATCGTCAATGGCATAGGACTCAGCTTCTGTCCTATGACCGACCCTCTGTCTTTCAGCTGGTCTAAATTCCCCAAGGACTTCGTCCTTAACAACATCATCATCGTCAATATTAATAATTTAACATGAACTTGGTTTTCCTACCACATTCTCTCATTTGGATTGGTTATCGCTAGAAGAAGAGGATTCCCCAAAGGACATTTTTTTGAGGTTTTCTCTGATGTGCAAGGGAACAACGACCTCTCTGTAACCTACGTTTGTTGGGTTATAAAGGCTTAAATCACAGTTCATAACAACAGAAATCAAATAACCAAACAAAAGATGAAAAGAAAAAAATAATAGAAGGAAAAGTTCAGGGATTAGTACTTGAGAATGGTTCTGTGAGCGTTAATTGCGATAATCACAACGAAAAGCAAGATTTCTTGCAGACAGTGAAAGTTAGTCTTGTGTAATATGAGGAAGTGAGAGAAGAGGAAAGATAAATTTGAGAATTTATAAAAATAAGTAAAAGAGTCATTTCAAAGAATGACACAATACATGAAACGACACGTTTATTTAAAGAACCATCACTTCAAATTCAAATATATGCCAAGATCAATCTACATTACTCACATTTAAGATGAAGTGACTAAAGAGATGACTGACGAAAAGGTAAGATAAAATGAAAGGACATTTAAATCTACTCGGATCAGTAATTTTTAGTTTTATCTCGTTTCACTCCTAATACTAGAAACTAGGAGACTGATGTTTGGGGAATAAAGAGCACGTATACTCGAGATCAAGCTAGCCAAGAGCAGAAACATGCGTTACTAGCATAGCGAGTTCTCATTAATTTGTAGGCGACATTATAGCCGCAATAAGCCCATAATGGAAATTAGTTAAATAAGTATCTCCGAGAATTGGGGCATAATCCTTGTACACGATTAACTCTCATAATGATATCTTAGTAATTGCATCGAAATGGATAAGTTAATAAGAAGTTAATGACACATGTTGTAAGGATAACGGTCATGAAAAGAGCGACAAATACGAGAAAGAGGAAATTCAAGTAAATATTTGAGAAGAAGGGGAAAATGGCATTCTTTCCCAAAAGGAATTAGATAAAATCTTCCACCCATTAGGATTTAACTGGCCTGGTGCTAAAAAAAATTGCACACAATTAAAAGAGAGAGTAAAATCTTGATCTTTTTCAAAATTTCTAAAAATAAAATTCAATTACTAACTTGAACGTCGGAGAATCTTCGCAAAAAAATATCTAGCGATCTCTGACAGTATTCTATGAGTACAGGTCAAAAAATGTATTGGTAAGAGAATCTGCTCGAAGGAACAGATTTCAGCATCAACACAGGATAATTTTTTTAGAACCAATGCTAGAGGCCGGGAATCAGGAACATACCAACTTCTGAGGGAAATGAGCACTCTGTTTCAGTTGCAATCTGCGTCGTACAGTGATCCACAGTCCACTCATCCAACACATCTTAAATATCGTAGGATACGTCCTTGAGCCGACCCAGCCAAATTCTGACGGACTCCTCCCTCACTTGTCTGTGCTCTGCATCATTGAGCACAGCATGAATCGTTTGAAGATGGCTTGTAAGCTTTTCAAGATCCCGATCAACTCCCTTAACTAGCTTCACCAGCTGTGTCACCTCTTCAGCAGAAAAGGAAATCAGCTGCTCTAAGAGAGGAGAAACGACGGCATCAAACATGGTGTTGGTGAATAATTTGGATGATAAAAGAGGAGAGAATTGAAATTGATGTTGCAAAAATGCTAGGAGACAATTACGTTGTGAGAATGCATCCAGCCTTTTGCGTTCATTTTTTAATGCTGCATCTATGCATCTGCAATAATGCAAAGGAGTCCCCACACGTTAAAGCTGATGGGGATTAGAAGAATGTAAATGACACGTAATTGCTAAGGAAATTTGTTTGTAATAATAGATGTAAGTAATCTATTGGGAACAGCTGTAAATAATTCACTTTTGTAATATAATAAATTTTTATTGTTTATTTTTTTTTAAAAAAAGAAAAGGAGACAAATAAATTTAAATATAATTTTTTAATTTTTTTTTATCTCAATTTTATTTCTTTTCTTCGTCTATTTATATTTTCATTTTATTCATTCCAATCAATTCAAGAATCGAACCCGAGCTTTCACGGCTCTACAGCGAATATGATAATCAATCCAATTACACCTTTGGAGGTAAATCTTTGTTATTTGTTCATTTGTATTCATTTTTTGTAATTATTTATTTATTAATTTTCATGTATAGTTTATTAATTATCTTTTTCATTTTCAAATCAAAATATGATTATATTTTTCTTTTTACATCTCTTTCTTTTATTCATCGACAATTATATCCAACGTTCAACGATTATTATTGATGTTTTCAAAAGCTTATTTGACTTGCTTTTTTGAATTAGGAAAAAAATATATGTATCTACAAGGTTTTAAAAAATTAATGTATTTTTTAGCTACTTATAATTGGAAAGATTATTTTTAGGCAACCTTTTGGTTAATAATTATTCA
The DNA here is from genome assembly GCA_025617385.1 of Murraya koenigii. Lineage (NCBI taxonomy): Eukaryota > Viridiplantae > Streptophyta > Magnoliopsida > Sapindales > Rutaceae > Murraya > Murraya koenigii. Next base: position 9,219,853 of record CM046812.1, read on the forward strand.
ATCTTTAATTAATAATTATGTACAATTAAGAATTTTCATACATATTATATATTTGATAACCTTAATGTTAAAGAGCTATAATTAGTAATATTTTTTAATCGGTAATTCATTATTAATTTTTCTTAGAAAATAATTAAATTCTTTGTCTATTTAAAAAATTAATTGTTTAACATTATAAAATTTCTTGCGCTCTTTATAAAGAAAAATAATACATTTATTAAATCACTTTTGAAGTAAAAAAAATAGTTTCTTGAAGTAATATTTATAAAAGGAGTAAAAAGACATCTTATTAACTACTTTTCATTTTTTACATATCTTACTATCTTGTTGATTATTGATATTCAATATATAGTTAAAAATTGATTGAATTTTAAGCTCTTTTATATTTCTTTAAATGTTGAAACTACGAAATGTAAGAAGATTTCATAAAAAATTTTACCTAAAACCCCTAATACACTAGAGCTAGTGCTAAGTAGTGGTTATCTTCTAATCACTCTAGATTTATTTAATTAATTATTTTGTATTGACTGACGTCCAAATTTGTACCATAAAAGTAATACATAATAATTAAAATAATAAAATTAATAATATTTAATAAGAATAAGAATAAGAATAAAAATAATAACATAATGACAATAATATGAAAATATGATTTAATTAGTAGCCCATGTTAATTTAATTTAACAAACTTTGACACTCACACTGATTGTTTTGAAATTAATCAAGAAAATATGTTTTGAAAATGCTGCATTTTCTTCTGCAATGTAAAGGAGTTCCAACACGCTAAAGCCGTTGGGTAAAGTGGATGCAAACGAACATGCAATTGGAAGAAAGTAAGCGTAAATTTTGTATGTAATAAATGCAACTCTTTCTTATTTGTTCATTTTTATTTGTTTCATTGTGATTATGATTTATGAATGACTTTTTCCATATGTGCTAATTAATTATATTTTTCATTTTCAAATTAAAATGTGATGTTTGGGTAATATCGAGCAGGTCTCCTCGAGGCTAATTCAGCTCGAGCAAAATACCTCGAGGTCAGCCCGTCTCGAGCAGAAGACCCAACCCCTGGCACGAAGACAGCCTTACTAGGCGTCAAAGCTGGTCAAGATTGAGGAATCCAAGACTGGTCGAGCCCCGAGCTCTGTCTCTTGCTCGAGGTCTTCATAGCCTCGCCAAAGCTGGTCAAGGTCGAGGAGCCTCAAGGCTGGTCACAACCCGAGCTCATCCATCTGCTCGAGGTCTTCAAACCCCCGGGCATGGCCCAGCCCCACCAGCAACGACGCTGAGAGGATACGAGATTCGAATACAGCCGGTTCGAAACAGTTCGACCCTTCTTTCCAACGACTCAACGTGATGATCGAAACATGGCCGATACCCCACGCGATATGGTGTTGTCACTGTTACCGATGGCCGGCACACACCCCCACAGTGTCATCATTTCATACGCACATGACCGACGCTATCATTAGGCTACGGGAAAAACTAAAGGATAAAAGGAAATCGAAGTGTAAGTTACGGGGGTTCCAGAATTTTTTTAGGTTCTTCTCCTTCTTCTCCATTTTATTTTTTCTGGGGATTTCTCACAAGTTATTCTTACTATAAAAAGACCAAAATACCCTTTATTCCTCCGGTCTCTCTAACAAAGAAGGATACAAAAAGAATAACCCGATCACTGACTTGAGCGTCGGAGGATTTTTGCCGAAACAACACCCGGCGACCCCTGACCTTGTTTTCCGTGAGTACAGGCCCGAGGAGATTGCCGTTCCGGTGAATGGAGGAGAATTGAGACTGGAAAGCAGTCCTGCTTGAGCATACCACGAGCAGGAGTTTTGACACTATTTAAAGGCACGCGAAAAACTACATCAACATCTTGGCGCCGTCTATGGGGATCAGTACAAAAAGCCTGACTTCCCAACACATTCAGGAAATACAACAATCAGGCCCAGAATCGGGAAATCCAAGAGAGAATGGATCAGATGGAGAAACAAAAGGAAGTGCGAACATCCATACTACAAGAACTTAGGGAGGGGCAGAGGAAAACATGTAATGACATCCCTGAGTCCAGCCGCGGAAACGCCCCCATCCGGGAACATATGGGAGATGAAGCCCAGAGACCGAGGGCACCAAATGTTGGCAGGAGGGAGGAGACGAACCTTGAGGAAAGTAGATCCCGTCAATATTTGTAGGACACGGCACCCACCTCCCATGCGGAAGAATTGGAGGGGGAAGTACGAAGGTTGTCACGGGTTGTGGAAGACCTCCGGGGAAACGGGAAAGGTTCAAATTGGAGGATAATGCTAGACAATGAGTCCCCGATCTCAGCAGAGATCATGGGTATGACAATCCCCTGAGATTTTCGTTTCCCAGATTTAAGGTTTTTAGGGAAGAGTGACCCGCTTGTACACATAGAACGGTTTAACGACTTGATCAGAGTGCAGGGCCTTACCACTTACTCTCGAGGGAAGGGCGAGAGAATGGTACCTTAGGCTACCACAGGGAAGCATTCTGAGCTTTAAGCAGATGTGCAGAGAATTTACAGAGCAATTTTGGGGCGCAGTGACACCCGAAGATGATATGATGGAGTTGTCGGAGATAAGACAGAGGGAAGGAGAGCCCCTCCGAGAATTTGTTAAGAGGTACCACCGGTCAGTTCTGGATCTTAGGGCATTCAATCATCCCCAGGCATTGAGGGGGATGAAAGACGGAATCAGGATGGGGAGGCCATGGTACAATTTACGGAGTCCCTCGATTCATTCGTATTCTGATGCGTATGAGCAGGTGAAGATGGATATGATTATCGATGAGGAAAAGGCGGTGAAGCTGAGAAGTGAGCAGGGCAGTGGAGCAAAGAGGAAAGAAAAGGGAGGTGCTGCTCAGGGAGCACCAACTTCCAGGTCGATGAGGGAACAGGTTGACACCATAATCGCTATCAGAGAGTTCCCCAGCCATGAATGGTTCTTGCCCCACCTCCAGGTCTCCAGGCCGAGACCATAGGGAGTACAGACGGCACGACGACCACCCGCCCCACAACCTACTACCGGGCCGACCTATGATGAACGACAACAGAGCTGACCGCCCGTTACCACCTCCCCCGGGAAGCTTCCCTCGGGATCAGGCGATACAGATGGTTGAGCAGAGCCCCGCCTACTGGCAATACACAACATTGAAGGTGTCACACGAAGAGATACTCCAAGTGGCGGAAGAGCGAGGACTGTTGAGCCCTCCAACACCGATGGAAAAACCGGCTGTTAAACAAGATAGGGGAAGGTTTTCCCGCTTCCACGGTGACCACGGCCACTCAACGTCATAGTGTCGGGATTTGAAGAACCTGGTAGAGGACCTGGTTCGAAACTGATATTTGGATGAGTTTGTTGAAGGGGGCCATCCAGTGGTCGAGCAGCAGCAGATGAGGATGACCGAGCCTATGGTATGGACCTGGAACCACCGGCTACAAGAGTGATCTCAAGAGGACCCACGATGGCCGAAAATTCAAACAGGGTACGGAAAAACTATTGCAGATACGCCGCTGCCGACCAGGAAGTCCTGTTCGCCTCACCTGCTGTAAAAAAGGCTAAGGTACGGCAGGTGCCCATCATGTGGACGGAGGATGATGAGGAGCGAGTGCTATACCCTCATGAGGATGCCTTAGTCGTGAAGGCAAATATTGCTAATAAGGAGGTCGCTCGGATATTGGTAGACTCGGGAAGCTCGGTGGACATTCTCTTCAAGTCCACACTTGAGGAATTGGGAATAGCAGGTACGAGCCTCGATAAGACGAATACTTCCCTGAAAGGGTTCAGGGGAGGAAAGCTGATTCCTCTGGGAATCATTAAATTGGCTGTGACTATGGGCTCGAGGCCTTTTAAAAATAACATGATGCTAGACTTTGTCGTGGTGTACGAAGTCATCCCCTACCAAGCAATATTAGGGAGGCACTTTATGAGAGTCAGCCAATCAGTGTTGTCCACCCACTATTTGGCCTTGAAGTATCGAGTGAATGGGGCTGTAGGAGTCGTCAAGGGCAGCCAGAGGGTCGCGAGGAGCTGTTACACTATGGCAGCAAAAGAAACTATGCAAATAACGTCAGTGGACTCAATGGAGGAGTCGAAGAATGGAAGGCAGGAATCGGCTGAGGAGCTGGAAGAAATTATAATAAGGCCAAACGACCACGAGAAGAAGGTTCGAATAGGCTCAGGCATTAGCGGGCAGTTGAAGGAAGGTCTGGTCGAGTGTTTGCGAGCACATTGTGATGTATTTGCCTGGACGCACGAAGATATGCCTGGGATCGACCCGGAGGTGGCGTGCCACAGGCTGGCAATAAGGAAAGATGCTAAACCAGTGAGGTAGAAGAGGAGATGTGTCAACCAAGAAAGGTACGGAGGCTATAAACTACGAGGTGGAAAAACTACTGAAAGCGGGATTCATAAGGGAAGTCTCTTACCCTGAATGGATCTCGAATGTGGTATTAGTAAAGAAGGCAAGTGGGAAATGGAGAATGTGCATGGACTTCACTGATGTAAATAAAGCTTGTCCGAAAGATAACTTCCCATTGCCAAAAATAGACCAGCTGGTGGATTCCACGGCAGGACACGGACTGCTTAGCTTCATGGACGCCTTCTCGAGGTATAACCAGATTCCCATGCACCGACCAGACGAGGAGTGTACAGCCTTCATCACCAATCAGGGTCTGTTTTACTACAAGGTCATGCCCTCGGCCTGAAGAACCTGGGGGCAACCTACCAGAGGTTGGTGAACAAGGTTTTCAAGCCACTGATCGGCCGAACAATGGAGGTTTATGTGGATGATATGATCACCAAGTCAAAGAACGCGGAGGAACATGTGAAGCATTTGGAAGAAACCTTCACGCTACTAAAGAAATATCGGGTGAAGCATAATCTAGAGAAATGTGCCTTTGGAGTCAGTTTGGGAAAATTCTTGGGCTTCATAGTCAGTCATAGAGGAATCGAAGCCAATCCAGAGAAGATAAGAGCAGTGGTAGAAACGAAGTCCCCGCGTACTATCAATGAAATACAGAGTCTGACAGGGAAACTGGCATCTCTCAACAGGTTTATCTCCCGAGCCATAGACAAGTACTGCATTTTCTTCCAGGAAATGAAAAAAGGGAGAAAGACAAAATGGACGCCAGAATGCGAGGCGGCGTTCCAGCAGTTGAAGGAATATCTGCTAAGAACCCCGTTGCTATCAACACCTCGAGCAGGGAAGGTCCTATATTTGTATTTAGCTGTCTCGCAATGGGCAACGAGCTCGATTCTAGTGAGAAAAGAGTCAGGGGTGCAATACCTCGTCTATTACACGAGCAGAGCCTTGTTAGGGACTGAAACTCGATATCCACCAATAGAGAAATGGGCACTGGCCCTGGTAACTGCGGCTCTAAAGCTAAGGCCTTACTTCTAAGCACATTCGGTGACGGTTTTGACGAACCAACCACTCAGACAGACTCTGCATAAGCCAGAGACCTCCGGAAGAGAGGGATGAAGAGATGGGTAGAGAGCACCTACCAGACCTCTCTGTCTCAACCAAGGCATGGACAGTCACAGTCGATGGATCATGTAGAGATCAGGAAGCAAGAGCAGGATTTATACTTTTCAGTCCTGAAGGGGTAGAGATACAGTATGCCGTAAAGCTGGAATTCGAAATCACCAACAACCAGGCCGAGTACGAGGCAGTGATTGCAGGGTTGAAGCTCGCCCTGGTGGTTAAGGCAGAAGAGGTAAAGCTTCGAACAGACTCACAGCTAATAACAAACTACCTCAACGAAAGTTTCCAAGCAAAAGGTGAGAAAATGGAGGCTTACCTTCAGAAAGCGAAGCAGCTGATAAAGAATTTTCGAACGATCGAGGTAGAGCAGATCGCGAAAGGGAAGAATTTTTGAGCTGATATGATAGCTCGAATGGTCGCTACATTTGACCCCAAAATACCGAGGTCCAACCCGTTAGAAGTCAAGACCTACTCGAGCATCGAGCAGGAGGACGAGGTGATGAGCTTGTCACCAAGCAACACTTGGATGAAACCGATTGTCTCTTACCTCAAGGAAAGAGTGTTGCCTGCCGATAAGAAGCAGGCGAGGAAGCTGAAGTGTAAAGCGGCCAGGTATACACTAGTCGATGGGGTCTTGTACAGAAGGGGGTACACTCTCCCACTGTTGCGGTGCTTAGACCAATGGGAAGCTGATTATGTCATCTGGGAAATACATGAAGGAATTTGCGGGAACCACTCTGGAGCAAGGTCTTTGGCTTTCAAAGCCTTGAGATAGGGATAAGTTTGGCCATGCATGCATCAGGATGCACAAGAGAAGACCAAAAGCTGCAAGAGCTGCCAAAGCTTTGCCAACCACATGACTCAGCCTCCTGAGAACCTCACCGTGATGAATTCACCTTGGCCCTTTGCTCAATGGGGGATTGACTTGATCGGGCCATTACCAAAGGTGAGAGCATCTGCAACACATGCCGTGGTGGCAATTGATTATTTCACCAAATGAGTTGAAGTGGGAGCCTTAAGCAGTATCACAGAAAACATGACCACTGATTTCATTTGGAAAACTATGATTTGCAAGTATGGGATTCCTCATGCATTGGTTATGGACAACGGGAGGCAATTTGACAACAATAAGTTCCGGAACTTCTGCAAAAACATGGTAATAGAGCTCAAGTTTTGCTCTCCATCACACCCACAGGCCAACGGGCAGGTAGAAGCCGCATACAAAACTATCAAACGCCTCCTGAAAACCAGACTTGGCGAGCAGAAGGGAGCTTGGGTGGATGAGCTGCCCGGAGTCTTGTGGGCTTACAGAACCAAGCACAAAACGGCCACAGGGGAAACCCCATTCTCCTTAGCATTTGGGCATAAAGCAGTGGTTCTTGCCGAGATAGGGATGGGAACACACCGAACAGAGCACTTCAACGAAGAGAAAAATGATGAACAGATGTGCGCAGGCTTGGACTTGCTGGAAGAGAAAAGGAAAAGGCCCGCTGCAAAGATAGCAGAGTACCAGCAGAGAGTGACTCGATATTACAATCGGAACGTACACATCCGCCGATTTTATGTGGGAAATTGGGTACTCAGAAGAGTCAATCAGAACACGAAGGACCTTAGGCAAGGTGTGTTAGGACCGAATTGGGAAGGTCCCTATAGGGTCTCTCAAATAGGCAGACCGGGAGCATACCGGCTGACTCATCCAGATGGACGAGAAGTCAATAGGCCATGGAACGCGCAGCACTTGATGAAATATTTCCAGTAATTTCCCTTGTAATGCAATCATCGATATTCGATTTCCCCTAAAAATAGGGATATGTAAAAGCTTAAACACGAATAAAAATAAGAAAATGCTTCCGACATTAATCCAGTACGAGCAGGATAAGCTCGCGAAGACAACGCAAGGGCCAGAAGTCTCAAAGCCTAGCTTAAGGCGAGATGGTGCCAAGCGTAAGCCAATTATAGGCTCGAGCAGGATGAGCTCGCAAAGACAACGCAAAGGCCAGAAGTCTCAAAGCCTAGCTTAAGGCGAGACGGTGCCAAGCGTGAACCAATTGCAGGCTCGAGCAGGATAAGCTCGCGAAGACAACGCAAAGGCTAGAAGTCTCAAAGCCTAGCTTAAGACGAGACGGTGCCAAGTGTGAGCCAATTGCAGACTCGAGCAGGATAAGCTCGCAAAGACAACGCAAAGGCCAAAAGTCTCAAACCCTAGCTTAAGGCGAGACGGTGCCAAGCGTGAGCCAATTGCAGGCTCGAGCAGGATAAGCTCGTGAAGACAACGCAAAGGCCAGAAGTCTCAAACCCTAGCTTAAGGCGAGACGGTGCCAAGCGTGAGCCAATTGCAAGCTCGAGCAGGATAAGCTCGCGAAGACAACGCAAAGGCCAGAAGTCTCAAAGCCTAGCTTAAGGCGAGACGGTGCCAAAGCGTGAGCCAATTGGAAGCTCGAGCAGGATAAGCTCACGAAGACAACGCAAAGGCCAGAAGTCTCAAAGCCTAGCTTGAGGTGAGATGGTGCCAAGCGTGAGCCAATTGCAGGCTCGAGAAAGATAAACCCACGAAGGAAACGCGAAAGACAAGTATGAGCCAAATATTGATCCGAATATAAAAGAAACAGAGATCTATAAGTCTAACTTAAGGCAAAACTCTGTCATGCATAAACTTGGAGAGGGCACGAGCAGAGGCCCAACAGTTGTTAAAAAATTTATTCAGCAAAGGCTTGGGGTAAATCTCATATAAAAAATGCAAGGCAGAAGTATATACTTAAACTTAAGGGCAAATGTCCAATACATGTTCTTTATTCATAAAAAATAATACAAGTACAAAAAAAAATCATCATTGGTCGGAGTAGTGAGAGTAGCAGTGGGCCCTAGGGGTGGAGCGAGGTCCTCGGGGTGGAGCACCTTCCGTGGCAGCAGCAACAGGAGGAGCAGAGGAGGCTTCAACAGCAAGAGAGACCTCAGTAGTAGGAGGGATAGCCTCTATAGACCTCATCCGGGGAGGCTCTCGACCCTTGGTTTGGGGCATCGTGCTCGCGCATGTACTCCGCGACACTTGCCTCGAGCTTAGATAGGTCCACTTCAGGATGCTCCTTGCTCAAGGCAAACACGAGGCAGTTATAACTGAAAGACACCCCATTATTGTACTCTGTCGTGAGCCTGTCCTCCAAAGAGTCCACCTTCCTCTAGAAGCGATAATTCTCCTCCTCTATAATCTTCTCGAAGGAGAACCTCTGTACGTCCAAGTCCTTCCGAGCATTCAATAGCTCCTCCCGGACAAGAGGCAGCTCCTTCTCGAGCTGGATTACCTTGGACTCGAACATCACCGCTTTCTCCTCGAGGGTGGAGTTCTCCTCGCGAACCTTTATTGCTTCCTCATCCTTCTGTTCAAGACTCTGTTTCAAGCTCTGAATTTCTGCTCGGAGCTTCTTCTGAGAATCCTGAGTCTTGGCTTTGAAAGCAGTAGCTACAGCCGCAGCACGACAAGAGAGGCGGTGGAACGCGCCGACCAAATCATCAACATCAGAAGTCTCTATCCCATCCAAGAACCTATCGTCCATCTGTTTGGTGAAGTCCTTGAGGTAGGGATCAGCATGGTAGGATCGCTCCTGCTCCTGCACGCGTTCTGTTCGAGGCTGTGTTGTAGTGGCAGTGCTCGGACGGCTGCAGGCCGTACCCTTTGCTGCTCGCTCCGTCTCCAAAAAAAGGGGGGCTGCTCGAACCAGGGAGGTGGTAGTGTCGGTTCGAGGCCCTTTTACTGGAACAGAGGAGCTGCTCGGGCGACCCGATATCCTTTCAAGCCTTATCAACATGTTAAGCACTCCACTTATCTCTGCCTATGAGACCAAACCAAACTCCACAAAATTTTAGGTTGTAAGTAGCTCCCTGCACGAGCTCGCGTTGTCGAGAGTGGTATCGACACGCGCTTGAAGCTCTTCCCCAATTCTGTAAGAAGCACCCCAAGATACTGCAACAACAACCAGAGCAAAATAGTGAGAAAAGATGCGAGCAAAAGAACCAAAATAAAAATTTGTTGAACAAGTAAACGACCTGGAGTGCTAAAATGACGAGAACCGGAAGGTTCCCCTCGGAAACAGGTGCGGCATGCCCCCAATCAACCCCCAGCGAAGAAAAATTAGCTCTTCCAGTTGCCACCAGAAGTGGGGAGATCAGTTATGGGTTTCTTGCCCTTCAGGCTGTAGGTGAGGTAGTACCAGCCAGCATCCTTCGGGTTGCATTTCAACTGGTAAAGGTGCTTTATCTCATCTACCGAGGGCTCACCCATATTACACCATCTCCACAGCACATAGAGGCCAGATAGGACCCTCCACCCATTCGGATTCAGTTACCCCAGGGCAAACCGAAATCTAGACAGAAAAAGGATTCGAAAACCCAAGCAAACCCAAGGAAACGAAGAGCATGAAAATAACGAGAAAAAGGAAAGAGGCTTATACCTGAGCAAAAGTGGACGACCGGAAATGACAGCGACGGCAGCGAAAAAGGTGAGAAGCGCTTGCAAGTGGTTAATTTCGATCTAAGCAAAGATGAGCAATAGGAGGCATACTAAAGAAATCGAGGGTTTTTAAAGGAAAATGTGCGTTTTTTCAGCAGACGGCACGCATCTCAAGAGACGCGACTGTTTAAGTAACGTCTCTTCAAAATTCAAACGCACGGTCCGGATTCACCCACGTGTCTCACATTAAATACAAAGTGATGGAAGCGGAAGACAGCTCAACACGGGAAGGTGAAAAGGCCAGGGAGCAGGCTCAGACAAGAAGTTTCCAATCTTATCTCGCTTCACTCCAAAGACTAGAAACTTAGGGACTGGTGTTTGGGTAATATCGAGCAGGTCTCCTTGAGGCCAATCCAGCTCGAGGAAAAGATCTCGAGGTCAGCCCGTCTCGAGCAGAAGACCCGACCGCTGGCATGAAGACAGCCTTATTAGGCATCAAAGCTGGTCAAGGTCGAGGAGTCCAAGACTAGTCGAGCCCAGAGCTCTGTCTTTTGCTCGAGGTCTTCATAGCCCCGTCAGAGCTGGTCAAGGTCGAAGAGCCTCAAGGCTAGTCACAACCCGAGCTCATCCGTCTGCTCGAGGTCTTCAAACCCCCGGGCATGGCCCAGCCCCACCAGCAACGACGCTGACAGGATGCGAGATTCGAATACAGCCGATTCGAAACAGTTCGACCCTTCTTTCCAACGACTTAACGTGACGATCGAAACCTGGCCGATACCTCACGCGGTATGGTGTCATCACTGTTATCAATGGCCGGCACACGCCCCTACAGTGTCATTATTTCATGCGTACATGACCGATACTATCATGAGGCTACGAGAACCCATGCCCACCTGACATCCCGCATTCCCAGGTTGTGCCACAGTAATCCCAGCTGTAAGAAGGACCCAGACACCATTAACTCGGGAACGGCTGATCCCGGAGAAAAAGTGTGGGAAAAACTGAAGGATAAAAGGAAATCGAAGTGTAAGTTGCAGGGGTTCCAGAATTTTTTCAGGTTCTTCTCCTTCTTCTCCATTTTATTTTTCCTTGGGATTTCTCACAAGTTATTCTTACCATAAAAAGACCAAAATACCCCTTAATTCCTCCGGTCTCTCTAACAAAGAGGGATACAAAAGGAATAACCCGATCACTGACTTGAGTGTCAGAGGGTTTTCGCCGAAACAACACCCGAAGACTCTTGACCTTGTTTTCTGAGAGTACAGGCCCGAGGAGACTGTCGTTCCGGTGAATAGAAGATAATTGAGACTGGAAAGCAGTCCTGCTCGAGTATACAACGAGCAGGAGTTTTGATACTATTTGAAGACACGCGAAAAACCGCATCAACATGTGAATATATTTTTCTTTTCGTATCTCCAATACTTATTCATCAACAATGATAATGAAAACGTTCAAGAATTATTATTAATTAAAGTCGATTTGCTCGTTTTAAAAACATTACGTATTGTGGCTCAACTTAATATGTTCCCATAGTAACAAATCTAGATACAATTTACAAATATAGATATGATTATTATTTGGGTAAAATATCAGACAGGCCCCTAAAAGCCCTTCCCGTGTACTGGGTAAATATCGACAAACCCTCAAGCCCTTCCTACCAAGCAAGACTCGATGGTAACCTAGCTCGAGCAACCCTCGTGTCAAAGCCGGTCAAGGTCGAGAGCTCATTCCTCGCCGAGGTCGTCCTCGTGTCAAAGCCGGTCAAGGTCGAGAGCCTCGACCGCCGAGGTCATCCTTCCGTCAAAACCGGTCAAGGTCGAGAGCTCATTCCTCGCTCAAGTCGCCCTCGTGTCAAAGCCGGTCAAGGTCGAGAACTCATTCTCTCGCCGAGGTCGCCCCTCGTGTCAAAGCCGGTCAAGGTTGAGAACCGAGCGCGTGTCTCCTCGCCGCATGTATTTCGAGAGCACAACTGGACAAGACCCGACCTGTGGTAACCCGACCCGTTATCTCGTAATCCTCGCACACCTTTTGATGTCTCGACAAGCGGTCCCACATGGTGGAGAGATGACATCGCTGTTTGCGGCTCGGCACGCGCCACCAAGGTGTCATCATTCCTCGCACGCCCGCCCGACATGGCGATCCGCCACGTGAATCGGATCAGGGACAGCCGCCATCCCTGTGGAATATTCCGCCAAACCCGACTTTCGGAGGGACCCGGATACCATTAGCGTGGGAGTGGACAGACTGGAAAGGAAAAGAGCGGGAAAACAGTAGTATAAAAGGAAACGAAGGAGAACTAGCACAAGGGTTGGCATTTCGAATTCACAAAAGAGAAGTTGGATTCTCTCAGAATCGGATAATGTGTTCTTCCTTTCCAAATTTCTCTCATCCGACTTTCTACAAAACACCATTTACATCCAAAAAGGGGCGAAATAATACCCTTTCATCTTTCCGGCCTCCTCACTATGGAGATACCAAAAAGAGAAACCCGACATCGACTTGAAGCGTCGGAGGGTTTCGCCGAAACGCCCACGACCCCGACCCGGTTCAGGAGTGCAGTCCGGAAATCACCGTTCAAGAAGACAATGGACCCTGACAAAGGAGGCAATCCCGCTCGAACTTATCGCGAGCGTAAGGATCGGCATCGCTTAAACCGCGAGCGTAAGGTTCGGACGCTCCTTAGCGAGCCGCTTGGAGGTACTCGCTGAAGCGTTCAAGCAATCGCTGAGGCACGCGAGAAAATCGTGATCAACATCTTTGGCGCCGCCTCGGGATCGGCACAAAAGCCCGATTTCTAATACATCAAGACACACAAAACACAACGATGAGGGAAACAACCAAGAGGAGTAAGTCCCAAGAATCGACGACTCGAGAGAAGTGGCCAACGAGGCCTGTAATGCGGAGATCCGTGAAATGATGGATCTGATGGAAAACAGATCGAATTATGACTTCCCGTTATAAGAATTCGTGGAAGGATAGAGAAAAGCCTCGCAACGATGTCCCGAGTCCAATCGAGGGAATGCTCATGTTCGGAAAACGCGGAGACGAAGCCCAAAGACCTAGGGCACCAAATGTCATGCGTGAGAGAAGAAACAAACATGGAGGAAAGGGGGTCTCGCCAACATTTGCAGGAGATGCACCCCAACCTCTCGTAAGTGAGGAGTTGGAGGGAGAGGTACGTAGATCGGCGCAAGTGGTGGAAGATCTTCTGGGAACCGAAAGAGTCCAAGTCGGCGAATAACGCCGGACAACGAATCTCCTCTCTCCTGAGATTACGGGTGTCACGATCCCACGTGACTTTCGCTTCCTGGATCCGCAATATTCTGGAAAGAGTGACCCATTAATACACATAGAGCGGTTCAATGACCGACAGGGGTGCAAGGTCCGCCGCCAGACAGAAGGTGCAGTGGCCTTCCCGCCACCTCGAGGGAAGGGCGAGAGAATAGTATCGCAGTGCTCCTACCGGGAAGTATCTTGAGTTTTGAACAGATGTGCAGGGAGTTCATGGAACAACTTCGGGCGCGTGACCCCGAGGATGACATGATGGAGTCGCCGAGGTGAGGCAAAAGAAGGAGTCCTCCGGAGTTTATCAAAAGATACCATAGATCGGCCCTAGATCTCGGTAGTGCTCAACCATCCCCAAGCTCTAAGGGATTAAAAGAGGGTGTTCTGACTGGGAGACCATGGTATAACCTCGCAAGTCCTTCGATCCGCTCATATTCTGGACGCTGCATCGAACAAATAAAACCGGACATGGTAATCAAGAAGAAAAGGCCGCTAGTTCGAGGAGTGAACAAGTCACCGGAGCAAGACGGAAGGAGAAAGGGAGTCCCGCCTGATGGACACAGCTCCAAAGGCGCAAGTGGACCTGGCAGCCTGCACAACCCGTGATCGTAGAGTTCCCCACCGCTGGTGGTTCCCCAACCACCCCGCAGTCTCCGTGCCGGATCACAGAGAATACCGGCCACGATGGCCATACATCCCGCAACCAGCCACCGAGTAGACTCGAGTGAGCCATAACAGGGTGATCGCCATCGCCACCCCACCAAGAAGCTTCCCGAGGGATGAGGCGCCCAAGTAGTGGAACAGAGCCCCGCTACGACAAGATAACGAGTTGAAGGTATCTCAAGAGATACTTCGTGGTCGAGAGCGTGGATCGCCGAGCCCTCCAACGCCGATGACCACGCCACCAAGAAGTGAGCAAGGGGCGCTCGCTGCTTCCATGGAGACCATGGTCACACCACATCACGGCGTCGTGATTTGAAAAACCGTAGTAAGATTTAGTCGAAATCGATACCGGATGAGTTTCAGAGGCGAGGGCACCCTTAGAATGAACAACAGTCGAGGAAGGTGACCGTGCCTATGAAATAGATACGTAACCGCCATCCACGAGAGTAATTTCAGGTGGTCCAACGATGGCCTAAGTTCTAACAGAGCCCGAAAAATTATCGCAGATATGCCGCCGCCGCCGAGAAGTCCCTGCTTCATCGCCTCCCGCGCCAAGGCCAAGGTTCAAGCAGAGCCAATCACGTGGATGTATGAAGATGAAGAGGGGTGCCAGACTCTCACGAAGATGCCCTAGTGGTTAAAGCCAATGTAGCGAATAAGCGAAGTTGACCGAATATTGGTCGATCTCGGGAGCTCTGTAGATATTCTTTTAAATCCACACTCGAGGATTTAGAATAACAAGCGCGAGCCTCGAGCATACGAGCACTTCCTCGAAGGGTTCTGGGAGGAAAGCTAATACCTCAAGGATCATCAAGTCAAGCAGAACTATGGGCTCAAAACCTTTCGAGAAGAACATGATGTCGGATTTCGTGGTGGTAGATGAAATCACCCATATCAAAGCGATTCCTGGGAGGCCATTTACGAGGATCACCCAACGCGTGGTGTCCACCCATTACCTAGCCCTAAAGTATCGAGTAAACGGGGCTATAGTGGTCGTGAAAGGCAGCCAAAGTGGTGGCGAGGAGTCGCTACGCAAGAGCCGCCAAAGAAACACTGCAGTACACTCGCTAGACACGAGGGCGTAATCGAGGAACCAAGGCAAGAGCCGCAGAGAAGCTGGAGGAGCTCGAAGTGAGAACAGATGACCCCGGAAGAAGGTCCGAATCGGCTCGAGCCTTAGCGAGCCGTCAAGGAAAAGTCAGTGGAATGCCCGCGAGCACACGCAGATGTGTTCGCATGGACGCATGATGATACGCCCGGATCAACCCGGAGGTGGCGTGTCACAGTCGGCAAGACGGAGAGATGCTGCTCTGCAAAGCGTAAGAGGAGGTGCGTGAACCGGAGAGATACGAAGCCATCAACCGCGAGGTTGAAAAGTCACTGAAAGCTGGATTCATACTGGAGGTGTCCTACCCCGAATGGATCTCGAATGCGGTGTCAGTGAAGAAAGCAAGTGGGAAATGGAGAATGTGTGTTGATTTCACAGATTTGAACAAGGCCTCGCCCGAAAGATAGCTTTCCACTACCAAAGATAGACCAACCGGTGGACTCTACTAGTAGGCACCAGGTTGCTTAGCTTCATGGATGCATTCTCGTGATATAACCAAATTCCCATGCATCAATCGACGAGGAGTGTACAGCTTTCATCACCAATCGTGGTCAGACATATAAGGTCATGCCTTTCGACCTAAAGAATGCAGGGCAACGATCGTAGGCTAGTGAATAGGGTTTTCAAGCCATTGATCGGCTCGGACTATGGAGGTATATGTAGATGACATGATCACCAAGTCTAGAGACGCGAGGAGCATGTAAAGCATCCTGAGGAGACCTTCGCCTCCCAAGGAAGTACCGAATGAAGTTAAACCCCGAAAATGTGCTTTGGAGTGAGTTCGGAAAATTCCTAGGCTTTATGGCGAGTCACGTGGGATCGAGGCCAATCCGAGAAGATCGAGAGCAGTGATAGAAATGAGGTCCCTCAGTAACCTCAAGGAGATACAGAGTCCGACCGCAAGCTAGGCGTCCCTCAACAGAGTTCGTATCTCGAGCCAATCGATAATGCCGAGTCTTCTTCCGTGAAATGAAGAAGGGCAGGAAGACGAAATGGACGCCCGAATGCGAGGAGGCGTTCCAAAGCTGAAAGAGTATTTGCTAAAAGCTCTACATCATCAACACCTCGAAAGGCGAGAGGTACTGCTTCAGACTTGGCCGTATCCCAATGGGCAACAAGCTCGGCCTCGATAAGGGAGGAATCAGGAGTACAGTATCCTGTGTATTACACGAGCAGAGCGTTGCTGGAAGCAGAAACTCGGTATCCAACCATGGAGAAGTGGGCTCTAGCCCTGGTCACGGCGGCCCGAAAGCTGAGGCCTTATTTTCAAGCACATTCAGGTGGTGATCGACTAACCAACCCTCGTGCAAACTCTACACAAGCCTCGAGACCTCCGGAAGGTCAGGTTAAATGGTCGATGGAGTTGAGCGAGTTTGACCTTAATTACCAACCCCGAGCAGCCATAAAAGCACAATCTTTAGCCGACTTCGTGGTCGAGTGCACTGCGAGGGAAAAGAGATGAGAGCGAACCCTCGCCAAGCTCCCGTGCTTCAACCAAAACATGGGTAGTCACAGAGATGGATCCCGTGGAAGTCGTGGAGCAGGAGCAGGGTGGTGCTCAAGGTCCGTAGGGGCGGAGATGCAATACGTCGTGAGATTAGAGTTCAAGTCACCAACAATCGAGCCGAATACGAAGTCAGTAATAGCGGCTCAAGCTCGCCTCGGTAGTAAAAGCAGAGGAGATAAAGCTTAGAACGGACTCCCAATTAATAACTAATCACCTCGACGAGAGCTTTCAGGCAAAGGGGGAGAAGATGGATGCCTACCTTCAGAAGGTAAGGCAGCTAATGAAAAATTTCCGAGCTGTCGAGGTGGAACAGATCCCGAGGGGGAAGAATTTTCGAGCAGATATGATAGCTCGCATGGCAGCCACCTCGGACCCCAAGTTTCCAAAATCTATCCCTCTCGAAGTCAAAGCCTGCTCTAGTATCGAGCAGGAGGACGAGGTGATGAACCTAACAACAATCAACACCTGGATGCAGCCGATCATCTCCTACCTCAAGGAAGGGACAGTGCCAGCTGATAAGAAACAGGCAAGGAAATTGAGGTGCAAAGCAGCCAGGTACACTCTCATCGATGGGGTGTTATATAGACGGGGGTACACTCTCCCCTTGCTGCGGTGTTTAGACCAAGAGGAGGCTGATTACGTCCTCCGAGAGATACACGAGGGAGTCTGTGGAAATCACTCCGGTTCGAGGTCCTTGGCTTTCAAGGCCTTGAGGCAAGGGTATTTTTGGCCCCGCATGCACCAAGATGCTCAGGAGAAGACGAGAAGTCGCAAGAGCCGCCGAGCTTTGCTAACCACCGACTCAACCTCCGGAGAACCTTACGACGATGAATTCGCCATGGCCATTTGCTCGATGGGAATAGATTTGATCAGGCCACCGCTGAAAGGGAGAGCATCCGCCACCCATGCTATAGTCGCGATTGATTATTTCACCAAATGGGTCGAAGTGGGAGCCTTGAGCAGCATCACAGAAGGTAAAACCACTGATTTCATTTGGAAGAATGTGATTTGCAGGTATGGGATTCCCCATGCATTGGTCACCGATAATGGGAGGCAGTTTGATAATGGCAAGTTCAGAGACTTCTGTCAGAACCTGGGAATAGAGTTGAAGTTTTGCTCTCCCTCACACCCACAGGCCAATGGGCAAGTAGAGGCCGCGAATAAAACTATAAAACGCCTCTTGAAGACAAGGCTGGGCGAGCAAAAAGGGGCTTGGGTGGATGAGCTGCCTGGTGTCTTGTGGGCCTACAGAACCACACACAAAACGGCCACTGGAGAGACCCCCTTCTCCTTGGCATTTGGACACGAAGCAGTGGTTCCCGCTGAGATAGGAATGGGGACACACCGGACAGAACACTTCAACGAGGAGCAAAACAACGAGCAGATGTGTGCAGGCCTGGACTTGCTGGAAGAAAAAAGAGAAAGGATAGCTGCCAAGAGAAAGGATACCTTAGCGAGCTGTTTGGAGGTACTGTTGGAAGGTTCGAAGCACTGTTGAGGCACGCGAGAAAATCTGCATCAACAATTATTTTGAGTTTTTTCAAAAAATTTTTTATTTGTGTCGATCGTTCTGGTGACACACTAATACATTGTGTACAAGTAATAGGTGAAGATATTAAACAGTCAGTATGCCAGTGCTCTATAAATGTTTATCCACAAGTTTCATTGTTCAGCAGAATTTTTTTTATGTAACATGTAATAAACATCCTTTAACTTTTATCTTATTTGATAACTTAGAAAAATCATCAAGTATTTATTTCATTTGAACCCCACACTGACTCAACGTAAAAGCTACAATTATGGAGAGGAATATCTCACAGGTAGCTGTTGAAGAAAGTGAATGCAAATGGAAATATATGCAATGATTTAACTAATTAATTATACTATATTGACTTGCGAGTATATATTGCTCTTTCATAGAGAGTGTTGCTCTATTCGTTCTTCGCCTTTTTTCTTTTCTCTTTTTCTTTTCGATTAATTAACTGTTTTAGGTAAATTTCAAAAGGTTCCTATTTTAAATTGAAATTTCTGACAAAAGATTTGGAAGTTTCTTGACCTTCGGATCAAGTTCATAAGATATTAATGTGTTACTGAATTTGTTTAAGGGAAAAATCTCTTGCAAAATGAATTTTGGAGCGGGTGACAACACTAACAAAAAGAACCAGCCAGCATACGATGAAGGCATTATGAAAAATCTCAAGAATAAATATTGGGATAATTAGCATATATATGTTCAAGATATTTGAATTCATCAAACTCTTTTTTAAATTTATTTAGGGTATGTTTAGGATTGAGGTTATGAAACTTAAAAGTTACATTTACTTTAGAAAAAAAATTGAAATTATAAAATAAAAATTAATAATATATAATAAATTAATTTTTAAATAATAATTTTGATAAAGTTATTAAATATATGATATATTTTTTATTATACAAGTGAAAAATCATATTGACATAACTTCTAAATTATATCAGCTGATGTTTACCAAATATTTTTATACTATAACTTAAAAGTCCTAGTTGTCTAAATTTAATTCCAAACATACTCTTACTCTAAATATGCATACTGCCAAAATTTAAAAATTAAATTTTTACTTTTAAACCTTGATTAAAGAGAACTCTTTTATTTTGTTATTTTCTCCAAATTAATATAATTTATTTTCCTTCTTTGTTTGTGTCGATAGAATTTCATTTGTACTATTAAACATACTTCTCCCTAAACTAGATGAAATTTCAACTAAAACTATCGTTAAACAAAATTCTTCCGACGCAACGTGATTGCTATCATTAAATTGGAGTATGAGCTATGCCAAGTAGGGATGGCAATGGGCCGGGCCGAGATAGGGCTTGGCCAAGCCCGAGCCCGAGCCCGAGCCCGACATTACAAACATAAGCCTGAGCCCTATAAAAGCCCGAATGTTCAAAATTAGGGTCAGGGCCGGGCTCGGGCTTTATCCGGACCCGATCAAATTTTTTTTTTAATATTTAAACAATTCCAATTTAAAATATTATAATATATTAATATTTAAAAACTTTAAAACCTTATTAAAATAACATAAATATAAAAATTATTCTAATCAACATCTTTACCATAAATGATCTAATTCAAATAAAAACACAATTTAATTCAATAATCTAATTAAAGATTTCATTAATTTAACAAACAAATAAATTAAAATAACATAAATATAAAAATTATTCTAATCAACATCTTTACCATAAATTATATAAATAATTAAACACAAACAAAAATTAGATCTAATTCAAATAAAAACACAATTTAATTCAATAATCCAACTAAAGATTTCATTAATTTAACAAACAAATAAAAACACATAATTCGATTACACAATTTAAACAAGAAGTTCTTTAGTTTAAAATGATAATTCACAATCCAACATGAAAAAAAAAAATTACTCCAATACTTATGGACATACGTTTATTTTTTTTTTAAGTCAGAGTCAGTCGGACGAGTGCGGCTATATAAAGCTCGAGCCCTGCCCGAATTTAAAGGGCTTGATATGTATAAGCTCGAGCTCGAGCTCTTAAATTAGGGCCTAAGCCCTAAAAATAAAGGCCAGGCTAATCGGCCAAAATCGAGATCGAGCTTTTTGCCATCCCTAATGCCAAGATTTATAAAACTAATATTTCGTAGATAAATATTTTGTTGGATACATCTGAACAAACATTATGAAATTGTATCATATATACTCTTAAAAATTGGTATGTTGTAGGTAACATGCAATAAGCGAAGAGAATAACAAAAAATTTAGAGTTTTCAACAAAGAATATGAGGGGTTATAAGTTATAAATAGCAGCGACTATACTATATTTATTCTCGCCAATATTTTAAATGTACAAAATATATAATTTAATAAGTATATACGAAAGTTTTTAACTACGAATGTTGTGCATTTTAAATTGTTGTTTAATTTTAAAATATACAAACTTTCCGACAAAAATAAAAATTGATCAATGTATTTTATGAGATAGGAAAGGATCTAACAAGATTGAGTGCACAAAATGAGAATGATCAAGACTATGGTCTTGGAAGAAGAAGTTTTATCCATGTTTCATAATAATGGCCTTGGGGCTTTGATTTTACAGTGACAGAAGTGTAGCGGCCTATGGGTACTTATAAAATTATACCCAAAACTTTGAGACGAAAAAGCTAGTTCCAATTCGTCTTAATGATATGGTGATATCTTCTGGCCCAACGTGAGAAATAATGGCGAGAGACTCGGGTTAAAAATCAAAAGGTTAATAATGGCAAAAAAATCTGGTTAATGAATGCACAATATCTTGTATCAATTGTCAAGTTTGTCTTGTATGAATATCCAAGTTTGCACTCCTTGTTCCTGTATACATTATAATAACTGTTTTCTTTTCCTCATTATTAGTCCTTGAAAAAATAAAAAATCTCTACGGTGATTGAATTATCAATTTATTTTATTAATTTCTTTGTTTTAACTCATTATCAGTCCTTGTTGCAGTACACATCTTTAGGCTGACTGCGCGCTAACTGATACTCATTATCATGCACAAACAACAGGCACACACCTATATAGAAGCATGTAGCCTGATATCCACTAATTAATTATATTTTCATTCATAGATGTTTAAACATTTGAAGCAATTGGGGGTTGATAAGCATGCCCATCTTGAGCCTGAATGTGAGAAGGTCTTGTAATTGATTTTCTAAAATAAATTATCATCTTGACTCTAAGGGAAGCATGTGCCCAAGAAACAGAGTCCCTCCAACGCAAAACCGTATGTAAGATGGAATCAATGAAACATGACCTAGCAGAGGAAATCTATGGAAACATAAAAATCCTACGCTTCAGTAGTGGTTATAAGTCATTGCCACTGCTGTCATTGCAACCCACACTGTCCCATCAAAACCCATATAAAAATCCTGCACTTCAGTAGTGGCAATATAACACCCCAAATTTAACACGTACGTAACACGCGACGAAGGAAGTTACATACAAATTAAAGCTCTTACGCAAAAAATTTAAACTAAAATGCCTTAAATTTTATTCAAATAAATCAACCAACCCATATATCTAACACTAAATAATCTCTCCTAATGACATAAATATAACAAAAAGTCTTTACACTCCCCAATTACAAGTTCATAAAATAAATAAACTTAAAAAAAAAATGAGTTTATTATTTTTTTATTCAACTAGTAAATGGAAATAAATATCTAACTCCAATGATAAGCACACCTCTCAACAAAATACTTAATCTGTAAAAAGTAATGACGAGGGGTGAGTTGTTAACTTATTAAATAAAATTTTTCCCAACGCACTAGGTTTATCAATACCATAAAAATTGCAAGCATTCTTTTTATCAAAACATATATTATAGATCATGAAATTCATAAAACGACATATTACAATAAGATGACATAAATTTGGTGACCCAACCAGAAACAAAATTAAAATATCATGTGCATACTCAGAACAAAAATCCAATACTAATTTAAAACATATATATCGTATTATACGATGAGAATTAGAATCAGAGTGACTACGAACAATGAGTCAAAACATTTAAATTAATTTTTCGTATGTAATGACTTGTACGTGGCACTTTGTAGTGTATGTGACATTTTATGGCACCCTAACCCTCAAGAGGTAGTCCCTATATAATCATAAATAATCTAAATAATATATGGACACAAAACATTTGTATCAGATTCATAAATGTCCATAACAATACTTTAGGATTGCAAAATACTTTATAGACAAAATCATAAAAAATAATTATGTAACAAAATAAATTATAAATTTAAAAGCATTTATAATATTTTGTTAAAAAAACATAAAAATAAGATAATTTTTTGGGTTTGAAAACATTTACATATATTAATTTTGTTATGAAAATAAATTAATATTTTACGTAGTATAGAACACATATACTTATAATAATATCAAAATAATCATATATATTTAGTGCATTAAAAATAAAGTTACTTATCTCGATAAAAGAAATAATCTAACACCCCTCTAAACCTCTAATCACCTCAAACATCTCCAACACCTTGAACAAATACAAGATATAACAATTAAGAACATATTCTAATAATCTAATTTTTTTAGTTCATATCCGAATCTCAGAATTTTAACTCTTAATTTAAAAATCCTAATCACATAATATTTTTACAGAATTATTCTGGACATTCATTGGTATCTCATCTAAAATTTTTAAGAAGATCCGATGCTAAAAACATTTTCAAAACTATTTGTTTCTTGACAAATTTGAAACTGTGCCTTAGCAGAACAGTTTAGGTTCCGAGATTTTTATGAAATTAAATATTAATAAAAAAATTTATGAAATTAAAACTGAAAAATACTAGACACGATTACCAATCTCTGTTTAAAATTTCAGAATTTTTCAAATTCGTTTCGCACCACAAATAATTTGATGAATTTGGTCATTTCGCTGAAATCATTGTTTTCCAGTACAACAGTTTTGGATTCGAAAATCCATATAAAATCGAAAACAAAGTCAAATCTTATGAAACAAAATTTATTCAATAAGCCCTACATATCTAGTTTTTAGCAAGATAAGGTTCTTCTTAAGAATTATTATAAAATATATGTTTAATTCCGAGATATTCATGCTATCCAGAATTGTCCAGTGTGTTTATTGCATCAAGGATTGATTAACAAGACTCAATGATAAATTAAAGCACTAAATACAACTTAGATACATCCTAAATCATGTATAATGGTCTGTAACAATCTAAAACCATGTCCCTAAAATCCTTAATAGAGTGATCGGAAAACTTGTAGAAAATAGAGACAGTAAAACTTATCAACCGTTAAGATTATCTCTTAAGTAGGTTTGAATCCTAAGATATCAGTAAGAGAGTAATGAGCAGCCGAGAAAATAGAAGAAAATGTTGTGGACTTGGGGCTAGGGAAGAGGGAAAAGTATGAATTTATAGAGAGTTTTAATAAACTTGTTAACTATGGAAAGACTGAATGTTTTTCACAATTACACCCATGAATCCTAATTCTGGATTCAACATCCTTATTAATAAAGGTAATAATGCCGTTTATGATTTCTAATAAAATAAAATTTCCTTAATTTAAAATCAAGGAAATTTGGCGTTACAGGTAAGCCACGTATGAACAGTATAATAATGCTCAGAGAAGCCAGAAAACCAGTCGTGTTGAAAAATAAAACGCAAGTGTAACCATGTGTAGTTGGATGATCTTGGGAATAAGAAGAAGTGTTGTGCGAAGGACTACGAGGAGGGTTCACACGAGCTTGGAAAACCATTGTAGCAATTACTGATGCCACCATCATTAAGGCATTTTGCATTTTTTCCAACCAATGATCTTCCAGCTTCTTAATGAAATTTCTAACCCTTTACCCTGCTGCCTTTGGTTATTATTTTCGAGGGATATTAAGCTGTTGGTCTGTTCATTTTCAAGATAGTCATGCCATAATCGTCCTTAGCATTTAAAAATTAAGGATCATCCCTATTATCCAACAAAATTTTCAGTGCCTCCAGCTGATTATGCTTCACACACATACATAAGATGGTCTCACCCCAAATCACGGTGGCTGAAGCTGCAAATGGTCTGGTTCTGAACAACTATACCAGGACATCAATCCATCATTTCATGCCTGTTAGATGATAAGGGCCTCTTCCATCCAGTTAGCGAGCAAAACAAATGGCAGAAACACGGAATTGACTAGCAAAAAGTGCTTTTACCATGTCGGCATAACCCTTTTGTGATGCTATGTGAAGTGTTTATGAGTGATTTGAGTCTTACTTCTTGAGCAAGCTCTGGCTTTTGCCGTATAATCTCCTTCACAAAATCCACATGCCCAAGCAATGCAGCCTCATGCAAAGGAGACTCAGAGAGACAATCCATCCCAACTGTGTCTGTTATTAATGGATCCTGTTGAAGCAATTCTAACAAGCAGGCGCACTCCCTTTTAATGCTGCCTCATAAAGCACACTTTTCATTGCTTCCATAGACTGTGCCATAGATCTTTGATGTGTGAGAAATTTTGCTTGCATAAATTAGAAAGTAAAAACTCTAGATAAATTAAAAGTTTAGGAAAGTGACAATGTATATTCCAGAATCTACCACCACAATATTTTCATCATGCCATTAACAAGACTACAATTATTATTATTACTTATTATTTTCGTTAAAGCACAATTAGTTGTGTAAAGTGCTGCATTACTCTGTTTTCTCTGTCACTCAAGCTCTTAAAGTTCACTCATATAACTCTTAAAATAAAAAAGTAAAAAATAGAAAAACGATGTTCTTAGTATCCAGCCATCAACCTTGGCGTGACGCCACACAAAGTTTCCAGCACACATAGACAAGCAAAAACATTTTGATAAAGTTTAATGTGTAAGAAACAGTGAAAATGTTGACAATAAAAACCTGAGTTATTGTTCAGGTTTAGGTTCATGTCAAGAAGCACAGCTTCTGATGTGAAGGTAAGTTCTGGCAATAGAGGCTGCTTGGTCCAAGCTGCAGCTATCAAATCCTCAAAACTCTCCAGCTGCAGCTAAATGCAACCGCACAAAATTAAAAGAAAGAGAAGCTAACATTGTTCAACCCTTACCCTTATTCAACTAGCATCATAGGGTAGATCTGGTCAATGGCCTTTTAACAACTTCATCTCCAACCCAATAATTAATCATCAAAAATTAGTCTGCAAATCAAGCTAAAATAAGCAAACAATAGAGACTTGGTCATTAAGCATTTTTGACTTACCACCTTCGCGAATCATTCTCTACAGAATATATCTATCAATTTCACTGCCAACTCTTTCCAGGAACTGGTCTCACATTCCAAATGAAAGCATGAATTCACACAAACAGATGGAAATAATTTCATGAATTTGATAAATTATCCAAAACAGGTATTCTGTCAAAGCAAGAAAGTGAGAATTACCTAAATCATGATGACAAGTACTATGTACGTAGCAATACTTTGAAGAATAACCTTCTGTTTTACATATCCTGCTCTACAGCCTGCATCATATGACACATTTAGCTTTGTTTAAATAAGCACGGGTTGTTGAGCTCTGTTACTGCCTTGGGCTTGAAAGTAAATGAAATAGATGTCAATAGAAATGAAATTTCATGAAATAAATAAATCAGCTAGCCAATACATGCATGTACTCAGTAGAAGCAAGTAAATAACAATTACCTGAATCGTGGCACCTACTCGCTGTACACTCTCATCCTTTCTTGAATTTGCTGCATCAAATGAAACATTTGTCAAAAAAGTAAATGGTCACTTGGTTTAGAATTTGTTCAACTCAAAGATTCCAAATTCATGTCGACTTGAGAATCAGGTAATGGTTCAAACATGTCAATAATTTACTGCTTTTGACAAGTTGAGCCACCACAGCTTCATTTGTTTATTTACACTTGTATAAAATATTACAAAATATTGCGTATTCCTTAATTGATTCAAAATACTTGATGGTTCTTATTAGGTGATAAATTACAACAGAGCAAGAGATGAAATTACCTGAGGCCGCATCAAGTCACCTATATGTTGATGTTTGGAACGTGAGAAATCTTAGGCCAGTCGTCTCCTTTTCCCTTTCTGTATCATTTATTCAGAATATGACATCTCCACGCAATGCACAATTCTTTCAATGTCGTACTTTGATCAAAGTGGTCGGGCAGTGCCTTTAATATAGGGCAACTTGAAATTGACAAGTCAGAAAGTCGTGGCATGATGAAGGTGTTTCCCATTCCTGTAATCCCATAATCCCACTCTTCCAATTCCTCCATATAACTAATCATGAGTGATGCCAATTTGGGGAAGGCAATAACTGATGATGAAAATGAAAATGAAGATGAATTATTATCACTTTCTGTTCCCAAAAATTCATTTCCAACTCTTTTCACACTCTTAAATCCCTATATATGCAGCTTTTCAAGGGATGGCAATTTTGCCAAAGGAGGCAACTGCTCACAATTTTTGCCATCAATGAGTGCTAAACTCTTTAGATTGGTTAATGAGATCCTCCAGCTGGGGAAAACAGAGTTGCCTCTGTATGACTCTATTGCTAATTCCTTTAAATTGAGAGGTGGTTGCAAGGCTTCAAGAAGTTGCTGATCGTCCTCCTCCATCTTCTTCTTCTTCCTTGTCAAAATTAAGTCTCAAATTAATGAGGTTTTTCTTTCTGTCAAGCTCCAATCTCTTCGCCTCACCCACATCTGACACGTTTCAAAATCCTCTGCTCCATCACCTAAACATCTTTCACAGTTTTCAAATTTAAATCATAAATCAATAATAAATCAGCAAAATGGTTTAAACTTTCAAATTAGTTTCAGCTTTTTAAATTAATATATATTTTACCTGTCCATATGCGCCAAAATATTTTCTGATGACATAATAACATCTGGTATCTCTCTGAGAGCAGATGATTCCTGCACAAGATTTAAAAAAATTAAAATAAAAAAAAAGAGAGAGAACAAAAACAGATTGAAAAATGAACAAAAATAAATTTTGTAAATTAAGAAAAATAATTGTTGAATAAAGAAAGTTAAACAGAATTGTTACCTTGATTTTCTTAAGCAACTCGTATCCGGTCATTCCAGGCGTACAGTAATCTGTGATTATCAAATCCACCTTTAAACCCTGAATCCAGTGCACGAATGATTAGAATTCAGCTCGAATTTTATTTAAAAATACAAGCCTAATGTTTGAACTTAGAATCAAGTTCAAAATTCACTCACATCAAAGCAATTAGCGCTCTGTTCCTAATCTAGTACAACGAATTGCAGAGCTCTCCTACAGCTATCATCAACTGCCGGGACATGAACTTCTTCAATATCAGACGGCGATAAATAAAACCCGCCGATCTTATCAGACATCAACCTCCACGAAGCGACGCCGTTTGAAAGAAACAAGAAAGAATTCTTAATTAAAATAGAAATAGTGTAACTTCAGTGACTTTTTTTGGAGCAAGTGGCAAACACTTGACACCAGGCCTACTAGCGAAGCCCTCTTCTTTTGTACGCGGCCATGAGTGCCATCCGTCTATTTCATTTTTTTTTTTTTTACATCAAATCAAATCTTTCTCTCTGTTTCAGCTACTGCCTTTTTTTTTTTTTTTTAATGCCGGCCTCTAATGACGCTTGGATTCTGAATCCTCTTTCGATATTCTTGATATTTGAAAATGGTTTCCCTCGGTTATAACTTGTGAAATTTATAATTTATGTAATATGAGAGTGTATTTTATTATGTTATTAATTCTTATATTTTTTACAATAAATTATAAATTGTCGCTATCTTAGCCATGAGCCGTTGCTTCTGTGACATTATCTTGCGTCAGTTTTATTTAGTCATAGGAAAGGAATTTTGCTGCAGTTCGTAGTCAAACCTTCAAGTCCCGTTGAAGTTACCGTTGATAAATTGCGGGCTTGAACCAAGTATTTTTCAAAAACGTTCATCTAAATTTAAGTGGGCCCGGTCTAGATAAGCTTGGCCGGACTTAACTGACATTGAGTTTTTATTAATTTTTTTAATAAAATTATAAAAAACTTAAATTAAATTTTGTTAATTACTTCTTTTTCTTTCTTTTTTTGATAACTTGGTTTAAATTTTTTTTTTAAATCATAAAAGAATCTTAATGTCAAAATGTACTTTAATAAAAAATAAATCAAACTATAATACTCAAAACACAAACCATTCAAAGCCATCCATTTATCTTTTTGAAGATAACTACAGAAGCTTATGAATATAATTGGAATATGGAGTTTTGTTTCGGACGGGCGTTTGATAATTTGGCACTATCAGAAGGTTTTCTGTAAAAAATAAAAATAAAGTTCAAAATGATAAATGATAAAGAAATCCCAAGTTTGCCTGCTCAGTATCCTTGACAAACGAACAAATTTACTGAAGTTTAAATCTGAGAGTTTCAAAACAACGAAAAAGATGATATATGGCGAAGGGTCAGGTTCCAAAGCTTCTGATGTGAGCAAAGTCTTGGCAACAGAATCTCCATGCAACAGCTTATCACATCTAATTTAAGACAATAACACTGGCAGCCGTCAAATCCTCAAATTTCCCAGCAGCAGCAGCTATCTGCAACCATACATACGGCAGTCACTTGATAGCACACCAAAATGCATGAATGGAAAAGAAGCTAACAGCGTTCATCCATTAAACTTAATTCAAAAAATGAATTGACATATGGCCACAACATGCCTTTTAAAATTCAATGCTTCTTTTGAGTCTCGACCCCCTGCAACTGCAATCTAGGCAAGTAGAGACATAGGTTAGCTCAATGGCCTTCTAACAATATCACCTCCAACCTAACAAATAATTTCATTAAAAAAATGAAATTGCAAATCACCTTTTTGCTCATCATTGTCTACACTTTATATGAATTTGCTGCCAACTGCTTCCCGGGAATGGTTTCATTTTTCAAATATGATGGCAGAAGAAACTTTTTCCTGAGCTCTGTTTCTGTTTGTTCTTTAACTAGTACATAAGCCGCGAAGTTATCGATGCCAACAAATGGAAATAAAATATTATAAACTTTTACATATTCCTGATATACAATTTGGTTGAAATACTTTATGCTTTTGAATTGGAGAACAAAAACAACAGAGCAGGAAAAGAAATCATCTGAGGCAGAGGATGATTGTAATTGCAAATCCCAATACACTCAAGCTCTCAAAATTCACTCACGCAAAAAACTAGCTTATTATCTTTGCCAGTATCTTGTCAACGCACCAGTTTCCAGCAAACAAACTGAATTCTGACATTTGCCTAAATAAGCTGCTAAGTATCCTCAGCCTGATTACATGGATAACTGAAACAACTTTACTAAAGTTCAATCTTAAGAATTTCAAAACAGTGAAAAAGATGAAATAGTTGATAACAAAAACCTGAGTTATCCATAGCGACAGGTTAAGGTTCAGGCTGATGAAAAGAACCGCAGCTTCTGACATAAGGAGTTTCTTGGCGATAACATGGGCAGCCATCAAATCCTCAAATTTCCCAGCAGCAGCTTAATGCAATCATACTTAGGGCTGTCACTTGATAGCACCTAAATGCACCAAAAGAACAAGCTAACAATGTCCAACCATGAAACTTTTTCAAACTTTTGGATGAATTTGCTCTATATGGAAAGGGTTTCATAATCTGAATGAAGGCAAGATTGCCACAAAAAGTAGAATACTTTTCTCAGTGTTCTGTTTCTGTTTGATCTTGTAACAGATGGAAATAAAATTTCCTGATTTAGATAAATCAGCCAAAACACGTACTTTTGTAGAATTACCTGAGCTTAAGCCTTCACTAAAAATCTTCTCTTCTCCATATTAAAGAAATTCTTTAATTCCCAATCTAGCACAATTCTCACTCTTCATCACTTGTCCTGATGAATGTTATCTTACATTGGATGACAGACAAAAAAGAGAAATTACCATATTTGCACTCGAATCAAAATTTTAGAAAATGTTGCAAATATTCCTGATATAGAATTTGATTCAAAATAGTTTATGCTCCTTAATAAGATAGGAAATAACAAAATGCAGGAGAAGAAATTACCTGAGGCTGAGGATGATCGTAATTGCAGTGCAACCGCTTGAGAATTTTGTCAAGGGCCTCATTCTCTGCCAACTGCCAACTGCTGACTTGAAATGGTTTCATTTCCTTTGGCTTCTGTTGCTGGCAATCCTTAATATGCTTCTCATTTCATATCCTGCCCTACTTCCTGCGTGATATGATATATTTAGTTACAAGAAATTGGTCACCCGGCTAAGCAAGCAAACCTTGAAAAGTAATCACTCAAATCAAAATCAAAATCAAAATTAATGTAGACTTGAATCAGGTAATGGTCAAATTAGCAAGGCATGACAATAGTTTACCTCTTTTCTCATCAACCTAAGTTCAGTCACGACAGCTTTATTCAATATTTTAGCACCATTCATCACTTGTCATGCAAAAGAATTACCCATATTGCATTAATAATCTTTTACAGTAGCATTACCCATATCACAAATTAAAAATCGTATATTCATAGGGTATGAAAATCAGAATATTAGACAATATGTATTGCATATTTATGATATAGAGTTTGATTAAAAATGCTATTTATGCTTCTTAATTGGATTAAAAACAACAACAAAGCAAATCAGAGGAATAGAAGAAATTACTTGTCGAGGCCAAACCTCCAATCTCAAGGTTGGGAATGTGAGATATCTTAGGCCAGTCTTTTCCTTCCCCCTTGCTGTAATGTTCTTCCAGAAGCCCACACCACCGAACGCGCAATGACTTCAATGTTGTCAATTGATGAAAGTGGCTGGGCAGTGCCTTCAATTTGGGGCAACTATCAATTTTCAAGGAAGAAAGACGGGGCATGATGTTGACGAACGTGTTTCCCGTTCTTGTAATCCCATAATCCCACTCCTCCAATTCCTCCATTTTCTCAATTGAAAGTGATTTCAATTTGGGGAAGGCAATAATAACTGATGAAGATGAAGATGAAGATGAGTCATGAAGATCACTTTCTATCCCCAAAAATTCATTACCCACTCTTTTCACACTCGTCATGCCCAATATGCTGAGCTTTTCAAGAGACGGCAATTTTCCCAAAGGAGGCAGCTGCTCACAATTTTTGCACTGAAAGAGATTTAAACTCTTTAGAGTGGTTAATGACATCATCCACTTTTGGAAAACAGTGTTGCCTCGGCAGTACCCTATCTCTAATTCCTTTAAATTCAGAGGTGGTTGCAAGGCTTCAAGAAGAAGTTGATCGTCCTCGTTCATCCTCCTTTCTCCTTCTTTCTTGTAAAAATCAAGTCTCAAATCAATGAGGTTTTTCATTTTATCCAGCTCTAATCTCTTAGCCTCACCCACATCTGTCACATTTCCCAGTCCACGTATAGCACATACTTGGAGGAGTTCCAAGTTTTTAAGAGATTCAAGCCTACATACTTCGCTATCATAAACGCAACCTCTTGTGCTCACATGGAACTCATCTAAGGTCCTAAGACTCGTTAATCTCCCAATCCCTACTGGCATGTACCTTAAAGAAAGAGTTCCCCAATTTAGTAAATGCTTCATGTTTACTAACTTTCCAATCCCTTCAGGTAGTTTTTGAAGATACCAACAATATCTAATATCTAACTTTTCTAGATTGTATAACTCACACAATGTCTCCGGTAGTTCCTCTATATTCTGATAAGACAAATTAAGATATCTTAAATGTACCAGCTGTTCTATGTTGATTGGAATCCTTAGAGTACAATACCGAATAAAGTGGGCCGCTCCGCCAAAATCTAATGCCCTTAAACTTGTCGATTCCCTAAATAGTTCTTCAAGTATCTTACCATTTAACGACGAATAAGAAGATCTGCTATCATCAATTAAAAGGCTACGCATTCTTTTGACTCTACAAGTGGAGACAGGAAATGAAGCCCCTTTACCAATGATTAACAATAAATGACGAACCCTCTCATCAAGAGAGTTTGTGGCGTTTGGTTCTTTACTACCATTAATTTCCATCGAAAAACATTCATTTTGACTTACAAATTGCGCAAAATCGTGTACTATATCGTGTACCTTGCATTCTCTAATATGATTATCATCGTCTTTCTTAAACTCTTGAAAGAAAGAGCGAGTGGCTAAGATGTTAAAATACTCGTCGCCAATTATGTTTGTCTCTTCATCATGTTCCGCATCAAGATAACCTTGAGCTATCCATAATGTAACTAGTTTGTCTTTTTTTATATTATAGTCTTTTGGAAAGATAGCACAATATGAGAAGCATCTTTTTACTTTGGACGGCAAATCATTGTAACTCAACAGTAATGAGGACATTACACCTTTCTCAATTTCTTCTATTTTCCATAAATCACTATTTAAAATTCTTTTCCACTCTTCTTCAGTTTGTTTAGAGCGCATAAGACTACCTATTATCTTTGCTGTAAGAGGTAAACCTTTGCACTTGCCCGCAATTCTTCGCCCAATTTGTTCTAAATTTTCACGTTCCTCGATGGTCCGATCAAAAAATGCTATCCTATTAAACAACAACCAACATTCCTCTGCAGCCAATTCCTTAACGTGGATAATATCTGTGGAATTCATCATGGATGCAACTGACTCCTTACGTGTGGTAATTAAAACTTTACTTCCATGGAGACCATTCTTTAGACAACGGAAGAATGATTCCCATTTTATGTAATCTCCGTCCCACACGTCATCTAAGACAAGAAAAAATCTTTTTCCTATAATAGATTGAGATATAAGTTTAAGAAGAGATTGGAATTCGCCTAAACCTGAAGAAGAAACGCCTAAAGCTTCAACTATGGCTTTGGCAACCCTAAACTCCTCGAAAGTTTCTGATACACACACCCATAAAATTTTGTCAAACTTTCTATTCACCTCATCATTATTACAAGCTAGTTGTGCAAGAGCAGTTTTTCCTATGCCTCCCATACCAACAATTGAGATGATATGAAGGCCTTTTTGTTGCTCACTGCTCGCACACAACAGCTTGCTTATGAGTTCATTCTTCTCGCCTACTCTACCGCAAATCTCTTCCTCATCAATCAAGGAGGTGCTCTGAACTCGCCCTGGTCTCTCATGAGTAGTGTTACTCCCATTCTCAAAAAACTTAAACATATCTTTTTGAGTGACAATAGCATCGAGATTTTTATTGATTCCTTTGATCATGACAGCAATGTCATGACGTAGGATGATTTTTTCAAAACCAATACTAGAGGCAGGGAAGCAGGAACATACCTGCTTCTGAGGGGAATGAGCATTCTTCTTCATTTGCAATCTGCGCCGTGCAATAATCCACTCATCCAACACGTCTTCAATGACGTACGATACACCCTTGAGCCGACCCAGCCAAAGTCTGACGGACTTCTCCTTCACTTGTCTCTGTTCTGCATCATTGAGCACAGCATGAATTGTTTGAAGATGGCTTATAAGCTTTTCAACTTCTTGTTCAACCCCCTTAACTAGCTTCACCCGTTGTGTCACCTCTTCAGCAGAAAAGGAAATCAGCTGCTGTAAGAGAGGAGTAACGATGGCATCAACCATGGTATTGGTGAATAATTTGGGATGATCAAAGAAGAGAGAATTGAAATTGATGTTGCAAAACGCAACCAGCCTTTTGCGTTCCTTTTATATGCTGCATCTCTGCATCTGCAATAATGCAAAGGAGTCCCCACACGCTAAAGCTGATGCAATTGTAGGGAAGTTTCAAAGCTTACAGAAAATTAAGAAATAATTTTTGTTTGTAATGGATGCAAGCAATAATGCAAAGTAGTCCCCACACGCTAAAGCTGATGGGGAAATTAAGTGGATGTAAATGACATGCAATTGCTGGGAAGTTTCAAAGCTTATAGAAAATAAAAAAGTAATTTTTTTTTTTTTGTAATTGATGCAAATAATGAGTAATCTAACGAGAACAGTTGTAAACAACTCAGTTTTGTAATATAGTAAACCTTTGTTGTTTTTTTCATTTGTATTCATTTGTGGTGATGATTTATTTATTAATTTTCGTATGTGGTTGATTAATTATCTTTTTCATTTTCAAATCAAAATGTGATTATATTTTTCTTTTCACATCTTTGACTTTTGTTCATCAGCAATGATATCGAAACGTTCAAGGATTATTATTGATGTTTTCGAAAGCTTATTTGATTTGCTTGTAAAATTAGGGAAAAGCATATCTATAGCCCTTTGAAAAAATTAATAGATTTTTAAGTTACTTATAATAAGAAAACCTATTTTAGAGGCATTCCTTTAGTTAATAATTATTTCATCTTTAATTAATAATTACTTTATAATTAAAAATTTTTATATAAATTTTATATTTGATAACATTAATACTAAAGAGGTATAATTAATAATATTATCTAATCATTATTTCATTATTAATTTTTTTCAAAAAGATTAAATTCTTTATTTGTTTTAAAAAACTCTTTAATTCTTTAACATTATAAAATTTCTTACGCTTTTTCTATATAAAAAAAAATTATTACATTTATTAGCTCCCTTTTGAAATAAAAAAAATGGTTTCTTAAAATAATATTTCTAAAGGAATTAAAATTTATATCTTATTGACTACTTTTTATTTTTGAATTATCTTACTATCTTGTTGATTGTTTAATTGTTGATATTCAAGATATAATTAAAAATTGAATGAATTTTAAGCTCGTTTATTTTAACTGTTGAAACGGCTAAATATAAAGAGACTTTAAAAAAAGAAAATTACCTAAGAGCCCCAGTACACTAAGAGTAGTTGTTATTTTTAATCACTTCAGGTTATCCTGTATTGACTTGCATCAACTTTATGCCACAAATACTAATAAATAATAATTATAATAATAAAATTTAATTATAATAACAAGAATAATAATAATAATAACAACAAGAATAATAATATGAATATAAGATTTAATTAATAGCACATGTTAATATAATATAATTTAGCAAACTTTGACATTGACTTTGATTGTTTTGAACTTGATCAAGATATTATGTTTTGAAAATGCATTTTTTGCATATGCAATATATATAATACAAAGGAATCGCACTAGCTAAAGTTGTTGGCGACAATGGATGCAAATGAATAGGGCTAGCAATAAGCACACTTAGACCAGAATTTTTTAAGCCCAATTATTATTATTAGTTTATGACTAATAAGCTGAAGCCCGTTAAAAGTCTATTCAACAGACTTGAGTTTTTCATTAATTTTAAACAAATTTTTAATAAAATTTAAAAATGATTATTAAATTTATAATAGAATAATAGTCTAATACATAAAATATTAATAATATAATATAATAAATTATAAATACTAATAAAAAATATATATTAATCTAATTTTTTTAAATTTTTTCTTTTTCTTTTTAATTTTATTTATTTATAAATTAAAAAGTTTGAGATTCCTTCGCCCTTATTCAAGCCCGCTAAATGCAAATTGTTTACTTTTAAGCTCATATTCAAACTCAAATCATGCAAGTCGGGCCCAACCTTTTTACCAAGCCTATAAATGAATATGCAGTTAGAAGAATGTTAGCGTAAATTTTGTATGAAATGGATGTAAGTATTTCTTGTTTGTTCATTTTGTTGTGGTTATGATTTGTGAATGAATTTTCCTATATGTGTTAATTAATCATATTTTTTTTATTTTTAAATTATATGGATGAGAATATTTGAATCTATTGAATTACTCTATAAACCTGCAAAAATTTAAAAATTAAATTTTTAATTTTTAAACCTTGATTAAAGAGAACTCTTTTATTTTGTTATTTTCTAGATTTCAATCAATATAACTGATTCAATAAAAAAAATAAATATAATTTATCTTTTTCTTTCTCCTTCTTCGTTAGTGTCGATAGAATTTCTTTTGTACTATTAAACATACTTCTTCTTTTGTTTTCTGTTTGTCTCTTCATGCATTTTACTTTTCCCTTCCTAGCTATATGGCTATATATAAACTAGCTTTGAAAGAAAATAATAATAACCAGATGAAATCTCAACTAAAACTATCATTTAACAAATTTCTTCCGACGCGACGTGATTGATATCATTAAATTGGTTTATGAGTTACGCCAAGATTTATATAACTAATTAATTACAAATGCAATACCAGTAGCCTAAGAGGCAAGAAGAAGTGTCTTTGCCAAGGACAATTGAGGAGGGTTCACACCAGCTTGGAAAGCCAACGTAGCAATCAGTGATGCCACCACCATTTAAGGCATTTCGCATTTTGCTCTAATCTTTTAAAAAGAAAATGGCAGTAAATTGATCATTTTATAATCTTGCAACTAAATTAAAGATTGCCATTTTAGTTGGGGTAAATCAAAATATACCCAAATATAAATGTTCGTTAAAATAACGAGTGCCTATAACATGATTTGAATTTGATTTTTAAACTTGAAACTTGAAAAGCAAGCCAAAATTGACCTTCTGAAGTAACTCTTGCTTGCTACAAATTATTGGGAACAGGTGGAGATAATTTCATTCATTAGAAAAAAACCTCTTAAGATCGTGATTGATTTGAACTTGAAGATTTTTCACCTGTAAGCATATTTATTTCTTTCGCAGCACAAACAAATTATGTACTTTATAAATGTAAATGAAACAGTACCTCAATTTGTTTACCTGCAACTGCAAGGTGCAAGATAGTCATGCCATGATCATCCTTAGCATTCAAAAATTGAGAATCATCCATATTATCCAACAAAAATTTCAGTATTTACAGCTGATTGTGTTTCGCACACAGATGTAAGATGGTCTCACCCCAAATCCTGGTGGCTGAAGCAGCAAGCGGTCTGGTTCCGAACAACTCTTCCAAGACATTAGTCCGTCCTTTCATGGCTAGAGCTATCAAATCCTCAAAACTCTCAAACTGCAGCCAAATGCAACTGCACAAAATTAAAGGACAGAGAAGCTAACACCAACCCAACAATTAATCATCAAAAATTGAACTGCAAATCAAGTTAAAACGAGAGAACGATGGAGAATTGGTCAATAAGCATTTTTGACTTCTCACCTTTGCTCATCATTATCTATACTATATATCTATGAATTCACTGCCAACTGATTCCTGGGAATGGTTTCGTATTTCCAAATGAAAGCATGAATTCACAAAAACAGATGGAAATAAAATTTCTTGGATTAGATAAATTATCCAAAACATGTACTCTGTCAAGGCGAGAAAACGAGAATTACCTAAATCATGATGACAAGTACTCTGTAGCAACCCGTTCAATAATAAGCTTCTCTTTTACACATCCTGCTCCACTGTCTGCATCATATGAGACATTCAGCTGAGTTTAAATAAGCAAGAGATCGCTGAGCTTTGTTTCTGTGTTGGGCTTGAATGCAAAATGAAATAGATGTCAGTAGAAATGAAATTTAATGAAATAAATAAATCAGCTAGCCAATACATGCATGTACTATGCAGAAGAAAGTGAACAGAAATTACCTGAATCATGGCATCTAATCGCTGTACATTCTCATCCCTGCTTGAATTTGCTGCATCAAATGACACATTCAGCTAAAAAGTAATCGGTGTCCTGCTTCAGAATTAACGTAGACTTGTGAATCAGGTAATGGTTCAAACATGTCAATTGTTTACTGCTTTTGACAAGCTGAGCCACCACAGCGTTGTTCATTTATTTACACTTAAATAAAATAGTACAAAATGTTGCGTATTCTTTATAGAAAAATTGATTCAAAATGCTTAATGGTTCTTATTGGATGATAAATTACAACAGAGCAAGAGATGAAATTACCTGAGGCCACATCAAGTCACCTATATGTTGATGATTGGAATGTGAGAAATCTTAGGCCAGTATTCAGGATATGACATCCCCACGAAATACAGAATTCTTTCAATGTCGTCCTTTGATGAAAGTGATAGGACAGTGCCTTTAATTTATTCAATTTGAAATTGACAAGTCAGAAAGACATGGCATGATGAAGGCGTTTCCCATTCCTGTAAATCCCATTCCATAATCCCACTCTTCCAATTCCTCCATATAATTAATCATAAGTGCTGTCAATTGATGATGAAGAAGATGAGTTATTATCACTTTAGTTCATTTCCAACCCTTTTCACACTCTTAAAGCATCTTGAAGCTTTGTCCTTATCAGACAGTGCGAGCAACTTTAACTTAGGTCAAGTGTTCCCTACACGTACACGCATATAATATACACATTAATACGAACAAACACAAATTATATAAAATAATGTACTAGCTAGCTAAAATCAAGGGCAAGCAGATCGAATATATATACAACTATATTTAGGGGGTAATATATAGTTAAAGTTTTTCCACTAGACCTTATTATAAGCCATCCAATGACTCTTTTATTATTTAATTTGTCTATCCGTGGAATCTTCCCACTCATTAGGACTTCACATGCTCCTGTTTTAGTTAGTAAATTAAGTAAAGGTTTTCCTATATAAACACTCTCATTGTACTAGTTGTTAATTCACAAACTTGCTTCTTAATCCAATTCATTGTATTAGTAGTTAGCAAATTAATTAACGTCCGCAACTCGAGTCTTGTTGCCCTCTTATTAACTTGCCTTTTCTAGTGGAAGAGAGATTTATAACAGAGAGAGGAAGCAAAGAAATGGACGCGCTGAGGCGTGACCATCGTCAAAGGTTTCTTTTCTCTTCTCTCAATTATTTATAAATAATTTACTTTAATTTTAATAATATCCTTTTGGTTTCATTACAAAATTTGGGTTTCAAGTGGAAAAATAAATGCATTAATTCATAATAGAGAAAAGAACCTTTTTGCAGGTCATACACTGTGATTAATATGTTCAGCAATGCAACCCATATACATCCACCAACTATTATTGGGTGAGCATCTACTTTCATTCTATAATTTAAATTATTTTCACTACTATTGTTTATAATATCCTTTGGCTATTATACACATAATAGTGAAAATAATTTAAATTATAGTGAAATTATTTTCACTATTAGACTTACAGACTTATTTTATAATATCCATAATTTGAGTGAATTTAAATTATTTTCACTATTATATATTTAAGGGAAAGAAATAAAAAGTTAAGCTTTACATTAGTGTAAGAATGTCTATAGATCTTATTTGTATATACGGAACACTTGTAATATCAAGTTTCATATTTCATATAACACCAAACTTATGCAAATTAAGGCGGGGGGTGGTCGGGGTTGGGTTTGACTAGTACATAGCTTTGTGATCCAAGCTTTGAACAATAGGCATAGACGATATTTATAACAAATAATATCACATATTCCTTATCATTTATATTACTTCGATGTAAAACTTTAATATACAAATTAAGTAATTATATCTTATTTTGATGGTTTTGCAGTGTTCAAAATTTCTCATCATCATCGGCACCATACCACACGCTCTTCGTATTTCTAATTCCGTTGCTTGTCGGAGTTATTGAAATTAATAATGTTCAAGACAAAAAGAAAGACTTGATCGAAACATACCCGATGAATATGTGCTCATTTCTATTGGCTCTAGTCATATACACCTTTGCATATTTAGCTTCCATGAAATCGAAGCTTCAAATATTCAAGAGAATTGCTGTGATATCAGGATCTCTTTGTTCGGTCTCATTGGTCTCCATTATTCTGCCACACCCATATGGACATTTTGGGTTAATTATGTGGGCTTTTGTTCTTCTTCTTATTGCTTACAGCAAGAGGCCTCATAAGAAGATTTGGCAATTTTGGAATAGATTTGCAGGAAACAACCAACAATTATTGCCGATGTAAGACTCTTTGGGATTATAGTTTAAAAAAGTTATAGGATTAAAGTATTCAATAAATATTCACAATAAAAAATTTGATTTTCTAACATGATTTTTTAATGATATTTGTAGGTTTTGTCATAAAATAGTATTTATTGTGATGAATTTTTAAAATTGTAGCCAATAATCTCGTCCTATCTCATGTTATATTTTGTAACTAATAATATTTGTTTTAAGATCCATTAATTGGTCACCTAATTAAATGTTTTGTGACAAACATAAAAGGAAGCTCTCAGACCAAAACAGGTAGTGTACAGGGTACAGGCTATTCATTTTTCATGATTTATCACGTATGTACAAAATACAAATAAAAATACAATACTTCAAAAATAGAACAATGAAAAAAAATTACCATTTGGCTGCGGACTGAGGAGTATATACTGTTGGTGATCAATTTTTCTTTTTCCCCCATGTCCTGGTAATACATTGATACCATAAATCAATAAACCACCTTTATTAAGGTAAATACATAAATAAATTAAGCCTCTTTTTTTTTTTTTAAACAAGAAAACTTGTTTGTCAAACACTAGAAGTGAAATTAGGATTTTTTTTATAGAGAGGGACCATGTCAATTAATTAGTACACGCAATATATAAAGATTTAATTTGTTTGAAGCTTCGATTTTTATATGCACCAATAAGAGAGTGACGCGTGCTTTGAATTGCCAGGAGAAAGTCAAAACCTACCCATCTAAAAAGATTAGGGATGGCAATGGGCCGGGCCGGGATAGGGCTTGGCCAAGCCCGAGCCCGAGCCCGACATTACAACCATAAGTCCGAATTCTATAAAAGCCCGAATGTTTAAAATTAAGGCCGGGCTCGGGCTTTATCCGAGCCCAATCAATTTTTTTTTAATATTTAAACAATTATAATTTAAAATATCATAATATATTAATATTTAAAAACTTTAAAACCTTATTAAAATAACATAAATATAAAAATTATTCTAATCAACATGTTTACCATAAATTATATAAATAATTAAATACAAACAAAAATTAGATCTAATTCAAATAAAAACACAATTTAATTCAATAATCCAACTAAAGAGTTCATTAATTTAACAAATAAATAAAAATACATAATTCAATTACACAATTTAAACAAGAAGTTCTTTAGTTTAAAATGACAATTCACAATCCAACATGAAGAAAAAAAATTACTCCAATATTTATGGACATACGTTTATTTTTTTTAAAGTTAGAGCAGTTGGACGAGTAGGCTATATAAAGCTCGAGCCCAGCCCGAATTTAAAGAGCTTGACATGTATAAGCTCGAGCCGAGCCCTAAATTGAGCCCAAGCCCTAAAAATAAGTAGACTAATCAGTAAAATCGGTAGGACTTTTTGCCATCCCTAAAAAGACCAATAATAATGAGGCCCAGTCCGTTATTATTCCTTCGGTATTATTGAAGGTTTCTTTAGATTTAGCTTGCGTTTGTGGTTTAAATTTAAAAAGTTATTTATTCAAAATTTTTATTAAAATTTTGTAAAAGTAGTTTATTTTATAATTTTTTATTTTAACATTATTTTTTAAAAATAGGTGTGAGATTATTTTTTATAAGTAACTTATCAAATAAGTCATTATATTTTTTTAAATAATTATATCTTATTTTTAAATAAGTAACTTTAATATCTTAACAAAAAAATAATTATATCTTATTTTTTTCATAAATCTTAATATACAAATTATTAGATATCATATTATCATTAAAATTAAATTATCTCCACAACTACTATATATTATTTCTAATATAAATTTAATGTGAATGTAATAAGTATTATTTTTTATTTTATTTGAATTCATTAAAATTTATTTAATTAAGTTTTTTCACCTTATGTAATTTTATGTATTAAAAAAATATTTCTAAATAATTTATTAAACATACTCCAAAAATAAAAGGTAATTTAAATTTATTTTGGTCATTGTATAATAAAACAACATTTTCGTAATAAAATTTATCAAATGCATTTACTCTGCTTTTCAAACTTACAAGCAACACAATTTATCAAATACCAAACTATTTTTTAATAATAATTATTTTATTTACACAGTAAAAGCAGCATATTTAAAAATTCTAAATCCCTAGTTCATAATCTTTGGATGGCTATGAACTCTTTTATTTATTACGTGGTACACCCTACACCTTCCACGTCCATTAAAAAAAAAAAAGTAAAAATTTTAATTTTTAAATAACGCTTTTTTGAAGGCGCCCTGTGACAAAACTCCCAACTCCATTCACATACGTTCTTGTTTCAAAGATTCTTTGATGCCATCACCTAAAGCGCTTAACTCTAGACCATTAGGTTGATTCATTGATATATTTAACAGGCATTAGTAACATTAGTTAGACGCACCAAAAACATTCACCTGGTAGACCTAATATAGTCCAGCGAAAGAAACTATTGATCCATCTTTATTATATTCTTTATAAAAATTTTTCTTCCATCTCTCTATTTTTTTTTTCTTTCTTTTTTATATGCTCACTCTTTTATCTATACTTCTCCATGTCTAATTATAATTGAATTTGTTTTTGAAGTAGATTGTAGTTAAAGTTATATAAACTAACGTTAATTCATAAGTCTGCCCATTTTCTAAAAATTTTGCAAGTTACTTTATTAATATGCATTGATGTTTTCCAAAAGTAGTGACTGATTGTAAGCATATGTGTTGTTTAGTGCTCCATATTTTAAGAAGGTTCCATAATTTAAGAAGCTTAGGCATTATACATACATACATATATATTAATAATTTTTTAAGTTACTTATAATAGGAGAGCTTGTTTTGCAGGTGCTTTTTATTTAAATTGATTGAATTTTAAGTTTTTTTTTATATTTATTTGAGTGTTGAAACTGTTGAATATAATGAGATCTCATGAAAATAATTTGCATACACTAGAGTTGGATCTAAATAATGTAGGGGTGGGTTTAATTATTGGCGAGCAGAACAGTTGCCTAAGGCTGTAAATTTTGGGAATGCCTCTTTTTTTAATATTTATTTAATAATTATGTAATTAATAAAAGTAATTATTTTTTTTGTAAAATAATTAAAATAAATATAATAATTTATATCTGAAGAATTATTTTGTAGATAAAATTTAAAAATCAAATTTGTTTCTTTTTTAAACATTGATTAAGGAGAACTCTTTTATTTTGTTATTTTGTTATTTTCTCGTTCCTCGTTTATGTCGATAGAATTTCTTATGTACTATTAAACATACTTTTTCCTTTGTTTTCTGTTTGTGTCTCTTGATGCATTTTACTTTTTCCTTCCTGTAAACTCCAGCTTTGAAAATAATAATAATAATAATAATAATCACCAGATGAAACTAATATTTCCTAGATATATATTTTGTTGTGTACATCTAAACAACATTATGAAATTATAATCAGTCACTTTGACAGACTTTTCTTCGTAATTATCAAAAGCGTTTCTAAAAATAGTGGCCAAAATTTAAAAAAAAAAAAAATTTCGCGGATGAAATTTTTTGGATATATGGATGACTCACTACTGGTGGCTCTTCTTCTTTTTCTTTATCTAATTCTTTTTCATTTTTATCTACTGCACTTTCTTCTCCCTCTTTTTCTTCTTCAGCTTCTTCTTCCTCTGACTTCTCTTCATTTTTGATTCTTCATCAGTCTCTTCTTCCTCACTTTCTTTTACTGCCCTTTCTACTAGAGCAGTTGCTGCTGTTTTATGAAAATTGAATTTTTAAAACAGAGACTCAGGGAAATCTGGATTCTTGCTCTTCATATAAATTACAAGCTGGTGTTTCTCAACTTCTAAATGCAGCAAGTAGGCCCAAAGCCTTTGATTTTCTTCTTTTTGATCTTCTTTCAGAACATTCAAGCTATTATTCAACTCTTACAAAATCTTATCAAATGCAATAGTATTCATTTGTTTACTACAGCTGGATGTTCTAGGGTTTCTGCAGTAGTTAACTCTTTAGTAAGTTTCTCTACTGTTCTTAAAATGAGTGCCTCCTCATTTTAACCCTCTTATCATTTTCTCTAAATTTAAATTTAAAAGCCTCACATATGCGAGTGATAAGTGAGGGGAACAATAAGGAAATAAATTTTTATTTCTTGATGGCATAATCTCTAATTTCTTGTTCTATGACTTTCCCAACATCAGTTGTTAACCATTTCACAATAATATAAAAATATAAGAGCCTATCCTGTGACACTGTGGTGGTGTGTGTAGTGGGCAGTAAGCATAAGCCTAGAGTTCAAAAATGTTAGCCAAAAATTAGCAATATGCTTCAAGTCCGTCCTATTAACTATCCTAGCTTCTTCATTCATCCACTCCATCCCTTTTATAATTAGGGTTTTGAGTATATTCATAATCAACGATAGGGGCAAATCATAGAAAAATTCATTACTCTAGAATCTAAGGGGACTTGAACTTGCCTTACTGAGATGGTGTGTTAGTTTTACTATAACATGTTGGAGTAGAACTCCATGACAATTAGAAGCACTAGGTTTTGGGGGAGTGAACAAAAATTAACCCAACCCTCTTTGCTACAGTCGTGAAGATAGTGTTGATTACAGCA
Organism: Murraya koenigii; assembly: GCA_025617385.1. Taxonomy (NCBI): domain Eukaryota; kingdom Viridiplantae; phylum Streptophyta; class Magnoliopsida; order Sapindales; family Rutaceae; genus Murraya; species Murraya koenigii. The sequence continues at coordinate 9,264,227 of CM046812.1, forward strand.
GTGGGCTATTTAGGGAACTAAAAACCTTTCTCTTCCAAAATTTTACGAGGCTTAATGATCTCCTCGTATGTTTTTCATCTTTGTAACTGCAAAATCGATCTGGATTTCTCAATCTTCCAAAGTTGCCTTAACTTTCAGCATTGCTATTGTACTATAAAGAGTTTATTAGTATGAGACATTGGAAATTTTATAGAGAAATTGTGTGTTATTGTAGAAGTTAAAGTTGCTGAAGAAAGATTGATAGTGAATGGTTTAATAGTGGCAGCCTCGATTTATAGAGGAATGGGAAGCAAAGAGGGAAAGATTTGGTTTGCTGAGAGTCAGGGATTAATTTCAACCCTCTTTGAATTCAAAAGTGTTATTTTATTGTGTCAGCATGATAGTCAGCAACAGTAAAATTTTTATTTTACCGTTCAAAACTATCAGTAGGCTTTTACTGACATGTTTGCTGTAACATTAGATGAATTACTATAACATAAATGTTAAGTGCATATTTCATTTGAAAACCAGCCTTCTTTTTGAATACTGCAGGTGATGCTGCAGTATTTCTTTAATATTGTCCAGTTTTTTCCCCATTCAAGTTTTGTATTCAGATTTTCCACTCTTAATTTCTGATCTATGACAATGAAACAACAGAAAAAAGTTAGTTGTATATATTAAAACAATATCGAAAAATATTAAATAACAAATATTGAATTAAAGTATTTAAAAAAATCTTTGAAATCACTTCCCTCATTGGGTTGCCTCCCAAATCAGTACTTGATTTTAAGTCTTTCAGCCTGACCTTTTTTGTTTGCTCAAACTAGATTCTTCAAGAATAGATCTTCTTTTGAGTTGTTCACATTAACTCCTATATAGTGCTCCACTCTTTGCCCATTAAACTTGAATTTTTGGCCTGTCCTTTCATCTTGAAGGTTGATAATTTCACAAGGATAAACATTAATGAGTTTGAAAGGTCCTGACCATCTAAACTTTAACTTTCCATGAAAAAACTTTCAATCTCGAGTTATAAAGCAATACATGTTAGCTTGGAATGATTTTTTGTTGTTGGATTTGCTTATCATACAATTGTTTTGTACTCTCCTTGTAGATTCTTGCATTTTTATAGGAAAATAACCTCGCTCCTCTAGTTCACAAAGTTGTAGCATCCTCTGCTCTACTGTAGCATTAGTATTCATGTTAAGTTGTTTAACTGCCAAATATGTTTTATGCTCCAACTCTACTGGCAAATGACAACTTTTGCTATAAACAATTTTGTATGGAGACATGTCAAATGGTGTCTTGTAAGCAGTTATGTAAACCTATAAGAAATCATTTAGTCTAGTGTGTCAATCTTTTCTATTAGGATTCACCACTTTCTCTAGAATCCTCTTAATCTCCTTATTTGACAATTATGTATAACCACTTGTTTGTGGATGATATGTTATAGCAACATTATACTTGATCTCATACTTAGCAAATGCCACAACAAACATTCCGTTCCAAAAATGAGTTCCTTCATCATTGATGATGGCTTTGAGAGTGCTAAATCTTGTAAAAATATTCTTTTGAAAGAATTTTACTACTGCTTTGGCATTATTTATTGACAATGCTACAGCTTCTACCTATTTTGACACATAGTCTATAAAAACTAAGATGTATAAGTTTCCAATAGATGGTGAGAATGGTCCCATAAAATCTATCAATTTTAACTCCCAAAATATTAGTCAGTGGCATTTCATGCTTTTGAAAAATGTTTCTTAATCTTTGACGTCTGTCATAATATTTAACAAACTAATAAGCATATCTAAAAATAGAGGGTCAATAATAATTTGATTGAAGAATTTTGCTACTATTATGTGTCCTTTAAAGTATCCACAATATGTTGCAACATGACTAGACTGCAGAAGACTCGAAATCTCTTAATCAGGAATACATTTTCTAATCACATGATCTAAGTATATCTTGTACAAGTAAGGCTCATTCTGTTGATAGCTTCAAACATTATGAAGAAACCTCTTATTCTGCCAGTAGCTCAAATCAAGTAGTAGTAATTTACTTACCAGATAATTAGTAAAATCTGCATATTAGAGAAATTTAGATTGCTACAACATCTGTGCATGCTTGAACATTAACAACTGCTTATCAAGAAATGTTTCTGTGATGTCCTACTTAATCAAGTGCTTGCACCTACTTCAAGCTTTGAAAGGTGATTTGCTACTTGATTATTAATAACTTTTCTATCCTGGATTTCTATGTTAAACTATCGTAGTAAGAGAATCCACCTTATCAACCTTGGTTTAACATTATTCTTTGAAATCAAATACTTTATGGCTGAGTGATCTATGTATACAGTCACTTTAGTGCTAACCAAATAGTATTTGAATTTGTAAAATGTAAAAATAATTGCCAACAACTCTTTTTTAGTAGTGGTGTAGCTGAGTTGTTCATCAGCTGGGGTCTTACTTGCATGATAAATAGAATGGAAAATCTTGCCTTTCATTTGCCATATCACTACTCCAACATAATCATCACTAGCATCACACATCAACTCAAAAGGAATACTCTAATCAAATGCTACAACAATAGATACTTTAACAAGAGCTCTCTTTAATTCAATAAAGGCCTTCAAACAATCTTCATCAAACTTAAATAGCCTGTCATGCTCCAGCAACATGTATAAAGATTTTGATATTTTGGAGAAATCCTCAATAAGCTTTCTATAGAATCTAGTATGTCCTAAGAAACTCCTTATGCCCTTGACTGAAGTGTGTGGTGGAAGTGATTTATCCACTTCTATCCCCTTTCTAAAGATCCTATTACCTAGGACTATCCCTTCTTGTACTATGAAATGGCACTTTTCCAAATTCACTATTAAGTTTGTCTTTTCACTTTTTGTTAACATATTTTTTAGATTATACAAATAGTCATCAAATGATTCCCAAAAAATTAAAAACTCATCCATAAATATCTCAAGTGTTTGCTCAACCATATCTAAAAAAAAGAACAGCATACACCTCTATAAAATTTTTAGAGCATTGCACATACTAAATAGAATCCTTCTGAAGGCAAAAGTTCCATAAGGCAAGTGAATGTTGTTTTCTTCCGGTCTTCCAATGCTATAATAATTTATTTATAGCCTAAATATTCATCCAAGAAATAATAATACTCTTTTCCAACAAGTCTATCCAGCATATGATTTATGAAAGGCAATAGAAAGTGATCCTTGTTTGTAGCCTTATTTAGTTTTCTATAATCCATGTTGACCTTTTATCTAGTTACTGTTCTCATATAATAAGTACATATTTTTCATTCCTCTTTCTTTAGAACATATTGCATTGGGCTTACCAATGAACTATCTTAAATTAGGTAGATGATTCTAGCATCTAACTATTTGATGATCTCTTTCTTCATAACTTCCTTTATGATAGGATTTAATCTTCTTTATTGCTCTACAGAGTTGTTGTAGCAATCTTTCAACATAATATTGTGCATGCATATGGAGGGGCTGATCCTTTGATATTTATCATGATCCAACTAATGACCTTCTTATAGTTCCTCAATACAACCACTAAGCTATTTTTTTCTGCATTGAAAGAAGATGAAATGATTACATGAAGTGTATCATGGTTACCAAGATAAACATATTTTAAATGTGAAGGTAAATGTTTTAATTCTAAAATAAGAGGTACATCCATTACCTTTCTACTCAACAGGAATAAAAACTACAGCTCTTTTAAAGTTCATTCACACAAATCTTCGGGGGTCCAACACACATTCCTTCATTACAATGTTATAGATATTATATTAGTATTATGGATGATTATAGTAGATACTGCTGGATATTCCCTTTAACTCTCAAATCAAAAGCATTAACTACTTTCAAATACTTCAAAACCTTGGTTGAAAAATAATTTAATTATCCTTTAAGGTCACTACAGTCATATTAAGGGGATGAATATAGAAGCTTTGAGCATTTTCTTAGAAAAGAAGGAATAGGTTTTAGACATAGTTGTTCTCATACACATCATCAAAATGGAGCAGTAGAAATGAAGCATAGACATATTGTAGAAATTGGACTAACCTTACTTGCTCAAGCAAAATGCATTTATCATTTTGGAGGGAATAATTCCATACATCCTTTTTTCTTATAAATAGGTTACCAAAACCCATATTACATAACACATCCCCTTACACCAAGGCAGAAAACCTGACTATCAATTCCTTAAAAAATTTGGTTGTTCTCACTTTCTTTTCTTAAGACCGTATACTAAGCACAAACTCAATTTTTCATACACAAAAATGTTTAATGATTGGCTATAGCCCCATTATAAGGGTTATAAATGTCTTAATTCAGTTGACAAAGTTTACATTGCTAGACATGTAAGGTTTAATGAATCTGAATTTCCATATTCAGAACTCTTTCCTTTGTCAAAATTTTATTAAAGTCTGTCCTCAGATTAACCAAATACAAATTCTGGTCCATTTCTTTCTTCCATCATATCTCTTGAAGATAGTAGCTGTATGCAACCTTTGGTTAATCCTAATGCTCAAAGTGAAAGACTTGATTCAGATAATTCTCACATTCTCTCCATACAACACTCTTTACATATCTTACCTTCACACCCCGAACATACTCAATCATCCTCAACACAACAACTACAAATATCACCAGACCAACCAACATCAAAACCAACACCATTATCACCCCAACTCACTCAAAATGTCTATCAGATGATTACCAGATCAAAAGCTAGTGTGTTTATCGTCAATATTTATCTCATATCTGCAAACTGACCAAAGCTCTTTATGGTCTTAAACAAACTCCAAGAGCATGGTATGAAATATTGAAATCTTATTTAATTCAATGAGGATTTTCAATATCAAAATCTGATACTTCATTGTTTATTCTTCCCAAAGTAGAGGATATAATTGTTGTTTTGATTTATGTGGGTGACATCTTAATCATTGCCTTAAAAGATCTTAGAGACTTTAATTACTTCCTTGGTCTTGAGTCTCAATTACTTCATTGGTCTTGAGATAACACTATCTATTAAGGGATTGAATTAATCTTAGACAAAATATATAGGAGATATCCTTAAGAAGGTTCAAATGATACAGAGCAAAGGCTGTCAAACACCAATGAGCTCCATTGAAAAACTAGTCAAAGACAAGGGTGCATCTTTTGAAAATCTTTCCCTCTATAGAAATGTTGTAGGTTCATTGCAGTATTTCACATTAACCAGACCTGAGATTGCCTTTGCAGTGAATAAATTAAGTCAATTTCTTGTTAATCCATCCATGTTTCACTAGCAGCCCTACAAAAGAATATTGAGGTACTTACAGTGCACAGTTGATTTTAGTTTTTAGTTCTATGCTTCTGGCTTTCTTCTCCTCATAGCTTTCTCAGATGCTAATTGGGGCTGGGATTTGGATGATAGAAAGTCAGTAGGGGGATGTTTCATTTACTTGAGAAACAATTTAGTCTCATGGTCCTCTAAGAAACAACCTATAATTTCCAAAAGTACAGTAGAATTTGAATATAGACCATTGGCCTTGGCAACTTCTGAAAGTTTATGGATCACTTACTTGCTAAAAGAATTAAAAGTGTTCTTGCAACAAATTCCAGTAATTAACTGTGATAACAAGAGTGCAAAGGCATTGGCCAGCAATTCTAAGTGTCACTCCAGAACAAAACATATTGACGTAGACTTACATTTTATCCGAGATCAGATAGCACAAAAGGAGCTTCAGATTAGTCATGTTCCCAGCTATGATCAAGTGGTAGAAAGTCCCACTGAGCCTCGGCTTTTGATCAATTTCATTATCTAAAATCCAAGCTCAATGTGCTTCTTAGACCTTGAGCTTGAGGAGGGTTGTCAAGATAATAGTTAGTTAACTGATTTGAAAAGGTTGTTAGCATTTATTTGTTAAGCATTAGTGAGCCTTAGCCTTTAGTTTTCAATGTTATAATTAGTTAAGAAAAGTTTGTTATTATGCTGACACGGCAGCTGAGCTGGCAAGTTAGTCATAGTCAGTAGCTTGTATCTGCAGCATGTGTAACAGAGTAAAGAAGCTTCCAAATCATTGTATATATGTCGGTGTAACTGAGCAAATCATTTTTTAGCTTAATCAAGAATTAAAATCAATTATTGATTCTCTGATTTTTCCTCTCATTTTCTCAGCAAACAAACAAATCTTAACTATAATAGAGAGAGAAAGCAAAGAAATGGAAATGCCGAAGCATGACCGCTGTCAAAGGTTTATCTTATCTTCCCTCAATTATTTATAAATAATTTGCTTTAATTTCAATAATATCATTTTGATTTCATTATAAAATTTGTTTAAATGGAGAGATAAATGTATTAATTCAAAATAGAGAATATTACTTTTTGCAGTTCATGCACTATGATTAATATGTCCAGCAATGTAACCCATATACATCCACCAACTACTGTCAAGTAAGCATTACTTTCATTCTATAATTTAAATTATTTTCACTATTATTGTTTATTATTATCTATAATTTAAATTATTTTCACTATTATTGTTTATTATTATCTATAATTTAAATTACTTTCACTATTATTGTTTATGATATCGTTTGACTATTATACACATAATAGTGAAAATAATTTAAATTTAGTGAAATTATTTTCTCTATTATATATTAAGGAAACAAACAAGAAGTTAAGCTTTACGTTAGTGCAATAGCATTCATAGGTCTTATTTGCATATACGGAACACCATTATATAAAGTTTCATATCAGATCAAAATTATATGAATTAAGACGGGATGGTCTGGGCTGGGCTTAGCACGTACAGAGCCATAGCTCTGTCGTCGAGGCTTTGAGCCATAGCCATTTGATGATATTTATAACAGATGATATCACATTTTCCTCATCATTTATATTCCTTTGATGTAAAACTGTAATATGCAAATGACGTAATTGTTGATGCTGTTTTCCCGTGTCCCTTCAAATTGTGTCAAGAATCTTCTGCTCGCGGCTATCTCGAGCTCGAGCAGGACTACCTTCCAATTCCAGTTCCTCTGTCTTTGCCAGAATGGGAGTCTCCCAGATCTGTACTCACAGAAAACAGGGTAAGGGGTCCCCGGATGTTGTTCCGGCGAAAATCCTTCGACGCTCAAGTCAGTAATCGGATTAGAGAGACCGGAAGAATGGGAAGGGTATTTTTTGCCTTCCTCTCTGAATAATAGAATTTTTGGAGAATCAGTGTAAAGGGAAGTAAGGATAGGAGGAACCTGTGTGAATTTTCGGAACCTCTGCAATTTACCTGTCCCTTTCCTTTTATTTTCTATTTTTCCCGCCCTTTCTTTCCTGGATCATCCGTTCTGCGTTAGTGGTGTCTAGGTCCCTCTAACAGTCGGGATTAGCGTAATATTCCCTGGAGATGCGCGGCTGTCTTGTTAACATGGTTCACATGGCCAGATCATCATGTCGGGCATGCGCGCAAGGAATGATGACACCGTGGGGGCATATGCCGGCCATTGGCAACAGTACCGCCACCATACCATGTGGGACCTTGATCAGACATCGAAAGGTGTGCGGGATTCTAAGAAAACTGGTCGGACTGTCCTGAGCCGGGTCTCGTGTTCCATTTGTTCTATGATTGGCGTGGCCCAGTTGTGCTCGAGGACTTGACTGCAGCGAGCGAAAGGAGAGCTCGGATCTCGATCAGCCTTCGAGCTCCTCGTCCTTGTCCAGCCTTGACCGGGCCTAATGACCTCGAGCAGGCAAGAGAGCTCGGAGCTCGGACGACTCTGAATTCCTCGACCTTGACCAACTTTGACGTCTAGTGAGGTTGTCTTCGTGCAGGCGGTCAGGACTTCTGCTCGAGCTGGATTGACCCCGGGGTATTTTGTTCAAGCTGGAAGGGCCTCGAGGAGACCTGCTCGATATTACCCAAACACCAGTTCCCCAGTTTCTAGTCTTTGGAGTGAAACGAGATAAGACTGGAAACTTATTAGTGATGGGCCGACTTCCCGGCCTTTTCCACTTCCCCCACGATTCCCAGCTGTCTTCCGCTTCCATCATTTCGCATTTAATACGGGACACGTGGATGGATCCTGGCCATGCATTCAAATTTGAAGGGACGTTACTTGAATGGTCGCGCCCCTTGATCTATGTGCCGTCTGTTGAAGAGACGCACCTTTCCCCTTTCTTTTAAAAACCCTTGATTTCTTCATTGTACTTTCTATTGCTCATTTTTACTCAAACCCGAAATTTTCTTGCAAGTGTTTCTTCGTCTTCCTCTTCCGTGTCAAAGCGATTTCTGGCCGTGTAAACCTTTCTCTGTGTTCAGGTACAAACCCTTCTTCTTTTTTTTCTCACCAGTTCTGTTCTTCCTTCTTCCGGGTTTTTTGATTCTATTTGGGTAGATTATACTTTAGGAAAAATGTCTAATACCCAGCAAGCCTGTAGGATGTCCCCCGAGGAATCTTCCTCTTCTAGTGAAGTAGAGCCCCTTAGTGTAGTTCCAGTGAGGGATTCTAGTTTGGAAGGGGCATTGCCCGCGGCGAAGGCCCAGCCGCATCAGGAGGAGAGGGCTAGCCAAAGGTCAGAGGGTATGGGGTACGCCATTGACCAAATGAGGTGTGAAACCACCCATTTAGATTTGAATAAGCTTAGACATTCCTACCATATACCCGATAGTGTGGATTTACAGTTATCGGGTAGGGGTGATATCCCCAACCGTCCCCCTCTAGGGTATACGACCTTCCATCTGGAATGCTTCAAATGGGAGGTCAGGCTGCCTCTCCAGCCTTATTTTGCCCGGGTTTTGTCCAGATTTCGTCTGGCCCTGGGGCAGTTGAACCCGAATGGGTGGAGGGTCCTTTCCGGACTTTTTGTGTCGTGGAAATGATGCAATTTGGGTGAACCCTCGGTAGGGGAAATAAAGCACCTTTATCAGCTGAAGTTCAGCCCGAAGGATGTTGCTTGGTACTACCTTACCTCCAGCCTGAAGGGTAAAAAGCCCATCACTGATCTCCCAACTTCTGGTGGCAACTGGAAGAGCAAATTCTTCTTCGTTGGGGGGGAGGGGGGGGAAAGGGGGCACGTTGCACCTCTCACCGAGGGGATCCCTCCGGTTCCACGGCATTTTTGCACTCCAGGTTGTTTATTTGTCCAATGAATTCTCATTTTAGTTCTTCAGCTCGTATATGTTCTCATTATTCTGCCTTGATTGTTTTTTTGCAGTTTCTTGGGGTGCTTCTTACAGAATTGGGGAAGAGCTTCGAGCACACGTAAAGACTGCACTTGACAACGCGAGCTCGTGCAGGGAGCTGCTTACACCCCAAAATTTTTTGGAGTTTGGTATGGTGCCAGGGGAAGACATGAGGGGGGTGCTCGAGATGATGCATAGGCGTGTAGGGACTGCCGGAGGCGCGAGCACCTCGAAGAGACCCCGAGCTGAAATAGATGCTCCACCTCCACCTGCTCGAACTTCCCCTTCTGCTCAGCAGGTAGAACGAGCAGAAGAAGGTCCTTCACGCAGGCGTCAGAGGACTGCGACCTCAGCTCGCCCTCGACCCGAAAGTGTGCAGGAGTAGGGTCTGCCTAGCCGCGCCGAGCCCTACCTGAGGAGCTTTACCGGGGAGATGGACGACAGATTCCTGGATGGGCTAGAGTCCTATGATGCTGACGAGCTGTTTAGTGCTCTCCAGCGCCTCTCCTCCCGAGCTTCAGCTGCTGTGACCAGGCTCAAGGCCAAGATCCAAGACTCTTAGGAGGAACTTCGAGCAGAGATTCGGAGCTTGGAGCAGACTATTGGTCAGTTGAAAGAGGAGAACACGAGACTTCAAGAGGAGAACGCAACCTTTGCAGAGAGGACAGCGGTGTCTGACTCTAAGGTTACCCAGTTTAAGAGGGAGCTGACTGTCATCCATAAAGAGTTTATCGAGGCTCGGATGGACTTGAACACCCAGAGATTCTCCTTTGAAGCAGACCATGGAGGGGGAAACTTCTCGTCTCCAAGGGCAGATAGATGCTTTGAAGGTCCAGCTCGCAACCGAGTACAACGATGGGGTGACCATCAGCTATAACTGCCTCGTGTATGCCTTGGGCAAGGTACATCCCGAGGTCGACTTGTCTAAGGTCCAATCGGGTGTTGCTGAGTACATCCGGATTCACGATGTCCCCATCCAAGGGTCTGAAGCTTCCCCTTCCGAGCCCCAGCCTGAACCTAGGGAAGCTGTTCCTCTCCATGCTGCTGATGCTCCTCCTGCTGTTACTGAAGATGCTCCTCCTGCTGCTGCTGATGGTGCCCCTCCTGCTGCTGCCGATGATCCCCCTGCTGCTGCTGCCGATGATGCCCTTGCTGCTTGAACTATCTTTCCTTTTTTTTATTCCTTGTACTTATGATCGTTTCAATGAATAAAGAATATATTTCCGTATCCGTGTGCATATTCTTGTGTTTCATATGTGGGATTAACTTCATGTGCTCGCTCAGTGGGAATTTTATAAGTGTTGGACCTTCATTTTATTTTATGCCCAAGTTTATTACTGCTTGTATGATCTTTATGCATGGCAAAGATTTGCCTTGAGTTAGGCTAAAAAGCCTTCTGCCTGTCTTGTGAGCTCGGTTTACTTGGTTCAACGTTTTGCTCATGCTCTGTAGCTTTTTATTTTGCGAGCTCATTTGCTTCGAGCTCGATTTTCGCTCGCGTTTAAATTATATGTAATCTCCTCACGCTCTTCTTGCTCAAGCCTATAATTGGCTCTTGCTTGGCACCGTCCCGCCTAAAGCTTAGGCTTTTGGACTTCTGGCCTTTATGTTGCCGTTATGAGCTTTTGTTGCTCGGCCTGCAATTGGCCAAGCTAGGCACCGTCCCGCCTAAGGCTTAGGCTTTGGGACTTCTGGCCTGAGCGTTCTTCATGAGCTTCATCTGCTCGGCCTACAATTGGACTCGCTAGGTACCGTCCCGCCTAAGGCTTAGGCTTTGGGACTTCTGGCCTGAGCGTTCTTCCTGAGCTTCTTCTACTCGGCCTGTAATTGGCCTCGCTAGGCACCGTCCCGCCTAAGGCTTAGGCTTTGGGACTTCTGGCCTTAGCGTTCTTCATGAGCTTCTTCTGCTCGGCCTGCAATTGGCCTCGCTAGGCACTGTCCCGCCTAAGACTTAGGCTTTGGGCCTTCTGGCCTTAGCGCTGTCTTCATGAGCTTCTTCTGCTCGGGCGTGCATTGGCCTCTCTTGGCACCGTCCCGCCTAAAGCTTAGGCTTTGGGACTTCTGGCCTTAGCATTCTTCATGAGCTTCTTCTGCTCGGGCCTGCAATTGGCCTCGCTATGCACCGTCCCGCCTAAGACTTAGGCTTTGGGACTTCTGGCCTTAGCGTTGTCTTCACGAGCTTCTTCTGCTCGGCCTACAATTGGCCATGCTTGGCATCGTCCCGCCTAAGGCTTAGGCTTTGGGACTTCTGGCCTTAGCGTTCTTCAGGAGCTTCTTCTGCTCGGGCCTGTAATTGGCCTCGCTAGGCACCGTTCCGCCTAAGACTTAGGCTTTGGCACTTCTGGCCTTAGCGTTGTCTTCATGAGCTTCTTCTGCTCGGGCCTGTAATTGGCCTCTCTAGGCACCGTCCCGCCTAAGACTTAGGCTTTGGAACTTCTGGCCTTAGCGTTGTTTTCATGAGCTTCTTCTGCTCGGGCCTGCAATTGGCCTCGCTAGGCACCGTCCTGCCTAAGACTTAGGCTTTGAGACTTTCAGCCTGAGCGTTCTTCACGAGCTTCTTGGCTTCAACTTGAATTAATATTACAAATGTTTTTCTTACTCTTACATATATTTAAGTTTTTACACATCCCCATTTTAGGAAGGAATTTTACATTAACGCTTACAACACAAGGAAACTTATTGGAAGTATTTCATGAGGAGTTGTGCGTTCCACGGCCTCTTGACCTCTTGTCCATCCGGATGGGTTAACCGGTATGCTCCTGGTCTGACTATTTGAGTGACTCGATAAGGACCTTCCCAATTCGGCCCCAACACACCTTGCCTCGAGTCCTTTGTGTTCTGATTGACTCTTCTGAGTACCCAATCACCCACTTGGAACCGGCGGATGTGCACATTTCGGTTGTAATAACGAGTCACTTTCTGTTAGTATTCTGCGATCTTAGCAGCGACCCTTTCTCTCTTTTCTTCCAACAAGTCCAAACCGGCACACATCTGCTCGTTGTTTTGCTCCTCATTGAAGTGCTCCATTCGGTGCGTCCCCATTCCTATTTCAGCAGGAACAACTGCTTCGTGCCCAAATGCCAAGGAGAAGGGGGTCTCTCCAGTGGCCGTTTTGTGTGTGGTTCTATAAGCCCACAAGACGCCAGGCAGCTCGTCCACCCAGGCTCCCTTTTGCTCGCCGAGTCCGGTCTTCAGGAGACGTTTTATGGTCTTGTTCGCGGCTTCCACTTGTCCATTGGCTTGCGGATGTGAGGGAGAGCAAAACTTCAGCTTTATCCCCAGATTTTGGCAGAAGTCCCTGAACTTGCCGTTGTCAAACTGTCTCCTATTGTCTGCGACCAATGCATGAAGAATCCCATACCTGCAAATCACATTTTTCCAGATGAAGTCAGTGGTTTTACCTTCTGTGATACTACTCAAGGCTCCCACTTCGACACATTTGGTGAAATAATCGATTGCGACTATGGCGTAGGTGGCAAATGCTCTCTCCTTCGGCAGTGGCCCGATCAAGTCAATTCCCCATTGAGCAAACGGCCATGGTGAGTTCATCACCGTAAGGTTCTCTGGAGGATGAGTCAGGTAATTGGCAGTCAGGTAATTGGCAAAACTCTGACAACTCTTGCAGCTTCTGGTCTTCTCCTGAACATATTGATGCATGCGGGGCCAAAAGTATCCTTGCCTCAAGGCCTTGAAAGCCAAGGACCTCGCGCTAGAATGATTCACTCAAATTCCTTCGTGTATCACTCAGAGGACATAATCAGCCTCCTCCTGGTCTAAACACCGCAGCAAGGGGAGGGTGTACTCCCGTCTATGTAAGACCCCGTCGATGAGAGTGTACCTGGCCGGCTCAACGATAAGAAACAATTGGTTCCATCCAACTGCTCGACGATAAACCCAACACCTCGTCTTCCTGCTCGAGGCTCGAGCTGGTCTTAACTTCTAACGGGATGAACTTTGGTATTTTGTGGTCGGAGGTAGCGGCCATGCGAGCTATCATATCAGCTCAAAAATTCTTCCCCCTCGAGATCTGCTCCATCTCGATTGCTCGGAAGTTGTCAATCAGTTGTCTTACCTTCCGAAGATAAGCCTCCATGTTCTCGCCTTTCGCTTGGAAGCTTTCGTTGAGATGGTTAGCCACCAGTTGCGAGTCTGTCTAGAGCTTCACCTCTTTTGCTTTTACTATTAAGGCGAGCTTCAATCCAGCAATTATAGCCACAAATTCGGCCTGATTGTTGGTGACTTCAAACTCCAGCTTCACAGCATACTACATTTCACCCCATCAGGACTGAGAAGCACAATCCCTGCTCCTGCTCCTTGGTCCTCGCATGACCCGTCGACCATGACTGTCTAGGCATTGGTTGGGGCCGAGGAGTTTGGTGGATACTCGCTCTCTATCTCTCCATTCCTTTCTGTACATTCGACCACAAAATCAACTAAAGACTGAGCTTTTATAGCTGTTCGGGGTTGGTAGCTGATGTCGAATTCACTAAGCTCCACCGACCATTTCACCAACCTTCCGGAGGTCTCCGGCTTGTGCAGAGTCTGCCTGAGTGGTTGGTTTGTTAGAACCGCTACCGAATGTGCCTGAAAGTAAGGCCTTAGCTTTCGGGCTGCTGTTATCAGGGCCAATGCCCATTTCTCCATCAGTGGATATCGAGTCTCAGCTTCTAGCAAAGCTCTGCTCGTGTAATAAACAGGGTACTGCACCCCTGACTCCTCCCTTACCAGAACCGAACTCGTTGCCCATTGAGACACAGCTAGGTATAGAAACAATATATCCCCTGCTCAAGGTGTAGACAGTAATGGAGCTTTCAACAAGTATTCTTTCAACTATTGGAACGCCGCTTCGCATTCTGGCGTCCACTTTGTCTTCCTGCCTTTCTTCATTTCTTGGAAGAAGACTCGGCATTTGTCTGTGGCTCGAGATACAAACCTGTTGAGGGACGCCAATTTGCCAGTAAGGCTTTGTATCTCCTTGAGGCTACGGGGGGACTTCATTCCCACCTTTCTTCATTCCCACTTGCCTTCTTCACCAGCACCACATTCGAGATCCATTTGGGGTAGGAGACCTCTCTTATGAATCCCGCTTTCAGTAGCTTCTCCACCTCGCAGTTGATGGCCTCATATCTCTCTTAGTTGACGCATCTCCTTTTCTGCCTCACTGGCTTAGCATCTCTCCATATTGCTAGCCTGTGACACGCCACTTCTAGGTCAATCCCAGGCATATCCTCATGCGTCCATGCGAACACATCCGGGTGTGCTCGCAGACACTCCACCAGCTTTTCTTTCAACTGCTCGCTAATGCCCGAGCCGATCCAGATTTTCTTCTCGGGGTCGTCTGCTCTCACTTCGACCTCCTCCAACTCCTCGACCAGCCTCCGCCTTCCATTCCTCGACTCCCCCGAGTCCAAGTGAGGTTATTTGCATGGTTTCTTTGGCTGCCACAGCGTAGCAGCTCCTTGCCACCCTCTGGCTGCCTTTCACAACCCCTACAGCCCCATTCACTAGATACTTTAGGGCCAAGTAGTGAGTGGATAGCACGGACTGGCTGATTCTCATGAACGGCCTCACCAATATCGCCTGGTATGGGCTGGCTTCATCCACCACCATAAAGTCTAACATCATATTCTTTTCGAAAGGCCTCGAGCCCATGGTTACAGCCAGTTTGATGATTCCCAAAGGTATCAGTTTTCCTCCCCCGAATCTTTTCAAGGAAGTGCTCTTCTGCTCGAGGCTCGCGCCTGTTATTCCCAACTCCTCGAGTGTGGACTTGAAGAGAATGTCCACCGAGCCTCCCGAGTCTACCTGTATCCGGTCAACTTCCTTATTAACGATGTTTGCTTTCACAACCAGGGCATCCTCGCTGGGGTACAAGACCCCTCCTCGTCTTCCTCCGTCCACATAATGGGCACCTGCCAGACCTTGGCCTTTTGGCGGCGGGGGCAGTGAACAGGACCTCTCGGCCGGCAGCAGCATATCTGTAATAGTTCTTCCGGGCCCTGTTTGAACTTCCTGCCATCATGGGCCCTCCTGAGATCACCCTTGTGGCCGGTGGTTCCAAGTCTATTTCATAAGCTCGATAATCTTCCTCAGGTTGCTGCTCAACCACCGGATGTCCTCCTTCAATAAACTCGTCCAAGTACCGATTCCTAACCAGATCCTCCACCTGGTTCTTCAAATCACGGCACTGTGATGTGGAATGGTTGTGGTCACCATGGAAACGGCAGAACCGCCCTTTGTCTCGTTTGCCAACTGACTTGGCCATTGGCGTTGGGGGGCTCAGCAGTCCTCGCTCCTCAGCCACTTGAATTATCTCTTCGAGAGATATCCTCAACCTTGTGTACTGCCCATAAGTTGGGCTCTGCTCCACCATCTGTATCGCCCGATCCCTTGGGAAACTTCTTGGTGGGGATGGTAATGGACGATCTGCTCTGTTGTGGTTCACCGCAGGTCTGCTTGGTGGTTGGTCGTCGTGACGCCTGTACTACCTGTGATCTCGGCCTGGAGACCTGCGAGGTGGCAGGGGAATCATCCGCGGTGAAGGAACTCTCTAGTAAGGGTTGTATGGGGCAACCCGGTCCCTTGTTGCTTTTGAAGCCTGCGCTCCTCGGGCAGGACCTCTTTTCTCCTTCCTCTTTGCTCCATTGCCCTGTTCACTTCTCAGCTTTGCAGCCTTTTCCTCTTCAATTACCATATCCATTTTTACCTGTTCATACGCGTCTGAATATGAACGGATCGAAGGGCTTCGCAGATTATACCATGGCCTTCCCATCCGGATCCCGTATTTCAGTCCTCTCAGCGCTTAGGGATGATTAAACGCGCCAAGATCTAGGACCGATCTGTGGTACCTCTTGACGAACTCCCGGAGGGGTTCTCCCTCCCTCTGTCTTACTTTCGACAGCTCCATCATATCATCTTCGGGGGTCACTGCCCGAAACTACTCTGTAAATTCCCTACACATCTGTTCAAAGCTCAAGATGCTTCCCCGCGGCAACCTGCGGTACCATTCTCTTGCCCTTCCCTCAAGAGTGAGTGGGAAGGCCCTGCACCTCTGGGCTACCGACAGACCCTGCACTCCTGTCATGTCGTTGAACCGCTCTATGTGCACCAACGGATCATTTTTTCCTGAAAACTTCAATCCGGAATCGGAAGTCACCTGGGATCGTGACATCCATGATCTCCATTGAGAGTGGGGACTCGTTGTCCAGCATTATTCTCCAACTTGGGCTCTTTCCGCTTCCCGGAGGTCCTCCACAACTTGTGCCAACCTCACGCACCTCCCCTCCAGCCTCTTCCGCACGAGAGGTTGAGGTCAGTATCCTGTAAGTGCTCGACGAGACCCTCTTTCCTCCATGTTTGTCTCTTCCCTCACGGCAACATTTGGTGCCCTAGGTCTTTGGGCTTCATCTCCCACATGTTCCCGAATGGGAGCATTCCCACTGCTGGATTCAGGGACGTCATTACATGCTTTTCTCTGTCCATCCCTGAGTTCTTGTAATATGGAGGTCAGAGTCTCCATTTGTTTCTCCATCCGATCCATCCTTTCTTGGATCTCCCTATTCTGAGCCTTATTGGCCACTTCCCTCAAAGTCACCGATTCCTCTGGACTCACTTCTCTTCAGCTGTTTCCTCTCATCGCTGCGTTGTGTCTCCTGAACGTGTTGGGAAATCAGGCTTTTTAAACTGAATGTTGTTGATGCTGTTTTCCCGTGTCCCTTCAAATAGTGTCAAGAATCTTCTGCTCGCGGCTAGCTCGAGCTCGAGCAGGACTGCCTTCCAATTCCAGTTCTCTGTCTTTGCCAGAATGGGAGTCTCCCGGACTTGTACTCACAGAAAACAGGGTCAGGGGTCGCCGGATGTTGTTCCGGCAAAAACCCTCCGAGGCTCAAGTCAGTAATCGGGTTGTTCTTTTTGTATCCCTCTTAGTTAGAGAGACCGGAAGAATGGGAAGGGTATTTTTGCCTTCCTCTCTGAATAATAGAATTTTCGGAGAATCAGTGTAAAGGGAAGCAAGGATAGGAATAACCTGTGTGAATTTTCGAAACCCCTGTAATTTACCTGTCCCTTTCCTTTTATTTTCCAATTTTCCCGCCTTTTCTTTCCTGGATCATCCGTTCCCGCATCAGTGGTGTCTGGGTCCCTCTGACAGCCGGGATTAGCGTAATATTCCCTGGGGATGCACGGCTGTCTTGTTAACATGGTTCACATGGCCAGATCATCATGTCGGGCATGCTCGCAAGGAATGATGACATCGAAAGGTGTGCGGGATTCTGAGAAAACGGGTCGGACTGTCCTGAGCCGGGTCTCGCGTTCCATTTGTTCTATGATTGGCGTGGCCGAGTTGTGCTCGAGGACTTGACTATAGCGAGCAGAAAGGAGAGCTCGGGTCTCGATCAGCCTTCGAGCTCCTCGTCCTTGTCCAGCCTTGACCGGGCCTGATGACCTCGAGCAGGCAAGAGAGCTCGGAGCTCGGACGGCTCTGAATTCCTCGACCTTGACCAGCTTTGACGTCTAGTGAGGTCGTCTTCGTGCAGGCGGTCAGGACTTCTACTCGAGCTGGATTGACCTCAAAGTATTTTGTTCGAGTTGCAAGGGCCTCGAGGAGACCTGGTCGATATTACCCAAACAGTAATTATATCTTATTTTGATAGTTTTGCAGTGTGCAAAATTTCTCATCATCCATTAATTATATCGTACGCTCTTTGTGTTTCTAATTCCATTGCTTGTCGGAGTTATTGAAATTAATAATGTTCAAGACAAACAGAAAAACTTGATCGAAACACATCCAGTGAATATGTGCCCATTTTTGTTGGCTCTACTCATATACACTTTTGCATATTTTGCTGCCATGAAATCAAAGCTTCAAATATTAAAGGCAACTGCTGTGATCTCAGGATCGCTTTGTTCAATCTCATTTGTCTTTATTATTTTGCCACACCATATGGATATTTCAGTTTTATCATGTGAGTTTTTGTTCTTCTTCTTGTTGCTTACAACAAGAGGCTCCATAATAATGGAGCTCAAGCCATTAAAATACGTCTGGTGGTATCTACTGAAGTTTGAAGATTTCTTTAGATTTATTTTATCTAAAAATTCTAAACCCCAAGCTTATAATCTTTGGTTGGCGATGTGCTCTTTTGTCAATTACGTGTGTACACCTCACACCTTACACGTATATGAAAAAAAACACACCTTACACGCATATGAAAAAAAAAAGTAGAGTAAAAATTTTAATTTTTAAATAACGCTTTTTTGAGACGCGGCAACAAAACCCGACTCCATTCGCATCCTTTCTTGTTTCAGAGATTTTATGATGGCATCACCTAAAGCATTAATTCTAGACCATTAGATTGATTTATTGATATAATTAATAGGCATTGGGAACATTCTTAGAAGACACTCCAAAGTTTACAGAGCCTCAACGTAGGACCGGCTTTCTTAAAACATTGATGTGCACGTAAGCTCTTGGCGAATAGAAAAACAAAAATTAGTGTAAAATTCTCTGCACTCTCTGTTATAAATTATATTTTTCATCTTAAGCAGTTGCATATTCCATTAATATTCTTTACTGTAATTACTGAAGTCTTTAGCTGTTCTTTAATTACTCATGACATCTTTGATGTTAACTAATTAAAACAGTAAGAGTTAATTGGGATGGAGATTGTCAATATTTCTCAATGTTTTTAAGCATATTTAATGTTAATATTCTTTGAGATTAACATAGTTAAAAATGATAAGAGTTGGAAGTATCTAAGTTTTTGTTTGTTTTTTTTTTAAATGAAATATCGACAGAACAAGGGAAATATTATTAGAAAAAAATAGGTACAACTAATTACCGGACAATAAGTTTTAGCTTTTAAAAGTAAATTAAGTATAAAAAAATTAAATTAAATTTTTAGGTGCATATTATTTTCATGATTTTAATTCATAATAATGCTACACATTCTAAATTTTTTATCTTAAATAATTATCTTAAAATAACATGACAGTTATTAATTGATTGGTAAAATTAAAGTAAATTAATTATTTTATCTTACTAACTAATTGATGAATGTCACATCATTCAGAATAATTATTTAAAATAAAAAATTTGACATATGTGGCATTACTTTTTTAATTCAAGTGGCCAGCTAAAATCAAAATTGACTGAGATATATAGCCTAAATCCTTAAGTTTTGTTGGACGAGAGACTTGGATGTATATGTTACATGTATTGTATGAAGTTAATTTGAAATAGGTATGAATCATAAAAAAATTAAGAGTAAAAATTTTAATTTTTAAATAATGCCTTTTTGAATTGGCGGCGTGACCAACCCTTCACATACGTTCTTGTTTTTAAAGATTCTACGATGGCATCACCTAAGGCATTCTAGACCATTAGATTGATTCATTGATATAATTAACAGGCATTAGCAACATTAGTTTAAAGCACCAAAAACATTCATGTAGTAGAGCTACTATAGTCCACAAATTGATAAAAGTGACCCATTTAAGATAAAAGTGACAAAGGTTGAATTATATAAACTAACGTTAATTCATATGTTCGCCAATTTTCTTAATATTTGTGAGTTACTTTATTTTATTTTTTGATAATTTAATTTTAAAAAGAATGCTTAAATCATGAAAGAATCCTAATGTAAAAAAAGGTACTTTAATCAAAATAATAAACTTCTCTTTTACATATCCTGCTCTACTGCCTCTGTATGACCCTGCTGCTAATTCCTTTCAATTGAGAGGTGCTTTGCAAGGCTTCAAGAAGTTGCTGATCGTCCTCCTCCTTCCTCCTTCCATCTTCTTCTTCTTCCTTATCAAAAATAAGTCTCAAATCAACGAGGTTTTTCATTTTGTCAAAGCTCTAATCTCTTAGCCATACCCCATCTGACACGCTTCCCAATCTACGCATACCACATACTTGGAGGGGTTATTAAAGAGATTCCAAAAATTAAAAAAATTACATTTTAAAGTGATCATAAAAAATTATATACTAAACTGAATTTTTAAAAGAGACAAACTAAGCGACAGAGTTTCACTTGAATTTGTCGAGCAAATTAAAAGAGCTCTGAGCTTGCACACGAACCATCAACACAAATAAAAAATAAAATAACTATCATTGCACACGAACCATTAACAGAAGAATCCATACCTTTTCGGTGCTTTTCGGAGATAGTGGATTAAGAAAATTTGACTTTAGTATATAAATATTCAAATATTGGTAAAACTGCCCGTCTGCCCCCGTGGCGCTGCCAATCTTTCTCTATACATAACAATTTTTTGGTAAAAACTGCCCGTCTGCCCCTGTGGCGCTGCCAATCTTTCTCTATAAATAACAACTCTTGCCTCCCTTATTCTTCAACTCGTCTTCTTTGTGAGTGAAGAGAATAAAGAAACGATGGCAGTGATGAATTGGCTACTAATATAAATAAATCCACTATCTACTTTTTGCTGTTTCGCCATCTGTGTTTTCAGCTTCCTTCTATTTACTCTTTATTGCTTCACCATCTATATTTTCATTTCCCTTCCATTTGATTCACCTCCCTCTTTCACTTGCTTCTTAATCCTATTCAGTGTATTATTAGTTAGTAAACTAATTAACATAAAGAGAAAGCAAAAAAATTAATGGAAGTGTTGAGGCGTGACCCTCGTCGAAGGTATGAATTAATTCTCTTCTCTCAATTATATATAAATCGTTTGCTTAATTTCAATTATATCCCTTTAGTTTCATTACAAAATTTGGCTTTCAAGTGGAGAGCTAAATGCATTGGTTCATAATAGAGAGTATGACTTTTTGCAGGTCATACACTGTGATTAACATGTCCAGCAATGTAACCCATCTACATCCACCAACTATTATTGGGTAAGCATCTACTTTCATTCTGTAAATATATATTTAAGGGAAAGAATGAGAAGTTAAGCTTTACATTAATTTCCATAGATCATTTGTATTATTTTTACGTAATTCTTTATTATGCAAATTGAGTAATGATACATCTTATTTTGATGGTTTTGCAGTGTGCAAAATTTCTCATCATCATCGGCACCATACCACACACTCTTTGTATTTCTAATTCCATTGCTTGTGGGAGTTATCGAAATTAATAATGTTCAGGACAAAAATAAATCCTTGATCGAAACACATCCGATGAGTATGTGCCCCTTTTTGTTGGCTCTACTCGTCTACGCCTTTGCATATTTTGCTGCCATGATATCAGAGCTTCAAATCTTCAAAGCAACTGCTGTGATCTCGGGATCTCTTTGCTCAGTCTCATTGTTCTCCATTATTCTGCCACACCCATATGCACATTTCAGTTTCATTATATGGGCTTTTGTTCTTCTTGTTGGTTACAACAAGAGGATTCATAAGAAGATTTGGCAATTTTGGAATAGCTTTGGAGGAAACAACCAACAATTATTGCCACTGGAGTGGAGGAATTAAAATTTTTCCAAGCAAGTCCTTTTAAGTGTTATTATTGTTACTATCAAAAAAAAAAAAAAATAGAGATATTATTGTTTAGTTCTAATGTAGCCTGACCAACTATGATTTCAATGATCAGAAGAAGCTTTTGTATTGATCGAAAACATCAAGTTAATATTAAACTGGTTTATTAATTTGTATATTTTATTGAAGTTTCTTATTTTTCTTTTTCAATCAATTACCACATTTGGCCTAAAACATTGATTTTTGGAAAATAATCAATATCCTTGGTTGATTAAAAGAAAATCCATTAACTTTGATTTCAAATTTTTGTTGTATTTTTTTTTATTATTTTACATTTGATGTGGTAAAATCTACCATTAATCAATAAAAAAAAACTAATCTGGGGCATACTTGTAAAAGGAACACAAAAAAATAAAAATAAAAAGTTGACGAATTTTTTTTTAAACAAGACTGAGTATTTTGATGAACTGTGAGAGGGAATTAACTAATTTCAGAAAACCTCATGGGATTTAATCATTTCCCCCTTCTAAATAACACGTATTTCAAAAGGTAGTGTATAGGCTATTCATGTTTCATGATTTATCACCCAGGTACAAAGTACAAAAAAAAAAAAAAAAGAATTCAAAAAATTAAACAATGAAAGGAAATTTACCAATTGGCCGAGGAGTAGTATATGCTGTTGCGTGATCAATTTTTCTCTGTCTCCCTTGTCGAGGGTGGTAATACACTGATACAACATAAATCAATAATTATCACTTATAAGCATATTTGATGTTAATATTTCTTCAAGTTTATAAGCGTCTTTGAGGTTAATATAATTAAAACGATAAGAGTTAGAATTATCTAAGTTTTTTTTTTTCAAATGAAATCTCGACAGAACAAGGGAAGCAGTATTAGAAAAAAGTACATGCAAACTAATCACCGGACAATAAGTTTTATCTTTAAAAGTAAATTAAGAACAAAAAAGAATTGGAATTAAATTTTTAGGCGCATATTCTCCTTATGATTTTAATTCGAATTAAGATTGACTGACATATATCGCCCAAATCCTCAAATTTTGTTGGATGAGAGACGGGTGTATGTTACAAATACAAATTTTATGAAGTTAATTTGAAAATGAAATCGGTATGAATCATAAAAAAAAAAATAAATAGACTAAAAATTTTAATTTTTAAATAAAGCCTTTTTGAATCGGCGGCGGGACCAAACCCCAACCCCATTGACAAACTTTTATTTTTCGAAGATTCTAAGATGGCATCACCTAAAGCACTTAATTCTACACCAATGAATTATTCATTGATGTAATTAATAGGCATTTGGAAAACACTCCAAAGTTTATAGAGCCTTCAACATTGGTAGTAATGTTTGATCACTCATCCACAAGCTTTTTTGTAGTTTAGTAAATGTTTTATCACTTTTATTTGGTAGTAATTAAAATTACATGATAGATAAAAGTGAACGTTTAATACCAAATAGAGGTGAACGCTTTTTGGTATCTTGTGCTGGTTTGCTTTCAAAACAAAGTTAAAAGCACCACAAAAATTCACCTAATGTAGTCTACAAATAGTTTATAGCTTTCTTATTCCTTTTGGTGACCCAACTAAGATAAAAATGGCAAAGGTTGAATTATGTTATGATATAAACAACATGACGAAATTAGTCACTCCGAAAGACTCCTACGTGCGCAATACTATGATTGCGGTGGAGTTTAGTAATTCTGTCCCCCCTCTCTCCCACTATCTATCATTTCATTTTATTTTCATCTCTGAATGATTTCGGATATGGGATATGAGATACAAACTATTAATCCATCTTATTTTTTATTTTTTATATAATTTTTTCTTCCATCTCTCTCAATAATTTCTGATATGAGCTAGAAACTTTTTAACTTTTACTTTTTCATGTTCTTAGATAAGATTGAATAAAAAAAAGTTTTCAATTTTTTATTTCATTCCAGCATTAGAATGGTTTTGTTTGAATCATCTGTCATAGAAGGTTCTTAGAGACAATACTATAATATGACTGTTTTAGCTTTATTTTTTGGGTGGACCAAACTAAAACAATAAAAATTGGTTCGAAGAAGAAGAATATAGGGATGTGAGGCTACCTTTTTATGTTTGAGGCATTGTCCCGCAAGATTGAGGAGGTTATCTGGGTGGTTTTGAGTATTTGATGAAAAGGGAAAGAAGATGGGATGAAAATGAGGATGAAGGCCACCAAGTACGAGCTAGATATGTCCTGCAAAACGAAGCCAAGACCTGCAATAAAAGTGGAGCCGACCGTGGTCGGCGAACATACTCCAACTCTCAAGTTAGATTTTGAGTGATAATGGTGACCTCAAGGTCAAATGAACCTTGAAGTTTTAAAAAATAGTGAATGTGTTCCGAGGAAGAAGATGAGTGAGTTTTGTAGATTGGGAGATTGAGCTTTTGTAGAGTGTGCTTAAGAGTCGTTTTGGTAATTTCAGACATGTGGCGCTTTATTATTGATTATTCTTCCTCAAGTGAGAACATTCTTGTAATGGGTCTTGTGATCCTAAGATAGTGACACTCATGAACTTAAGAAGTAAGGAAATCCCAACTACTTTTTGTCTTGGATATAGATCACGTGATAGCCTCTCCAGCATGTGGTCTTATTGCTTTTTGGAGCTCTGGAGGTAGCTGACGTGGCATTATTTTATTGCTCAACCAAAGGATCTCTAAACTCTAATGCTATTGGCTCCTTATATTTAGTCAAAAGTGAAATATTTTTTATTCTACACATGATAGTATATACTATTCACGTACTGGCCATGACCACCAAATTCTGACTTCTAATAATACCTTTTAATATTGAGTTTTACCGAAATTATCTTTTTTTTGTGAGTAGCTTATCTCCCAGCTTCCTAAAGCCATCCTGACATTTTGGTCAAATAAAGTGGCTTGACTTGGTTGATTAATCTTATGACATGTCACCATGTTATTGATCCACATTTGTAATGCCATTGGAATAATCTCTTGTTTAGTTATGAATGTTCCTGCAATATTTATGGGTAGGAGCTATTTAATGCCCCAAACACGAGATTCCTTTGTTTTTATTTTTATTTTTACATTTTTAATTAATATATGCTGGCCTGTTCGTTTCTATTTACTTTAATTTGTATTGACATTAATGCAACTGAACTTGTGAAACATTTGCTGCAGATTATCGAGGATTAATATATGGCGTGGCTAATTATAATCCTTTTAACTCTCCCAATTCCGCAAAATCGTCAGAGAATCTCCTCCATTTTAGCTCAACGCCCTTTTTAAGAATCATTTCACTAATAAGCTTCTTGCGATCATAGTCCCGCTCTAAAACCTGAATCATATGATACAATTACTACCAGATTAATTGGTCAGCCAGCGCAGAAATTTATCACTCATCTCGAAAGCCAAATTAATGAACATATATTAGTCAAAATTAAGTAATGGTTCAAACGTACAAATTTACCTCTTTTGATGTCATCTAAGTTCAGCCACACAGCTTTACTCACCAATCTTACGTTGGACGACATACAAAACAAAGAAACTACCATAATCACACTCATATAAAAATATTAGAAAATATTATATATTCAGGTGTAGAATTTGATTCAAATAACGAGACAGCAGGAGAAAATATGACCTGAGGCTGAGGATGGTTCAAATACAACCATTTGATTGTTTTGTCAAGGGCCTCTTTTCAAATCCACTTAATACATGCCGATGTGGGGAATGAGAGGTGTGTTAGTACATCTCCTTGCTCCCACTTCAATATCAGATCAAGTTGAAATGAGAGAATAATGGAAACTTGGTGTTTATGCATTTATAATGTATCAGTAATCACATCGTTCTGCTGCTACAATTTTGCATTTACCAACTTTTCTTTGAGCTCTGTTTCTGTTTGCGCTTGAACCTATACATATGCAGCAAAGATAACAATGAAAATGAAATTCCATAAATTACAGTAATCAGCCCAAACATGAACTCTGTAGCAGCAAGTCAACGAGAATTACCTGAATCACAGTTACTCCTCTGTAGCAATCCAAGTCAACATAATTAAATACTTTTCCCTATTCTTTATTTAATTAATTTCTAATATTACAAAATATGGCAAAATCAACTGCAGTAAAAAAAAAGTATTGATGGTTGAAGAGTATGTCTAAGGTTGAAGTGTTGTAACTTTGAAGCTACCGTTACTGTAGAAAAAAAAAATTGTAATTATTAAATGAAAGTTAATAATATGTAGTAAATATAATTTTTAAATAATAATTTTGACAAAATTATTAAATATATAATAGATTTTTCATCGTACAAGTAAAAAATTATATTAATATAGTTTTTAAGCTATAGCAATTAATGTTTACCAAACATTTTAGTATTGTACCTTTTAAACTATAATTATTCAACCTCAATCTCAAACATTCTAAGAAGTAAAGTTGACATATTTTATCCTATGAATATAATTGACTTATTATTTAATCCTATGTGACTATATTACTCCACCCTTCTAGTTTTACCATTTTATTATTTAAATATTTTTGACTTAGTAATTCATAGCTATTTATCAAACTTATGGCATTGAGATCCACATGGACTAAGTATTACACAAATGTCTATATTTAGAACCGAAAGAAATCAGAAGTATGAAAAATTGGTTGTGGGTGTATTTAGTGAAGAAATGGTTGCTAGAAATTATAGTTCTCTTCAGCATATTTGATGAAAAAAGCACGAATAAAATAATACCTGTTAGTTACTTTTTTTTTTTTTGATAATTTAATTTTAAAAAGAATGTTTAAATCATGAAAGAATCCTAATCTCAAAAGGTATTTTAATCAAAATAAATCAAACTACAATCCTCAAACACAAGCCATTCAAAGCCATCCATTTATCTTTCTGAAGATAAATGTAGACGCTTATGAATATATAAACTAACGTTAATTCATAAGTTTGCCAATTTTCTTAATACTTGTGAGTTATTTTATTTTATTTTATGACAATTTGATTTTAAAAAGAATGTTTAAATCATCAAAGAATCGTAATGTTAAAAGATACTTTAATCAAAATAAATCAAACTACAATTCTCAAAGGCCATTCAAAGCCATCCACTTATCTCTTTGAAGATAAATATAGAATTAAGCTTATTAATAGAATTGGAATATGAAGTTTTGTATCGGACAGGTGTTTAATAATTTGGCACCAACAGAAGGTTTTCTGTAAAAAAATAAAAATAAAAAACAAAAATCATAATGACAACTGATAATGAAAAACATAACTTGCTAATAAACCCAAATCCCAATACATCCTCTAATTTCTCTCACCCTCAAGCCCCCAAAATTCACTCCATGCATCTTTGTCAAGAATCTTAAACGAGTTCTCAGCGAACAAACCGAGTTATGACATTTGTCTGCTCAGTATCCTTGACCTGATTATATAGACAACCGAAAACAATGAGAAAGATGGTACACAGCGAAGGGTTCAGGTTCCACAGCTTCTGATGTGAGGAAAGTCTTGACAACAGAATCTCAAAGCAACAGCTCATCACATCTAATTCAAGTCAATAAGAGACGGGCAGCCATCAAATCCTCAAATTTCCCAGCACACTTGATAGCACACCAAAATGCACGAGAGGAAAAGAGGCTAACAGCCTTCAACCATTAAACTTATTCAAACTTAACATGAATTGACATATGGCCACAAGAATTATTGCATGCCTTTTCAAATTCAATGCTTCTTTTGAGTCTTGACCACGACATAGGTTAGCTCGATGCCCTTCTAACAACATCAGCTCGAACCTAACAAATAATTAAAAAAAAAAATAAAAAGAAATTGCGAATCACCTTTTTGCTCATCATTTTCTACACTTTATATGAATTTGCTGCCAACTGCTTCCTGGAAATGGCTTCATACTTTGATTTTCAAATATGATGGCATAAGAAACTTTTTCCTGAGCTCTGTTTCCATTTGTTTTTTAACCAGTACATATGCCGTAAAATTATCACTGCAAATAGATGGAAATAAAACATTAGAAACTTTTGCATATTCCTGGTATAGAATTTGATTGAAATACTTTGTGCTGTTCAATTAGAGAACAAACAACGACAGAGCAGGAGAAGAAATCACCTGAGGCAGAGGATGATTGAAATTGCAGATCCCAGTACACTCAAGCTCTCAAAATTCACTCATACAAAAAATTATCTTATTATCCTTGCCAATATCCTTGTCACCATACCAGTTTCCAGCAAACAAACTGAATTCTGACATTTGCCTAAATAAGCTGATAAGTATACTCAGCCTGATTACATGGATAACTGAAACAGCTTTACTAAAGTTTAATCATAAGAGTTTCATAACAGCGAAAAAGATGATACAGTAGATAACAAAAATCTGAGTTATCCATAGCGACAGGTTAAGGTTCAGGCTGATGAAAAGAACCGCAGCTTCTGACATGAGGAGTTTCTTGGCAATAACATGGGCAGCCATCAGATCATCAAAATTCCCAGCAGCAGCTTAATGCAATCATACTTACAACTGTCACTTCATAGCACATAAATGCACCAAAAGAAAAAGAAGCTAACAATGTCCAACCATGAAACTTATTTAAACTTTTGGATGAATTTGCTGTCTGGAAATGGTTTCATAATCTGAATGAAGGCAAGATTGCCACAAGAAGTAGAATACTTTTTTTGTGTTCTGTTTCTGTTTGATCTTGTAACAGATAGAAATTAAATTTCCTGATTCAGATAAATTAGCCAAAACACATACTTTGTAGAATTACCTGAGTTCAAGCTTTCATTAAAAAGCTTCTCCTGCTTGCTGCCTGCTTCACATGGACATTTAGAACTAAAGAAATTGAGAATTTATCAATCAAGCTGACCAAAAGCCAAATTGATGGAGACTTGTGAATCAGGGGCTGGTTCAAACAAGGCTGAAGAAACTGCCAATAATTTACCTCCTCTTGCTTTATTCCTCAATCTAGCATCATACTCTTCCTCACGTGTCCTGCAATTATCAAAAATGACTCGGTTCAAAAGTCTTAATAAATATTATCATTACAAGGCGGAAGAAATTGGGAATAATTCTTTTTTTTTTTAACAAGTTAGAAGGAGATAACATAGCATACCTACCAAAACAAATAAGCCGGATCACCCATAGTATAGGACCAACCCAGTTTGATTCTTTGTAGGAAACCCAAGTCTGTTGCAATAAAGAAGTATATAAGTAAATTAAGCTTGACACTATCACAGAATTCTTTGAAATTTGGTAACAGATAACCTTAATCAGTGGCAAATTAAGCTTCGGTTTTTTATTGTCCTGACCTCGAATGGTTATTACTCAACTCCAAAGCCAAACCAAATATAGGTCACTCGTCCTGCATTAGCAATCTGATGGTTTAATCCACTCAGCCATATCTCCTAATTGAAAAAAAAATATATTATTACGTTACATGACACAAAAATAATGCTTGAAAAAAGTCCATCTTTACTTGATTTTCTATTTTTACTTTCTATATTCTCTTCCCCTTCCTTTCTTATTCTTTGTGTCAGGGATTACGTCCTGAATCATTAGACAAGAATCCAAAGATGAAGAGCGAAATAAAGAATATCACTATTGTGTAAACAAAGAGTTTGAGAGCAACCATTACATAATCTCCAAATCAGGTCTGTTGCTTTAACGTTACACTATCACTTAAAAATCGTATATTCATAGGATATGAAAATCAGAATATTAGAAAATATGTTTTGCAGATTTCTGATATAGAGTTTGATTCAAAATGCTATTTATGCTTCTAAATTAAATTGAAAACAACAACAAAGCAAATCAGAATAAGAAAAGATTTTACCTGTGAACGCCAAATCTCAAATATTGAGGTTGGGAATGTGAGATATCTTAGGCCAGTCTTCTCCTTCCCCCTTGCGGTAACGTTCTTCCAGAAGCCAACAAAACTTAATGGTCAATTCCTTCAATGCTGTCGTTTGATGAAAGTGATCGGGCAGTGCCTTTAATTTGGGGCACATAGAAATAAACAAGGAAGAAAGACGCGGCATGATGTTGATGAAGGTGTTTCCTGTACTTGTAATCCCATAATCCCACTCCTCCAATTCCCTCAAATCCCAAATTGTGAGTGAAATCAATTTGGGGAAGGCAATAATAACTGATGAAGATGAAGATGAGTCATGATGATCACTTTCTATCCCCAAAAATTCATTGCCCACTCTTTTCACACTCGTCACGAAACATATGCTGAGCTTTTCAAGGGATGGCAATTTTCCCAAAGGAGGCAGCAGCTCACAATTTTTGCACAAGTAGAGATCTAAACTCCTTAGATTGGTTAATGACATCATCCAATCGGGGAAAACAGTGTTGCCTCGGTACAACCATATCCCTAATTTCTTTAAATTCAGAGGTGGTTGCAGGGCTTCAAGAACAAGTTGATCGTCCTCGTTCTTCCCACTTTCTCCTCCTTCCTCACCAAACGAAAGTTTCAAACTGTGGAGGCATTTCTTTTTGTCAAGCTCTAATCGCTTAGCCTCGCCCACATCTGATACATCAGCCAGTCCGATTATACCACATTCTTGAAGGTGTCCAAAGTTTTTAAGAGATTCAAGCCTACATGCTTTCCGACCATCAACACCTCCTCCTCCACTCACATGAAACTCACCCAAGGTCCTAAGACTCGTTAATCTCCCAATCCCTACTGGCATGTACCTTAAAGAATCAGTATATCCATTTAGTAAATGCTTCATGTTTATTAAATTTCCAATCCCTTTTGGTAATTCTTTAAGAAAACGACAACAACTAATATCTAACTTTTCTAGATTATATAACTCGCACAATGCCTCCGGTAGTTTCTCTATACACTGAAAAGACAAATTAAGGTATCTTAAATGTACCAGCTTTTCTATGCTTCTTAGAATCTCTGAAGTCAAAGACATTGGGTGGCCGTAAAATTCTAATGCCCTTAAACTTGTCGATTCCCTAAATATTTCTTCTAGGATCTCACCATTTAACAAACAATCACTACTATAATCAATTAAAAGGCTACGCATTCTTCTAACTCTACAAGTGGAGACAGGAAATGAAGCCCCTTCACCAATGATTAACATTAAATGACGAACCTTCTCATCAACAGAGTTTGTAGCATTTGTTTCCTCACTACCATTAATTTCCATAAAAAGGCATTCATTTTGACTTACAAATTGGGCAAAATCATGTACCATATCATGCATCTTGCACTCTACAATAAGATTATCATCATCTTTCTTAAACTCTTGAAAGAAAGAGCGAGAAGCTAAGATTCCAAAATACTCTTCACCTACTGTCTCTATCTCTTCACCTTGTTCTACACTAAGATAACCTTGAGCCATCCATAATGTAATTAGTTCTGTCTTTGATTATACAGTAGTCTTTTGGAAAGACAGCACAATATGAGAAACAAATTTTTACTTTGGATGGCAAATCGTTGTAACTCAACAACAATGAGGACAACAAACCTTTCTCAATCTCTTCTACTTTCCATAAATCACTATTTAAAATTCTTTTCCACTCTTCTTCAGTTTGTTTAGAGCGCATGAGACTCCCTATTGCCTTTGCAGCTAGAGGTAAACCTTTGCACTTGCCTGCAATTCGTCGCCCAATTTGTTCTAATTTTTCACAGTCCTCCATGGATCGATCAAAAAATGCTATCTTGTTAAATAACAACCAACATTCCTCTTCAGCCAATTCCTTAACGGGAATAATATCTATGGATCCTATCATGGATGCAACTGTCTTCTTACGTGTGGTGACTAAAATTTTACTTCCACGGAGACCATTCTTTAGACAATGATAAAATGGTTCCCATTTAATGTAATTTCCATCCCACACGTCATCTAAGACAAGAAGAAAGTTCTTCCCTGCAATGGATTCATAAATATATTTAACAAGAGATTGGAATTCACCTAAACGAGATTCACGACCATCCAAAGCTTCAACAATCGCTTTGGCAACCCTAAACTCCTCAAAAGTTTCTGATATACACACCCATAAAATTTTGTCGAACTTTCTCTTCACCTCTTCGTGGTTACAAGCTAGTTGTGCAAGAGTGGTTTTCCTATTCCTCCCATACCAACAATTGAGATGATGTGGAGGCCATTTGGTTGCTCACTGCTCTCACACAACAGTTTGCTTATGAGTTCATTCTTCTCATCAACTCTACCACAAATCTCTCCCTCATCAATCAAGGAGGTGCTCTGAACTCGCCCTGATCTCTCACGACAACTGTTACTCCCACTCTCAACAAACTTAAACATATCTTTTTGAGTGGCAATAGCATTTAGCTTTTCATTGATTTCTCTGATCTTGACAGCAATGTCGTGACGTAGAATGATTTTTTTCAAACCAATGCTAGAGACAGGGAAGCAACAACATACCTGAGGTGAATGAGCACTCTGCTTCATTTGCAATTTGCGTCGTGCAGTGATCCACTCATCCAACACATCTTCAATGTCGTAGGATACGTCCTTCAGCCGACCCAGCCAAAGTCTGACGGATTCCTCCTTCACTTGCCTCTGCTCTGCATCATTAAGCACAGCATGCATCGTTTGAAGATGGCTTGTAAGCTTTTCAACTTCCTGCTCAACCCCCTTAACTAGCTTCACCTGTTGTGTCACCTCTTCAGCAGAAAAGGAAATCAGCTGCTGTAAGAGAGGAGAAACGATGGCATCAACCATGGTGTTGGTGAATAATTTGGGATGACAAAAGAGGAGAGAATTGAAATTGATGTTGCAAAAATGCTAAAAGGCAATTACGTTGCGAGAACGCATCCAGCCTTTTTTGTTCTTTTTATATGTTGCATCTCTGCATCTGCAATAATGCAGAGCAGTCCGTCCCCACACGCTAAAGCTGATGCAAATGACATGCAATTGGAGGGAAGTTTCATAGTTATAGACAATTAAGAAGTAATTTTTGTTTGTAATAGATGCAAGTAATGCAAAGGAGTCCCCACACGCTAAAGCCGATGGGGAAAGTGGATTTAAATGACAGGCAATTGCTGGGAGTTTCAAAGCTTAAAAAAAAATTAAAAGTAATTTTTATTTACCTGGAGATCCCACTCGGTTTATGATTAATAGATCCTGTTGAAGCAGTTCTAATAAGGTAGGTGTTGAAACCAGAGACCAGCAACAGAGTTGATCTTTGTCACCCAAGATTGCCACCAATTACTCAAGATCAATGATTCGACTTAAGTGTAATTCGAACTAGATGTGTGAAACAAATTAATGACAATTTAACAGAATCAAATTACCAAGAATGAAGCTAAAACCAGCAAGATCAAGCACACGGAAAACAGAGCAAGTTATAGTGGTTCGGTTACCAGGTAACCTACATCCACTGTGAAAAAGAGAGCAAGCTTTCACTAAACCAATCTCAAACAGATACAAAGGTCACAAGGGAATGTCACTGAATTGATCCCCATCAACCTTGGGTTACATGGCCTTTATACACGAAGGAATCAACCTCAAAGGAGCGTCTTTGGCAACTGCATTTCGGATTTCTTTGAAACAAACCCGAATTTTCCCGCCTAACTCAACGGTGATAACGTCCTCTCCAATGGCAGCAGAGCACGTGTCCAAGTTTGTTTATTCTGTTTATCCAAAACGCGGCATTTTTTTGCCGTTTTGAATAAGTGAGTCACGTGAAACACACATGACTTGCTGCAGTTGTAACCGACATGTCATTTACCTTATAGAGCACCTCTGAAGCTCTGTAAACGACATGTCACTCAATGCTCCTGAATTAAACCGACTTGTCGTTTTTAGCCAAAAATTTCAGATTGAGATTCATCTTCAACAGTAGGCACACTCCCTTTTAATGCTTCTTCATAAAGCTTACTTTTCATTGTTTCCATATCCTGTGCTATTGATCTTTGTTTGATGTGGGGGAAATTTTGCTTGCGTATATTAAAAACTTTAGATACATTAAAGACCAGCATCTTGACATTCATACATGCAGAGCCCTGAGTAGACTTCTCATCAATATGAAAAAGCTGTGTCCAATTTTTCAAAGCATATAATCTATTTTGTTCTTAATTTCCATCCTCTGGACCCCTACCGTTTGACATTTTGATGTGTGTATCAATTTCTTTGAAAGAGTTAAGAAAGTGACAATTTACAAAAGGTGAAGACCTGTTGAGGATGGGAGCAGGTATATTCTCAGAATTTACAATCATAATATATATCAAGTCATTTACTAGTATAACAATTATTATCATTACTCTATTTTGTATACTCATCTTTGAACCCTTTTTTTCAGTTAGATCGAGTTGCTTTTTGAGTCTTGATTAATCTCTTGGATCAAAAAACCGAATAATAGGGGATTTTGATAGATACAAATTTCCAACCTGCAGCTATCAAATCCTCAGAACTCTCCAGCTGCAGCTAAATGCAACTGCACAAATTTAAAAGAAAGATAAGCTAACATTGTTCAACCATTACCCGTAGTCAAACTTGTATGAATTGACATAAAGACACTAGAATTTCATGCCTTTTAAAAGTCAATGCTTCTTTTGGCCCCCTGCAGTCTTGGCAACTAACATCATAGGGTAGTTCTGGTCATTGTGGACCCATACTAAAAATTAATGGGGTTTAATTAAAAAAATTTAATTTAATTTGGGGTGCCTATTATTTTTTTAATGGTTCATTTCAATATATTTAAAGTCTCCAAAACTAAAATTTTATTATTTTCTCTTAAATTTAAAATAAAAGTAATAAATTATTTATTTTAAATGTTAGATCTCATTGTGATCACTTTTGTGAAAGTATTCTTTTTTTAAGTAATCTCTATCAAATATCTAAAAGAACACATTTGTGAAATTATATTTTTTTCTAAGTTATCTCCACTAAATATATAAAAAATAAAATTATATGACTATTGGATTTAAACTACATCTCCAAAACTACTAAATAACTCTCTTACTGTCAAACTACAAGTATTTTGTCATACAAGTAACGTACCCAAATTCTTTTTATTTAACTATTTCATAAGGGCATGGAGTACATTTAGATGAAAATTAAAGGCCCAGGAGGGGCTTTGCCTTTTAACAATTTCAGCTCCAACCCAACAATTAATCATCAAAATTTGACTGCAAATCAAGTTAAAATGAGAGAACGATGGAGACTTGGTCATTAAGCATTTTTATTACCATCTTTGCTAATCATTGTCTACAGAATATATCTATGAATCCACTACCAACTGATTCCAGGAACTGGTTTCATATTTCAAAGGAAAGCATGAATTCACACAAACTGATGGAAATAAAATTTAATTAGATAAATTATCCAAAACAATGTACTCTGTCAAAGCAAGAAAGCAAGAATTACCTAAATCACGATGACAAGTACTCTGTAGCAATCCTTTCAATAATAAGCTTCGCTTTTATATATCTTGCTCTAATGCATGCATCATATGATACATTTAGCTTTGTTTAAATAAGCAAGAGATCATTGAGCTCTGTTTCTGTTTTGTCGCTTGATCGTAAATGAAATCAATGTCAACAGAAATGAAATTTCATGAAATAAATAAAATCAGCTAGCCAATACATCCTAACAAAGGATCTCGAATCCCTCCTGCGTACTCTAAAACTTTCCAAGGCCCACCTCATGGCATCCAAGTTAAGAGAGATAAATTAAACAAGTATGGCCGTCCCCTGTTAGGATGTACTATTAAACCTAAACTGGGGTTATCCGCTAAGAATTATGGTAGGGCGGTTTATGAATGTCTACGTGGTGGACTTGACTTTACCAAAGATGATGAGAAGTGAATTCCTAACCATTTATGCATTGGAGGGACTGTTTCTTATTTTGTGCGGAAGCACTTTATAAAGCGCAAGCTGAAACAGGTGAAATCAAAGGTCATTATTTGAATGCTACTATAGGGACATGCGAAGAAATGATAAAAAGGGCTGTCTTTGCCAGAGAGTTGGGAGTTCCTATCGTAATGCATGACTACTTAATAGGGATTCACCACAAATACTAGCTTGACTCATTATTGCCGAGATAATGGTCTACTTCTTCACATCCACCGTGCAATGCATGCGGTTATTGATGAGACGGAAGAATCATGGCATACACTTTCGTGTACTAGCTAAAGCTTTAGCGTCCGTCCGGTGGAGATCATATTCACGCCAGATGCAGTAGTAGGTAAACTTCAGGGGGAAAGAGACAAAACATTGGGATTTGTTGATTTACTACATGATGATTTTGTTGAAAAAGATCGAAGCCGCAGTATTTATTTCACTCAAGATTGGGTCTCTCTACTAGGAGTCAAGACTGGAAAGATTTAAAGTCATTTCTTCAAATTACTCTCCATTTCTAAGTTTGTAGCCTTCGCAGTAACTTCATCTATGTTACCTACCAAATAAAAAGCCTGCTCAGGAAGACCATCTAATTCTCCGGGTAGTAAAATTATTGGGAAATTATCAATCTTAGCCCTTTTATTTTACTCATTTTCGTTTTTAACCTTTTTAATTTTTCTTTATCATCTTTAGCCAAATATTTACTGTATGGACTAAAAACTCATACTGTGTTTATATTAATTTCAAAAATACCAATTATTTTGTCTTTTATGATTATGGTAATTTTCTTAAAAGTCCTTGGAGTTTTATAATTTTATGCATTGATTATTCTTCCATCATTTCTACATCTACGTCCTATTCTTTCTAAGATTTTTATTATTTCTTTGTAAAAATATATTTTTTGTTCTAGATCATAAAATCTATAAATTCTAATTCTTCATAATTTTCTTGTCCTATATTTATTAAAGCTCTTTTTTCTTGTTCTAAACTTGTTATTTCTTAGTTTAAATATTCTATGTAAAGATTAACCTTATTTTCCCAACTAAATATCATTCTTTTTATGGTATGACACATTAATCTAATTCTATTCCAGGCTTCAAATTCTGGATCATTATTATTATTCATAATGTTTCTGTTTTATACCAATATATTAAGAATTTAATGAATTCATCTATAAATTTCATTCGTTTATTTAATATTATTTCATCATCTTTAGTATTTATATTAAATCTTTCTCTTTGTTCTTGCATTAATTCCAGTTCAATATTTCTTATATTATTCTTACTTTCTTTTATTTCTTTTACCAATTTTCTTATTTCATCTTTATCCTCAATTTTTAAAGTATACATTACATCTACAATATTAGTTATTGGCTCCATTTATTTCTCAAATTCTTATTTTTCTTATAGTTTTATTGATATTATTTTCTTGATGTTATTGGCTCTGATACCATTTTGCTTGGGGGGTCCGAAGACTAATCTAGTTAATCAGAAAAAAATCTAGTCAATAAAAGTATCTAATAAAAGTAATTATCTGGAGATAATGAAAAACAATATTTTATTCTTATTCAAACATTAAGTACATAATTTATACAAGAGATTATACATATGTTACAAAAATTATAAATATTATAACGAAAAGTAATAAAAACAAACAATTTATAAAATATAAGAGGATTTTCAAATCTTATTGGTGGTAGAAATTATTTAAGAAATTATTTAATTTATTTAATTTTAATAATAAAAGAAGTCATGGAGATTTATTCCCCATTGGTCTTTGTCTTCTCGTTCTATTTGAGTTTCTATTATAGAAATTTCTTGATCTATTTGAAACATGTATATCTTTTCTTGTAAATTATCCATTTCAATCTGATTTATAATCTTTATTTATAATTCATTGGGTAGTCCTATATTTTTTACAGCTAGTAAACCCTCTTTTGATATTAAATCTTTTTTAGAAAACATATATGCTTCATATTCCCATGTTCCACAATTAACTTGTACTACTATGGTTTTATGATTATATGAAATTTTTATTTTTCATTTATCCAAGTTATTTTAGTTATTCCAAATTCCTTTAATAAAGTTTCATGATATTCTTCCATATTATTGCAATATGTCCAACATCTCCTTCTCTTCCCATTAAACATTAACATCTTTTTTAAATTTTTACCACCAAAGATAAGAATTTAGAATTATTACCTATATCCTTTATTGTATAAAAGGAATTTTCCTATACACTGGCGGAGTAACCTTCTGCCTAAATGACCACATCCTCAACTCCCTAAACACGCCTTCTCC
Source organism: Murraya koenigii (assembly GCA_025617385.1). Lineage (NCBI taxonomy): Eukaryota > Viridiplantae > Streptophyta > Magnoliopsida > Sapindales > Rutaceae > Murraya > Murraya koenigii. The sequence goes on from CM046812.1 coordinate 9,301,961, forward strand.
TCCAGCTAACACGGGATAATTGGACAGTCTTCTAAGGCTTCACTGTATCCTTTAGTGTTTTGGAATTTCCTTATATCCAATATTAGATATAGGTTTCCTCTTTCTTTCTTATGGGGTTATCCGGTTTATTAGATGATTATGTTTTCTAGGTTGAGATTGGAGAAAAGATGTTTATTTTTTCATGAAAATTGTTCCGAGAGATTTCTAGGAGAGATCGTGAGAAATTGGTTAAGATAGGCTATGGATGCCCTTACGGTTTATTGATCTTTATATAAATAGTACATTATTGATGTTTATCTTTTTCCTTTACGGTGTATGGTTGAGGGAAAAGATAATGACTTCTTATCTTTCTCCTTTACGGTGTATGATAGGAGAAAAGATAGATACAACTAATATTTTTAATGGTCGACAACTTTATGTGGTGGCCTTACAAAGTCAAAATGTTTTTGTTACATTATTACAAAATGACAAATATATAAAGTAAAGATTTATTACTACCGACACAAACGACAAGACTTCTTTTTCTTACTTTATCTCCATCGACCTGCATGCTCACTGTAAAGTAGTCGGCTTGATGGAAACCTCATTGTTGTTATCTCATGTATGAAGTCTATAAGTATCTCGGATGGCGACTCTCCACCTTCTATCGTCGCGAGGATATAATTATTGAATTTTATTATTGTCCCGTATTTTCTATTGTACATGTCTTTGGCTATGCTCCGAATGGCTTTTATTCCTCGAGCTCTTCCGATTCTTATCCAAGCTTTATTAAATTGTGGGTCATTGTATATTCTGTTCCCACTTCAGTTTGAAAATTTCTGTAACATAGCCTCATCGTAATCATGTAGAAGGCTCGATATTCTATGTTGTTGGTGTATTCAGGACTTATGGTGTAAAATTTAAGATATATTTGTCTCTTTTGGCAAACTTAGAGACTTCTTTATAAGGAGTTCATCAAACCGGCTAGCTCCTTCAATTTTATGTCGTGGTATATCATGTCAAGAAATCCATACCTTGCTATTTTTCCGACAATGACTTGGATCTGCATCTTTTATTGCTATTTTCCCGGTGATTTATGAATGGTGTTTTATATGAACAAATGGAGTATATTCGTGTGGTTACCTGTTTATAATCTTCTTCTTTTGGATTTAGAGGGAGATTATCATCCTCGGAGACAAAAAGATTTATGTTGATGATCCTTTTATTGTCTTCACCTATTGCACGGTAGTTATAGTTTTATTTTTCCGGACTATTGGATCACTGATTGGATCTAAATTTATTGGATCGCTGAGTGGATCATGTTTTATTGGGCTTCGATAGAGTCTCGGTTTATTGGATTCCCGGAGAATCTCGATTTATTGGATCGCTGATAGGATCCTGTGGAACAGGTCCACTGCTGCTTCAGCATTTATTGGATTTATTTGGAGTCTACTGATCAGACTGTTCCAAGAAGAAATCAGCCTGTCTACTCCATCATTATGTGTTTCAAATATTTCCCTTAGACAGTCTATGGCGTCTAGGGCTTCAAGAGCATCAGCTTTCAGCCGATTTATTTCAGCATTTATTTTGGAGATTTCTTCCTCCATTGTTTATGATTCTTCAGCAAATTCTATGTTTCTGGATAAAAAATCTGCAAGATAATTGTCAGATCCTTTGATATAATTGATTTTAAAAGTATATAAAGATAAAAATACTTGTCATCTATGAATTCGTCTATCATCGGGGTTCATTTGGTAATTTATTGAATATTAATGATTTAACTCGAGTATTATCGGCTTCTACAAGAAATTCTTTGGCAATTAAGAATAATGAGAACTTTTTAATTCCTTTTAATATTGCTAATAATTTTTTTCATGTGTTGTATAATTTTGTTCTCATTGGATTTAATGTTCCACTTGTGTATCTACATATTTCATTTAAATCGGTTTTAAGTATTGCTTGCCTAATACAAATCACCTGCATCTGTCTGTAAGATTAAATTATCCGTTGGTTATGGTAGTCTTAGTTTAGGTAAATTTTTACATTCTTCTTTTAGCTGCTTAACGGTTTGTGTATGTTCTTCTTTCCATCCTTGAAGATTATTTTTCTTTAATAATTTTTGTAAAGGATTTCTTTTCTTAGCTAAATTATCTATAAATCCTTCCGCATAGTTTAAACATCCTAAAAATTTTTGTATTTGTTTTTGTTTTCCAATTTATCGGGAAAATGTTTTATTTTTTCACTTATATGAGATTGTAATTTTATACTCAGTATTATTAAGTATCATTCCTAAAAATTCTATTTCATTTTGACATATTTTTGCTTTTTTCTCACTTAAGACTATTCCTTTTTCTTTACACGTTTGTGCAAAATCTTTTAAATGGTCAATATGGTCTTTATATGTTTTTGAACTTATTAGGATATCATCTACATAAACTATTAAATATGTTTTATTTCTTAATAGATCATTCATTCTTCTTTGATATATTTGTAGTGCATTTTTAATCCAAATGGCATAACTAACTATTCAGTAATGGCCTTAAGGTGTACTTCAAAGTCTGTATATTTTATACTATCTTCTTCCATTTTTATTTGCCAAAATCCTGATTTACAATCAAATTTAGAATAATATGTATTTCCTTTTACTAAATTTATTAATACTTCTTTCTTTGGTAAGAAATATCCATCGAATTTAGTATATTTATTTAATTCTTTATAATTTATAACCATTCTAGCTTTTCCTCTAACTTGTTCACTATGTTTCATTACCATAAAAGTTGGACTAAAATGAGGACTAAAACTTTGTCTTATTAAATTTAAATTTAATAATTCTTTCGATTGTACTTTAAATTCGTGATATCTTCTTGGGTATATACCATTGGTCTTACTCTAATGGTTACTGGGTTCTATTAATTCTATTTTAGCTCTTAGATTTTTAGGGTTCCATAAAGCTAAAGGGTTTTCATGATATACTCCTTGTAATTGTTTCTTAATTTCATCTATAGATATCAAATTATTTTGTAATTGTTGTTTGTCAAAAAAGATCTTATAAGTATAATCACCACGCTCATCTACAACTCTGTAAGGTTTAAAGATACGAGCGTAGTATATGTCCACATGGTGTTTTAAGATTTATATTATATAAAGTTTGTTGATAACTTTGGAACTGACTTAGGAAATCATTTCCTAGAAGTAAATCTTGTTTTAAGGTATTATATTAGATAATATATTTTAACAATATAATTTTATTTCCAATAATAATTGGAACTTGTGATTTATAATATAATAAAGGTGCATGATTATTTGTGATTCCTATAAGTTTTATTCCTGAGCCGGAGAACTTATTCCATTCTTTTAGTAAAAATGATTTACCTAATGTAATTTCACTTCCTGTATCTATTATTGCATATGTAGTGATATTAGTTTCAAGAAACGTTAATTCTATGTAAGTGCCTAAAGGAAATTTTATAGTATTCATTTATCCATTTTGCCACATTGCTATCTTTAGGCAAAATTCTGTTGTTTCACTATCCATTTTTATATACATTCCTTCAGAAGTAATATTATAATTTGTGTGTTTTAAGAAACTCATTCCTAATATTATATCATATATTTCATTTTGAGCAAATCATGAATCTATAAAACATGGTATTCTAAATAATAATCTTGCTAAATATGTAGGTACAGTTACTTCATTTGTGCATATTCTTAAATTTCCATTGAAGTCTTTATATTTATATTCACCTTTTGTGGTATGTTCTGTTAATCCTTTATTTTTTAGGATATTTATATGATTATGACTTGATCCTGTATCTATTAATATTTTTGGACCTTCTATAAATTCTATTCCATTAAAATATTTTCCCATTATTACTAAGCTTCCATTAGATGTGTTATCAAGTATTAATATTTCTTTGTATGCATTATATTTGGGTTGTTTTTCTTTAAGTTTGATTCCTTTAAGAAGTTGTTTATTACCAAATTGAATTGGTATCATTTGGTTTTTAATATCTTCTTCCAATTAAGGTTTATCATCTTTTATATCTAGATTATAAGTTCTTGGCAGATTAGGGATTTGTAATATTGGTTCTATACTTTGTCATAAATTTTGAAATTCTTTTCCTATTTCTATATATGGTTTATTACTATATATTTCTCCGTAATTACTATTACAGAAAGAATATAAGGCAGAATAATAAAATGTCATAATTTTATTTCCAGGTTTCATTATATCTTTTTTCTTTAATTCAAAGTGTAAACTTAGAGTGTCATTTATATTTTTATCTTTTATATGAACACAATATCTAGGGTAACATGTAAATAAGAATTTTTTATAACATAAGTTTCCTTCTATGGTTCCTAATTGTGCTAATTCAGGGTCTATAAATCTCTGATCATGTAAACTAAGTATTATAGGTGAATTTATTCATTCTCTAAATAAAGATTTTACTAATATCTGTATTCCAGCTAAATATACATATTGTATCTTATCTCTAATCCTATCACTTTTGATTTTATTTAAAGTGGCTTCTATGCCTCTTGAATTTAATAGGCTTAATTTAATATTTCCTCTACTTTGTGTTATATCTATAGCTTTTTCCTGTTCTTGATATTCATGAATAACTATATTCTTTCTTTTAAAGAATTGTTGTATATTTCTTAAAATTGCATTATCTGGATTTCTTAAATTTAATGATATTCTTTATATTTCTTTTAATTTTTTCTGATTTAATTGTACAATTAATTGATATCCATCTTTGTTTTCTTGTTGTTCTATTTCATTTTTTTAATTTCTATATCTTCTATATTTTCTATTTCAGAATTCTGATTCTGACTCATCTGATTCTGAATTTTCTAAAGAACTTGTAATAGATTCTGTATCACTATAACTTTAATATATTTCAATATTGAAACAATTTATGTTATCATTATCATATAATAATTCTAATTCTGGTTTTATTTCTTGATATTCTATTTCTGCTATTCTGACCTTTTTCTGTTTACATTCTGGGCTTATATGTCCTTTTTTTCCACAATTCCAGCATTTACATTCTTTATGGTCTTTTTTTATTTTTTTCATTATATTTTCTTTTATAGTATCTTCTATAAGGTTTTCTTTTAAATTTTTTATTTTTCCAATATTTTCTATAATATTTTTTATATCTCATTTTGTTTTTATATTTACCTTTATATCCTTGTTTACATTTTCTATGTTTTTTATAATATGGTTTACATCCCCATTGATTTGGTGCATCTACTTGATCGCAACAAATCATCATGGCATTTTTTACTTTTTTATACAATTGTTTTTCTATACATATCTCTTTTAATTTTCTTATAACAAATTATACTCTAGATCCTAAAGTATTTGGTATTAATTTTCCTGTTTCTGTTGATCTGTATGCATTCCATTCTTTAATGAAATAAGTATTTCATGGTGATGGTAATTTGTTTATATACATATCATAATAAATTGTTTGATCATCATTACTATAAAATTGTTTATAATAATATTTCTGAAATTCATATGTATAATTTTTTATGTTACATAAATTGCATATTTGAAGGTTCATTAAATGTTATCTTGCTAAAAGTTTTTCTTTTTGTATTTCTTGTTGTTTAAGATCTTCCCAATTTTCTCCTAAAAATTCATCTCTTATATAATTTGTGAATTTATTTAATCCTTCACTAATTTCTTTTCTAAATTCTTGTTTAGTTGCTAGTCTTATTAAGGTTTTTTTTTCTTCAGTTATTCCATCCCACCAATTTTGTACATTACCAGGAAAGCTCATTATTAATAATTCTATCCATAGATCAAATTTTTCTTCTGTATTTTGTGCATCCCAATCATTATTTTGTTTATTAAATATAAACATTATCTTCATATCATTTGACCAACTTGTTAGTGTTTTACTTGGGTCTTTTCTACAGTCTATATCTAATTTACTTCCCATAGGTTTAATAGGTTCATTTTCAGTTTTATATTCAGGTATATATTCTTCTAGATACATTTTATAATAAGGTTTTTTAGATACTAATGCTTGGTTATGTGCTCTTACTCCTTTATCAGTGACTAATATATTAGGATTTTCGGGTTTTATACTTGGTTCAGTCGGTGGTGCTCCAACATTCATATTTACATCAAATCCTAGTGTTTCCAGGTCTAAATCTTCTAATGATAATTTACCAAATTGTTCTTCTAAATTATCCATTATTCACTGCTTGAACTTAATTCTTTGGGTTTATCAATTTTTATTCCTTTTTGTTTTATATCAGTTTTTTCTTTTGATTTATTTTTTGGTGTGCTTTCTTTTGATTTGTTTATTGTTTCTTGTAATTTTCTTTGATATTCTTCTTCTCTTCTTAATATTTCTGGTATAGTACTAGTTCTTATTCTTTCATCAAATGATCCTTTGACTATTTCTCCAAATTGTATTTTGTCCTTGTATCTAATTGATTCTTTTAATTCCTTTTGTGCCTCAAAAATTGTTGATTTCTTTCCTATCTTAGTTTTTATTTCAAAAACTTCAATTTTTAAAAGTTTAATCTCTTCGATTATTGTTTTAATATGTATTATCATTTGTTTATTTAATTCGTTAATTTCTGCAATATGTTTATCCATTTTGTATTTTTCTGGTTTTTCTAGATCTTAGTGATATATTTATAGGAAGGGTGTTTTAGTGATTTTGGTATGTTTTGGCTAGTTTTGAAAGAAATAAGTTTGAAGGGTTATTTTAGAAAGTTGTAAAGTTTTATGGTTGTTATTGTAGATT
>CM046812.1:9308812-9541721 GCA_025617385.1 Murraya koenigii
TTCCATCCCACCAATTTTGTACATTACCAAGAAAGCTCATTATTAATAATTCTATCCATAGATCAAATTTTTCTTCTCAGTATTTTGTGCATCCCAATCATTATTTTGTTTATTAAATATAAACATTATCTTCATATCATTTGACCAACTTGTTAGTGTTTTACTTGGGTCTTTTCTACGCCTATATCTAATTAACTTCCCATAGGTTTAATAGGTTCATTTTCAGCTTTTATATTCATGTATATATTCTTCTAGATACATTTTATAATAAGGTTTTTAGATACTAATGCTTGGTTATGTGCTCTTACTCCTTTATCGATGACTAATATATTAGGATTTTCTGTTTTATACTTGGTTCACTCTATGGTGCTCCAACATTCATATTTACATCAAATCCTAGTGTTTCCGTGTCTAAATCTTCTAATGATAATTTACCAAATTGTTCTTCTAAATTATCCATTATTCAACGCTTGAACTTAATTCTTTGGGTTTATCAATTTTTATTCCTTTTGTTTTATATCGCTTTTTCTTTTGATTTATTTTTGGTGTGCTTTCTTTGATTTGTTTATTGTTTCTTGTAATTTTCTTTGATATTCTTCTTCTCTTCTTAATATTTCCGGTATAAGTACTAGTTCTTATTCTTTCATCAAACGATCCTTTGACTATTTCTCCAAATTGTATTTTGTCCTTGTATCTAATTGATTCTTTTAATTCCTTTTGTGCCTCAAAAATTGTTGATTTCTTTCCTATCTTAGTTTTTATTTCAAAAACTTCAATTTTTAAAAGTTTAATCTCTTCGATTATTGTTTTAATATGTATTATCATTTGTTTATTTAATTCGTTAATTTCTGCAATATGTTTATCCATTTTGTATTTTTCTGGTTTTTCTAGATCTTAGTGATATATTTATAGGAAGGGTGTTTTAGTGATTTTGGTATGTTTTGGCTAGTTTTGAAAGAAATAAGTTTGAAGGGTTATTTTAGAAAGTTGTAAAAGTTTTATGGTTGTTATTGTAGATTTCCCAAAATTTTTTTTATATTAAATTTATTTATTTAGTTAATTCACGGATTTAATTGAATTAAAAATTTTTAATTTATAAAATTATGGATTAGATATAAATCGAGTCAAATTCACATTTAATGTGTGAATATATGAATTGAATTATTAAATTTATCAATTTATAAATTAAATTAAATTAAAATCTTAACTGCAAACGACTCTATTAATTTCAGCCCTAATTGCTATTAATTTTGTACGGCGATATTTTGGTCAAACATGTGATTGTTGGGTTGTTGACCTCTTTAAAATAACGCAAGGCACCAAGAAGAAAAGAAGATCCACAACCACGAACTTGTACTTATTTTCACCTTTGATATTCTTTCGTCACCCTCCTGTATTTATTTTCACTTTTGCTCCTCGTCGGCTTCTTGTTATTATTGGTGAAGGGCTGTGCGACTGTCTTGATGTTGCCATGTTTGGCTGTCTTCGTGCCACCAAAATTGGCACATACTTTATTCAGGTAACTACAAAGCTAGTAGGCCAGATTCTAGGGTTGGATGATTAAGTTTTGACAGGAGTAATATGCTACCAATTAACAAAAACAAATTATATAAAAGAGCGCACGGAACAAGCAGATCGAATATATATAAAACTACATTTAGGGGGTAAGATATAGTTAAAGATTTTCAACTATAGGTTGGTGCTAAACCTTAATATAGGCCATCCAATGTCTCTTTTATTCTTTAATTTGTGCTTCTTGTCTCCGTGGAATCTTCCCGCCGATGAGGACCCAAAGTATGCGGTATGCCAATCACCCTTTAAAAGATGATACTTAATCAAAAATAATTTAGATAGATTTGGGATAAAGCTAAAAGAAAGAACAGAATCTATGTTTTGATGTCTTAGAGAAAATTTGACTACAAAAGTTTTTCATAATAGAGAATATGGCCAATTTTTTTTTTTTTTATCTGATGACAACAGAAGCGCCCCACCCATATGAGTGGTGTTCAAGAGAATTAAGTAAACCGGATTTTAGGTGTTTGACTGGAGAAATATGCTAATTCAGTGACAAATGTATTAATTCATGTCCTTTTACCAGTCGGCGTGCGCACGTACTGTGCAGATTGTAGATTCCTCTTTGCATGTCCAAATTCCATATCCCCACATTGACACCATTTTCCCCTTATCTGGAAAAGGCACACAAAATAATTTTCCTATATAGTAAACTCTCTCGTTGTACTCTTTGTTGATACACAAACTTGCTTCTTAATCCTATTCAGTGTATTAGTTGTTAGTAAATTAATTAACGTCCCCAACTCTTTTAAAAGTCTTGCTAGCTCTTATAAACTTGCCTTTTCTAGCTAGTGGAAGAGAGATTTATAACAGAAATAGAAAGCTAAAGAAATCAAGGTTACTCTCCTATTTTCTTCTCGATCTCAATTATATATAAAATTATAAATAATATGCTTTAATTTCAATAATATCCTTTGGGTTTCATTACAAAATTTGGGTTTCAAGTGGAGACATACACATATTAATTGATAATAGAGAGTATATTTTTTGCAGGTCATACACTGTGATTAACATGTCCAACAATGTAACTCATATACATCCACCAACTATTATTGGGTAAGCATCTACTTTCATTCTGTAAATATATATTTGAGGGAAAGAATAAGACATTAAGCTTTACACGACAGTAATGTCTATGCATCATTTATATCACTTTTATGTGAAAGTAAAACTTTATCATGCAAAGTACGTAATTTTATCTTATTTTGATGGTTTTTCAGTGTGCATATTTTCCCACCATCATCGGTCCCCCACCACACATTCTTTGTATTTTTCTAATTCCATTGCTTGTAGGAGTTATTGAAATTAATAATGCTCAAGACAAAAATAAATCCTTAATCGAAACACATCTGATGAATACGTGTCCGTTTCTGTTGGCTCTACTCATCTACGCCTTTGCATATTTTGCTGCCATGATATCATAGCATCAAATCTTCAAAGTAATTGCTGTGATCTCAGGATCTCTTTGCTGAGTCTCGTTGGTCTCCATTATTCTGACAAACTCATATGGACATTTCAGTTTCTTTATATGGGCTTTTGTTCTTCTTCTTGTTGGTTATAACAAGAGGATTCATAAAAAGATTTGGCAATTTTGGAATAGCTTTGGAGGAAACAACCAACAATTATTGACAATGTAGCCCGATCGCCTGGTAGAAGGGGAGAAATTAAAATTTTTCCAAGCAAGATACCAAAAATCCTTGGGATTTAATCATTTTCTCCTCTAAATAACACGTAATATTTCAAAAGGTAGCTAGTATATATATATATATATATATATATATATATATGGGCTATTCATTTTTCATGATTTATGTATCACCCATGCACAAAGTACAAATATAAATACAACACTTCAAAAATAGAACAATGGAAAGAATATTACCAATTGGCTGAGGAGTATAAGCTGTTGCGTGATCAATATTTCTTTTTCTCCCTTGTCCAGGCTGGTAATACACTGATACTACATCAATAAACTACCTTTACTAAGGAAAACATATGAATCAATTAAGGCTTTTTTTCTCTTTTAAATTTTAAACAAGAAAACTTGTTTATTAAACACTGGAAGTGAAATCAGGATTTTTTATTGGGAAAGACCATATCAATTAATTGGTATGCACGATATTGATAGATTTTTCTTATTCTCAAATTTGTTTGTAGCTGTGATTTATATGCGATTAAGAACAAGTGCTCTAAAAGACATAATACGTATGAAAATTAAAAACCTTAAGCTGTGATTTATCATCACTCATCCACATACTTATTTGGAGTTTAGTAAATGTTTTATCACTTTTATTTGTTAGTAAAATGAAATGATTTTTATACGATTAAAATGAACGTTTACTAGCAAATACAAGTGAACGCTTTTCGGTGTCTTCTGCTGGTTTGCTTTCAAAACAAAGTTAAAGCGCCACAAACATTCACGTAGTAGACCTAATACAATTCACAAAAAGTTTATAGCTTTCTTATTCATTTTGGGTGACCATTTAAGATAAAAATGTGATGGGTATCATGATTTTTTCTTTTTAAAAGAGGGTATCATGAAATTAATCAGTTTGAAAGATTTTTACATACATAATAGTATTATTGAAATATAGTTTAAGTTATGTTTGGAATTAAGGTGGTGTAGTTTTTAAACTACAGTTGTAAAAAAATGTTGTAACTATGAAATAAAAATTAATAATATGTAATAAATATTATATAATAAATATACACAATAATATGTAGTAAATTTGTTAAACCGACGACATGATTTTTCATATGAGAAAAAGAAACTATTCATCTGTCTCAATTTTATTTTTTATATAAATTTTTCTTCCATCTCTATTTTTTTCTTTCTTTTCAATATGCTCACTCTTTTGTTTATATTTCTCAATGTCTAATTATATTTAAAATTTCTTAATTCTCCTCTATAAATCACCTATTATCATCTTGAATTTTCTTATTACTTTACTGTTTACTGTTCTTTATTTTATTTATTACTAACTTAACCAATTTGGTTATCTAGCAATTTGAAGTTTAAACTATGAGTTGCCATGTGTTAGTTTTGAGTGGCTATATATAATGCGTGTATGAATAAAAGGTTATTGAGCTAATTAAACATATTTTTCTACTTTTTAAAAAAGTAATATCGACCTAAAGATAATTTTGTTAAAATAAAAAAGAAAGAAACTAGTCAATTACACTTAATTTTCATTAGATAATTGTATTTGGGTCATTCTATGATACTAAGATTAAAATTATGACATCAATACTGTAATTCAATATAAATTATGTAAATAAAATAGAAAACTTATAAATTTAACATAAAATATATAAATCATCATTAACTGTAAAATAAAACATAAATTTTAGAAATTGAACATAAGATTTGTAAATAGAAGGTAAAATGAGTAAATTAATATAAAACTAATAAATTGATGCATTATTAGTAAATAAAATAAAAACTTGGAAATATAACATAAAACTCTTAAATCAACATTGAGTGCAAAATAAAATATAAATTTTAGAAGTTAAACGTAAAATTTGTAAATGAAAGATAAAATAAGTAAATTAATATAAAACTAGTAAATTGATTTATTACGAATAAATAAAACAAAAACATGTAAATATAACTTAAAAGTAGTAAATCAACATTAACTGTAAAATAAAATATAAATTTTGAAAATGAAACAAAAGACTTGTAAATAGAATGTAAAACAAGTAAATTACTATAAAACTGATAAATTAATGTATTACTAGTAAATAAAATAAAAACTGACAAATATAATATAAAATTAGTAAATCAACATGAAGTGTAAAATAAAACATAAATTTTAGAAATGGAACATAAGAGTTATATATAAAAGATAAAATAAGTAAATTAATGTATTATTGGTAAACAAAACAAAAACTTACAAATATAACATAAAAATAATAGACAACACTAACAGTAAAATAAAACATAATTTTTTGAAATGGAACATGAGACTTATAAAAGAAATTTAAAACAAGTAAATTATTATAAAAGTGATAAATTGATGAATTACTAGTAAATAGAATGAAAACCTGCAAATATATAATAAAACAAGTAAATCAATATTAAATGCAAAACAAAATATAATTTTTGTAGATTATGCCTAAAACTTATGAATAAAAATTAAAATAAATAAATTAATATAAGAGTTTCATAATTATAAAATAAAAACGCATTATAATGTTTATTACCTATTATATTTATTGATTTTTTATTTAAATTGAATAATGCTAGTTTGTATTTATGTGATTAATGTGATGTTTTATTAAGAATGAAATTTATTTTCAAAATTAGATTTTGAAAAAAAAAATAATTTTGATATCTTACATAGTTGTTGTAAAATAAAAATATTTTGTATCTTTTTATGCTTTCTCGAACAACAATCTTAAATGATCTCTATGTACAAGTAAAAAATTCGAAACTATATAAAATATGTATAAGACTCAAAATGATATTTAATTTTATTGATTTATTATATATGTATCTAATAATATAAGAATTTTTTTTTTTTGATTGATCCATATCAAGATAAATAATTGTACTTAATTAACTTATGTAACAAATAGGTATTATTATAGAAAATTAGAAAACAAAGTATGCAAATGTCATTGAATAAATATATAATTTATGATTAAACCAATTCAGTAAAACTTATTAAAATTTTTTTAGGATAAATTTTTGTTTAATTAATGAGTAATTTTTTCTTTATTTAATTAAAGAAAATATTTTTTTTGTAAATGAATAAAATTTTTTCATTAAATTATGTAGAAAATTTATTAATTTTTAAAATAATTAATAATCTTATATGAATTTACTGGTTTTACTTTACATTTACTAATTCTATATGTAATTTAAAATATTTATATTTATTATGATATTAATGTCATAATTTTCATTACGGCATTATGAAATTTTCCATTGTATTTTGTTTATAAAAATAAAATAATTAAATAGAAGATTCATGAGGTGTGCAATGATCAACATAAAAATAATTGATCGATCCAGTTGATTTTTTGACATTCTAATTATAACCACAACTCATTTATTTTTACTTTTTCAAGTTATTAGATAAGATTGAATTAAAAAAAAGTTTTAAATTTTCTATTTCATTTCAGTATTGGGGTGGTTTTGTTTGAACCATAAAAGGCAAAAAACTAAAAATAAAACTAAAATTAAATCGCCATATAGCTAAAATGTGAAATGAGAACTGAATTGCGATAGCAAAATTATGAAATTTAAATAATGAAAAAATTACAAGCATTTGAGGAAGGCTACAGGAACTATATTACAAGTATTGATGAGTCTGTGTGTGTGGACTGAAGCCAAAACTAACCGAACCAACTTATCGTGTCAGCTTTGATGTCTAAAGAGTTTATGAAACTCAGTGGTCTTGGCGTCTTTGCTTTCTCGGAACGGATCAACCCCAGGCTTTGTCTTGTTCTATAGCCGCATTCCAGCGGTTTTTAAAGATCTGAAGCTCCAACGTTGATTGCCTCCTAATCTGATCACATCATTTTCAGGAGGTTAGAATCAGAATACAAGTATTGGTCGAAAAATAATTTTAACCGTTATTCAATTACGTCAAGTGAAAATGCATCATATAAAAACTTAAGTTTTCTTTTTTCAATTCTTATAAAATTTTTACCCCTATATTTTCTTTAATCTCATCACTCCAACCAAAAATTCTTGTTCTTATTATTATTACAATTCCTATTATTATTATTATTATTTATTTTTACTATTACTATACAATGGTATTAAGAAAATTAATTTACACGATTAAATAAAAAATTACCACATACATCTCTTTTTAGATAATTATTTCTAGATGAATACACTTGAGTCACTAATCAAAGGGTATAGTTGTCCAAAAAGAGATATTTATGATTATTAATGAAAACAGAAAGAATTGTTTTGACAATTTCGTGAAAGTATGGGTGTATTGTTATCTTTTCCTATGATGTTTACGATATATACAAAAGGAATAAAAATTGAAATGATAACTAACATTGTTACTCAATCTCGAAATGATGTTTGGTCGTAAACAATGAGAATAAATCAAATTAAAGAGAGGAAAGGAGATGATAGACGAGTGAAATTTAAATATAATATTTGGTTTGCTATAGAATTCTATAAGGAAAGTGGAAAGGAAATTACTTAATTTTTATTTGGACAATTTCACCTTTCAATGTTGTACTTCCAATATTCATTAAAAAGTAAAAAATAAATAATGTAATTTAATCTATTAAATAAATAATTAATAAATCAATTATTGTAAATTATACCTAAATTTATTAAAATCAACAAGCATAAACATTATGACTTGACGCATCATTCGGATGATGCGTTGTTTGTCATTTTTTTAGTAAACGACGTGATAACCACCTGCTAAAGATAGAGACGACATGAGACCTTCTCAATTTTTGAAACCGACAAATATCAATAGTATGCGCCAATGCATCTTGAGAATGAAGCATCGTTTACCCCTTTTTGGGAAACGGCTTCTGTTATTTTTTCAACAAATTAGTGATGATAATCGTACCTTCTAACTTATAAATTTGTCTATCAAAATTCGCCTACTGGAGATAATTTGTGGGATATGGGTGAGTTTAGTATTATATATTAAAACCCGTATTGAGTTGCGGGTGAGTTTAGTATTAGTTAAAAATTCAACGGATACCCCTATAAATATCTACAAAACTCATAACTTTTTTTTAAATATTTTTAATTTAATTTTAATTAAAAAAATATTTAAATATAAAATAGGTAAAGTAAATAAATATAAAGTGTAAACATGTGTGCAAGTTACAACATGCTTAAATCTTAACTAAAGTCATAATCTAAACTAAATAGAAATATATAATAATGCATAGATTATTATATACTTATTATAATTTTATATTAACTATTATTTTTTAATTTAATGTATGGATTATTTCATTATTATAATTTTGTACTTCAGGTTAGTATTTAAAAAATATTATTCTCTCGAAAATATTAATCTTAATCATTATTATACGAATCATGTTGAATGACTGCGAACGGAATAAAGATCTTAACTCTTAAAACTTGTATTAAATGAGAATATGAAATAATAATTACTGCTAGTACACTGGTGTTACTTTTGGATGCTAGTTTGTAGTTTTCTTTTTTAATGGATTTATGTATTTCATATTGAAATTTAAGAATTTGTGATAGTTTAGTATTTTAATTTTAATTATTCATATACATTGATTAAATTTAAAAATAGGTATGTTATGTAAAACTTTAATTATTATTATAAATTTAAATATTGAATATTTGTGATTTTAACAATTACCAAATCTGCAAAAAATCTATCGAATACTATTATGAATTTGGTAATTATTAAAACTTATTGTAGATGGATTTTTTTAAATAAATTAAAACTAATTGTGGATTGCGGGTGAATTTATAATTTAAATTTTATACGGGTGTATATAATAACAAACTCACTACGCCCCATGTCCATTGCCATCCCTATAATAAACTAGGCAATGCCCTCTCCCTTCTAAGAGATAAATAATATTATTGTTGAGCTATAATTAAAAAACTTAAACTCTGTCATTGACAGTGATTTATCAAAATAGCAGGGATCCGGATGTTATTAAACAAACGAAATCTGTCCCCCTTTGAAAGAGGCTTAAGTAGTAAACTAAAAACCTTAAACCCTGCAAACAATTCCATGTTCTCCTTACCTTAAACCCCGCGAACAAATCCATGTTCTCTTTATTTTAAATTAAATAATTTTTTTAAAATAAATTGATCGAACCGATTGGTTTATCCGTTCGATTCGGTTCAGTTCGTCTACAAACCAACCGTATGCTCACCCTCTCTATAAATTAAATAATATTTTTTTACAAATCCATGTTCTCTGTTCCTGGTGAAGAAATGGCGAGCATACGATTTGGTTTTTACTGAAACGATAAACCGATCTGTTCGGTTTAATTTAATTAAAAAATATTATTTAATTTAAAAATATAAACGCAAAAATCAAATTCAATTCCTAATTTCCAATCTATTTCCTAACCCTAGATCGGCGGCAAACTATTTCTCTTAGACTCTCACACTCACGGTACGGACTGACGGTCTTACTCTCACCAAACGCGATTTAGACGTCGTCACTACCATCTGCCGCCGCTTGTCTACTGCTGTCATCTTCGCCAGCCGCCGCTGAAGCATCAACCACCAGCACTAACGATTCAAGCCGTCACGACAGTCAGCCGCAGCTCGTCTCCTGCTGTCATCTTCGCCAGCCGCAGCTCGTCACTCACTCGACACTCACGATTCAAGCATCCACCACTATCAGCCGCCGCTCGTCTACTGCCTCATCTTCGCCGGCCGCCGCTTGTCGGTCGTCACCTCATTCATCTCGCCAGCCGTTGCAGCCTCTTTTAGTCGTCACTGTCGCGCCGGTGAAGGTGAGTACTGAGTTGTCAGTTGAGTTCAATGATCGTAGCATTTGTTAGATTTGTCAAATTTATGGTCTTTTTTTTTTTTCCAAACTATGAAGGCTTTAACATTGTAAAAAGTGCTTTGATGGGAGATTTGTTGATGTTCTTGCCTTGTCTGTCTTGCAGTATTTGTTTTCAAAATTGATTTTTCCAGGGACTAAGAATATTCGATAATTCTTTTTTTTTTTTTCAAAAAGCATAATTAGATATATTTGTTGGAAATGTTTTGGAGAACATTTTGTTTAGAAATACCATTTAGTCATAAACCTAGTAGCTAACAGGGAGCTCTTTTTCCATGTGAGTTTATTGTCTCCTATTTTTATTCTGAAGTTAGTTCAATGGGTAAGTCTTTTGGATGGTACAAGAAGTTTAAGAATCAAATCCTATGCTCAGGATATGATTTAGTTTATGATTTTCTTAGATTCAAATCATATGCACAGGGTGTGATTTAGTTATATTTTACCAAACTGATTTAAAAAATGATTTGTAATGTTCGAACCCAACTGAATTTGAGAATTCGGTTTGGTTTGGTTTTGATTCTATTTCTTGAGAACCGATCAGTTTCGGTTCCAGAACCGCACTGAACCGAACCATAGACTGCCCATCTCTTAGAGAGTGAACAAAACTGAAATTTGTTCTAATGTTGGACCATTTTGTTCCAGAACAGTTTCACAACATGGCTTGCACAAGTTACAGTCTTTCTCCTTGTGTGAAGCTTTTCAGCAGCAGCAGGAAGTGCTTTCAGCTTCAGAAGGCATTTGCATGGTCGAACAATCTTAGTTTCTCTGTGGGACCCAATTTCAGTATCAGTTCTAATCACCGAGGTAGTAAAAATTCATTATTTAGCACTGTCAAGTGCTTTGCCCAGAAATCACAGCCGTCCATTTCAGTTAATACTCCCACCAACAGCGGTAAGTAAGTTAATTGATGAGAATCTTTTGTAGGGTATCTTTTTCTCTTTTTTTTTTCAATTTTTTAAATTTATGGGCTTTGTTTATTTTGGTTATAATGTTATCTTGTCAAGTGGGTCATTGCTTCTTTGTATCGTACAATGTTTTATTGATAAAAATGTCAAATTTTTACCAGTGTGAAATTATTGGGAAAGAGATTATATACGGGCTGTACAAACAGTTTTCGATATTCCAGTCGCTAGGATTATAGTATTCGCTAGTTCCTCTGTTGGTCTAATGACATAATTGATGAATCTCTTTCAATTTTTATGGTGAAGCATGGAAAGAGGGTCGATGAAGTTGAGTTCAATGCTTTAGTTAAGGGAGAATACTGAAAGCATTGAATTTTGTAATTATTGTGATGAGATTTTAATGTGGAAGTGTTACTCCAGTTTAACAAGTTTGTTGATTAAAGAAAATAAGAGAATTATGAATGATATTTTTTGTTTTTTGTATTTATTGATAAATTTAATTTTTTTATTTATTGATAAATTAAATCTTTGTAATTTTCTAACGGTGCAGGGCAGAGGGTGGTGGTGTTGGTTATTGGTGGAGGGGGAAGGGAACATGCACTTTGCTATGCTTTGAGGAGATCTCCCTCATGTGATTCTGTATTTTGTGCGCCTGGAAATGCAGGGATATCCGACTCAGGTGATGCAACTTGTATCCCAGACCTGGACATCTTGGACGGTGATGCTGTGATATCCTTCTGTTGCAAATGGAGTGTGGGACTAGTTGTTGTTGGACCAGAGGCTCCTCTGGTTTCGGGTCTTGCCAACAAACTAGTAAAAGCTGGAATCCCTACTTTTGGCCCATCTTCAGAAGCTGCTGCTTTGGAAGGCTCTAAAAACTTTATGAAGAATTTGTGTGACAAATATGGGATTCCTACTGCTAAGGTTTGTGCTTCTGGCTTTGATCTCAATTAGTGGTTTGATTTTATCAGACCAGGGAAATGACCATGACCACTGCTGATTCAATAACCATGTTGCCAATCCTTATTCTCTTGGTTTCTTTTTCTTTTTCTTTTTACTTTTATGAACAAGCTGAACTATTATTTAGCAGGAA
Source organism: Murraya koenigii (assembly GCA_025617385.1). Classification (NCBI taxonomy): domain Eukaryota; kingdom Viridiplantae; phylum Streptophyta; class Magnoliopsida; order Sapindales; family Rutaceae; genus Murraya; species Murraya koenigii. The sequence continues at coordinate 9,320,884 of CM046812.1, forward strand.
AATCATTGTTTTTTCATTTTCATTTTTTTTTGCCTCACCTTTTTCTGGTCAACTAATGTTTTCAAGTCCTTGGTCTCTTAACTTTCTCATTGCTGTACCAAAGAAACACTCAGCTGATGTTTTAATTTATTGCTGCAGTATAAAACATTTGTGGACCCAAATGGTGCAAAGCAGTATATTCAAGAGGAAGGGGCACCCATTGTTATCAAAGCAGATGGATTGGCTGCTGGAAAAGGAGTTATCGTTGCTATGACATTGGAGGAGGCATATGAAGCTGTTGACTCAATGCTTGTAAAAAATGCTTTTGGTTCTGCTGGGTGCCGTGTCATTATTGAAGAATTTCTTGAAGGAGAAGAAGCATCCTTTTTTGCCCTTGTTGATGGAGAGAATGCCATCCCTCTAGAGTCTGCTCAGGATCATAAACGAGTTGGTGATGGTGATACTGGGCCTAACACTGGTGGGATGGGGGCTTACTCTCCAGCACCCGTCTTAACAAAAGAACTTCAGTCTGTGGTCATGGAATCTATAATTCTTCCCACAGTGAAAGGAATGTCAGCAGAGGGATGCAAGTTTGTCGGGGTCCTATATGCTGGGCTCATGATTGAGAGGAAGTCTGGCTTACCTAAGCTAATCGAGTACAATGTCCGATTTGGAGATCCAGAGTGTCAGGTGAGTTAAAAACCTTCTTGGCATATTTGTCTTATGTGATCCAACTTAATCTTAAATATTGGTTCAAGGAACGTTTGTTCGAAGAATTGGCTCTACCAGAAGGCAGTCTTTTTTTCCTTAAATTTTTTTTTTTTTGGTTACCCACCCAGACTTAAATCAAACTTCTCCTTATTATTGGTGTGAATGAAATTCCATCCCAAGAGACTACTCACAATTGAGCCATGACTTGATCTTTATTCATATTAGATTAAGGTTGTGAAATTATATGGAATATGTAAATGTTGACACAAGGTAGTGCAAGGAGAGTTTGTGAAATGGGAAGGGATTAACTTTTTTGTTTGTCCTACTTAAATCATAACTTTGTGATTAGAGTAATAATATTATTTATCTTATATGATTTATGAAGTAATCATGCGATAATGCAGTTGTGGCCATCTTTTGGGTGCGTATGCATGATTACGTGTAAATGCTCAAACTAAGATTTACACTACCACTGGCTGCAAATTTTACTTTTATGTAGCAGCTTGTATAACTTTGTTAAACCTTGACATAATTGGCATTGGTTTTACTTTAATCTGTGCCTTGTCCTATTAATAATGATATACAGGTTTTGATGGTGAGATTGGAGTCTGATCTGGCAGAAGTTCTACTTGCCGCTTGTAGGGGAGAGCTAACGGCGGTAACGCTAAACTGGTCCCCTGGATCTGCCATGGTTGTAGTAATGGCGAGCAAAGGTTACCCTGGATCCTATGAGAAAGGATCTGTGATTCAGAACCTTGAAGAAGCCGAACAAGTTGCTCCTTCTGTAAAGATATTTCATGCAGGGACTGCACTTGACTCGGATGGCAACTTCATTGCCACTGGTGGCCGTGTTCTTGGGGTTACTGCAAAGGGAAATGATATTGAAGAGGCACGAGATAGAGCTTACCTAGCAGTGGAGGAAATCAACTGGTCAGGAGGGTTCTACCGGCAAGATATTGGATGGAGAGCACTTCCTCAAAAGCAATTTGCTACAAGAGAGTAAAACTAATATCCTGATCCCCCAGAAATTAGCACTTTTTTTTTTTATTCCTTTGTAAGGTTTGAGATGGATGTGTATTACCAAATCGTGTACCAAAGAAAAATGCAGCCTGATAAGGTTCCCAATGTTGTTACCCCAGAAGTCTTCATTTTTTTTTCAAACTGACATCAATCAAATACAAAATGTTCAGGAGTTTCTTAATAATGCAATACTAAGAGAATTACAGTTGCGGGAATTGTTTATACATAAGATGTAAATGGTTCAGCTTTGACTGTGAATTTAAACCTTTAACCGGTTGTTTCACTGGATTGTTGCCTTGTGTTTTTTGTGGTACATGGTTAGACTTTGACTTTGGCTAATGGTAATTTATAATTATTAGATAATTTAAATTATTTTATTTATAATAATAAATTATTAAATAGAAATTTAATTTAAATTTTATGTAGGGCAATGAGACGTACGTATGTCGGCGTAGCTCCGTGTATATGATCTTTGTAGCTAGAACATTGTTCATAACTTTCATAATACAATTTTTTTTTTTTTTTTTTTTTTTTTTGTATATTGAGGATACTGATAACATGCCGTTTATTATGGATTATGTGCATGACTTCTTGATTGCATATTCAGAATAAATTGTTTTTATGAGAAACAATTTTTTTACATTTATCTTATTAAAATGTGGGTCAATGATAATCTTTTTTCTTATTATTATTTACTTAATGGCAACTGAATCATCCTACCCATGTCGCTATTATTTGTAAATTGAGAATTTTAGTATCTCAAATAAATTTTGTCTGCACTAAACATGAGATGGGAATGAAATTTTTTAAAAAATAATTTCATCCCAAATTTTTTGTCGCTCAAACATTCATATAGTGCGTTTACTAAACAAGAATTAAAATAGGTTGGAATCGACTAAACGTAAATCAAAATGAGTTGGAATTAAAATGAAGAATTAAAATCAGAATAAATTGTTTACTTGAACTGTAGGAACTGAAATCAGAATAAAACTTCATTTCTATGCTAGAATTATAATGAACTGTTATAAATTATTAAAATATATTTTATTAATTGTTATCTTAGTATTATTTGTATCTATTGTAATATTAACAATAACAAGAACAAAAATAATACTAAACTTAAAATAGCAACAATAAAGACACTAATAATAATTGCCCAATAATAATATTTCACTATCGTTACATAATAATGCCATTAATTAAAGAATTTCTATTTCCGCGGCGTAACGGTAGTGAAATTATTATTTCACTATTATTATTATTATTATTATTATTATTATTATTATTATTATTATTTCACTATCATTCGTTACACCGTGGAAATAGAATTTATTTTTCAAGTCCCTGGTGATTTTGAATTCTTCAATAAACATTGCAGAATCTAATTAATGCGCAACTTTTCAATCACATGATTACTTCTGGCATGTATCATAGAATTAGAATTTGGCGGTTTGTATTCAACAATATTAACAAAGTTGATGGCAGTGATGCATTTCCTTTCAAATTTTCGAACTCTTCGATTAATCATACTTGTTGATGCAGTTTTTCCCGCGTGCCTCAACAGTGCTTCGAACCTTCAAACCGTGCTTCCGAACAGCTCGGCGGGGCTGTTCAAGCCTTACGCTCGTCAGATTCAAGCGAGTGCCTCGAGCGGCTCGAGCGAGGCCCTCTTAACCTTACGCTCGCGGATACAAGCGATACCTCGATCCTTACGCTCGCGATAAAGCTAGATCTCGAGCGAGATTGCCTCCTTCGTCCTGTTCACTGTCTTCTTGAGCGGTGATCTCCGGACCTGTACTCACGAGACCGGGTCGGGGTCACCGGGCGTGTCCGCGAAAACCCTCCGAGCGTTCAAATCGATGTCGGGTTTGTCTTTTGGTATCTCCTTAGTGAGGAGGCCGGAAAGATGAAAGAGGTATTATTCGCCCCTTTTTGGATAAGAATGGTGTTTTTAGGAGAATCAAATGAGAGAGATTAGAAAAGGAAGAACACTGTTTGAGCTTACGGATCCTTTACGAATCGAAGTTCCAACCCTTGTAACGTTCCCTTCGTTTTCTTTTATACTCAATTTTTCCGCTCTTTTCCTTCCAGTTTGTCCACTCCACGCTAGTAGTATCCGGGTCCCTCGGCAGTAGGGTTTAGCGGAATATTCCCTAGGGATGAGCGGCTGTCCCTTAACCCGATTCACGTGGCGGATCACCATGTCGGGCAAGTGCGCTAGGAATTATGATACCTTGGAGGCGCGTCGCGGCCACCGACATGATATCACCACTACTCCATGTGGGACCACAGTCGAGACATTAAAAGGTGTGCCAGGATTCTGAGAAAATGGGTCGAGTCGGGTCTTGCCCAGATGTGCTCGTGGATCCCTTCGAGCAGGAGAGATGTGCTCGGCTCTCGACCTTGACCAGCTTTGACCCGGGACGACCTCAAGCTGGTGAGGGAGTGCTCGGGCTCGAGCATATCTGAATTTCCTCGACCTTGACTAGCTTTGACCAGAAGGGCTGCTCGGGCTAAGTTGTCCTCGGGGTGTCTTGCTTCGGTGTAAGGGCTTCGAGGGACTGTCAGATATTTACCAAACACGGTCCCAGGTTTCAGTCTTTTGAGTGAGCGAGACAAAATGAAAACTTCGATGAGGATGGGCGAACTCGCGGCCTTTTACGCTTCCACGTTCTTCTTGCTCGGGCACGAAGTTGGGTGTGCTTGGCTGCATCACGCGGGGACTTGGCATTGGTATTCTTCATGAGTGCATACGCTCGGGCCTCCGATTGACGAGAGTGCATTACTGCTATTATTCTGCTTGGCCTCTAATTGGCCAGGCAGTCTTGCTGTTAATCACTGCTCGAGTGCAATTGACCCAAGCATCGTCGATACTCTGCTCGGGACTGCGATTGGCCGAGGTCTTCGATGATACTCACTGCTCGGTCTTGATTGACCGAGCATGGCGCAGTCACTCTAATGAGTTAGGCTTTGGGACTTCGTGCTGAGGAGCTCTTCTTCTCCTCGAGCCTTTTAATTGACCAGGGTCTTCTTATGATACTCCTGCTCCGGTCTTCGATTGACCGGAGCATGGCACGATCCGCACTAATGAGTTAGGCTTTGGGACTTCATGCTGAGGAGCTCTTCTTACGCTCGAGCCTTTTAATTGACCGAGGTATTCGATGATACTCACTGCTCCGGTCTTGATTGACCTGAGCTTGGCGCGATCACGCCTAATGAGTTAGGCTTTGGGGACTTCTAGCCAGGAGTTCTTCTTGAAGTCTGCCGGGCCGACGATTGACCGAGCTTCGCGATACTCACCTTTCGGGCCTACGATTGACCCGAGCATGGCGCCATCCGTTGGGATTTACGGCCAGGAGTTCTTCTTGAAGTGCGCGGGCCGACGATTGATCCGAGCTTCGCGATACTCCTGCTCGGGCTGCGATTGACCCGAGCATGGCGCCATCCGTTGGGATTTACGGCCAAGAGTTCTTCGAAGTGCGCGGGCGGCAATTGACCGAGCTTCGCGATACTCCTGCTCGGGACTGCAATTGACCCGAGCATGGCGCCATCCGTAGGAATTTACGGCCAGGGTTCTTCTTGAACTTACGCGGTCTGCGATTGACCCGAGCTTCGCGATACTCTGCTCGGGCATTTTAATTGGCCGGAGCGTCTTCGATTTCTACTCGCTGCTCGGGCTGCAATTGACCCAGCGTGCGCCGTCACGCTAATGACTTAGGCTTTGGGGACTTCTAGCCAAGGAGTTCTTCTTGAAAGTCGCCGGGCTGCAATTGATCCGAGGCTTCGCGATACTCACTGCTCGGACTGCGATTGACTGAGCATGGAGTCATCCCGTTTGGATTTACGGCGAGGGTTCTTCGAACTACGCACGGCTGCAATTGACCGAGCTTCGCGATACCCTGCTCGGGCCTTTTAATTGGCCGGAGCGTCTTGATTTCTACTCCTGCTCGGGCTGCAATTGACCAGCGTCTTCGATGTTATTCCTGCTCGGGCTGCAATTGACCCGAGCGTGGCACCGACACGCCTAATGACTTAGGCTTTGGGGACTTCGGCCAGGAGCTCTTCTTCACTTCTCTGCTCGGGCCTTTTAATTGGCCGGAGCGTCTTCTTGATTTCTACTCCTGCTCGGGCTGCGATTGACCAGCGTCTTCGTGTTACTCACGCTCGGGCTGCAATTGACCGAGCGTGGCACGTCCGCCTAATGACTTAGGTTTTGGGGACTTACGGCGATGAGCTCTTCTTACGCTCGAGCCTTTTAATTGACCGAGGTCTTCGATGATACTCTTGCTGCGGTCTTGATTGACTGGAGCATGGCACAGTCCGCTCTAATGAGTTAGGCTTTGGGACTTCGTCTTGAGGAGCTCTTCTTACGCTCGAGCCTTTTAATTGACCGGGGTCTTCGATGATACTCCTGCTCACGGTCTTCGATTGACCGAGCATGGCACCGTCTCGCCTAATGAGTTAGGCTTTGGGACTTCATCTGGGGAGCTCTTCTTACTCTCGAGCCTTTTAATTGACCAGGGTCTTCGATTATACTCCTGCTGCGGTCTTCGAATGACCGGAGCTTGGCACAATCCGTCCTAATGAGTTAGGCTTTGGGACTTCATCTTGAGGAGCTCTTCTTACGCTCGAGCCTTTTAATTGACCGAGGTCTTCGATTATACTCCTGCTCCGGTCTTCGAATGACCTGAGCTTGGCACCGATCCGCCTAATGAGTTAGGCTTTGGGACTTCATGCTGAGGAGCTCTTCTTACCTTTCGAGCCTTTTAATTGACCGGGGTCTTATGATTATACTCACTGCTCCGGTCTTCAAATGACCCGAGCTTGGCACAGTCCGCTCTAATGAGTTAGGCTTTGGGACTTCATGCTGAGGAGCTCTTCTTCTCCTCGAGCCTTTTAATTGACCGAGGTCTTCGATGATACTCCTGCTGCGGTGCTTGAATGACCGGAGCATGGCACGATCACTTCAATGAGTTAGGCTTTGGGACTTCATCTTGAGGAGCTCTTCTTCTCCTCGAACCTTTTAATTGACCGAGGTCTTCGATGATACTCATGCTGCGGTCTTGATTGACCGAGGCATGGCACGATCCGCCTAATGAGTTAGGCTTTGGGACTTCATGCTGAGGAGCTCTTCTTCTCCTCGAGCCTTTTAATTGACCGGGGTCTTGATTATACTCACTGCTGCGGTCTTCGAATGACCCGAGCTTGGCACGAATCACGCCTAATGAGTTAGGCTTTGGGACTTCGTGCTGAGGAGCTCTTCTTCGCTCGAGCCTTTTAATTGACCGGGGTCTTCGATGATACTCCTGCTGCGGTCTTGAATGACCGGAGCATGGCACAGTCCAGCCTAATGAGTTAGGCTTTGGGACTTCATGCTGAGGAGCTCTTCTTCTCCTCGAGCCTTTTAATTGACCAGGGTCTTCGATGATACTCACTGCTGCGGTGCTTTAATTGACCAGAGCATGGCACAGTCACGCCTAATGAGTTAGGCTTTGGGACTTCATGCTTGAGGAGCTCTTCTTCTCCTCGAGCCTTTTAATTGACCGAGGTCTTCGATTATACTCCTGCTCTGGTCTTGAATGACCGGAGCTTGGCACGATCACGCCTAATGAGTTAGGCTTTGGGACTTCATGCTGAGGAGCTCTTCTTGAAGTGCACGGGCACTGCAATTGACCCGGGCTTGCGATACTCCTGCTCGGGCTGCAGTTGACCCGAGCATGGCGCCATCCGGTTGGGATTTACGGCGATGAGCTTTTCTTACGCTCGGGCCTTTTAATTGACCCGATGTCTTCGATACACTCCTGCTGCGGTGCTTGATTGACCGGAGCTTGTGCCGATCCGCTCTAATGAGTTAGGCTTTGGGACTTCGGTGAGGAGTTCTTCTTACGCTTCGAGCCTTTTAATTGACCGAACTTCTTACGATTATACTCCTGCTCGCGGTCTTGAATGACCCGGAGCTTGGCCGTCGCGCCTAATGAGTTAGGCTTTGGGACTTCGGCGAGGAGTTCTTCTTTTGCTCGAGCCTTTTAATTGACCGAGGTCTTCGATACACTCTCGCTACGGTCTTGAATGACCGAGGCATGGCACCGATCCGCACTAATGAGTTAGGCTTTGGGACTTGATCTTGAGGAGCTCTTCTTCTCCTCGAGCCTTTTAATTGACCGAGGTCTTCGATTATACTCCTGCTCCGGTCTTGAATGACCCGAGGCTTGGCACCATCCGCTCTAATGAGTTAGGCTTTGGGACTTCATCTTGAGGAGCTCTTCTACTGCTCGAGCCTTTTAATTGACCGAGGTCTTCGATGATACTCTCTGCTGCGGTGCGTCGAATGACCGGAGCATGGCACGATCTCGCTCTAATGAGTTAGGCTTTGGGACTTCATGCTGAGGAGTTCTTCTTCTCCTCGAGCCTTTTAATTGACTGAGGTCTTCAATGATACTCACTGCTACGGTCTTGATTGACCGGAGCATGGCGCAGTCACGCCTAATGAGTTAGGCTTTGGGACTTCATCTGAGGAGCTCTTCTTCTCCTCGAGCCTTTTAATTGACCAGGGTCTTCGATGATACTCCTGCTCTGGTTTTCAAATGACACGAGCTTGGCACGTCACGCCTAATGAGTTAGGCTTTGGGACTTCATCTTGAGGAGCTCTTCTTGAAGTGCCGGCTGCATTGACCGAGCTTCGTTACTCACTCGGGCACATTGACCAGCATGGCGCCATCCGGTTGGGATTTCGGCCAGGAGCTTTTCTTACGCTCGGGCCTTTTAATTGACCCGATGTCTTCTCATACACTCCTGCTGCGGTCTTGATTGACTGGAGCTTGGCACAATCCGCTCTAATGAGTTAGGCTTTGGGACTTCGGCGAGGAGTTCTTCTTACGCTCGAGCTTTTAATTGACCCGAGCTTCTTGATTATACTCCTGCTCCGGTCTTGAATGACCCGAAGCTTGCGCCGTCGCGCTAATGAGTTAGGCTTTGGGACTTCGGCGAGGAGTTCTTCTTACGCTCGAGCGCTTTTAATTAACTTGAAGCTTCTTGATTATACTCCTGCTGCGGTCTTGAATGACCAGAGCTTGGCGCAATCACGCCTAATGAGTTAGGCTTTGGGACTTCATGCTGAGGAGCTCTTCTTCTCCTCGAGCCTTTTAATTGACCGAGGTCTTACGATGATACTCCTGCTGCGGTCTTCGAATGACCCGAGCATGGCACGATCCGCTCTAATGAGTTGGGCTTTGGGACTTCATCTTGAGGAGCTCTTCTTCTCCTCGAGCCTTTTAATTGACCGAGGTCTTCGATGATACTCCTGCTGCGGTCTTGATTGACCCGAGCATGGAGCCGATCACGCCTAATGAGTTAGGCTTTGGGACTTCATGCCAGGAGCTCTTCTTCTCCTCGAGCCTTTTAATTGACCCGAGGTCTTCGATTATACTCCTGCTCCGGTCTTGAATGACCGGAGCTTGGCACTATCTCGCCTAATGAGTTAGGCTTTGGGACTTCATCTTGAGGAGTTCTTCTTGAAGTCTGCCGGACCTGCAATTGACCCGGGCTTGCGATACTCACTGCTCGGGCTGCAATTGGAGTCAAGCATGGCGCCATCCGGTTGGGATTTACGGCCAGGAGCTTTTCTTACGCTCGGGCCTTTTAATTGACCGATGTCTTACGATACACTCCTGCTGCGGTCTTGATTGACCCGAGCTTGGCACCATCCGCTCTAATGAGTTAGGCTTTGGGACTCCGGTAGGCGGTTCTTCTTACGCTCGAACCTTTTAATTGACCGAGCTTCTTACGATTATACTCCTGCTACGGTCTTCGAATGACTCGAAGCTTGGCATCGTCGCGCTAATGAGTTAGGCTTTGGGACTTCGGCGAGGAGTTCTTCTTTGCTCGAGCACTTTTAATTGACCGGGGTCTTCGATACACTCCTGCTGCGGTCTTTAATTGACCAGAGCTTGGCACCGATCACGCTGATGAGTTAGGCTTTGGGACTTCGTGCTGAGGAGCTCTTCTTACGCTCGAGCCTTTTAATTGACCGAGGTCTTCGATAATACTCCTGCTACGGTCTTGATTGACCGGAGCTTGGCACGTCACGCCTAATGACTTAGGCTTTGGGACTTCATCTTGAGGAGTTCTTCACCTTACGGTCTTTATTTTGAATTTACATTATGAATGCTATTCTTATTCTTACATACATTTGTACGTTTACATATCCCGTCTTGGGACGAAATCTTACATTAGCATTTTACAATACAAAGAGACTTACTAGAAATATTTCCCCGGGGTTGTGCGTTCTACGGCCTCTTGATCTCTCGTCCATTCTGGATGAGCTGGTCGATATGCTCTCGCCTTCCACTCCTCGATTCCCCTTGAGTCGGCGTGGTTATCTGCATGGTTTCCTTGGCGACTACGGCGTAGCGACTCCTCGCCACCGCTTTGGCTGCCTTTCACGACCCCAGTGACCCAGTTTACTCGATACTTTAGGGCTAGGTAATGGGTGGACACCACGCGTTGGTGATCCTCATAAGCAGCCTCCCAAAATCGCTCAGTGCAGGTGGCTTCATCTACCACCACGAAATCCGGCATCATGTTCTTCTCGAAGGCTTTGAGCCCATGGTTCTTGCTAGTTTAATGATTCCTAGAGGTATCAGCTTTCCTCCCAGAATCCTTTCAAGGAAGTGCTCAAATGCCGCTCGAGGCTTGCTCACTGTTATTCTAAATCCTCGAGTGTGGATTTGAAAAGAATATCAACTAGAGCTCCGAGTCGACCGAGTATTCGGTCGACTTCACTTATTTGCTATCTTGGCTTTTACCACGGGGCATCTTCGTGAGGTACTGAGCACCCCTCATCATCTTCATCCGTCCACATGATGGGCACTGCCTAGAACCTTGGCCTTCTTGGCGCGGGAGGCGATGAAAAGAACTTCTCGGCGTGGCGGCATATCTGCGATAGTTTTTCGGGCCTGTTGGAACTTAGGCTATCGTTGGCCCACCGAAATTACTCTCGTGAATGGTGGCTCAGTATCTATTTCGTAAGCACTGGTCACCTTCCTCGGTATGTTGTTCGACTACGGGTGCCCTCCTCTACAAACTCATCCGGTATCGATTCACTAACGGATCCTCCACTGGTTTTTCAAATCACGGCATTGTCTTTGTGGAGTGGCCGTGGTTACCGTGGAAATGGCGAGCAGCCCCTTATCCAGCTTGCCGGTGACTTGGCCATCGGCGTTGGTAGGCTCGGCGATCCTCGCTCTTGACCACTTGAAGTATCTCTTGAGAGATACCTTCGACCTCGATATCTTGCTACGTAGCGGGGCTCTGTTCCACCACTTGTATCGCCTCATCCCTGGGAAGCTTACCGGTGAGGGTGGCGATGGACGATCGCTCTCGGTCGTGGTTCATCTCCGATGCCTTGGCTGGCGATTGCGGGATGTATGGCCATCATGGCGCTTTGTATTCTCCGTGATCCGGCCGGGGACTGCGAGGTGGGTGAGGGACCATCCGCGGTGGGGAACTCTACGATATGGGTTGTATGGGGCAGCCGGTCCCTCGATGCCTTTGGAGCTTGTGTCCTCGGGCGGGACCCCTTTCTCCCTCCTTCTTGCTCCATTAACTTGCTCGTTCCTCGGTTTGGCAGCCTTTTCTTCTTGATTACCATGTCCGGTTTACTTGTTCGTGCAGCGTCCGAATACTGAGCGGATCGAAGGACTCCGCGGGTTATACCATGGTCTCCCAGTCAGGATCCCATCTTTTAATCCTCTCGGAGCTTGGGGATGGTTGAGCGCACTAAGATCTGGGACCGATCTATGGTATCTTTTGATAAACTCCGGAGGGACTCTCCTTCTCTGCTCTCGCTCGGCGGCTCCATCATGTCATCCTCGGGGGTCACTGCGCCACGAAATTGTTCTGCGAACTCCCTGCACATCTGTTCGAAGCTCGAGATGCTTCCGGTGGAGTCTGCGGTACCGTTCTCTCGCCCTTCCCTCGAGAGTGGCGGGAAGGCCTCGCACCTCTGTCTCTTGACGGACCTTGCACCCTGTCATGTCGTTGAACCGCTCTATATGTGCTAATGGATCACTCTTTCCGAAAATTTCGGATCAGGAAGTGGAAGTCACGTGGGATCGTGACACCCGTGATCTCCGCGGAGAGTGGAGATTCGTTGTCCGGCATTATTCGCGACTTGGACTCTTTCCGTTCCCAAAGATCCTCCACAACTCGTGCCAACTGCGTACCTCTCCTCCAACTCCTCACTTACGAGAGGTTGAGGTCATATCCTGCAATTGTTGACGAGACCCCTTTCCTCCATGTTTGTTTCTTCTCTCACTACTGACATTCGGTGCACGAGGTCTTTGGGCTTCATCTCCGCATTTTCTCGAACATGAGCATTCCTCGGTTGGACTCGGGACATCGTTACATGCTTTTCTCTGTCCTTCCACGAATTCTTGTAACGGGGAGGTCATAGTTTCGATCTGTTTTCCATCCGATCCATCCTTTCCTGGATCTCCACATTACGGGCCTCGTTGGCCACTTCTCTCAAAGTTACTGATTCTTGGGACTTACTCCTCTTGGTTGTTTCCCTCATCGTTGTGTTGTGTGTCTTGAATGTATTAGAAATCGGGCTTTTGTGCGATCCCGCAGACGGCGCCAAAATGTTGATCGCGATTTTTCAGCGTGCCTCAGCGGTGCTTGAACCTTCGAACCGTGCTCGAGCAGCTCGGCGGGCTGTTCAAGCCTTACGCTCGTGGATTCAAGCGATGCCTCGAGCGGCTCGGCGGGGCCTCTTAACCTTACGCTCGCGGATACAAGCGATACCTCGATCCTTACGCTCGCGATAAGCTAGATCTCGGCGAGATTGCCTCGCTCGTCTGTTCCATTGTCTTCTCGAGCGGTGATCTCCGGACCTGTACTCACGGAAACCGGGTCGGGGTCACCGGGCGTGTCCGTGAAACCCTCCGACGTTCAAGTCGATGTCGGGTTTGTCTTTTGGTATCTCCCTTAGTAAGGAGGCAGGAAAGATGAAAGGGTATTATTTCGCCCCTTTTTGGATAAGAATGGTGTTTTTTCAGAGAATCAAATGAGAGAGATTAGAAAAGGAAGAACCTGTTTGAGCTTACAGATCCTTTCTGAATCAGAAGTTCCAACCCTTGTAACGTTCCCCTTCGTTTTCTTTTATACTCAATTTTTCCCGCTCTTTTCCTTCCCAGGCTGTCCACTCCCACGCTAGTGGTATCTGGGTCCCTCTGACAGCCGGGTTTAGCGGAATATTCCCTAGGGATGAGTGGCTGTCCCCTTAACCCGATTCACGTGGCCAGATCACCATGTCGGGCAAGTGCGCTAGGAATTATGATACCTTGGAGGCACGTGCCGGCCACCGGCAACAGTATCACCACTACTCCATGTGGGACCCTGGTCAGACATTAAAAGGTGTGCCAGGATTCTGAGAAAACGGGTCGGGTCGGGTCTTGCCCAGATGTGCTCGTGGATCCCTTCGAGCAGGAGAGATGTGCTCGGCTCTCGACCTTGACCATCTTTGACCGGGGACGAGCTTGAGCAGGCAAGGAGTGCTTAGCTCTCGACCTTGACCAGCTTTGACCCGGGACGACCTCGAGCTGGTGAGGGAGTGCTCGGGCTCGAGCATATCTGAATTTCCTCGACCTTGACTAGCTTTGACCAGAAGGGCTGCTCGGGCTAGGCTGTCCTCGGGGTGTCTTGCTCGAGCTAGAAGGGCTTCGAGGGGCCTGTCCGATATTTACCCAAACAAGACCTTCAAGCCACCTTAAGTTGATGATCACCTTATTATCTAATTAACCGATTTCATCGTTAGTTGGCACAAAAATTGCACGAATTATAAGTGGAGCATTTGCAGATGCTAAAGGGATCAAAAGTGAACAAAATGATTTATTGGTTGTCATTCAACACGTTTGACAGTGAATGTACCACATTTACACGTTTCTTTATTTGTATTTGCAAATAAGTGGGTGCTCATTAAAGGACTACGACGTAAGTTGTTTGCATTTTCAATTAAAGAACAATAACCTCTTAGTTTCAACAACATCCCAGATGAGAAAAACCAGAGCCCTCTATTTCGTTGCAACACCAGCTCAAAAAATCAGAATAGTATTTGCAACCTCTTTGAAGTACCAGAATAATCTATAAGTCTTGAGCCATTTAAATATACAATCAAAGATTTCACAATTCTGACTGATTTTGACGTCTAAGATTGTACCCTTAAAAAAATTAGAGTCCATAGTCAATGGCTCCTATATATAAGATTTGACTACATATATGAGAGTATAAGATTAGTGAAATTGAACATCAATATATCAAAATTCAGTTCAAAATAAAACACCAAGATAAAAAACAGTTCACAACCAAAAGCAAAATTGTGCTTGAGTACGATAAATTGTGAGAGATGAGAATGGGAATGTGAAGTTGGAGAGCATTGATATCGGTAAGCAGTTTGCTGTTGAAGAGATTTCAGCTCAGGTATAAGGGTGTTATGGTGTTTTTTTGGGGTTATTTGGTTTATGATGGAATGATAGATTTGTGTCATGTTGCTGACATGTGGCTGTTCACCAAATAGCCATGCATTTAAAATTAATTAAAAGTAAAATAGTTACTGAGATATGTAATTTTATTGGATTCCTCTTGTTATGGATGCAGGCGTGTAGTTGAAGTTGGAATTTGAACTCCTAATGGTATTTCTACTTTACATCGAGATATGTGGATTATTTTGGATATGAGAATGTTTGAATTGAATATTTGTTTGTTTTGGGGTGGGTTGGAGCATTTTAGTTTCTAGATTGTGATAGGAAAATGAAAGTAAGTGTTGATATTTGCATAGGTGCTAATTTTTGTTAAAGGATGAATTAGGGTTTTTGGGTGGGATTGACTAGATTTCTTTCAAATGTTTTGTTTATACTCACGTTGATATCTATGACAGCATTTTCTTCCGCAAGAAAAATGTAGGAGTTAAGGAAATTTGATCTTATAAAATCAAAAAATTAGAATTTAAATTAAAGAAATCAGATATCATAAAATCAGAAAATTAGAATTAGAATTTTAAAATATTTTCTCTTTAGTTTAGGATATTTTCTCTTTAGTTTTTATTACTATTTCTAGTGCTGAATTCTAGGAACCAAGCCTTGTGCTCTCTTCTATAAAAACTTATGTAATTCATAATATCAATAAGAAATATAAAAAAAAAAGTTTTTCTCTCTCTGTTTTACTTTATGGTATCAGAGCCCTAGGTTCTAATCTATGGATTATCTATGGCGAGCCAAAATTCATGAAAGACGACTTTAACTGGTGAAACCAGCAAAAACTCAGTAGCGTTAAAACGTCCGTGGCATACTCGGGAAACATGCTGGAAAATTCATGGCAAACCTCAAAACTAGAAGAAGAAGTCTAGTGGCTTGGGGCGTGCACTTCAAGCTGGTGTCTCAAATCAAGAGCAGTAGTCTTCTTCAAGTTTGTTTCCTTTTACCAAGGAGCATATAGACCAACTATACAAGCTTCTTGAGTTTCATAAAATTTCCTCTTGCTCATTAGCTTAAAAAGGTAATTACCTAAAAGCTGCTCTCATTGGTGTCAACTCTAATCATACATGGATCATCGATTCATGGGCAACCGATCATATGACAGGGTTGTCAAATCTTTTTTCTTCATATAGTCTTTGTGCAGGTAACCAGAAAATTAAGATTGCAGATGGCTCTCTTTCAGCCATTGCAGGAAAAGGTTCTGTTGTAGTGTCTCCATCACTCACTTTTCACAATGTTCTTCATGTTCCCAAACTTTCTTGTAATCTTTTGTCTATCAGTAAGCTGGCCTGCGATCAAAATTTTCAAACTAATTTTTTTCCAACTCATTGTGTGTTCCAAGATTTAACCTCGGGGAGGATGATTGGCAATGCTAAACAACATGAAGGACTTTATTTCTTTGATGATGGATCTGAATTGAGACAACAATCTCAACAAATAAGTTTCTGCTTTGAATCTATTTCTATTTCTCATAATAATAATATTATGTTATGGCATTTAAGATTAGGCCACCCAAGTTTCAGATATTTAAAACTTATGTTTCTTAGGTTGTTTGGCAATAAAGACCCATCTTTGTTTCACTGTGAAGTTTGTGAATTTGTAAAACACCATTGTACATCTTTTTCTTCACAACCATATAAACCATCAAAACCTTTTATTATTATTCACAGTGATGTTTGGGGTCCTAATAATATTAGTACACCTTCTAACAAGAGATGATTCATTACATTTATAGATGATTATACTCAACTTTGTTGGGTATATTTGTTGAAAGAAAAATCAGTGATTGAACAAGTTTTTAAAAATTTTTACAATATGGTTCAGACTCAGTTTTAGACTAACATACAAGTTTTTAGAAGTGATAATAGGAAAGAATATTTTAACATAATCTTGGCAAATTTTTTCCTTGAAAAATGAATAATTCATGACAGTTCTTGCATCTATACACCTCAACAGAATGGTGTTGCTGAAAGAAAAAATAAACATATGTTGGAAGTGGCTCGTTCATTACTTTTTGTAACTAAAGTTCCTAAGTATTTATGGGAAGAGACTGTTTTAACTGCTGCATACTTAATAAATAGAATGCCCTCCAAAGTTTTAAAATTTCAAACTCTTTTCCAAGTATTTAAAAATTGCTTTCCAACTGCTAGACTTTCTGCTGATTTAACTTTAAAAATATTTGGTTGTACGGCTTTTGTTCATGAACATAGAAAACTTAGAAAACTTGAGTCTAGAGCTGTTAAATGTGTCTTTGTTGGCTACTCCCCAACTTAAAAATGCTATAAATGTTTTGATCCAATATCAAAAATTTTTTATCACAATGGATGTCACATTTTTTGAAAAACAACCATTTTTTTAGAATATTCATCTTCAAGGGGAGAATTTTAAGGAAGATTCATTTGTTAATAACTTTAGCAATGTATTTTCTCTCAGATGATGTATTTCTCTCACAAGATTCTAAACCTATTACCTCTGCACCTAAAACAAATAGCAAATATTTATTTTTTGAAACTCTTCTCACAATGAATGATATTTCTCCTGAATATAAGCCTATATTTGAAAAACAATCTGAAAATCAGAATTTTAAAAAACAAGTTTTAGAAACCAAAAATAAGGGACAGCCTACTATATTGCCACAACATGATAATTTTGCTAAAGTAATGGGTAATAGATTCAAGGAAGGTGACAGAACTTGGAAAATGATTGTTTACTTGAAGAAGGATCATAAGAAAAAAGACGAATTGATTCTACAGTACAGCCATGATTCTAAACCAAAGACAAATCAACAATATGAGTACAATAAAGTAATTCCTTTTCTTTTCTTAATAGTCAGTCTGAGTCTTCTGATTTTGACATTCATATAGCTCTTCGTAAAGGGGGTTAGATCTTGTACTAGTCATCCATTATCTAAATTTGTGTCATACTCAAAATTATCTTCATTTCATGTTGTTTTTACCTCTCAATTGTCTAGTATATAAATTCCTAACAGTGTACAGGAGGCTCTAAAAGTTCCAAAGTGGAAGGAAGCAGTGCTTGAAGAGATGAGAGCTCTTGAAAAGAACCATACTTGGAGTGTTGAGACATTGCTTGCCGGGAAGACTACGGTGGGCTGTAAATGGGTTTTTACTGTTAAGTATATCTCTGATGGTTCAGTAGAAAGATACAAGGCTAGGTTAGTGGCTAACGGATTCACCCAAACATATGGCATTGATTACTCAGAGACATTTGCTCCTGTTGTAAAGTTGAACACTATAAGAGTACTTTTATCTATTGCTACTAATTTAGATTGGCCCTTGCAACAACTAGATGTGAAGAATGCATTTCTCAACGGTGACTTGGAGGAAGAGGTGTACATAGATAGTCCACCAGGTTTTGAGGAGAAATTTGGCTCAAAAGTGTGCAAACTAAAAAAATCTTTGTACGGTCTCAAACAGTCTCCAAGAGCTTGGTTTGAGAATTTCACACAATCTGTTAGAAAACAAGGATATTCCCAAGGACAAGCTGATCATACCTTACTTTTTCTTCTGAAGGAAAGGTTACTATACTAATAGTTTATATTGACGATATTATTCTCACAGGTGATGATGTGATTGAGATAAATAGACTAAAGAAGAGCCTTGCATTAGAATTCGAGATCAAGGATTTGGGAGCGCTAAGATATTTCCTTGGCATGGAAATTGTTCGTTTAAGAAAAAGAATTGTAATCTATTAAAGAAAATATATTCTTGATCTTTTGAAGGAAACAAGGATGAGTGATTGCAGACCGGCTGAAACTCCCATAAATCCCAATATGAAGCTTTGGGAAGAGGAAAGTGTTCCTATTGATACTGGTAAATACCAGAGATTGGTTGGGAAACTAATTTGTTTATCCCATAATTGACCGGATATTGCTTTCTCAGTAAGTATTGTTAGTTAATTCATACACGCATCATATAAAGAACACTTTGAGGCAGTCTATCGAATTTTGAGATATTTGAAGTCTACTCATGGAAAATGTCTATTTTTCAAAAAAACTAATCAAAAGAGTGTTGAAGTATTTCTGATGCAGATTGGGCAGGTTTTTCTAACTGACAGAAGATCTACTTCTGGGTATTGCACCTTTGTGTAGGGAAACTTGGTTACTTGGCGAAGTAAGAAGCAAAGTGTTGTTGCCAGAAGTAGGGCAGATGCTAAGTTTAGAGCAATGGCTCAAGGGATCTGTGAGATATTGTAGATATAGAGAATCCTTGAAGAACTCAAGAAGACTGTGGAACTTCCTTTGAAGTTGTATTGCGACAATAAGGCTGCAATAAGTATTGCTCACAATCCTATCCAGCATAACAGGACGAAGCACATTGAGATTGATCGACACTTCTTTAAAGAAAAACTTGAAGTTTGGACTATTTGCTTGTCGTTTGTGCCTTCTAGTCAACAAACAGCTGACATTTTGACTAAGGGGCTTGTTAGACCTAATTTTAAACACTTAATATGCAAATTGGGCATGGTTTATATCTATACACCAACTTGAGGTGGAGTGTAGGATTTAGGAAATCTGATCCTATAGAATTTGTATTAAAGAAATCAGATTTCATAGAATCAAGAAATTAGAATTAGAATTTTAGGATGTTTTCTCTTTAGTTTAGAATATTTCCTCTTTGGTTTTTATTATTGTTTCTACTCCTGAATTCTAGGAACCAAGCCTTGTGCTCTTTTCTATAAAAACTTATGTAATTCATAATATTAATAAGAAGTATAAAAAAAATGAGGGATTTTCCTTCTCTCTGTTTTACTTCATAAAATTTTCATAGGGCATAAAAACCCAGTTATAGATGATCTTATAGTACTAGCTAAGGTTTTTCTGCAATGTGTAAGATGTGCATACCTGTAACCTGCGAGGGATTTTTTTTTTTTTTCTTTTTTAAGAAAGTATAACTTTCATAGATAAACTAAGAGAACAAGGACAAAAGGTGGGGTGGGCAAGTTCTAGACAACAGCTTCAATAGTTTTTAAAGCTAAAATAGCTAAATTATGAGCAGTGCTGTTAGAGCTCCTAGGTTTATGCTGAACTATAACATGATTAAATCTTTTAAGCCTTTGTTGAGCTTCAGAAATTGTCCAATTAATCTCCAGCTTGCTATACTTCTTTTCTGTAATTAAGCTTATCACTTCTTGGCAATCTGATTAAATAATTAGAGGAAAACAAGCTACATTTTCTGCAATTTCAAGCCCCCAATTTGCTGCTTCAGCTTCTGCAGATGCAACACTGCCATAAAATCTGGACTTCTTCACAGCAACAGCCATAAACTCTCCATTATGGTTTCTGATGGCAATTCCCAGACCAACACTTTGGTTTTTGACTTTATTGCTGCATCCACATTCAGTTTAAACCAACCTTCAGGAGGAGGCTTCCAGTAAGACATTTGTTTTGGATTATCTTGCCTTTGAGTGGCTTTAACTCTTCTATACGACTCCACAGTTGCTTCCGCTCTAGCCACTGCTATCTGATTATCTTATTTCTTTCTTTCAAAAACAAAAAGGTTTCTGGAATGCCAAATTGCCCAGCATAATGCCACAGTTAACTCCATATCTCTTATATTTCTTCTTTCTGTTAAAACATGCAGCACACTTAACATGTCTTGATTGGCAAGGTGTTTGAGATCTTCTTCAAATAATGTAAGCTTCCACATCTTTTGGGATGCTTTGCATTCTACCAGAGCATGAAACACATTTTCCCCTTTACAGCCACATCTTTGACACCATCGATTTTGCACAACTTTTTTCGTCCACAAATTCTCAGCAGTTGGCAACAAATTCTGGGTTGCTCTCCACATGAAAATCTTTATCTTTGCTGGAATCTGAAGCTTCCAAATCACGTTCTACCCTGTCAGGCTAGTTTTTGAAGTACTCGGATAAGTTGGGAACTTGAGGCGAAGAGCCACTTGATAACCACTTTTAACTGAGTATAAGCCAAGCTTGTCATAAGCCCACAATAACTAATCAGGTTCTGGACATGCTGGGAGAGAAATCTGTACTATTCTTTCAATATCCTCAGGTATAAAATATTGTCTAATCAGATTCTCATTTCATTTGTGCTCTTCATTAATCAACCAAGATACTGTAGCTTCTTTAGGCATTGTTGGTTGAGATAGGATCTTAAAAGTCTCAGGCCCAGGAATCCAGCCGGTGTTATAAATCTGCACATTCTCCCCATTTCCAATTCTCCACCGTAATCCCTTGTGAATTACCTGCCTTCCCCATGTAATACTTTTTCAAATAAAAGAAGGCTTATATCCCAACTTAGCATTTAAAAAATCTGAATGCTGATAGTATCGTGCTTGCAAAACTCTAGCCAACAAAGAATTTGGGAATTGGATTATCCTCCAACTCTGATTTGCCACTAAAGATTGGTTAAAACTTGACAGATCTTTGAAACCCATCCCTCATTTTCCTTTTGCACTGCATAGTATTTCTTATCTTAACCAATGGATGTGCCTTTGATCCTTTTCAAGCCCCACCAGAATCTTGCAATAGCTTGTTGAATGTCTTCGCAAAAGCCCAAAGGAAGCTTGAATACACTCATCGTATAGGTGAGGACAGCCTGAGCCACAGCTTTAATCAACACTTCCTTTCCTCTACTTGAGAATAACTTGCTATTCCAGCTTGATGTCTTGTTAATCATCCTTCACTTGATATCAGTGAAGAAACTTATCTTTTTTTGTCCCACCACAGATGGCAATCCCAAATATTTTTCATGTCTTGAGACCACATGGAGCTAAAAAATATTTTTGATTGTATTCATTTGACTGGTTGAGGTATTTCCACTGAAGAACATTTAAGACTTCTCATAATTAAATATTTATCCCAAAGCTGCGGCATAGTAATCAAAAGTAGCCTTTAAGTTGGTACAATCCTCCGTTGTAGCTTAGGTGAAGATGGGACTATCGTCTGCAAAAAGAAGATGAGTAATTGATGGGTAACCCATAGATTAGTTGTTTGGATTCAGCCAGCAGCAACAAGTTAGAGAACACTTCTGTACATAATATGGGGATAAAGGACATGACACCCCTGTCTTAGCCCTCTTTGAGGATGAATCAATTCCTTTGCTACACCATTGATCAGAACAGAGAATGATGATGTTGTAATGCACCTCATAATTAAATCAACCAATTTTCCAGAAAAGCCTAATCTGCTCATGGTGCTCTCCAATAACTTCCATTCCACCATATCGTAGGCTTTGCTTATATCCAGTTTTAGAGCAACTGAATCATTTCTTTTTCTTTTGTTGGATCTGATTTTATGGAGACATTCATAGCCTGTGATGATATTATCAGTAATTAGCCTATCAGGAACAAAAGCACTCTGTGTTGGTGCAATGATGAAATGTAAAATTTGCTTAAGCCTGCTAGCTATAGTTTTGGCTACAACTCTGTATATGACATTACACAAGCTAATAGGCCTATATTCTGTCACTTTTCTAGGCTTTTTAACTTTGGGTATTAGAGCAATGTAAGTATGATTTAAAGGGGCAATACTACCTCCATTATTGAGAATGTGCAAGCATGTTGTCAATACCCCTTTGCTCACTGATCTCCAATGCTTCTGAAAGAACACCGCAGGAAGACCATCTGGGCTTGGGGCTTTTGTTGGGCACATCTGGGCTAAAGCGACTGAGATTTCAACTTCCATAAATGGCTAGTCTAACCTCTCGTTCATCTCCTTTGTTACTTTAACTGGCATCTCTTGCAAAGCAGCTTCCATTTCGACTTGGGATGGGTTTGTTGATGTGAATAAACTTACAAAGTACTCACAGAACAATCTTTCAACATCCTCTTCTTTCTCTGTCTACCTATCATCATCATCTGAGATTCCCTAGATCTTATTCTTTCTTTTCCTTGATGAAGCCTTTGCATGGAAGAATTTTGTGTTTCGATCCCCTTCTTTCAGCCAATCTGCTCTAGACCTCTGCTTCCAGTAGATTTCTTCTTCCATGAGGATGGCATCAAGTTGTTTCTCAATGCTCTTGATTCTGTCTCCATCTACGTACTGAAGATGATGCTGCTTTATTGCCTTCAATTCTTCCATCAACATATCGGCTTGCTTCTTTCTATCCTCAAGTTCATTTCTACTCCATATTTTCAGCAGCGCTAAAGATTTCTTTGCTGTTTTTCTGAAATTCTGCACAATATTATCTTCATACCGGTTATTATGATCCAGCCACTCCCTCTTAACTATTTCCTTGCATTTTTCGTATAGGCTCCACATGTCTTTATAATGGATTTGAGAGGACGTTTTCTTATAGAATCTGATACCTCTCCCTTTCTCCTTAATATTCATTATGATAGAATTGTGGTATGATGTCAACAAAGCTAAAGTCTCTGCAGCAGTTTCATGAAACATATTACTCCATATCGGATTGTATAAAAATTGATCTAACCTTTCTTCAATAAAGTGAGGTCCATATCTCCGATTAGACCATGTGAATGCCTGCCCCTTCCATCCCAAGTCCATCAGTTCACATTCTCTAATTGTATCTCTAAAATCAAACATCATCCTCACATCTCTATCATTTCCTCCCAAATTCTCAAAAGGCACCAAAATCTCATTAAAGTCACCAAAAAAAAGTCAAGGCAGGGAAGAAAGAGTAGCTAACCTTTTCACAAGGTCCATGTTTGATGCTTTTGCCCTGTCTCTGGGTGGCCATAAATTCGTATACGTCGCCAATAACTACCATTTTTTGTATGCACCACTACATCAATATGATGCATACTATAAGACTTCACTTCCACTGTTACATTTGTGTCCCACATCATTGCAAAACCACCTCCCAGTCCGTTTCTTCCCACTTCAAAACAACTATCGTACGCCAGCTCTCTACACTTATTCTGCATTTGCTTAGACATCAGCTTTGTTTCACAAAGAAACATAATCTGAGGCCTATGCACTTGGAGAATTTTTTTGGCTTCACGGAACATCAGGGTATTCCCCAATCCCCGAACGATCCAACTTATAATTTTCATGACTGTCGTTGGGGCTGGTGACCAGCCTCCACCGATATTTTTTCCATATTTTCCACTGCCATTTCCATGCAGCCAGCATCTTGCTGCTCTTCTGATTCCCACTTAAGCATCTGTTTGGCTTTTAGTGAGATAAGGGGTATTATTATTGTTGGGCTCCTCGTTTTCTTTCTTTTTACTTCTGGGCTAGCCCAATTAGCATTACTAGCTAATCTCTTTGTAGACGTAGAGGCTTTTTTAAAATTCACACCATATTCCACACAGCCCATTATCCTTTTCTTTAGCTCCAGTTGCGACTTGGGCCATTCTGTCATTTTGGCCCAAATGGGGTAATGTTTGGAGGACCTCTTTGATCACCCCCAACCACCCTATTATTTTCTCCCTCATTTTTTTCCTCATTTTCCACTTCCAATTTAGCTCTAATTTTCTGCGACTCCCTCCAATTTTTTCCTTCATTTTATTTTCCTGCTTCTAGCTTCTGCTCCTTATAAATGTTGACAACCTTAACTGTCTCTTCCTGATGAATACAACTGCTTTTTCATAGATTTGGCCTATCACCAACATTCATTAATTGTTGGTCAGTACTCATCAGTAATTGGGCGATGCTTGACCCGCTTGAGTTTCGGCATCTTGCAGCAACACTGTTGAGGTGGTTTGATTTTTTTCCTGTGGTTGAGAACTTGAGATTCAGGGCTTTGGTTCTTAGTAGCATTCTCTTTGTTTCTTCTCCTGCTTTGATTTAACTTCTCTGCCATAGTTGGTGCTTTAAACCATGGACCATATGCAAACTCTTCCTTTGGTTGATTCTTACAAATTACACATTCTCTGTATTGATGTCCGATGCTTCCACAATAACAACAGAAATCTGGCAGCCTTTCATACCTAGTCAAAATTGGAACATCTTCTTCCTCACTTATATCCTCTTGTTTGATCTCCAAAATCTTCATTAGAGGCTTTGTGATGTCTATCGAAACTCTTAAGTCTTATTACTTCTCCCATACAGTCTCCATTTGCATCAGTTTCAACTTCCTCAACTTTGCCAATAGCTTCACCAAGCTCTGATATTGTCTCTCTATCCATACACATAATGGACACATTTTGAAGTTGTAGCCAAAATGATACATGGGTGAAGACTGTTTCGACATATTTCCTATCCCTTTTGGTTTTGTAAATGCAATAAGGGCCCCAGCAAAGTGCCATGGTCCTCCTATTAATGCCTTCCTCTTATCACTCTCCGCTCCAAATTTAAACATGAAGACATTATCCCCCAAGCCTTCCACCTTTACTTCTCTTTTATTTTGCTACGCCTGTTGCAGTGCAATCTTTAGCCCATCCTTGTTTCCATTCTTATTTCTCATCACCTTTCCGTCTAAGCAGCCAGTTACAATCTTCTCCCCTTTTGACTTCATGTTGCTTTTGAAAGTGGCTTTGCCTTCCTCTACCCCTGTTAACTTGATAGCTCTACATCTTCGAATCAGTTCTGTCTCCATGGTTTAATTACAAGCACGTTAAATGCACTTCTAATATGTTTTACACCAACCGTTTAGAACAACGAGCACTTGGCTACTTACACCTTAAATCTACACACGAATAATAAAACACAGTTGAGAGAAAAGTGACAGAAAAAAACTTTTACTAAAACCCAACTGGTGGGTAGAAATAAAGGGTCTCCATAACCCTATCTAAAATCCATTCTAGTTTTCAGAGAAAACTTGAGAAGGACGATAACCTGGGAGGAAGTTGAGTTTAGAGCAATGATATATCTTTCTTAAGGCTCAAAGAAATAAATATAGTTATTCTTTAATTTTTTTTTAATTACATTGAAATAGTTTATTTTAATTGGTCAACTTGAAGTGGTACTGTGCAACTGTCTTCCTTTTAGTTGTTATCAAGTCATTTCACATGTGTAGAGTACCTGGTGATAATAAATTTATTATGTTTTTCTATATTAGGTCTTAAAAAAGCTTGTGGATGATGATTCAAGTTCTTAAATAATAAAGTGACTAAAGCTGGGGTCACAATGCCGGCGGACTGTTAAAATTTTATTGGTATTTTAAAATATTAATTTTTATATTAGTAGGAGGTGAGAATAATTATTTTTATATGTAATTTAAAATTAGTTATAAGTTTGATTTAATTATAAATTAGAGTTGAATAAGTATAATCTAAGTATGATTTGGATTATTTAAATTAAATTAATTGTGAGATATATAGATGACTAATTTGAATTAAATAAGAAAAGTAAATGATTAATTCATATTAAATTAAGAAAAGTATTATATAGAGTTTTTCTATATAAACGAGACATAACTACAATCTCTATGATATTTTCTTCTATTTATGACCTCTCATTCTATCTCATGATTCCTTCATAATTTTCTTTTGTTCTACACTGTTGTTTAGAGTGCAACCTCACAACAGTAGTATCATTACATTTTGGAGATCAATCAGTAATAATTACGTCTTGTTTGCATCGTGAAATATTCTTAGAAGAGCGAAATTCGATCTTAAAGACAGTGCATTTAGCACGCCTTAATAAATTTATAATTGTTACCAGATAAACAGTGCCGTAAAAAGTACCTAGTAAACAGTGTCATAATAGTGTTGAATGAACAGTGTCTATAAAACAGTGATATGAACAGTACCCAAGCTACTATTCATGAAATTCAATTTGATAAAAAGTTAATTCGGCTGGTTTGAGTTTGAGACTTTATAGAAATAATATCAACTCATATTTCTAATAATCTTAAAACCAATTTTGATGAGGTTTGATTTTTACTTCAAATAACGTATATCAAACTTATTACTTATGGTATTGCTTATAAAAATACTTCTAAGATTTGAGATTTATTAAAATATATATAATATAAGATCCTAAATCTCATAATTATTTCATTAAGTAACTTTAATATATTGAGCATGATTGATAAGCAACATTGACTACCTAAGATTTTACAGAAATTTATGCTGATAAAGGGTTATTTCAAAATTCATAATAATTAATAAAAATTTATTTTGAATCTGAAATTTTTTTATGATATACTAGACATCGAAAGGAATCTTTTGAAATTTGTTTCAACAAAATCAAATGAGAATTCAATTTATAATGATTTTTTTTTTAATTCAAGGACATTGGATATTTCTGATTTCACCACCATGCATGAGTTACGAAACTAATTTAACATACCTAGATTTATTCCAAAATTATGAAATTTGGAGAATTGTTTCATATATATGCCTATTATATTTATGGAAAGTTTCATGATTTTATGATTAAAGGATATTTTAGTTTTGTGAACCCTATATGTCAGCATACTCTATTAAAAATTTGAGATTTTTTTAATGAAGAAATAATTATTAAAATTTAGAGACTAAAGACTGTTCTATTAAGAAACTGATAGTGATATTAATTGAGTTTTGAAGATATAATTTGATTGATGAAATTGAGGAGGAGAATATCAATATTGAGAATAAAAGAACCAAGGAATTAAATTCTAATGTCAATTTATTTGATAATTATGCTCCTCATAAGAAACAGAACAAATGTCATAATAATTATTTCAATCTTATTATTGAAGGAAATGAAATTATATTGTATTTAGAAAAACTTGAGCACTATGTTTACAAACATTGTAATTAAGCTCAAAGGAATGGAGACAACAAAATCCTCTATAAGCCAATTTGGTTAAAGGAAATTACTTTACTATTATGGTTATTTTTGAGACAAACATGGTTGGTTATATTCTAGTGAAGGAAGAGAAGAATTTGCTTTCCTTGATTACTTCTTCTTAAACTTACTTTTGAGAATATCATCTCATTAAGTAATATATATCATGCTTATGAAATACAATATTATTTGAATTATGTTTTTATACTGTGCAAGACATGAATATAAGTGTCCTTTCGAGAGTGGCAAAATTATATTGTCAAATAATGAGATTTTGTTTTCTTGAATTCTTTAAGATGATAATATTATTAAAAATGAAAAGTAAGCAATCTAAATTTCTGTTATTCACTCTATAATATGGGAGATATGGTCATGTGAAATTTTCTTATATTAAGAAAAAGAGATAACTTAGTATATTTAGCTTGTTAAAAGACAAATGTAATATGTGTGTGGAATCAAAATTCACAAAGAAGACATGTAAACCAGTTCTGAGCAGTGAAACTAAATTTTTCAATTTAATTTACAATGACCTTGGTAATTTACAATAAGTCATGAATTGAGGAGGTGAATATAATTCAAGTATATTCAATATTTATTGTGAGAACCATAGTATCGTCTATGAAGTGATACCTTCCTATTCACTTCAATTAATTAATGTAGCTAGAAGGAAAATAGAACATTGAAAAATATGGTAAATGTCATGGTAATAAGTTTTGAAGCACTGCTGAATTTGTGGAAGAAACTATATTGTTAGCTTGTCACATTCAAAATATAATATTCTATGAGAAAGTAGAAAAGACACCCTATGAGTTATGGAGAGACAATAAGCCCAATTTATCATACCTCAAAGTGCGGAGGTGCCTTGCGAAGGTTCTTATATCTAATCCCAAAAGGATTAGGTTGGAACCTTAAACTATTTATTATTTATTTATAAGGTATATCCAGAATTGTGCTGGTTATAGATTCTTAGTATTTCAAAATGAAGGACATACGTTCGAGGCGAATACCATCATTAAGTCTAACAATATTAAATTATTTGATTCTATTTCCTTGGGAAAGCTAACATTAGTTATTTATCTTTAAAAGAGTCAATTAAACGATCCTCTTAAAAGTTCAAACATTGAACATAGGAGAAGTAAAATGATGAGAATGACCATTAGTTTCGGTGGAGGCTTCTATGTTTTCTTTTTGAAAATGATCCTTGAACTTTCAAAAAAGTTATAACTTCTTGAGATGCACCCCTCCAGAGAGGCAATCAACTATGAGTTAGATTATATCATGAGTAATC
The DNA here is from genome assembly GCA_025617385.1 of Murraya koenigii. Classification (NCBI taxonomy): domain Eukaryota; kingdom Viridiplantae; phylum Streptophyta; class Magnoliopsida; order Sapindales; family Rutaceae; genus Murraya; species Murraya koenigii. The sequence continues at coordinate 9,349,072 of CM046812.1, forward strand.
ATATATGAGAATTAGTTGTTTAAATTTATGGACACAATTTTTTTTTTAAATGAATTCTTAAAGAGAATTGAAAGTGAATGAATCAATTTGATAAATATAAGGCAAGATTAGTTGCCAAATGATTCTCATGAAGAAAGATATAGATTATTTTGATTCCGATGCTCCAATGACGGGGATTAGATCCATTAAAGTTTAATTGCATTAATTGTAATTCATAATTTATCTACTTAATTATATGGATGTCAAAAAAAGTATACTCAAATAAGGAAATTTACATAAGACAACCAGAGGATTGTGTAATTCTAATTATTGAGTAAAAAGAAAGCAAATTGGTTAAGTCATTATATGGCTTAAACTAAGCACCAAAATAGTGGCATGAGAAGTTTGATAAAGTATTACTATCAAATGGATTTACAAATGAGACTAAGAAGATGGTTGCTTCTAACTTTAATTTAAAAAATATAAGAGAAGCTGATGTTATATTAGGTATCAAAATCACTAAGACTAGTGATGGTCTCTTGTTGCCAAAAAAATACTATGTAAAGAAGGTTTGGGTACTTTTGTGAGAAACCGGTCTCTATGCCGTATGATGTAAATATCCACCTTTCGAAAAATCTAGAACATAGTGTTAATAAATTAAAATATGTCAAATAATTGGTAGCTTAATATACTTGATAAATGGTACAAATCTAACGTTACATAGGCTATATGTAGATTGTGTAGTTATTATCAATATCCTAGCAAGGATATTTTCTTTTCTGCCATAGACAAACTTGAGAGGCACTATTGATTCTGAGCTTAATTATAGTAACTCTCCAATAAGTGTTAGAAGGGTATAATGATGTAAATTTAATTTTATGATAAGATGAAATTAATTCCATTAGTAGTTATACTTTTACTTTTAATTGGGGAATTGTGTCTTGGAAATCTCTAAAAAAACAAAAGTGTTTAGCTCGTTCTAATATGGAGTTTGAGCTAGTGACCTTAAAGAAAGTATGTATTGAGGCTGAGTGGTAAAGAAATCTTTTAGCAGATCTTCCCTTTATCATTTATCATTCTATTTTTATTATTATATTTTTATTGCCAAGCTGCTATTGCCAGGCGAAAAGATATAATATATAATGGAAAAAGTAGATAAATTTATCTAAAATATAATATTTTTGAGCAGCTGCTAGAATTTAGGTTTATGAACCTAGATTGTGATGTCAAAGTCAAGTTTGGTTAATTTTCTGATAAAAATGATGGTAACCATATGTGATTGGAGATCCCAAGAAGTAGGTTTATGAGGGTAATAACAAATCACTTGTTGTCTTGTGGCATTGTTGATTTATTTATTTGAGTCCTGCCTATTGCAATGATTGAAGTTAAGCAATTGAGCTTTTAATGAACTTCATAGCCCACATTTTGTGTATGGTGGTGTGTCAAAACTGCATGACATATTTTATGAAGGTTCACCTATGTGTCTGTGGAATTGGGTTAGTTCCTATGAGAGCAAGAAAGGCATCTCTAGAGCACTTATAAATCCAGGAGGCACAAAGTTATTAAAGTGCTAAACAGCAGAACAACAAAAGATTGAGAGAGTTTAATGTTAGCTTCTAGTCCTCTGCCTTACACAAAGGAATGTTAGTTTATAAGTTTCACCAAATTCCTATAAGACACAGTTAGTTGTTCAATAGTTGGTTCATAGTTTAAAAGGCACCAGTTTATAAGCTTTAAAATCTATGATGAAGGAAATTGAAGTATTTTGAAATATGTGGGGGATTATTGGAATTTTATTGTTATTTCAAAATACTAATTTCTACATTGGAGGGAGGTGAGAATAATCACTTTTATATTTGATTTAAAATTAGTCATGCATTTGATTTAATTATAAATTAGAGTTGAATAAATCTAATCTAAATATGATTTAGATTATTCAAATTGAATTAATTGTGAGATACATGGATGACTGATTCGAATTAAATAAGAAAAATAGGTGATTAATTCATATTGAATTAGGAAAAGTATTATATAGAGTTTATATATATATATAAGAGACATAAAGACAACCTCTATGATACCTCCTATTTAACCTCTCTTTCTATCTCATAATTTCTTCATAATTTTCTTTTGTTATTCTACACTGTTGTTTGGAGTGCAACCTCACAACAGCAGCGTCATTAAATTCTGAATATCAATTCACAATAATTGTGTCCTTTTTGTATCGAAAAATTTTCTTAAAAGAGCGAAAATTAGTCTTAAGGACAGTGCATTGAGTACGCCTTGATGAATTTATGATTGCTACCACATAAACAGTGCCGTAAATAGTCCCTAGTGAATAGTGTCAGAATAGTGTCGAGTGAACAATATCCATAAAAGAGTGACATGAACAATACCTCAGCTACTATTCATAAAATTCTATTTGATGAAAAAGTTGATTAAGCTAGTTTGGGACTTTATAGAAGCAATATCGACTCATATTTCCAACATTTACTTTAATGATTTCCAAAGGGCAGCGACAAAGGATGCTGGTCATATTGCTGGCTTAGAAGTTCTGTGTATCATCAATGAGCCTACTTCTACTTTACTTGCCTGTGAATTTGAAAGGAAAAACAATTAGACAATCCTAGTGTTTGACCTTGGTGGTAGTACTCTTTTAGAAGTTCATTTTTTGTTTTGTCTTCTGAAACTATCATAGGGAATTTATGTTAATTATAGCTTACGTAATGCGACTGTAAATTTATCTTAGTGACTATCAAAGTTTTTTGAATGAAATGGACTATTCATTCTTAAGTATCTATTTCTTTATATTCTAATGCTTGAGGTTGGAGATGGAGTGTTTGAAGTACTCTCAACTTCAAGAGATACACATGTTGATGGAGATGACTTTGATAAGGTCGGAATAAATTTATAATCTTACACCTTCAATTTTGTTTATGCATATGTGCGAGAGAGAAGTAATTTGGATTTACTTATATGATTAATGGACATACAATTATCATATGCTATATGCAGAGAGTTGTTGATTGGCTAGCTGATAACTTTAAAAAAGATGTTCTTTTGAATGACAAACAAGCTCTTTAGTAACTAATAGAAGTAATTCAAAAAGCTAAAATGGAGTTGTCATCTTTGACTCAAATAAATATCAGATTTGTTGTTTATATCTATGTAACTCTATTTTTAATCACGTGTGTACGCCCTCCAGGTGGTTTGTTGTACTAATAATTTTTTTGTTTTTCTAGTTGCCTTTCATTATTACTACTACAGATGGGCCTAGGTATATTGAGACTACTATTACAAGGGCTAAGTTTGAGAAATTATATTTCAATTTGCTTGACAGGTTAACTTATTTTACAATAATTCTTTCAACATGACGTCATATGTTTCAACAGAATATTTACTTTTTGAATCCTTGCAGTAATGGTAGATGCTTCTATTATGTTGTGGTCACTTCTTTGTTATCATTGGGTTCTAAAATGCTTTATTTTTAGTCTTATCCACTTCTTTCTTAGTCTTAAATGTTTTATTTTTAGTCTTATCCACTTTATTTGCTTTGATAGGCTACAAAAACCTATTGAAACTGCCTTGAGGGATGGTAAACTTTCATTCAACAATCTAGATAAAGGCTATACTTGTTGGTGGATCAACCCGTATTCTGACTATTCAATAGTTGGTGAAAAAGATAAATAGAAGGATCCAAATGTCATTGTTAATCATGATGCAATGGTTGCCTTCAGAGCTGTTGTTCAGGTAAGTTCAATGCTTACCAAAACATGCTATGCTCTGTGCATCTTTAAGTTGATTAATTTGTAAAGGAGAATTTTATAATATGGATTTTGTGATGGATATTATTTAGCAACCATCTTAGGATGAATTTTTGGATTAAGTATTTTTTTTACTCCATTTTAGATACATAGTCTTATGATATTTTTTATAACTCTAAGGAGGTATTCTTACTGGTGATGTCAATGACATTGTCCAATTAGATGTTACACCACTCTTTATTAGTTTATAAACCATTGGTAATGTTATGACAAAGATCATCCTAAGAAACACAACTCTTCTTACTTACAAATCAGAAGTGTTCTCAACTATTGCAAATGGACAAACAAGTCTTGAGATCAATGTCCTTTAAGGTAAAAAAGAGTTTGTTGGTGATAACAAATCATTAGGCATCTTCTGTCTAGATGGTATCCCATCAGCACCACCTGAAGTTCCCGAAGTTGATGTTAAATTTAACATCAACGCCAATAGAATTCTCTCTGTCACTACTATTAACAAAAGGCTAGGGGAAGAAATAAGACATCACCAATACTGGTCCTCACACCCTGCCTGGTAATGAGGTCTGTTTAGAAGTACATATTATTGATGCAAATTTTTAACATTACTTTTATGTTGTTGATACAAATTTTTCTGATAGCAAATGAGAACCTAATAGCTTTTTGTTCTCATTTTTGGTATTCTATTTATTTATTTATTTTGAATGGACAAAGGATTCAAGTTGTTTGTAGAAATATAGAAAATATTGGTGACAATTACACAAGGTAGGAAACCCTCATTTGCAAACAAAACTAGTTTTATTTATCGTGTATAAATGCACTTCAACTATAGTTTATGTATTAAATGCAGAATATGGTTTTTATTATGAGTTTTAGAGATAATTTTGAGTACTTTATTTATGTGTAATGTATTTATGTTGTCAATAATATTAGTATTATAATAATAAGGATCTCATCATTTGATTTTCGACTTATTAATAATTAACTTGGTGTAGTTATTTAATAACTAACAAAGCATTTATATATAAGTTGAACAAAAATATTAGGATTTTTAACATTACTTTTATGTTATATGTGTGAATTTGTGATTGTTATAGGGATGGAGTAATAATATGATATTGAGAAAGTACTGGCACATAAAAAATATGTCAATGAAATTAAGGATGGCAATGAGTCGGGTCGCGCTTAGGTTTGAAAGGCTTAATTTAAAAAAAAAGTCGAATCATTTGAATTTTGGGTTGGGTCATGCTTTTGTCCAAGCCTGAATTACATATTTTTTAAAGTTTTTTTGTTATATTTAAGTAATTTAAATTAAAAAATGGATATAACCTCCTATATATATTAAAATTTAACATAAATATAAAAATTACTCAAGGTCTTAACTATATAATTGTATGAATAATAAAACAAACATAATCCAAATCATGGTATATAAAGTTATACAAATAAAATCATTTTTTAAAATTTTTGAATTTCTGGTTGGATCAGAGCAAGTTGGACCCGAATCTTGATCTAAATTTAATTGGGCTATGATATTTAGGCACAAGCCCTACCCAAAATCCTAAAATTTAGATTAAAGCTCTCAAAATACTAGTCGGGTCAATTGGGCCAAAATTTAGACCGAGTCTTTTTGTCATTCCTAAATGAAATTTTTATGTTGATGTTAAATATGTATGTAAAATCCTTGATAAAAAGTGGTAACCGATATTTCATATAAATTTTGTGTCAAAATTTAAAATTGTTATTTTGCAATCGACATATTTTAAAACTTTTATATTTATATTTCTAATTAATATGTATAGAAACTGTTCTATATGTTCATTTGTTAGGTGGAAAGATTATATCCCGAAAGGTATGCTTAAAGTTATTCTTCGTTATTATTAACAGTACGAAAATAACATAGACACTCACGTTAATTTGGCATCACAGAATTATTTTCAAAAATAATTATGCAGATCCTTTTTATGTTTATAAATAGTCACACAAGTATTAAGGTTAGTTAGAAACAAATCTATAGCTAATCTTGTCCTTCAAGTCACATGTTGCTTCTTTCCACGTGATTTCAAATAAAGCTTTACCATGTTATTTCTTTAGTTTGGAACTGATATGTAATTGATTCTAGTGAGGAATCATGAATAGTCTTTGTTTCGTTATAATGCCACATAAAATGTTTGTGTGATCATTTTTTAAAATGATGAAGTATCTATGATAAAGATTCTCTTAATAATAAGGATTATGATTGCAACCAAAGCTTAGTAATAGTCGGTGCCCGAATAATTATTGAGGGCATCAATTTGAGTTCTCCATATTTAGGGATTTAAATAATTTATTTCCCTTACTATTATTGTAGTTAAAGATAAATATCTTAATTTCTCTATATTCTTGGTAAACCTTCAAGCATATCGATTTGGATCACGATCCCAAATTATAATCTCAGTAAAATGTAACAATTAAATAAATAAATAAATACAACAATAATATTCACACCATAGTTAACCCCACACATAGCACTAAACGCAGCATTTTGATGCAAGTATAAATTGTCATTGTACACACACACACGCGTTATGCATTCTCCCTTTCACAAACTCACGCCCAAATCTCACCCTACTCATGTATCTCACTGTGCTCACACATCTTTTCTTGTAACAATCGACTTTCTCTTTCTCTCTCTCTCCTCTGTTATGAATGCATCTCACCATCGGCTTTTTCTCTCTTGCCATGGGTATTTTTATAGCTGGTGTGGGCGAGAAATTGAGTTGCGGCTTGAAACACTATCTTGGCTTCACTTGTTGTAGGCTGCCGTAATCAATTTTTAAAGGTAATATGCTTCATCAACTCCAAATTTGTTTGTCTAGGATTATGAATTTATGAAGTTTTAGCTACCATTATTTTAATTTCTGTTGAAAATATCCATGCAGCCAAAGTTGTGGTTGCTATTATAAAAAAATTAAATGTCTTGTTATAATAAAAGATAAAGTAGATAAGATTTGTGTAATAAAAAATTTATTACCACTTACTTGGATGAACATTATTCCTAATTATATGATGCAAGTTCATAAGACCCTAAAACAAGCATACATTAATAGATATTCAATGAAATGATAAAAAATCATATACATAAATTGTAAAAAACTTACATTATAATAATCCATAATTCTATGTGGGTATACATTCTTATCAACAATACTTCCTTCAAGATTTTGAAGTGTCTACAGAGTTCAATGATATATTAAAAATATGTCTATGAATTAAGTAATAAAAATTAAGTTTATGGATAATAATTTCATAAAACTTACCGTAACAACATTGTTCTCATGTGTTGGGATAACCATTGACATTTGATCATTAATATGTCCATCCTGCAAAGTCAACAAAACTAACATTTAATCATCATTATGTAATAAATTATTTTAATTTAATTAATTTTAAAACTAATATTTGCATCGGAACATGCTAAATTCATTTTAAATTTTGTAAAATTTTTAGGCTTTTTTCGTTAACAAAATGGATGACATTTATGACACTTAGCTATTGGATCATATATTATTTCAATCTCATTCGCTGAAATTCCAACATTGTTACTACAACTTCCCTATTCCTTGGTTCGGCTTAAAAAATATTTTTTAATCGTTCCTCATCATTTACTTGAATTCTAAAGAAAAGCCTATTATCTTCTATTTGCAATTTCATAAAATAGTTTTAAAGAGCAATAACATCTCCATCTCCAAGTCAGAATCGTCTTTTTTTTTTAACATGATTTATACAATCTCTTTCTATGAATGTCACGTTTTCATAGTCACCAGCCTCAATAACAGGTGATTGATAATTTTTAGATAATTTGATTCTTGTTTAATCTGTTACATCAAACTTGTTTTTGGCATATACACTAAGGCTATGATTGCACTGAAACAACCTAGACTTGGTTGGAGTCAACAATGCACGGTTGTGTTTAAGATTTAAACTTTGAATTGTCTAATTCCCAATTTAGCATGACAATCTTTTTTTGCATTATGTTGGGGCCTTAATATATTAGTAGATTTGCTTCCTGTCTTACTGCTTTGTTGTTATACAAATTTTATTGAATTAACAAGCACACGAATTTATTTTAGTGTAGATTAATAGTGACGAGTGTCAATCCCAAGCAAAGGTGAATTTCAATTGTGCGTAGAGTTAATTTTCTAATTAGGGAATTAAGCTTGCAGTGAAGGTTTTAATGTATTTCATCATAAAATTTAAATTAAAAAGGTAGAAATAAACTAAAGATGAAACTATATGAATAAAATGCTTACGTATCTAAATCTACACTTAACATTATACTGTGTGCTTAATGTTTTTTTTAGTACTAATTAAATTATAAAAAGGGATTTCCACTCTTCATAAGTCTCACTCTAATAAATATGGTATTAAGTATGCATTGTACTAGAGGGTAACGATTCTCCATTAAGTGTTGAATCAAGAACACGTTGTTAGACGATAACAATCCTTATGCCAACAACATGATAAGACCATATACTAAATAACTTGGATTCACTCTTTATTGACATTGAATCAAGATGACCCACAAATACTAAAGGGGAATCTTTATCTAATAGATATGATGTTAAACGCTCATTGTACTAGACAGTAATAATCATTCACTAGGAGTTAATATAACCAATGCATACCTAGATAAGATACATTATCTATTGACGACAAGTCAAAACAACCATATAAATAAGAGAGGGAGAGAAAGTAAACTTACTTAAGCTCATGAAACATATTAAAACTTCACCTTCAACACAAGCTTAGAATTAAATTAGTTACTCATAATTGAACTATGGGTAAATTGTGAATTTTATTAAAATATGTAGAAAATACAAGATGGAAAGAGAAATAGATTTAGAGCTATCAAATTAGGGGGGAGAACGGGTAAATCATGGTTATCGGATGAAAATAATTTAGACGCACAAGATTGTACTACATGGCAAGTTCTGATTGACTAGAACACGCTGTTAGTGGCTGTGATTTGGTGTGTCGCACGTAACTCAAATCTATTTTTCAGTTCAATAGTATGTTATCATGTCATCGGTCAATGTCAAAGCCAACTAACATAATTTAATGATCGGTCAATACCACGTCAGCAGTTAATGTCATGTTAGTTGGGACTTACATGAAGGACAAAATCACTTCATGCCATTTCTAAGGTTTTTAGTTGTTTTGAATTAAAAAATATTGTTTGTTTTATTATTTGATTTTTCATTTATCGTGAAATAACCATAATATTCTTGAAATAAATAAAATCCTCAAATTACAATAAAATACACACAAACACGTACAATCAAAGTTCAAGAGAATTAAAATATATAAAAGTTGATATATTAGTGAGACTTACAGTGTAAAATGATGATTTTATTATTTATAAATATACATTCTTTAATACTTAACATTCGCCCACAAGCAAAAAGTGACATTTCTGAGTTTCCAATCACAATCCTTTCTAATAGCTCTTCGCATAACCAAAAACTTTTTTTTTTTTGTGTTTATCATATTCTTTATAGTAAATGAATATTTCAGTATTATTATCAAATGACACTCCAATCATTGGCTTATCATCCTCTTCAATTTTTTTTCTAACTCTTCAACTTCTGTAGCTTTTTTCATATTCTTTATTTCTACAAGATGAAAATAATTTATATTAACAAAATTGAAAAAACAATCCGAGTTTAATTTCTACTAATCTAAAGCTCAACATGTGAAAAAAATGTAAATACAAATCAAGCCGCCTTATTCATATCCCATTCATATCTTATGCAAGCTTCCCCTTTTTAAGCTTCCTTAAACTAAACTAATTGACTTCCTTAGTACACTACAAACTTGACAAAAATTTTGAAGAAAAATTAACATAACAGTAGCTAAATCTTAATCTAAGCGTTCTTGTTTTCAGACACAAAACTATTCGAACTGACTTGTATAGTAAACCCTAAACTTAAAGATAGATAATCTTAACATAAATTAATACAATGGCAGCTGAAACTTTGCATATTCATAATTCTAGACAATCAAAATTAGAATTAATGAAGTACATTATCTCTAGAAATTAGGGACGGACAAACCCAACCCAATCAAATAGACTTAACTAAACCTAACCCAACATAATTTAATTTTGATAGGTTGAGTGAGTTATTATGGGTTAATTGGGTCAATTTTTTCAAACTCAATCAAACTCACGTAAATAATAATATTTATTATTTCATAAATGGTAAACATTTTAGTTGAATTTATGGTTATTGATTGACATGGTAACATATAAGTGCTTGTTAAATTTATTATCTTATAAGTTTAATTTTAAAAGTAAGTTAGTTTTAATTTCTCTTTATGTTTTAATAAACACTTAGCAATATATAATATAAATCACTTTTATTTTATTAGAAGACATGATGTTAGTTAATTATCTAAAATGTCATAATTTATAATTAAAAAAAGAGATGTAGGAAATTAGAAATAAAATCTAAAAGTTCATTGTCAAAATTTTATTAATTTTAAAATAATTTTTTTTAACTTTCTTTATCAAAAACTAATTTGTGAATGAAATTTTTATATTATAATATATTTATATTTAATTTTTATAAGTTTTATTTCAAGTTTTGTATTTTTTTTTATTTAATTTTAATTTAATTTTTAAATTTTTAACCGAATTAACTAAACCTAATTTAATCCGATAATTTAAAGGTTGGATTGGATTAAGTTGAATATATTTATTGAGTTAGATTTAGTTAATTTTATCTAACTCATTCAATAATAAATTAAATTAAATTTTTACAAATTTTATCCAATTCACCCTTACCATAAATCGATTAGGGCAAAGTGATTCAAGCCGCAAGTTAATTCTGACCCGCACCAGCCATGGAGACACCAACATCGAGAGAGAAAGAAAGCTGACAGTGAGATGTGTTCACTACGGGAGAGAGAGAGAGAGAGAGCTGACGGTCGGATGGAGAGATGTGTGAGCACAGTGAAATGCGTGCGTGAGGTGAGGTTTGGGGGTGAGTCAGTTAGAGGGAGTGAGCGAGTGAGAGGAGGCAGAATGCGCGTGTGTGAGCTTGCGGTGTTGTGTACAGTGATTACCCATGACTTATGTATTACCATTAGTGCCACAAGGTATTGTGTACAGTGATAATTCTAATCAATTTTGTATTTTGTTGACCAAGAATTAATTTAACGAGCCCCAACAACTCAACGGACCAGTGATTACCCATGACTTATGTATTACCATTAGTGCCACAAGGGCTTCTGGTGGTCATATTGGCTCAGACCACGGTGGGGTCTTCGACTGGAAAATTCAATTCAACACACAGACAAAAGCACAAAACTAACCCGAACGCGAACATCCTCGATCTTTCCATCACCAATCAAACGGGCCACAAATCACCCTCTCCGCTCAGAAGACCATTCTAGAATTCATCCACGTGTCACCACCTAACCCTCACCCGCGCACACACTCTACCCCCCTAAACCCTTCTCTACTTATCTTCTTCCTTCTTCTTCAAAGTCTTCAAAAACCAAAAACTCAGCTCTTAACACATACACATACACATACATACATACAAAACAAACCCACGTTCGAATTATCACATATATCTCTGAAATAACAAAAAGGCTTCATTAGTTTTCTGAAACATAAGCATGGCTTGTTCATCCGCTGCTCAAATTAATTTTCTCGGTAATATTTCATTTTCGTCCAGAAAAAACTATAAAAACGGCCGTGAAAACACGACGGGGTCAAGAAATTTGTTTTTTGGGCAAAGGGTTGGCGGGAACCGATTCGGGTCGGTTCCAAGCGCTGCGTTTTTGAGGTTAAAGAGTGAGAACAGAGGGAGAAGGTATGTGGGGCCGGTGAGGGTGGTGAATGAGAAGGTGGTGGGGATTGATTTGGGGACGACGAATTCGGCTGTGGCGGCTATGGAAGGAGGGAAGCCGACGATAGTGACGAATGCTGAGGGGCAAAGAACGACGCCGTCTGTGGTGGCGTATACTAAGAATGGGGATAGGTTGGTGGGTCAGATTGCGAAGAGGCAGGCGGTTGTGAACCCGGAGAACACGTTCTTTTCGGTGAAGAGGTTTATTGGGAGGAAGATGGTGGAGGTTGATGAGGAATCGAAGCAGGTTTCATATAGAGTTGTGAGAGATGAGAATGGGAATGTGAAGTTGGAGTGTCCTGCTATCGGCAAGCAGTTTGCTGCTGAAGAGATTTCGGCTCAGGTATATAGTTTATATCAGATGAAATGTGCAGGTTTTTAGGGCTATTGTTGAATTATTTGTGGTATTTTTATTTTTATTGACAATATGAGATGTTGGAATGTGCTGTTTGAATGTTTGGATTGGGTGCTAGTTAGTTTAGACTGTTTAGTGATGGTTTTTAGTTTGAGATGGAAAGTGATTGTGCAGTGAAAGAGAATGTTGGTGTCTGCATCTTGTTGAATTTTAGTTAATGTTGGCTTCTGTATGGAACAATAATATATCCCTGCAAGTTGAAGAGACAAGTAATTTTATGTTGATTAGTTGGGTGTGTAAATGTGTGGTTCCATAAACTTTGTTTACATTTCTATGGAATTTTGTCTGGCAGCATGTGTGGTCACACTGAAGATTGTTTTCAGAAGACATTCATTTGTGTGCATGAATACATGTGAAAGTGTAAACAACTGGTTTTTCGTATGCATTTGTATTCAGCCATATGTGTGCTGGCTATGATTATTAAACAAAACAATTAGTTCATCTTAGTTGATCAATTAGAAGGGCACCTTATATCGCTGGTGTGGGATATTTGCCATTAATTTGTTTATTCTGTGTTACTGATTTAGGTCTTGAGAAAGCTTGTCGATGATGCGTCCAAGTTCTTAAATGACAGTGTGACTAAAGCTGTGGTCACAGTGCCTGCTTACTTCAATGACTCCCAAAGAACAGCAACAAAGGATGCTGGTCGCATTGCTGGCTTAGATGTTCTGCGTATCATTAATGAGCCTACTGCTGCTTCGTTGGCATATGGATTTGAAAAGAAAAACAACGAGACCATCCTAGTATTTGACCTTGGGGGTGGTACTTTCGATGTTTCAGGTATTGTTGAGAAGTATTCGAGGTTTATCTATTATGTTGTCTTCTGTAGTTATACGCGTTGCACTTTGAATTGGAAGATTTGTCCATATTTGAATATTTGAGCATTGTCTCATTCAATTTACTTTGATTGCAGTCCTTGAGGTCGGTGATGGAGTGTTTGAAGTGCTCTCCACATCAGGCGATACACATTTGGGTGGTGATGATTTTGATAAGGTTAGAATTTTTCTACTTGTCTTTGATTGACATTTTTATGTGTGTGTCCAGTCTGTTAGGTGTTAAATGGACTGACATTTATCACATAATGTATGCAGAGAATTGTTGACTGGCTTGCTGCAAACTTTAAGAGAGATGAAGGCATAGATCTTTTGAGGGACAAACAAGCTCTTCAGCGTCTAACAGAGACGGCTGAGAAGGCTAAGATGGAGCTGTCATCTTTGACTCAAACAAACATCAGGTATGTTGCATGTATATAAGTAACTCTGTTTGTACATGGACACATCCCACCACGGTGCAATACATTGTACTGATGATTTTTTGCTTGTCCAGCTTGCCTTTCATTACTGCAACTGCAGATGGGCCGAAGCATATTGACACCACCCTTACAAGGGTTAAGTTTGAGGAATTGTGTTCAGACCTGCTTGACAGGTACCTTACGTTGCTTGACAAGCCTGTTCATTTCTATGACTATACATTATGTGGTAGGAGAGTTGTATTGGTGCTTGTGGGTTTAGTTGTTAAGTATTAGTCTGAATAGTTATTTGTTCTTCCTATTACTTTTGGCTATTTTTACTCTATTTGGGTGATAATAATTATTTAGCCTCATTTTTGCAATTTGTATTTAATAGGCTCAAGACACCTGTTGAAACTGCTTTGAGGGATGCAAAACTTACCTTCAAGGATCTTGATGAGGTGATTCTTGTTGGTGGATCAACACGTATTCCAGCTGTTCAGGAGCTGGTGAAGAAGATGACTGGAAGGGAACCAAATGTTACAGTCAATCCTGATGAAGTTGTTGCCCTAGGAGCTGCCGTTCAGGTAGGTTCAATGCTAGTGAAATAGTGCTTCTTATTGTTGTAAATTTTGGATGTGGTTAAACTAAATTTGGAGAAATGAATCATGTGCGGATAACATTACCTGTATAAACTTATGACGTGTTTTATTTATTTTCATCTTAGGCTGGTGTTCTTGCTGGAGATGTCAGTGATATTGTTCTGTTGGATGTGACCCCGTTATCTCTTGGTTTGGAAACCCTGGGTGGTGTGATGACCAAAATTATTCCTAGAAATACAACTTTGCCCACTTCCAAATCAGAGGTGTTCTCAACAGCTGCTGATGGTCAGACCAGTGTTGAGATCAATGTTCTTCAAGGTGAAAGAGAATTTGTGAGGGACAACAAATCTCTTGGCAGCTTCCGTCTTGATGGCATCCCACCAGCACCGCGTGGGGTTCCTCAAATTGAGGTTAAATTTGACATCGATGCCAATGGTATTCTTTCTGTGTCTGCTGTTGACAAAGGCACCGGAAAGAAGCAAGACATCACCATTACTGGTGCTAGCACTTTACCCAATGATGAGGTATGTTTGATGATTGCTAATTGAGCAGTGCTTAATTTTCTTTGACTTGTGGCTCATCTGGGGCTACCTTTTAGCTTAAACAGGTTATTGTTACTGAATCTAGTTTATTTTCTAAGAAGTTTTTGTTTTTAGTGGAGCTAATCCTGCTTTTGGCTCCTCCATAAATTTTTGTGGTTGATGGTCTAGAGTCAGAGGCTATTAGTCGTCCTCACTGTTATTATATATTGATGAATTGCATTCTTTAAATGTCATGATTATGTTTATGATAGAATGATGCTGAAAATGTCTGGATGGTGACGTTCAGGTGCAAAGAATGGTGCAAGAAGCTGAGAGATTTGCCAAGGACGATAAAGAGAAAAGAGATGCTATTGACACTAAGAACCAGGCGGATTCTGTCGTATACCAAACAGAGAAACAGCTGAAGGAGCTGGGAGACAAGGTTCCAGCTGAAGTGAAGGGGAAGGTCGAAGGAAAACTTAAGGAGCTAAAGGATGCAATTGCGGATGGTTCGACCCAAGCAATGAAGGACACTATGGCTGCCCTTAACCAAGAAGTTATGCAGCTTGGTCAGTCCCTTTACAACCAACCTGGAGGTGGGGCTGCAACTGGTGCTGGACCTGCTCCTGGTGCTGAGGCTGGACCTTCAGACTCATCTAACAAAGGACAGGATGGTGATGTCATTGATGCAGATTTCACTGACAGCAAGTGAAAAGCTGCCTGCCTTCCTAATTTATTGGAAATGTGTATAAGAATTTGATTTTGGCGGGATGTGATGTAACTCTGGATTATGTTTCCGGTCATTTTTTATGCATGGATAACAGAGTTGAATTGATTTTAGGAATATAGAGGATGATAAAGATACTAAGTAGGAAACCCTAATAGCAGAAGCATTGCCACTACGGCCAAAGCTGTTTCTATTTATAGCGTATTTAGAATTGAGGATGGTTTGCCCCGCTGAAGCTTTGCATGCGTTGCACATTTATTCTGTTTGTTTTCCATGGATTTATATTTTGATTACTGGGTAATCGCTTACTAGAACATCGAGATTCAAGAGGCAGTGCGGTTGTAATTGGTTCAAGTATGACTATAAATTAACCTGTTGTTTCACTGGATTATTGCCTTTTGCTTGTGATCTGTGGGGTACATGATTTGGACTTGAGTATTTGAATTAACTTAGAAGAGAATTATGTATACCCAATAGTAATTTCTAATTATTAGATAGTTTAAATTGTTTTAATTATAATATTAAATTAATAAATAAAAATTTATTTCATAACTTTCAGAATCCATGACTTTTTGTTTATATATATTTTATCCACGTCTTATGAGATTTATTCCTAAGTTAATAATGAATGACCGATTGTTTATAAATTTATCATTTAAAGGACATGTTGTTTACTCAAGACTAAATGCATGACTTTGTTGTTTGTATACTTGGGATAAATTAATTTAATGAGATTCTTTTTTTTTTTTTTATATCTATCTTATTAAAACGTGGGTTATTCATAATTTTTTTTTTTTTATTGAATGGCATCCGAATCATACCATCCATATGAGTGAGTTTAAACTCATACCTATTTTATTTTCAGACTAAGATTTTAGTATCTCAACTAAATCTTGTTTGCATTACACCTGAGTTGGGAATGAATTTTTTTTTTTCCAAAATAATTCCATCCCAAACTTTTTATCCCTTAACCAAATCAACCCTTAGGATTAATCTTAAAATTAAGATAATTAATTTATACACACTAATTAATATTTTTGAAAAGGTAAATATTCAATCAAAATGAATAAATTTATTTATTATTTTAAATTTATATTTAACATATCAAATTAAAAAATAAATTTATTTATTTTTTAAAATTTTTAATTGAATAATTTTTTAAAAAATAGTTAGAAATATACAGTGATTGATTTCTCTTGTCCTATATAAAACCCTAGGGTTTTCCAATTTCTCTTCACCCACTCGAACGGCCACCAAATACGAACCCTTATCTTCTCCATCAAAAAAAGTCAACATTTTCACAGCATTTTCACAGACCCACAATCGCAAACATGGCGACGTTTTCAACAACCCAAATTCCCTCACTGGGTAACATTCCTTTATCTGCAAGAAGAATTAACGCCGCTAATTTCCAATCATCCGCTTCGAGAACCGTCTTTTTGGGCCAAGCACTGGGCAGAAAACCCCACTTTGGCCTCCCAAACGCGGCATTCTTGAAGCTAAAAAATGACGGTTACAATAATAGAAGAAGGTGTAATGTGGGTCCGGTGAGAGTGGTGAATGAGAAGGTGGTGGGGATTGATTTGGGGACAACGAATTCGGCTGTGGCGGCGATGGAAGGAGGGAAGCCGACGATAGTGACGAATGCCGAGGGGCAAAGGACTACGCCATCTGTGGTGGCGTATTCGAAGAATGGTGATAGGTTGGTGGGTCAAATTGCGAAGAGGCAGGCGGTTGTAAACCCGGAGAACACGTTCTTTTCAGTGAAGAGGTTTATTGGGAGGAAGATGGTGGAGGTTGATGATGAATCAAAGCAGGTTTCGTATACAGTTGTGAGAGATGAGAATGGGAACGTGAAGTTGGAGTGTCCTGCTATCGGCAAGCAGTTTGCTGCTGAAGAGATTTCGGCTCAGGTATATGGTTTATATGAGAAGAAATGTTTTGTTTTCTGGGGATATTGTTGAATTTTTATTTGAGTTTAGTTTGCTTTGGAATCGCTTGTGGTATTTTTATTTGTTCTGAGAATTTAAGATGTTAGAATGTGGAATTTGATATTTCTCATGAATGTTTGGTTGGGTGCTAGTTAGTTTAGTGATGGTTTTTAGTTTGAGATGGAAATTTCTGGTTGCTAGGGGGTGATTGTGCAGTGAAAGAGAATGTTGGTGTCTGCATCTTGTTGTATATTGGTTTTTGGATTAGGGAAATAGGTTTTGGTTAATGTTGACCTCTTTGCGGAGCAATTACATATCCTTGCAAGTTGAAGAACAAGTAGTTTTATGTTGATTAGTTGGGTGCGTCAACGTGTGGTTCCATAAACTTTGTTTACATTTCTAGGGAATTTATTCTGGTAGTATATGTGGTCACTGAAGATTGTTTTCAGAAGACATTCATGTATGTGCATGAATACAAGTGAAATGGTATTATCATGCATTGGTATTCAGCGATCTGCGTGCTGCCTATGAATTTATACGCAACACAATTAATTCATCTTAGTTGGTCAGTTGGGAGGGGGCACCTTATATCACAGGTGTGGAATATTTGCCATTAATTTTTATATTCTGTGTTACTGATTTAGGTCTTGAGAAAGCTTGTCAATGATGCGTCCAAGTTCTTAAATGATAGTGTGACTAAAGCTGTGGTCACAGTGCCTGCTTATTTCAATGATTCCCAGAGGACAGCAACAAAGGATGCTGGTCGCATTGCTGGCTTAGAAGTTCTGCGTATCATTAATGAGCCTACTGCTGCTTCGTTGGCATATGGATTTGAAAAGAAAAACAATGAGACCATCCTAGTGTTTGACCTTGGTGGTGGTACTTTTGATGTTTCAGGTACTGTTGAGAAGTATTTGAGGTTTATCTATTACGTTGTCTTCTGTAGTTATACGTTTTGTACTTTGAATTGGAAGATTTGTCCATATTTGAATATTTGAGCATTGTCTCATTCAATTTACTTTGATTGAAGTACTTGAGGTTGGTGATGGAGTGTTTGAAGTGCTCTCCACCTCAGGCGATACACATTTGGGTGGTGATGATTTTGATAAGGTTTGAATTTTTCTACTTGTCTTTGATTAACATTTTTATGTGTGTGTGTCCAGTCAGTTAGGTGCTAAATGGGCTGACATTTATCACATAATGTATGCAGAGGATTGTTGATTGGCTCGCTGCAAACTTCAAGAGAGATGAAGGCATAGATCTTTTGAAGGACAAACAAGCTCTTCAGCGACTAACAGAGACGGCTGAGAAGGCTAAGATGGAGCTGTCATCTTTGACTCAAACAAACATCAGGTATGTTGCATGTATATAAGTAACTCTGTTTGTACATGGACACATCCCACCACGGTGCAATACATTGTACTGATGATTTTTTGCTTGTCCAGCTTGCCTTTCATTACTGCAACTGCAGATGGGCCGAAGCATATTGACACCACCCTTACAAGGGTTAAGTTTGAGGAATTGTGTTCAGACCTGCTTGACAGGTACCTTACGTTGCTTGACAAGCCTGTTCATTTCTACGACTATACATTATGTGGTAGGAGAGTTGTATTGGTGCTTGTGGGTTTAGTTGTTAAGTATTAGTCTGAATAGTTATTTGTTCTTCCTATTACTTTTGGCTATTTTTACTCTATTTGGGTGATAATAATTATTTAGCCTCATTTTTGCAATTTGTATTTAATAGGCTCAAGACACCTGTTGAAACTGCTTTGAGGGATGCAAAACTTACCTTCAAGGATCTTGATGAGGTGATTCTTGTTGGTGGATCAACACGTATTCCAGCTGTTCAGGAGCTGGTGAAGAAGATGACTGGAAGGGAACCAAATGTTACAGTCAATCCTGATGAAGTTGTTGCCCTAGGAGCTGCCGTTCAGGTAGGTTCAATGCTAGTGAAATAGTGCTTCTTATTGTTGTAAATTTTGGATGTGGTTAAACTAAATTTGGAGAAATGAATCATGTGCGGATAACATTACCTGTATAAACTTATGACGTGTTTTATTTATTTTCATCTTAGGCTGGTGTTCTTGCTGGAGATGTCAGTGATATTGTTCTGTTGGATGTGACCCCGTTATCTCTTGGTTTGGAAACCCTGGGTGGTGTGATGACCAAAATTATTCCTAGAAATACAACTTTGCCCACTTCCAAATCAGAGGTGTTCTCAACAGCTGCTGATGGTCAGACCAGTGTTGAGATCAATGTTCTTCAAGGTGAAAGAGAATTTGTGAGGGACAACAAATCTCTTGGCAGCTTCCGTCTTGATGGCATCCCACCAGCACCGCGTGGGGTTCCTCAAATTGAGGTTAAATTTGACATCGATGCCAATGGTATTCTTTCTGTGTCTGCTGTTGACAAAGGATCCGGAAAGAAGCAAGACATCACCATTACTGGTGCTAGCACTTTACCCAATGATGAGGTATGTTTAATTTTGCTAATTGAGCAGTTCTTTATTGTCTTTGACTCATGCTTCATCTAAGGCCACCTTTTAGCCTCAACAGCTTAGTGTTACTGAATCTAGTTTATTTTCTAACAAGTTTTTGTTTTCAGTGGAGTTAGTCCTGCTTTTGGCTTCTCCATAAATTTTTATGGTTGATGGGTCTAGAGTAAGAAGCTGTTAGTCATCGTCACTGTTATTACATATTGATGAAATGCATTCTTTAGGTGTCATGATTATGTTTATGATAGAATGATGCTGAAAATGTGTGGATGGTGATATATTTAGGTGCAAAGAATGGTGCAAGAAGCTGAGAGATTTGCCAAGGACGATAAAGAGAAAAGAGAAGCTATCGACACCAAGAACCAGGCAGATTCTGTTGTATACCAAACAGAGAAACAGCTGAAGGAGCTGGGAGACAAGGTTCCAGCCGAAGTAATGGAGAAGGTCGAAGGAAAACTTAAGGAGCTAAAGGATGCAATTGCGGATGGTTCAACCCAAGCAATGAAGGACACCATGGCCGCCCTTAACCAGGAAGTTATGCAGCTTGGCCAGTCTCTTTACAACAAACCTGGAGGTGGGGCTGCACCTGGTGCTGGACCTGCTCCTGGTGCTGAGGCTGGACCTTCAGACTCATCGAACAAAGGACAGGATGGTAATGTCATTGATGCAGATTTCACTGACAGCAAGTGAAAATCTGCTAGTTTTGGCCTTCCTAATTTATTGGAAATGTGTATAAGAATTTGATTTTGGCGGGATGTGATGTAACTTGGGCTATGGTTCCGGCATTTTTGACGCATGGATGACAGAGTTGAATTGATTTAAGGAATATACAGGATGATAAATATACTAAGAAGGAACCTCCAATATCAGAACCATTGCCACTATGGCAAAAGCTGTTTCTATTTATAGCATATTCAGAATGATGATGGTTTGTCCAAATGAAGATTCGCATGCATTACAAATTTATTTAGTTTGCTTTTCATAGATTTATATTTTGATTGCTGGGTAATCGCTTACTTGCCCATCAGGATTCAAGAGGCAGTGCGGTTGATAGTTGCTTTAACACAGGAAGAAAAAACCACGACGCATTCAGATAACACACACGCACATCTTGGGAGGAAAGGGAAACCATTTTTATCATTCTCTTATTTCTTCAAAATATGTGTCCTCTAATCGACCATTACTTCTATTAATGTTCCATTTTGTCTAATTGAAATGCTAGATTCTTCTTGTATCTATGAGAGATTTTACGAGCATTGCTGGATTTTAAGATTGAGAACTGAATAGAGAAGTTAACACCAAGCTTCGGCTAAAAGTCGTGTCTTCAACGCTCTTCATCGTTTGTGATTGTACGGTTTTTACACAAGTAACATTAATAGAACCTAATCACGATGCAGGGCAACAATTTACAGCACCAAAACTGGGGAAAGAGAGGATGCAAAATTTAATGTACCAAACAGAAAACAGAATCATATTTACCAACTTTTCAGTCGTTTAATTCATCTGTTTAAGATTTCACCCTGATCCCTTGCCTTCATGAAAATTGCTTTTCTTTGGACTATGGGGTAGACTCCCTGCTCTCTCTGACCTCCTACACCCATATATCGACTCATCAAAGCCTGCATATTTGTTGTGGGTTCCAAGTCCTAAATAGTTTCTACTTGCTGAGTAACTTCTGGAGTGGTAGAGGGCTTGACCATGTCCCATTGGACCTCTCGTCAAGTCAACCGGACCTGACAAAACAGGTGGTGGTGCTGGTCTGTGAGTTTGATAAGGAGGGTGAAGTTGATGGTGGTTCTGGTAGTAATGTTGGGGATGCTGGTAAAAATGATGAGGGCTTACACTGTTGCTTTGAAGGTGGGGATTGCTGAGATTGTAAAGACTAGGAGAGCTTTGAACTTTATGCATAGATAGCCTACTATTCTGGTAGCCATCCATCAATACGAATTCATGAGGCATAGATTCAACAGCCATGCTGTCGGGGGAGCCTGATTTTGGGGAAGAGCAAGCAGAGGAAAGGCACGATGAACGGGTTGCTTTGATTGGGGTGAGTCTCCCATTTGTAGTTGTACGAACTATGCCATTGATTGCATCAATGTAACGCTGTTCAACTGCGAGGGGATCCATAGGGGCTATTTGGCTTTCAACAACAACAGGAGTGGAGGGGAACAAGAAGGCTCTGAGTCTTGGAGTGCCTTCGCTTTCATGACGATCATATTCCTCAAGCATATGCTTCACATCTTCATCATTTCTAACAGACACCAAGGAATCAAGATCCTCAGGAATCAGCTGGTACTTGAGAACCATGTCACCATCTTCTATTGTGCTAAGCTTCTTCATTAGCTCTGCATTCCAAAAAGAGAGAAAATTGGACGTCATATAAAAGATAAATAACAGATATTCTAGTACTGTTGAAGCAAAAACCTACATATGGAATTCCTCTATTGTTAACCAAAACCCATAACTCTTACCAAAACTGACAAGCTTGCATGATTTTCTAAACATAAAATGTTGTATACATTACAATTAACTTTTATATGGCTTTTCAGTAGCACAAAATGGTGATTAAGGTGTGGGTCACAATAATATTACCTCACAAAATGGGTTTTCAGCTACGTCAATTCTGCATTTTATAGGTGTTAAATTCTTTATATTCCAACGTTTATCCGACACAAAAACAACTACATAGATATTCAATTAACAAAGATCATTTTCTAGCTCAAATTACTCATATAGTCATTCGAGACATATCATGCATCATTTATTTACTAGTCATTCTACAGTATCAATTAGTATATCAAGAATCATTGACATTGATTAATTTATTTTCATTAATCTTTATCTAAGAATCATAACAAACCAGTACCAGTAAGGATGGCATATAAAAAATTTCCGATACATGATCCAAAAATTCATTATTCATCATTTTTGTCATCACAAGCACATCATCAGCAATTTGGAAATCCACATTTCCTAAAATGATCGAATCTAACCGTTCATTCTCCACAAACCACAATGAAACTCGAATGATTATAGCAAATTTAATAACATTCACACGTTTAACAGTAAAATATAAAACATTAAATTTTGTACCTGAAAAATTGATCTCACGAGGAATAGCAACGACACGTGTCTCACCACCCACATACTTAAGATTCCCATCAACTGCTCTGGGCAAGATTTTCCCGCCATGACTGCACAAAAACTTAACCCTGCTCCTCGGCGAATGCAAAGACGACAACGTTTCATCCCCACCACCTTCAGACATTTTATTTGGTTTTATTTTTGTAACCAAATCAAATCAAATTCTACTAATTAATAGCAAAACAAAAATGGATTATTTTTTCTTTTTCTAAATTTCTTATCAAAAGGTGATGAAACGAAACGATGCTTTCTTGAATTCAGATGAATAAAAGATGAAAATGGAAAATTGGAAAAATGGGAAGAGATTGGACGTGAAGATAATTTCTGGGTAATTCTAAAAATAGCTGAAAATTTGAGGAGACCACAGGTTAGTTGTTGGCTGTTGGCTATTTCTTGGGGGCACTGTGTCTCAGTGTTCTTTCAAATTTTTTATTCTTCAGTTTCTTTATTTATATTGCTATTTTTAAGGGAAAATAAATGTATAGTGAATTTACCAATGTACCCTTCATGGGGAATATACCCTTATTCTTTTAGATAACCGTTGCTAATTTTGTTATTTTTGATTTGGTGTTTGGATATACATACTGGATAAAAAATAGGAATGTTTTATAATTGAAGCATCTTTGATACGATACTTTCAAGGCTAGTTGAAATTAAACGATAAAGTAAAATTTTCAAAGATAAAAGTAATGATAAGTTTAAGATTGAAGTATTGTGGTTTTTAAACAAATAAGAAATAAAATTAACGACATATATTATCACTAATGTGTATATATGAAATATAAAATATTTAAATTTAACTTAAAATTTATAAATTAAGATTAACTATAATTTCATAAATTATGTAAATAAAATATAAAATTTATAAAGTATATATATTTAAAGTATGCCTTTTATTCAGGATAAAAAATAGTCTAACTATAAAATGCTATAGGGACATAAATACATAATTAAACACTAAGCTTAAGTATAATATACAAGATAAGATCTATGACTGAAACTTAGGTTAGGACAACTCTTAACAATAAATATAATTACAAATCAAAAAGAAAAAAAATCTATCTATTAAATCTACTTACGAGACAATTGCTACCAACCTCAACTAATGTAGATGAAACATCTTTCTTAAATCAGAGAAGAAAAATAATAATATAAAATTAATACAATACAATACAAGTACTAATTATAAACACAATAAAAATCACAAAAATTCAACTAACACAATTGCCTGCTCTAAAGTATCTAAGTCTCTTGATGAATTCTCAAATCAGACTATTAGTAACTCGCACCAAATTAATAGAATATCAATGAACCATTTATAAAAAAAAGTTAAAATAAATAAATTAACATAAGAGTGATAAAATTATATATAAAGGATAAATAAAATAAAATATTAAACATATAACATAAAACTTATAAATTAATAATAAGTGTCAAATAAAATATAAATTAAGTAAATAAAATAAAAGATTTATAAATAAAATATAAAATAAATAAATTAACAGAAAAATAATCAACTAATATATTATTTGTAAGCTAAACAATTTTTTTTTGTTTATATGAAAACATTTTAATTAACAAGGAAATTAATAAGAATTGTCATAACTAAAAGAATGTTAATCACACGTGGTTTGGAATTTATACAACCTAACTTTCACGATAAGAATAGAACAACAATTTGACAAGCGAGTGAGGACAACTGATGAAAAGCTCGATGTCGTATGCACCTAATTAAAAGGGCATTTGTGGAAGTTCGTATAATATCAAATAAAAGTGGAAGATTTCAATATAGAACCTAAATGATGCATGGAGCACATACGTCGTGTCGTCCTCGCATTGATTGATAAGACCTCATGTCGTTATCACCACCAAATAAAGATCCTAAACCCGGAAGACACGTGTCGGCCTCAGGGACTCTCCTAATATTTTCATCTAGGCATCCGGTGAGCTAACGTGGCACAACCTATACCACTTTTTTGGAATATGGGACCCATATTTGTATTCTTTACTTGCTGACATTACAATTTACAAATTAAAAGTGAAAATGCTAAAACAGACAATGAATTGTAATAGCATTTGATATTATAGTATTAATTAATTTTGTTTTTTTCTTCTTATAGTTAATTATAGCTTTTATCAGTTTAATTTTCATGTTTAAATAGCAATGGCATTAAAAAGTAAAAAAATTTGCTAAAGAGTCATAATACTGACATAACACTAATAGAAACAAGATAAAACTGATTATTTTTAATTAATTAAATAAATAATTATCAGTTTTACTTTATTTTTATTGATTTTAATTTATTCCGATTACCATCACGTCAATTTTTTATTTAAATATTATTTCACTAATATAAAACTGTTTCGTGTGAATCTAAAAATCTTAAGTAAATACTAAAATAATAAAGCTTTAAAGTTAAAAGTATACAATAATTATCATATCCGAGGCGGTGTATGTATTGACAAGCTTGATCGACAGCAAATGAAATATTTGAACGAGTGAGTGTAAGATGCAAAGCTTCAACAACACTGCGATATTCGGTGGGGTCAGAAAACAAGTCACCATCAAACATTACTGTAGGTGTTGTAATAGGCTTAGAACGTACCCAAGGCCTTTCAAGTCGCTTCAATGCCCCAAAAAATAATGTATATGTCCAAGATCTTTCATAGAGAATAATTGACTCATTTGAGCATTGAGAAATATGATATAAACTATTTTTAGTATTAAATATCATCAACATAGATGAGCATATATAGAAATATAAAATCATGTGAATAAATATATAAGTAAAGAAAGAATAGTTGCTAGTGATTCATGAAAGTCCAACTATTCTAAATGAGTGGAAAAATATTGAAACCATGTTTTAAGAGTGCGTTTTATATATTATATTATATTATGTTGTATTACATTATTTTAATATTGTTGTATTGTATTATATTGTATTTATTAATATTATATTATAATAATACTATATAATATTTGGTATTATACTATAATATATTAATTTTTTTATAATTAATTTAAATTATAATTATATTATATTAAAATTTTATTTTATTTTAATATAATTAAATTGTATTAATATTTTATATCATTATTAATTTATTAATAAATTATAATGTAAAAATAAAAAATAATATTATATTACATTAAAAATTTATATTTATTTATTTATTATTATTTTATAAAGCAAAAGAAAAAGCAAAAAAAAAGGCAAGATATTCATATTTAAATAATAATTTGTATTTTTTATTATTTTTATTAACTTATTAAATATTAATCAATTTTATATATTAATTATTTTAATATAATTTAATAATTCATTATTTAGTTATATTTTTAATATAATAAAAATTAACATATAAATAAAAAATTATAATAAAAATATAAAATAAAATAAAAATTAATATTATATTATATTAAAAGTTAATATTTATTTATTTATTATTATTTAAAAAGATAAAAAAAGGAGCTAATGTGGCAGCAGCCCCCAGTGGCAAGCCCATTATCCATGTTCATTTTCTCCCAAACATAGCCATGA
The DNA here is from genome assembly GCA_025617385.1 of Murraya koenigii. Taxonomy (NCBI): domain Eukaryota; kingdom Viridiplantae; phylum Streptophyta; class Magnoliopsida; order Sapindales; family Rutaceae; genus Murraya; species Murraya koenigii. The sequence goes on from CM046812.1 coordinate 9,375,332, forward strand.
GATTATGGGAATGCAAATAGTATTTTAATACCCCATAATTTTATGTACCAAACACACCTTAAATGTTTGTTTAAGGTCGTATAAAGATTGTCGCAGTTTACACCTAAAAATAAGAAACTATGGATCAACATTAGTCATAATGATAGAGACCAAGTGTATTTCAGAAATACACCTTAAATGTTTGTTTAAGGTCGTATAAAGATTGTCGCAGTTTACACCTAAAAATAAGAAACTATGGATCAACATTAGTCATAATGATAGAGACCAAGTGTATTTCAGAAATTGGACTGCTCCAGAGGGATAGATTATCCTCAATAGCATAAATTTTGTACAAAAAATCAGAATAGAAAGATTGACTCATTTGGATGTCAGAGACAAAGAATCGGCAAGGGAAGTTGAAGAAGAACTCATGATTAAGGAAAAAGAAATAAGCATTATGTTGAGAAGTCAAAAGTCACATGCATGGTGAAGCTTCTAGTCGAAATTGTGGAAGAATTGATGAAATTTGTGGAAGAGTTAGTGAACCATGTGGCCGAAATTGTGAAAAAGTTGGAGCCGAATGAAGAAAATGATGACAATTTGGTGGAGCACATTACTTTAAGCTTAACGAATTAGATAGTAGGTTTGATTATTTTGATTTTGTTAACAGGATGACACGGACACTGTGTAGATTGTCTTATTTTATTTCACAGATAGGATTTTGTGTGCAAATGAAAGGAGAATCACAAAGGAGATAATGCATGCCGTCAATGATTTGGATTATTTCAACAACTTTTCTTGGGGCACTTATATGTGAAATATTTTTCATAAATAAATGACCAAAAGCTTGACTGATAAAGCTAAAAAATACAAGAAAGAGCACAACACGGATCATGTTAAAGAAGATATAATTTATGAAGTAGAATCACCATAGGAACAAAATGGAGAGTGATTTTCAAACGTTGAAGTTTGAATTGATGGCATCAAAGGAGGCTCTATTAGAACTTTAGGAGTTGTCATCATATAAATAAGAATGCACCATAGTTAATGGGATTAAAGTTCATACACATAATAACCCTCACAATTTCTTCATCGACTATGTCTATAGGGAGTGAATCAATAGGTTGCTGGAATGTGATGTATATGTCTAGTGTCAATGTACAAGTGTACACAATAAATAATATCATGATGAGTATCTAGATCATTTCCACAAAAATTAATGCTATAGGACTTGCCACAGCAATCTTAACAGTGTAATTTTAGTAACTAAATAAAACAAATTTAATTGTGAGATTAATAATCTAATGAAATTAAAAATGCAATAAAGAAAATCTAAAGTAAAAGATAATGATATACTCAATAACAAAAGAGTAATTTGATTCTAAACTTACTTAATGATTATTGACTATATTTCAATTAAGGTATAATTACTATAATATCTATTACAGCATTGGGCAAAATTTATAATACATCCTCAACTATCACATTTTTGATATCTTACGTTTATATGCAATCTAACAGTGACTAGTTGTTAAATTAGTATTAGACATAACATTATATGCTTTAGATTCTATTTGCCCTACAAGGTGAATCCACATGTCTAGTTAATCACTAATTTTAGATTAAGCATGGCTCTATTTAAATCGAGATTTACTCAACTTGGGAAACCTAATATAAAACTATGTATTATCTTAATTTGTTCTATTAAGTTAGATCTTTTTAAGACTCCTTTTTATCTAGTATCCATTAAATAGGTATTTAGCCGAAATAGGAAATTGCATTAAGTAAAATAAAAATAAAATGCTATAGCAAGTTTTGAATAACAAACACATGTAAATCAAATAACTATTAAGCTTATTCAAAACCCAATTATATTAAGGTTTGGTCATGATGAGCTTTGAGACAGTAACAATACAGGTATTTGTATTAAATACATTATCAAATAGAGAACAAAATGAGCAAATACAAGATAAAAGTTGAGATACAAAAGAACCAAAGATGTCATTATTTAATCTTTAGTTATCTCTCCTCCTTTTCCATGAAATACGCTTATGTTGTAGCTATGAAATCTCTTTTTTTAATTCTCTTTGTGTGACGGATATGGATGATATGTTTTCTCAAAATATGCTTTTTTATCTCTTGGGATTAGGGCAATTAAAAAGCGTGAGGACGCTTGTCTATTCTTAGCATCCGAGGACCACATTTCTTTTTGTGCTTCCTGCCGTTGTTTTGTCTGCACTTGATAGTGGCAGTATAGTAATGATTGTAGTAGACGTTGTCTGTGAGTGTATGAACAGTCTAGATACATTTTTATCTGTTTTGATCTTGGATTGCTGCAGCAATTACTGCAATATTTTCTCTGGTTTAGACTTGTTTTTTATTTATATGCAGATAAGTCTTTTATCATTTTTTGTAGTTCTGTTGCTACAGCAATGCAGTCCTTCTTCTATAGCATCCATCAACAAGACATGTGCTTTTGAGTCATCTACAATAATGAATTTAATCAGAGCATAAAATGATTTAAAACACATCCATTTGTTGTACTAAGCTTAAATATATATTTATGCAAAATGTAAACAAAAATAGAATAAAAATTAATTATTTACTTTTTAAGTAATACTAGTTTAAGCCTACAAATACTATGATAACTTTCATTTTATAGAGTTATCAGTTGCATCGGATAAGTTGATTTCACATTTGTATTTACCATGAGGGAATATTCATCCGGACTTTTCTTCAAAATTCCATACAACTTTACAATAAAATGTTCAAATGTTGCATCTTTCTAGAAACAAAATACAATAAATTTTCCATTCTTGTACTTCATATGACCATCGTTTTAATTCTCCTAACCTCCATCATAATACATCTTAAGTACAACTGACTCCATAATAATACTTTATTAATAATACTCCAAATAATAATATTATTATATTAATTATATAATTAATTATCAATAAATTCGGGTGATCCTTGTGACAACACTATTGCCCAAGTGAAATAAAAAGTTGTCTGAATTACATATGAGTGCATGTTGGGCGACATGAGCACTAATCGCCCAACATGCAATATCTTAGCTATCACCTGGGTGACAAGTTATTCTAAACATGGACGACAGGTACTTGTTGCTTGAATTTCTATGTTTCATTTTTTAATATCTCTAAAAACCCATTTTTGTTTGATTTTTCTGAATTTTTCTAATTTATAATTCCATGAACTCACATTAACCATTATAATGTATCCACATTATAATGAAATGAACAAAAGTACATTTTTGTATGAAATCAATAAAAATAAAATAAAAATAAAATAGAGGAAATACTAACCTTAACTTTTCGTTATTCTTTAATCTATTGTTTGGTTTGTCTTCAATGCTTCGATAAATATCTTAGTTTGATGAATGTGGGATGAATGATAGGTGAAATGTAGGGTGTTTTGTTGGTGTGTAAAGAGGTTCGGTTGTCGCCTGTAGAGTTGGGGTTTAGTTATGTTTGTTTAATTTCAGAGATATTTTGGTCTAAGAAGCTTGTAAGTAGTTGCTATTATAAGAAAAATTGGATTAATGTCTTTTTTTATATTGAAAGTTGGAAAGTGGTCAAATGGGTAAATTTTCCTTATTTTTCTCTTGTTATTTTTTTACGACGATTGTGGTTTTTTTAAGGATTTTAATTTTTTAATGTAAATCTTGTATTGTGAGATTAACATTATTTTCCATTTAATTTTTCTATTGATTTGTTGCTTAGCAAATTATTTGTAGTGATATTGGGAAGAAGCTTAATTTCCTAACGCATTAAACACTAGCGTTGTCTTTAGACTTTAATGTTGTGATTCCATAAAACAATAAAGCTTAAAGAGAAGTATTTTAAGCCAAGCTAAGGGATTAGATAATGAATTTAGGCTTTATCCATTCTCTCACCTCTTAATAACACAAAAAAAAAAATGCGGTAAATTTTAAAGGCAATATATATATTTTTGGTAAATAATCATAAAGTTACAGTTGAAATATTAAAAGCAGATTATTAAATGACATTTAATATAGCAATGGGGAGGGGTGGGGAGGGAAGCAAGATCCCCACAACCATTCCCAATGTTCTGTATATGTCCTTATCTCCTTTCTGTCCCTATTAGAATTGCTTGAGGGGATCTTCATCTCTTCCTCAAATAATAACTGGGGATCCTAGAGGATCTCTGATATCTTAATAACTGTTTTTTAACTTAACTTAATTATATTAACTTTAAAATATATAAAATAAAATGTCAATTATCATAAATGGATCTTATATCATTCTACTCTATTAAACTTTTGGTATATATGATATTCAAATAATAATTTTAAAAAATAAATTGAAATAGTGTGATTTTTGTACAATATTGACATGAGCGTTGTCCATGAGCAATGATACATCTTTACCACCAACTATAGCGCAAAGAATGCCACGACCAGGGCTGCTGGTTGATGCTGCAACAAGTTGGGTTGCTCGGTCATTGGCAATGTGATGTGCTACAGGGTTATGGTGAGATAAGAACAAGTTGGGGTGTTGGCTACGACACTAATAATTAATTTGGAAATGATAAGTGAGAATGTGAGAGAGTAGCTTAGAGTCTGATGGGCTTTGGATTGTGGTTTAGTCTAAATTACATTACAGTCTTTATATTAATTAACATTTATATTATTTGTATAAATATTTTGATATTTGTTATTCACACCAATATTTAATATTTTACAACTTAAATTTTATTATTTATTCACTAATCATTCTAAAAATTAAAATAAAATTTCAAAATTAAAAGGGAAAATGGAGAAATGAGGAGGAAATGTGAATTCCATCTCATCGTCGTCTCTTCCCTGAATAAGAAATTGTGTAAAAAATCATCTCATACCCTCCCCAAATGGAGAAAATCTTGGAGGACGACGTCCCCAATATTTGTCATCCCTATTAAAAGTATAGAGGATACTAAGAAATAACAAGAAAGAAGAACAGTCTACACAATCAAATAAATTGCATACAACAACACGTTTTTTTTTTTTTCATTTATTTACCGATCAAAATGCATGAATTCTTAGCTAGATAACAATAGAATTTGTTGGAGTAGAAACCATATCCCAAGGCTCAATTTCTTCAGTTCTCGCATAACTCTTCATAACATTTCTGAACATTACTCTTTCAATTCCATTGCAACTTCTTTCATTGTAGGTCTGTTACTCGCATTCAAATTTCAGCATCTTTCCATGACGTTAGAAACTGCCATAAATCATCAAGAATATCAAACAAACAGTTCTTCTATGTTCATCTCACAAAATATGTGCTATCAAATTTCAACACTCTTTTGCCCATAATGAACATATTAGTTTTTGTCACAACTCCATAGCTATAGACATTGCTTGTATCAGTGAATTATTGGCTTGAAGGAAAGTATTCAGGATCCAAGTATCCAAAAGTTACTTGTACTTTTGTGCTCACATGAGTTTGGTCTATGGCAACTGATCTTGAAGTTCTAAAATCAGCTATCTTTTCTTTATATTTTTCATTCAAAAGTATGTTTGTTGACTTTAAGTTGAAATGGTAAATTGATAAGTAAACTGATAAATGCAAGTAAGCTAGAGCTTCAGCAACTTTTGTAGCAATCCGTAAACGCATTTCCCGTATCGGTGAAAGCTCTTCAGATGGATCATGAAGGTACTGAAAAAGGGTCCATTAGGAATGAACTTGTACACGAGTAAAGGACTCAATTTCTAAGCAATATCCCAAAAGCTTAACCACATTCTGTGGCTAATTTGCGAAGAATTACAACCTCATTAATGAATTTTTCCAAGATTTGATTCATCAACTACTTTGGATATATTTATTCACTCCAATGATTCTTCCATCTGCCAACATTCCTTTTACATGAATACTTAAAATTGCTTTTACATTAACTTTTTAGCCATTAAGCACCTCTTGTTTTGCATTCATAAATACAGTCTAAGGGGATAGCCATACAGGTTTTTATAAGACTCAAAACTTAAAATTTCTAACATAAAATTTGAAAACTTGATCTGTATAGGAGTATAATTTGAAATTTTGAATATATTAAACTATCTCCTGGCAATTAGCATACCTTTATGATTGCTTTTGGAGTCACACTGACCAATTTAATGATAGAAATAGTTCTTAAGAAAGGCATACCTAAGATGCTCGTGTAAACCTTCACAATTTTCACAAAGCATATTTGCACTCCAATTGGCCGTTCCATCCTTACACAACCAATACCTGTCTCGAAAATGAACGAAAAAAGGGAAAGTCCTTAAGTGAAAGAGTTTTGTTTTCCAATTCCAACCAAGTAAATATTTTTTTTACTCTGAAATAACTCAGTTTCAGTTTAGTATTGTTGTCCTAAAATAACTCTAAATACTTGATAAATTGCTTGTAACTGTAATTCAGAAGTTAATGTGATTTTAACCTATACTGGTTTAGTTAGCAATATAGAAAGTGATCATGAAATTAGCTTGATGTCGAACGGAACCACAATTGGTTAACTCATAAAAGCTTGAGGATAATATTTAAATATCATTTCGCTAATACTATTTTTCTGGATCTAAAAATTTTGTACATCTCAGCCTCATATTGATATTTATTATTATTTTGTATCACAGTACATGTAATTTTATTGATTTTTTGAGCGACTTCAAGTGAACGACAATATTTGATCAATCAATCTCTCGAGGGATTGACATGACGAACCTCCTTTCCTTAAACAGAGATCCACTTTCTCCTTCAATTGCAAAATCGTCTCTCTTATTTCCTGACCCTCTGTAGCTTCTACCATTACTCTTCTGATTGCTCTTTCAATCTTTTTTCTCTACCTTCCCATCTAGGTGCAACCCAACTCTCCAAACATGACTAACATACCTTGCATTCACCACTTGGTCACTAAGACAAGGCTGAGAAATCATAGGAAGTCGTAGAAAAAAAGAAAACCCAAATCTAAGTTGTGGAAAAAAAGATAAAAAAATTTAGAAAAATTAAGAAAAATAGGAAGAAATCTTAAAATTTAAAATGATGAGGAAAAAAATAGAATTTCAGAACTAAGCACGAGCTAGAATAGTTTTAATAATTTTAGATTTTGTTCGTTTCGTCGTAAGTTTTAAAACGGCGTATTATACTTCTAAAACAGATATATATTACTAAAGTTATATATCTTTAAAAAAATACCACACTCCCAATATATAACACTATTAATCAATAATTGAGTCTTGATGATATTTACATCAATTTGAAGCCGTATGAAATTTACTTATTTTACTGGAGTGAATAAATGTAACATTAATTTAGGAGCTTCTGACAATCTGACCTGCGTTTTAAGGTTTAATTGTTGTAAATTTAAGAGCATATAAATTGGAAGCCTTGAATTTTGAATCTAAAACAAATATGCCCTTAGTGACACGACAAAATTTGATCTGCTTTTGTATTTTACAATATTGACCTTGGGCCAAAATCAGTGGGACTAACATGATGTTTTTATTTTTACTAACCAAAAAAAAAAAGGATCTTTTATTGCTTTCTAAGCAACTTGAAGTGAGTTTGTAAAGTTACTATAATTTATTACATAATCAATGAATATAGAGGAATGATAGATTGCCATTACGTGATCAATCAATCTCACTAGAGATTGAGATAAAGAACCTCCTTGCCTTTGACAAAGGGTCAATTTTCTCCTTCAAGTACATAAACCTCTCGAAAGAAAATTGTATGGTACTTACTATATATAATTTGTTACATACTTTTATTATTTTCCAGTGGTTCAAAGACCAAATTATATACTGGAAATTCAATCACATAAAAAGAAAATTATGGAACGCTATAAATGAGGGATTCATCTTTCAAGTCCACAATGGTCTTGATACTGGCCATACATTATACATATATGATAAAATGGTCTTGATTTTTGGTATATAAGAATCACATACTCATCTTGATTCTTATCACATACTCATCTTGATTCTTACCATTTGCATGAGTCATAATAACCTTATATCTTTGCCATTATGCATCATAATAGTACTTATTCCAATTATTTGTGAATCAGTGCATGTCATCATCTTCATACAGTTCCTATTACATTTCACAGATTGCTCACCAATTGATCAAAGTATGGAATGATAGAAATGTTTAGCTTGACCCAAGCCCAGGTGTTTCAACGCATTTTTTCTTAAGACTCAGGAGGCCAGGTCCAGGCTTTAACAAAAAAGTCTAAGTCTAATTTATAAGATAGATAAATACATAACAAATTAAAAATATATATGTATTTTATTTTAATTAAATTACATATTTTAATATTTTTTAATCTACTTGTAACTTATAGTTAAAATGCTTACTCCTCAGTTTTAAAACTTAATCTAATAAAAAAAAATTATAAATTATAAATGTGTAAATATAATAATTTTTTTAAAAAAGTTTATATAAAATATAAAATTTAGGCTTTTAGGCCTGATCGCATCAAAGACACTTTAAAAGCCAACATTTTTGTTATTCTTATGCCAAAGTCGCCAAAAATCTATCCAGAGCATTTGGATCCCATGTTTACATGAGCTTTTGTTAAGTTTTGTGGGATCTCATGACATAATTACTTTTAATTACTTTTGTGGGATCTCATGTTTACTTGAGCCTTTTTTTTTTATAATATAAACGCTCTACTGTTCCCTACCCTTTTTGATTAGTAATGATTATTATAATTGGCTGAAACTTTCCCAAATTCATCAATCTCTTGCCCTTCTTCTTGCGTCTCTTTCTTTTCATTTTTTCGTTCTTTTTTATTTAAAATATTCTGGGCCGCTAATTTCTTTCTTCTTCTTCTTCCAATCTCATGAACATATGATCAATACAAAATCTTGATTTATTTGGAGAAAATAAAAGTTAAAATTCTCCTAATTAAAAAAAAAAAAGAGTAGAGAAAAAGAGAGGAAATTATAAAACAATATACTTATTTATACCCACCATTGATGTTGAAACTTTGAGCTTGAATAGAGTTATTGTGAATTTATTAAAGGAAATGAGTGAGAAAGAAGAAAGAGAGAAAGAAAAAGATGTTTTAGAAGAAAGTGAGATGGAAAAAACAAGGTCAGTTATTAAAATTTGTTTGACTTAATAAATTTTCTTTCAAAAAAATTGCCCTTCAGTTAATCACAGGCAGTTGAGGCTTGTTACTTAAACGTATTTAATGAGAAAAAATAAAATCTGAGCCATTGAAAACAATTATAACACAGTCATAAGATCTCACAAAGCTTAGCAAAAACTCAGCTAAGCATGTCCGATCTAAAAAGAGCACCACAATCAAGTTGACCCGAACCATGATTTGTTAGGTGAACACTAGTACAGAACTTGTACCTGAAGGAGAAACAATATCCCAAGGCCCAGTGACTTGGGTCCTCACAAACTCAACCTCTTCAAAATTTTGCTGGACATTACTAATGCTGCCTTCTGAAGCTCGGATTCCATCTAATTCCTTTGCAACTTCTTTCATTGTTGGTCTATTCGTACCCTTCGGATTTAAGCATCTTTTCGCGATGCTAGCAACTGCCGTGATCTCTTCACTCTTTCCCATACCTGTCACCTGAGCATCAAGAACATCATCTAAACGATTCTCCTCCATCGAAATCACGAAATATGTTGCCAAATTTCCACCCTGTTCAGCCCATATTGAAGATATTGGTTTTTGTCCTGTTAAAAGCTCAACAAGTACGACTCCGAAGCTGTAGACATCGCTTTTATCAGTGAATTGACTTGAATGAAAGTACTCTGGATCGAAGTACCCAAAAGTTCCTTTCACTTTCGTGCTCACATGGGTTTGATCAATGGCTATTGATCTTGAAGTTCCAAAATCAGCTATTTTTGCCCTGTATTTTTCATCTAACAATATATTTGTTGACTTAATGTCCCGATGATAAACGGGTAAGTAAGCTGACGAGTGCAGGTACGAAAGAGCTTCTGCAACTTCTGCAGCAATCCGTAAACGAATATCCCAAGTGAACGGAAGCTGTTGATCATGAAGGTACCCGAAAAGGGTTCCATTTGGAATGAACTCATAAACTAACAGAGGAACCTTGGTCTCCAAGCAGCAACCCAAAAGCTTAACAACATTTCTATGGTTGATTTGTGAAAGAATTACAATCTCGTTAATGAATTCTCCAAGCTTTGCTTCATCAACCACTTCAGATTTCTTCACGGCAATGATTCTTCCATCGGCCAACATACCTTTAAAGACAGCTCCTTGACCACCCTGGCCAAGAATTCTATTCACATTAAAAGAGTCAGTGGCCTTTTCTAATTCCTTGGAATTGAAGATTTTGCATCTATCAAGACTGCCATCAAATGAACTCAATTGTTGCTGTAGAAGTAGACTACCATTCCTTTTGAAGTTCTCCTCTTTTTGCTTGATTCTTTTTATTATTATAATGGACAGCTGCCATGCTAAAATGATGAGAAGCAAAACCCCAAGTCCTGATCCAATACCTGCAGCATCATTCTACTTAAATTAGAAGAGATTTTAAAAATTATACTTAAGAATTTGAGCTACCAAATTCAAAATAGGTCCAAGGGTAAGAAGGCATGCCTAAAATGATCATGTAAACTTTGGATATTTTGCGAATGGGAGGAATGCAACGGTAGCCTCCTCTGTAATTTTGACGAATCATTTTGTTTCACAATTGTTCGCAGTTCCATTCTCGCCCTCATCAATATCTGTCAGGAACCCAAAAAAATTCAAGTAAATACATAGAATTAACAATCACGAACTTGTTTGCAGGTCCCCAGAAGGCAGGAGCAGTGCCAATATTAAAAAATTTGGTGGCCCAAAAGTAATAAAGGTAAATCTTTAGAGGTGCTAATTTTAAAAATATGTAAAGTTAGGCATAAAATGTCAAACTATAAAAGTACAAAGGCCAATTAATAAAAAAAATCTTATTAAAAAAATAAAAAAAATTCTATTTTATGGGCAAAGCTTATATATATATATATATATATATATATATATATAATAAAACATATGGCTAGCAATCTGCCATTACCAAACGTGTCTAGCTGTTTATAAAAATAATAGAAACAATTCCAATACCGCCTTGTGATGCAGGAGGTGATATTTAGAATATAAATAATGATAGGGATATTAATATCAGTTTAATTAATTTGAAGTTTATTTAAATGATAGAATAATAATTATATAAAATATAAAATTTATCAGTTAATAAATGAACGATAAATAGTAATTAGAACTCAAACACTAAAATTTTTAATATTATTTTTAGAATATAATTATCTAAACTAGGATATAGTTAAGAAAAATTACCTTCACATCCTTGGAGTAAATAAGGATTTCCTTGGTACCCTGGATTGCAATAACATCTAATCAGTCCATTAGAATCAGTTGCACAGCCAGAGCTTGATTCATATGCTGGAGATTGATTCATAGCAAACTTATCAAAAGAAGAATTTGGTATCCTCCAATCCAGAACCACCGGAACTTGTGTCCAATTCTGAACATTTTCAGGACTCTGAAAATTATCGCTAAACCATTTAGTTTCCACCAAAAATGCGTACTTGCATTGATCCTGCTGGCTACTGCTAATTCTTGCTTCATTAGTTATGCTACTTTTTTGGGTAATATCGGGTAAGGGCTTCTCGAGGTCCCTCAAGCTCGAATAAAACACTCAGGGACATCCTGGCTCGAGCAGAAGACGCGACTACTTGTACGAAGATGACCTGACCAGACACCTCCCCTGGACAAGGTTGAGGAATTCCGAGCCGCGCGAGCCCCGAGCACTCCTCCGCCTGCTCGAGGTCATCCACCCCGGTCAAAGCCGGTCAAGGTCGAGCCCCAGGCACTCCTCTGCCTGCTCGAGGTCGTTCACCTCGGTCAGAGCCGGTCAAGGTCGAGAACCGAGCACTCCTTTCCTGCTCGCAGAGATTAGGTCCCCGAGCACAACTGGCTTGCGCCGTCATGAGACGAATGGAATGTAAGACCCGGCCCAGGGAATATTACGCCAATCCCGGCTGTCAGAGGGACCTAGATACCACCAACGTGGGAATGGACAGCCTGGAAATGGAAAGAGCGGGAAAAATGGAGTATAAAAGGAAACGAAAGGGTACGCTACGGGGGTTGGAAATTTTGATTCACAAGGGTTACAAAAAAGATATCCAGGTTCTTCCTATTATGATTTTCTTTTATCTGGATTCTCTGAAAACACCGTATTCATTAAAAAGGGAGGGCGAAAGAATATCCCTTTCATCTTTCCGGTCTTCTTCACTAAAGGAGATACCAAAAAGAACAACCCTATCACTGACTTGAGCGTCGGAGGGTTTTCGCCGGAACACGCCCGGCGACCCCTGACTCTGTTTTCTGTGAGTACAGGTCTGGGAGATCTTTGTTCTGGAGAAGACAGTGGAACGGGACGAAGGAGACAATCCTGCTCGAGCTCGAGCTTGTCGCGAGCAGAATGTTCGAGGCACTGTTTTAAGGCATTGTTTGAAGGTTCGAGGCACTGTCGAAGGCACGCGGAAAAAACTGCATCAACATCTTTTGGCGCCGTCTGTGGGGATCGGCACAAAAAGCCTGATTTCCTAATACACTCAAGACACACAACGCAACGATGAGGGGAAACAGCAGAAGAGGAGTAAGTCCAGAAGAGTCCGTAACTTTGAGAGAAGTGGCCAATGAGGCCCAGAATAGGGAGATCCAGGAAAGAATGGATCGGATGGAGAAACAGATGGAGACTCTGACTTCCCTATTGCAAGAACTCAGGGAAGGGCAGAGAAAAGCATGTAATGATGTCCTGGAATCTAGCCGAAGGAATGCTCATGTTCGGGAAAATGTGGGAGATGAAGCCCAAAGACCTAGGGCACCAAATGTTGCTGTGAGGGAAGAAACAAACATGGAGGAAAAGGGATCCCGTCAGCACTTATAGGACACAGCCCCAACCTCTCGCGTGGAAGAGTTGGAGGAGAGGTGCTGTGAGTTGGCACAAGTTGTGGAAGACCTCAGGAGAGCGGAAAGAGCCCAGTGGCGAATAATCTTGGATAACGAATCTCCACTCTCGATGGAGATCATGAGTGTCACGATCCACGCGACTTCAGCTTCCCGGATCTGAAGTTCTCGGGAAAAAGTGATCCGTTAGTGCACATAGAGCGGTTCAGCGACATGGCGAGGGTGCAAGGATTGTCGGCGACTCGGAGGTCGCGGGCCTTCCACTCACCCTAGAAGGAAGAGCGAGGAATGGTACCATGAGACTCCACGGGAAGCATCTTGAGCTTTGAGCAGGATGTGCGGGGAGTTCGCGGAGCAATTCAGGGTGCGGTGACCCACGAGGATGACATGATGGAGCTGTCAGAAGTGAGGCAGAAAGAGGGGGAATCCCTCCGGGAGTTTATCAGAAGATACCATAGATCGGTCCTAGATCTTGGTGCGTTCAACCATCTCAAAGCCCTGAGAGGATTAAAGGATGGTATCCGGATGGGGAGACCATGGTATAACCTGCGGAGTCCTTCGATCCGCTCATATTCGGACGCGTATGAGCAGGTAAAGCTGGATATGGTAATTGAAGAAGAAAAAGCTGCCAAACTGAGGAGTGAGCAGGTTGATGGGGCAAGGAAGAAGGAATGAGGAGGGCCTGCCCGAGGGGCACAAGCCCAAGGCAGACGAGGCCGGGCTGCCTGTACTGACCCTACCGAGAGCTCCCCACCACGGATGGTTCCCTGCCACCTTGCGGATCTCGGGCAGGGATCACGGAGAGTACAGGTGTCATGGTGGCCACACATCCCATGACCGACCACCAAGCGGACTCGAGGTGAGCCACAACAAGGTAGATCGTTCGTTGCCACCCCACGAGAAGCTTCCAGGGGATAGAGGCAATACTGAGTGGTGGAGCAGAGCCACGCTACTGAGCAAGTATACAAGGTGAAGGTATCTCTTGATGAAATACTTCAAGTGGTAGAGGAGCGAGGATTGCTTGAGCCCTCAGGCACGATGACTAAACCGACCGACAAGCGGAGCGAGGCGGTTTGCAGTTTCCATGGAGACCACGGCCACTCACATCACGGTCTAGTGATTTGAAAAACCGGTGGAGGATCCGGTTAGGAATCAGTACTGGATGAGTTTGTAGAAGGAGGACACCGGTGGTTGAGCGGCGACTGAGGAAGGTGACCGTACTTACGAAATAGACACGAAACCACCGTCCGGGAGGGTAATTTCGGAGAGCCAGCGATGGCTCGGAAGTTCAACAGGACCGAAAAAACTACTGCGAGATATGCTGCTTGCCGTAGAAGTCCTGTTCACTGCTCCTGCTGCCAAGAAGGCCAAGGTTCGGCAGGTGCCAATCATGTGGACAGATGAAGACGAGGAGGGGGTGCTGTACCCCTACGAGGATGCCCTGGTGGTAAAAGCTAATATAGCAAACAAGGAAGTTGACCGAATACTCCACGCTCGAGGATTTAGGAATAACAGGCGTGAGCCTCGAGCAGACGAGCACTTCCTTGAAGAGATTCGGGGGAGGAAAGTTAATACCTCTAGGAATCATCAAATTGGCAGTAACCATGGGCTCGAGGCCTTTCGAGAAGAATATGATGCTGGATTTCGTGGTGGTAGATGAAACCAGTCCATATCAAGCAATTCTAGGGAGGCCATTTATGAGGATCAGCCAGTGCACGCTATCCACCCATTACTTGGCCCTAAAGTATCGAGTCAATGGGGCCGTAGGAGTCGTAAAAGGTAGCCAAAGGGTGGCGAGGAGCTGCTATGCTGTAGCCGCCAAAGAAACTATGCAGATAGCCTCACTGGACACGAGGGGGGACTCGAAGAACGGAAGACAAGAGCCGGATGAGAAGTTGGAGGAGGTCGAGGTAAGAGCAGGAGACCCCGAGAAGAAAGTCCGAATAGGCTCGGGCCTTAGCGAGCCGTTGAAGGAAAAGCTGGTGGAATGCCTGCGAGCACACGCAGATGTGTTTGCGTGGACGCACGAGGATATGCCTGGGATCGACCCAGAAGTGGCGTGTCGCAGGCTGGCAGTACGGAGAGATGCTAAGCCAGTGAGGCAGAAGAGAAGATGCTTCAACCAGGAGAGGTACGAAGCCATCAACTGCGAGGTTGAAAAGCTGCTAAAAGCAGGATTCATACGGGAGGTATCTTACCCCGAATGGATCTTGAATGTGGTGCTGGTGAAGAATGCAAGCGGGAAATGGAGAATGTGTGTTAACTTCACAGACGTGAACAAGGCCTGCCCCAAAGATAGCTTTCCGCTACCGAAGATAGACCAACTTGTGGACTCTACGACATGGCAAGGGCTGCTCAGTTTCATGGATGCATTCTCGGGATATAATCAAATTCCTATGCACCGACTGGACGAGGAGTGTACAGCCTTCATCACCAATCAGGGGCTGTACTGCTACAAGGTCATGCCTTTCGGACTAAAGAATGCAGAGGCGACGTATCAGAGGCTAGTAAACAAGGTCTTCAAGCCATTGATCGGTCAGACTATGGAGGTATATGTAGATGACATGATCACTAAGTCTAAAGACGCGGAGGAGCATGTAAGGCATCTAGAGGAGACCTTCGCACTCTTAAGTCTAAACCCAGAGAAATGTGCTTTTGGAGTGTGTTCGGGAAAATTCTTAGGCTTCATGGTGAGTCACAGGGGGATCGAGGCCAATTCGGAGAAGATAAGGGCAGTGGTGGAAATGAGGTCCCATGCGACCTCGAAGAGATACAAAGTCTGACTGGCAAACTGGCGTCCCTCAACAGATTCGTATCTCGAGCCACGGATAAGTGCCGGGTCTTCTTCCAGGAAATGAAGAAGGGGAGGAAGACAAAGTGGACGCCTGAATGGGAGGCGGCGTTCCTGCAGTTGAAAGAGTATTTGTTGAAAGCTCCGTTACTGTCAACACCTCGAGCAAGAGAGGTACTGTTTCTATACTTGACTGTGTCTCAATGGGCAACGAGTTCAGTTCTGGTAAGGGAGGAATCAGGGGTACAGTACCCTGTTTATTACACGAGCAGAGCGTTGCTAGAAGCAAAGACCCGGTATCCACTCATGGAGAAGTGGGCACTGGCCCTGGTCACGGCGGCCCGAAAGCTGAGGCCTTATTTTCAGGCACATTCAGTGATGGTTCTAACTAACCAACGACTTAGGCAAACTCTGTGCAAACCTGAAACTTCTGGAAGGCTGGTAAAATGGTCGGTGGAGCTGAGCGAGTTTGACATTAATTACCAGCCCCGGACAGCCATAAAAGCACAGTCCTTAGCTGACTTCGTGGTCGAGTGCACGGCGAGGGATGAGGAGACGGAGAGCGAGCCCACACCAGGCTCACAGACCTTGACCAACACCTGGGTAGTCACAGTAGATGGATCCTGCGGAAGTCAGGGAGCAGGAGCAGGAGTTGTGCTCCTAAGTCCAGAAGGGGCCGAGATGCAATACGCTATGAAGTTAGAGTTCGAAGTCACCAATAATGAGGCCGAGTACGAAGCTGTAATAGCAGGATTGAAGCTCACCTCGATAGTAAAGCGAGAAAAGGTAAAGCTTGAACAGGACTGCATGATTGGTAACGAATCACCTCGACGAGAGCTTCCGGGCCAAGGGAGAAGATGGACGCATACATTCAGAAGGTAAGACAGCTAATGGGGAATTTCTGAGCTGTCGAGGTGGAGCAGATCCCTAGGGGGAAGAATTTTCGAGCAAATATGATAGCTCGCATGGCAGCCGCATCAGACCCCAAGTTTCCAAAGGCTATCCCTTTGGAAATGAAGACCTGCTCGAGCATCGAGCAGGAGGACAAGGTGATGAGCTTATCGACGAGCAGCACCTGGATGGAGCCGATCATCTCTTACCTCAAGGAAGGGACAGTGTCGGCCGATAAGAAGCAGGCAAGGAAGTTGAGGTGCAAAGCAGCCAGGTACACTCTCATTGATGGGGTCTTATATAGACGGGGTACACTCTCCCATTGCTGTGGTGTTTAGACCAAGAGGAGGCCGATTATGTCCTCCGAGAGATACACGAGGGAGTTTGTGGAAATCATTCTGGCGCGAGGTCCTTGGCTTTCAAGGCCTTGAGGCAAGGATATTTCTGGCCTCGCATGCATCAAGATGCTCAGGAGATGACAAGAAGCTGCAAGAATTTGCCAGAGCTTTGCCAACTACTTAACTCAGCCTCCGGAGAATCTTACGGTAATGAATTCGCCATGGCCGTTTGCTTAATAGGGGATTGATTTGATCGGACCATTGCCGAAGGGGAAAGCATCCGCCACCCATGCCATAGTGGCGATTGATTACTTCATCAAATGGGTCGAAGTGGGAGCCTTAAGCAGCATCACGGATGGTAAAACCACTGACTTCATTTGGAAGAATGTGATTTGCAGGTATGGGATCCCTCATGCGTTAGTCACCGATAATGGGAGGCAGTTTGATAATGGCAAGTTTAAAGACTTCTGCCAGAATCTGGGGATAGAGTTGAAGTTTTGTTCTCCCTCACACCCGCAGGCCAATGGGCAAGTTGAGGCCGCAAATAAGACTATAAAACGTCTCCTAAAGACAAGACTAGGCGAGCAAAAAGGAGCCTGGGTGGACGAGCTGCCTGGTGTCTTGTGGGCTTACAGAACCACACACAAAACAGCTACTGGAGAGACTCCATTCTCCTTAGCGTTTGGGCACGAAGCAGTGGTTCCTCCTGAGATAGGAATGGGGACACATCGGACAGAACACTTCAACGAGGGGCAAAACAATGAGCAGATGTGTGCAGGTTTGGACTTGCTGGAAGAGAAGAGAGAAAGGGTAGCTGCTAAAATCTCTGAATATCAACAAAGGGTGGCTCGTTATTACAACCAAAATGTACACATTCGCCGGTTCCAGGTGGGTGATTGGGTGCTGAGGAAAGTCAACCAAAGCACGAAGGACCGAAGGCAAGGTGTACTAGGACTTAATTAGGAAGGTCCTTATCGAGTGACTCAATTAGCAGGACCAGGAGCATACCGGCTAGCTCATCCAGACGGACGAGAGGTTAAGAGGCCATGGAACGCAGAACTCTTGAGGGAATATTTCCAGTAAGTCTCCTTGTATTTGTGAAGTGTTAATGTAAGATTTCATCCCAAGAGGGATATGTAAAAGTATAAATGTATATGAGAATAAGAAAAACATTCATAATGTAAGTTTAAAATGAAGACCAGAAACAAGAAGAGCTCATTGGCCAGAAGTCCCAAAGCCTAAGTCTTAGACAGGACGGTGCCATGCTTGGGTCAATTGCAGGCCCGAGCAGGAGTTGCAACAGAAGAAGTTCGGGTCAATTAAAAGGCCCGAGCAGAAGATCAAGAAGAACTCCTTGGCCAGAAGTCCCAAAGCCTAAGTCTTAGGCGGGACGGTGCCATGCTTGGGTCAATTGCAGGCCCGAGCAGAAGTTGCAACAGAAGAAGCTCGGGTCAATTAAAAGGCCCGAGCAGAAGATCAAGAAAAGCTCCTTGGACAGAAGTCCCAAAGCCTAAGTCTTAGGCGGGACGATGCCATGCTTGGGTCAATTGCAGGCCCGAGCAGGAGTTGCAACAGAAGAAGTTCGGGTCAATTAAAAGGCCTGAGCAGAAGATCAAGAAGAACTCCTTGGCCAGAAGTCCCAAAGCCTAAGTCTTAGGCGGGACGGTGCCATGCTTGGGTCAATTGCAGGCCCGAGCAGGAGTTGCATAGAAGAAGCTCGGGTCAATTAAAAGGCCCGAGCAGAAGATCAAGAAGAACTCCTTGGCCAGAAGTCCCAAAGCCTAAGTCTTAGGCGGGACGGTGCCATACTTGGGTCAATTGCAGGCCCGAGCAGGAGTTGCAATAGAAGAAGCTCGGGTCAATTAAAAGGCCCGAGCAGAAGATCAAGAAGAACTCTTTGGCCAGAAGTCTCAAAGCCTAAGTCTTAGGTGGGACGGTGCCATGCTTGGGTCAATTGCAGGTCCGAGCAGGAGTAACGCCAGAAGAAGCTTGGGTCAATTTAAAGGCCCGAGCAGAAGATCAAGAAGAACTCCTTGGCCAGAAGTCCCAAAGCCTAAGTCTTAGGCGGAACGGTGCCATGCTTGGGTCAATTGCAGGCCCGAGCAGGAGTAACGCCAGAAGAAGCTTGGGTCAATTAAAAAGGCTCGAGCAGAAGATCAAGAAGAACTCCTTGGCCAGAAGTCCCAAAGCCTAAGTCTTAGGCGGGACGGTGCCATGCTTGGATCAATTGCAGGCCCGAGCAGGAGTAACGCCAGAAGAAGCTTGGGTCAATTTAAAAGCTCGAGCAGAAGATCAAGAGGAACTCCTTGGCCGAAAGTCCAAAAGCCTAAGTCCTAGGTCGGATGAATGCTCGAAAAGCTCATCACAAGTGAAAGAGGTCCATGAATAATGCTAAGGCCAAAAGTCCTTAAGCCTAAGCTCTAGGCGGGACAGTATCAAGCAAGAGCCAAATGTAGGCTCGAGCAAATTGAATGAACTTGTAAAATAAAATAAGGCTTTTTAGTCCAATTCAAAGCAAAGTTCTACCATGCATAGGTCAAACAGCATTACACTTGGGCATAAAGGAGAATAGAAAGTCCAACACTTAGAAAATTTTTACTTAGCAAGCATATTCAAAGTCAATTCAACATAGAAGGCAAGAGCACGTGCACACGAGCATTCAATAGAGTTTTTAACATGTATCTTTTTATTTCACTGTAATAATTACATATGTAAAAAAAAAAAAAGAGAAAAAGAGTCCAAATCATTCGGCAAGAGGAGTATCCTCAGCAGCAGCAGGAGGAAGAGCAGCACCAGCAGGAGGGATGTCATCAGCAGCAGCAGGAGGACGACCAGCATCCGCAGGAGGAGCAGGAGGAGGGACATCAGCAGGAGCTTCAGCAGGAGGGGCATTGGAAGGAGAGGGAGCCGGCTCTCTAACAACACCTTGGGGATCGGATGGGGTAGCTTCAGGGTTGCTCATGTATTCAGCTACATACCCTTCAACCTTGGACATGTCGGCCTCGGGGTATGCCTTGCCAAAAGCATACATGAGGCAGTCGTAACTGGAGTCTGCCCCAGTGTTGTACTCAGTAGTGAGCTGGACCTTCAGAGCGTCAATTTGCCCTTGAAGACGAGCAGCTTCTCCCTCAATTAGCTGCTCGTAGTAAGACTTCTGAGTGTTCAGATCCTTCCGAGCATGCTTCAATTCGCCCATGGTGTCAGTCAGCTCCCTTTGAAGCTCAGAGGCCTTGGAGTCGGCCACTGCTGTCTTCTCTGTGAAATTTATATTCTCGTCCAACAACTTTTGATTTTCCTCCTTCAGCTCGTTCACAGCCTGCTCCAAGCTCTGAACCTTTGCTCGAAGTTCGTCCTGGGAACCTTGAGTTATCTCATTAAGCCTGGTCGCAGATGCCAAAGCTCGGGAGGAGAGCCGCTGGAAGATACTGAACAGTGCATCAGGAGTGCAGGACTCTATCTCATCCAGGAATCCGCTGGTCAATTCCTCACTGTAGGCCCTCAGGAAAGGCTCGGAACTGCCAGGTTGACGTTGCTCCGTTTGGGGGCGAGCTGGATCAGTGGTCCTTTGTCTCCTGCGAGGAGGACCCTCCTCTGCTCGCTCGGTCTGACGAGCCGAAGAAGTAGCTCGAGTAGGAGGAGGAGCAGCACTCGGCTCTCCTCGAGGTCTTTTTGAGGTGCTCGCACCTTCAGTTATCCCCACTCGCCTATACAACATTTCGCACATCCTGCTGCTCATCTCTTCACCTGACACTAAACTGGACTCCAAAAAATTTTGGGGTGTTAACAGCTCCCTGCACGAGCTCGCGTTGGTGAGAACGGTTTGGATGTTTGCTCGGAGCCGGCCCCCAATCGGATAAGAAGCACCCCAGGAAGCTGCAGATACAACCATAGCAAAGTAATGAGAACAGACACAAGCAGGAAAACCGAAAGTAAAATCTACAAGACAGATAAACGACCTGGAGTGCAAAAGTGCCGCGGGACTGGAGGAACCCCCTCGCTACGAAGTGCAGCTTGCCCCCACTCTCCCCCAACGAAGAAGAACTTGCTCTTCCAGTTGCCACCAGAGGTCGGGAGATCGGTGATGGGATTTTTACCCTTCCAGTTGCCACCAGAGGTCGGTAAGGTAATACCAGCCAGCATTCTTCGGGCTGCACTTCAGCTGGTAAAGGTATCTGATTTCCCCTACCGAGGGCTCACCCAAATCACAACGTTTCCACAAAACAAAGAGTCCGGAAAGGACCCTCCACCCATTCGGGTTCAGTTGCCGCGGGGCCAGACGGAACCCAGACAAAACCCGGACAAAGTAAGGCTGGAGAGGCAGCCTAACCCTCCATTTGAAGCATTCCAAGTATAAGGTCGTGTACCCTTAGGGGGGGACGACTGGGGATTTCACCCCTGCCCGGCAGCCTTAAAACTACATTATCGGGAATGTTGTAAGTGCCCCTAAGTCTATCCAATTCCAATTGGGTGGTCTCACATCTCATATTATCTATGGGGTATTCCCCACGCCGGACCTTTGACCGGCCCTCGCTTTGATGCTGCCGAGTCTCGACCATGGTAATTCCATTCTGGACTAGAATCCCTCACGGGATTATACTAAGGGTTGTGCCTCACTAGAAGAGGACGAGTCCTCCGCAACATCCTACTGAGTCGTAGGGATTTGACATTTTCCTAAGGGTATAAACTGGTAGAGTTCAACAAGAGAAGAAACAGAACGGCGGCAGGAGATGGAAGAATGGGTTGTACCTGAACACGGAAAGAAGTGTGGTTGGCCGGAAATCACCTTGACGGAAAGAAGGAGACGGGCAAACGGCGGTGAGCAAATTAATCTTCAGTTTGAATGAAAATGAGCAAATAGAGGGAACAGTGAAGAAGTTAGAGGTTTTTAAAGAGGAGGACGCGTCTCTTCAACTGGCGGCGTGCGTTTTGAGGGGCACGACCTTTCGGGTAACGTCCTTTCGAATTTTAAACGCACAGCTGGGATCAACCCACGTGTCCCCTCTTAAATGCGAAATGATTAAAGTGGGAGACAACTGGGAAGCGTGGAGAAGAGTAAAAGGCCGCGAATTTGGCCCATCATTAATGAGTTTCCAGTCTCATTTCGTTTCACTCAAAAGACTAGAAACTGGGGGACTGGTGTTTGGGTAATATCGGGCAAGGGCTTCTCGAGGCCCCTCCAGCTCGAATAAAACACTCAGGGACATCCTAGCTCGAGCAGAAGGCCCGACTACTTGTACGAAGACGACCTGACCAGACACCTCCCCTGGATAAGGTCGAGGAATTCCAAGCCGCGCGAGCCCTGAGCACTCCTCCGCCTGCTCGAGGTCGTCCACCCCGATCAAAGCCGGTCAAGGTCGAGCCCCAGGCACTCCTCTGCCTGCTCGAGGTCGTTCACCTCGGTCAGAGTCGGTCAAGGTCGAGAACCGAGCACTCCTTTCCTGCTCGCAGAGATTAGGTCCCCGAGCACAACTGGCTTGCGCCGTCATGAGACGAATGGAATGTAAGACCCGGCCCAGGGAATATTACGCCAATCCCGGCTGTCAGAGGGACCTAGATACCACCAACGTGGGAATGGACAGCCTGGAAATGGAAAGAGCGGGAAAAATGGAGTATAAAAGGAAACGAAAGGGTACGCTACGGGGGTTGGAAATTTTGATTTACAAGGGTTACAAAAAAGATATCCAGGTTCTTCCTATTCTGATTTTCTTTTATCTGGATTCTCTGAAAACACCGTATTCATTAAAAAGGGAGGGCGAAAGAATATCCCTTTCATCTTTCCGGTCTTCTTCACTAAAGGAGATACCAAAAAGAACAACCCTGTCACTGACTTGAGCGTCGGAGGGTTTTCGCCGGAACACGCCCGGCGACCCCTGACTCTGTTTTCTGTGAGTACAGATCTGGGAGATCTTTGTTCTGGAGAAGACAGTGGAACAGAACGAAGGAGACAATCCTGCTCGAGCTCGAGCTTGTCGCGAGCAGAATGTTCGAGGCACTGTTTTAAGGCATTGTTTGAAGGTTCGAGGCACTGTCGAAGGCACGCGGAAAAAACTGTATCAACACTACTTAAAGAAATATTAAAGCTTTTGAAAGACCAAGGGACTCCAGTCTGGCAACATTGGATGCCATTGCAGCTATCATCATCAGTCTTACTTTCTTGATAAATATTACAAATGGAAATGCAACCACCAAGAATCAAATCAGCAGATGACATTGAGGCAAGATTATTGCATCCGACGCTGGTCAATTTGTTACCATAATATGAGAAATAGAAAGGGAGTTTCTCCAGGCTAACATAACGTAATTGATGAGTAGTTTCATTCTGAAGACAAGAGCGGCTCACTGGCTGATTTACTCGCAGAGTGCTTAATTTAAGTGAGAAATTAAGCACTTCCAGGCCGATGCTTCTGAGGAATGGCTTATTGGATTTGCAATCGATCGCATACAATTCTTCAAAGTAGCAATCTGCTCCAATTCCGAATGGATATGGAATTGTAACATTGTTTCCGCAACTAGATGGACAATTTGGCTTTGTTGATAATGGTGATGCTGCTTTTGCAATTGATTTTGTAATTGGCCATGACAGCAGCAGCAATATAACTTGAAATAGCAACTGTAGAATCATCTCTCTTTTTTTCAATTCGTCAACTGAGCTGCCTAGCTATTTTAATTGCTTGTGTAGATTATATAATCTTGACAGGTGATCAGTGGTCAATTAGAAAGGCTGAAGTTGAAACTTGGTCATGACTTTGAGATCAAGGACTTGGGACATGTTGAAATATTTCTTTGGAACAATGTTTCCATGGTCTAACGAGAGCATATATGTTAATCAACGTAAATACGTTCTTGATTTGACCTTGTGGACATTCACACTTCTTTTAATGTGATGCACACGAAAACTGTAACAGCAATTTATTTAATTTCATGAAATTGTCTTTCTCTAATTAATTTTTCAATTTTTTTCCCTATCTTTATCTCGGTATCTTTGACTTTGTTTTGACTTTCTCTTGGAACATATATTATTATTATTATTATTATTTAATTTGATAGTGGAAATCTCTTCTTACTTTGCACACGAATTATTTTTTACAATATTTTTCTCTGCTGAAAAATATTGATTGCCTAAACGTGCTGTTTATTAGTTAAGTCTTAGCCCAAAATTTCGGTACTCTTTACGATTTTCCCTTAATTTTTTATTTCATAAATTAGATTAAAGCATGAAGATTTTACATGTCTTAGCCCTTTTTTCCCTCCGTACCAAAGGATGAACTAAAACATTAAAGGATAATCCTTATATGCTTGTTATATAGACGAACTAAGACTATATTTGATATGTAGCATTAGATTGTTAGATGTTTTATTCAATATTGTTGGATTATTAATCTAACGTTGGGCTTATATATGAATAGTTATGTGTTGTAGACTGTCATAAAAGGTTAAACCCAATTAAAAGTAATTTAATTAGGTTTTCGATAATTTGAGCTTTAATATATCTAATAGGATGTGGACCTTTAATGTATAGAAATCTAATAGGATTCTAATTTTATGATGGGCAGAATTAGGAATACTCACTGATAACAGAAAAAGTTGTCTACATAAGTTATTATGGTCTATAGATCACAATATCAACTAAATGACTCTTTAGGATATACATGTTTATCCGGAAGACCAACTACACAACCCTAAATAATTATTCAGCTTTATGGATTCAGGTACGCTTCCGCATATTTAATTATTGATTCTTAGTGATACAACATAAATGTTCTTGGGTTTTAAGTGGTGGATTTCACCATAAATAATTTAATTATTCTAACAAGTGGTATCAGAGCCTCTTCATATTAAATAATTGAGAATTAAATTTATATTTGATTAATGATTAAAATTTGGTGTTCTTGAAACTACAATTATTAAATTTGAAAACAAATTATGTTAATATTTAGAATAATTGAAATTATAGAAATTCAAAATTACGAAAAATAAATATTCTGATTTCATAATTTCAGTTTTAAAAGTTTAAAGTTTTGAAACAATCGGTATTAAGGATTTGAGAAATATAAATATTCGGTTTATATATATATATATATATATATATATATATATATATATATAAGATTTAAATAAATTAAAAAAAAAAAAGAAGAAGCAAGGGCATGCATAGTGAGGGAAAAGAAGAAGAGAAGGGATTTGATGGCTTATATCCTGAAGGTCCCTGAAGTTTTATTAAAAGGTTATTAGGTATAATAAATTAATAGATTTTTTATTTAAGTTCTAAATTTGTTTAGGTTTAATGAAAATTAATTCTAGACCAATTAGAAATTGTGCTTCATGAATTAAACTTTATAGTTAAGATTTAGTCTATAAAAAAATAATAACAATAATAATGGGAACATTAAAAAAAAATGCTAGGGTTTGTTCTGGGTCGGGTCAACCCAATCCTGTCCAACCCGATTTGGATGGGGCTGGTTCGTCCAGCCCCTAACCGGTCAATAGTTGATCAGTCAAAGGTCAACGGTAAACTATTGACCATTGGCCAGAGTTTTAATTTTTTTTTTAAACTGTAATTTTTTGGTACAATTTTAAATTTAAATATTATTATAGTAATATATATATTTTAAGATAAATTAATTGAAGTAATATGTCACCAAAGTGGCCTCTCTTGTAAAAATTAATTTAAGATTTTTTTTCTGCAGAAATAAAATTTTGGTTTATTCACACTCTGATTTTAGTAAGGTTTGATCTCACTAATGTTTAAGGAGGACCAGTTGGAAATTGACGTGTTAAGATTACATTGCATGTAATTTCTATGCTACACATCCACATCATAATCAATGTCATTCAATTGTATTAGTTTAGTGACCATTGATGGGGTCTAGTTACGACAATTATAACGAAGGCTATTTTGATCTTATGTTGATATGATTAATGGACCGGATTGGTTATAGATACATTTTGGAAATGACAGTAAGGTTGAGCTCATATGGTTATTTTTTGCAAAGCATAATCATAAGATTTCACATATAACCCAAGTAGTAAATTGTTGGATATTTTATCCAATTCTGTTGAATCCTTAATCCAACGTTGAGCTTATATGTGAATAGTTATGCATTGCAGACTGTCATATAAGGTTAAGCCCAACTAAAGAAGATCTAATTAAATTTTTGATAATTTGGACTTTAATATATTTAATAGGGTATGGATATTTAATGTTTAGAAACCTAATGGTATTCTAATTCTATAGTGGGTAGAATTAGGAATACCCAGTGACAATAGAGAAAGTTATCTATATAAGTGGTTATGGTCTCCAGGTCACACGTATCAAATCTATTCTCTCTGATATCTAATCATCAGAAAGAGTGCACAGAGAAACTAAATGGCTCTCTAGGATGTATATGTTGATCTGGAAGACCAACTACACAACTCTAAAAGATTATTAAGCGTTATGGATTCAGGTACGCTTTCGCATATTTAATTATTGATTCTTTGTGATACAACATGAATGTTCTTTGGTTTTAAATGATGCATTTCACTATAAAGAATTTAATTATTCTAACAAGTAGTATCAGAGCCTCTTTATGTTGAATCATTGAGAATTAAATTTATATTTGGTTAATGATTGAAATTTAGTGTTCATGAAACCATAATTATTAAATTTGAGAAAAAAATTATGTTAATATTTAGAAAAATTGAAATTAAAGAAATTTAGAATTAAGAAAAATAAATATTCTGATTTCATAATTTCAATTTTAAATGTTTAAAGTTTTGAAATACTCAGTATTAAGGATTTGGATATATTTTGTGGGTGGATTTAAATAAATTAAAAAAAAAAAGCAGCGGCGTGGCTACTGCAGAAAAAGAAAAGGAAAGGAAGTGATTTCATGGCTTATATCATGAAGGTCTTTGAATTTTTTAAAAAGATTTTTGGATATAATAAATTAAGACGTTTTTCTATTTAAGTCCTAAATTTGTTTGGGTTTAATGAAATGTAGTTTTAGACCCATTAATGGGCCTAATGAATTAAACTTTATAGTATAGACTTAGTCTATAAAAAAATAAAAATAATAATAACAATAATAAAGGGAATATTAAAAAAAAAAGTTTAGGGTTGTTCCGGGTTGGGTTAACCCAATCCTATCTAATCCGATTTGGATGGGGCTAGTTCTGTCCAGCCCTGAACGAGTCAGTAGTTGTTCGGTCAAAGGTCAACAGTCGACTGTTGACCGTTGACCAGAGTTTTAAAAACTTTAAAAAAAATTTTGAGTAATTTTTTTGTACAATTTTGAATTCAAATATTATTATGGAATATAAAAGGAAGGTCTATATTTGAGAGAGTTGCATGGGCATCTGTGGTAATAAATACATGATTATTTGGTTTTTACATGTGCATATTAAATCAACTTAATGGAAGATTTATTTTTTGACATGTTCTTTATTATCAGTGTTTGTTTACTGCACCAAGATATCACTTGCAAGTTAATATTTTTTTCTAAAGATGAAATATTAATGAAGTACTCGGTATTTTGAGATGGAGTTTACTTTTATTTGAATTTATTTTTGTTTTATGACTAATGAGAGCTTATTTTATTTGTTTGTTGTTCTCTATATTCAGTTATGACCCCTGCTAATATTACTGCCAACATCAATTCTGTTCCTATGCTAAATGGCTCAAATTTCAAGTTATGGCAAAAAAACCTCTTAATAGCTCTCGTAGTCATAGATCTCGACCTTGCGTTAAGGGTTGATTCTTCTCCAACTCTTGCATATGCAAGTACTTTTGATGACAAGAAGGATTTAGATAGGTGAGAGAAATCAAATAACATGTGTATGATGATCATGAAAAAGGCTATTCCGGAAGCATTCAGGAGCTCAATATCTAATAAAATAACTATCGCTAAGGAGTTCCTTGTGGATATTGAAAATAGGTTTATCAAGAACGAAAAGGCTGAAATAGGTTCATTTTTTACAAATCTAATTTCAATGAAGTATGCAAGCAAAGGCAATATTATGGAGTACATTATAGAGATGTCTCATCTTGCTTTTAAGTTAAGAGCATTTAAGCTTGAACTCTCTGAAAACTTGCTAGTACATTTGCTTTTAATATCATTACTACCACAATTTAACTAGTTTAAAGTGAGCAATAATTGTTAGAAAGAGACTTGGTCTCTAAATAAGCTCATATCACACCATGTTTAAGAAGAGACTAGGCTGAAAAAAGATAAGACAGAAAGTGCGCACCTAACCTTTATCTCTGAGGGTAAAGATAAGAGTAAAAAGAGGAAGAAGGATAAGGAAGCCGTAAATACAATACCTCAAAACAAACAACAAAAGAAATTAGGTAATCTGGAAGGTACTAATTGTTTCTTTTGTGGAGCTGAAGAATATAAGAAGAAGCATTGCAATAATTATCACGCATGCCGTGCTAAGAAATGTATGCTTCTTAATTTGATTTGTTTTGAGGTTAATTTAACTTCGATGCCTAAACACACATGGATGATAGATTCTGGTGCAACCACTCACGTCAGTGTATCTTGGCAAGATTACCTAAATGGCTGAAAGCCAAGTAATGATGAAAGATACATCTATGTGAGCGATGGTAAGATAGTTGAAATTCAAGTAATAGGATAATTTAGATTATTATTAAAGACTGGATTTTATTTGGAACTATATGAAACATTTATTGTTTATCTTTTAGACATAATTTGATTTCTATTTCCTTTTTGGACAAATCTGGTTATTCTTATTCATATGAAAATAGAAAACTCAGTTTGTTTCATGATTCAAAATTGGTTGGCTTTGGTTCTTTATCAGGCAATGATAATATTTATTTAATTGATATGATTACTTCATTTAATGAATCCCTGCAATTGAGTACGCGAGGTATAAAGAGAAAATTAACCAATGAGAATTCGGCTGCATTATGGCACAAGAGATTGGGTGATATCTTTAGATGGAGAATAGAAAGACTTGTGTCAAACTAAATTCTTGACACCTTACATTTTACAAATATTAATATTTGTATTAATTGTATCAAAGGGAAACAAACCAATAAAAGGAGATTTGAAGCCAACGGGACTTTAGGCGTCTTAGAACTCATACATATAAACATTCGAGGGCCATTTCCTACAGCTGCTTGGAAAGGTCAACAATATTTTATGGCGTTCATCAACAATTTTTCTATATATGGTTACATATATCTCCTTCATGAAAAATCACAGTCCTTGGATATGTTCAAAAATTTTAAGGTCGAAGTTGAGAATCAACTTAATAAAAGAATCAAAAGCATTAGATCTGACCGTGGTGGTGATTAATATGATAGATATGATGATTCCGATAAACAACGTCTAAAACTATTTGCTAAGTTCTTAGATAAATGCGGTATCGTCGCACAGTACACTATACCGGGCTAGCCCACTATGAATAGTATTGCTGAAAGAGGAAACAAGATGATTAAAGACATGGTGAGGAGTATGATTTGTCATTCAACTTTACCTGAATTACTCTGAGAAAAAACACTTAAGACTGCAGCATATATCCTTAATAGTGTTCCAACAAAAGCAACTACTAAAATCCCTTCCTAACTTTGGATAGGCAAGAAGGCTAGTCTAAAACTTAAAATGGGGATGCCTAGTTGAGGCAAGGCCTTATAGGCCTAATAAGATGAAACTATAGTATATGGCAATGAATTGCTATTTTATTGGATACTCTGAACAATCTAGGGGTACAAGTTTTATGATCCCACGACTAAATCGATTTTTGAGTCAGAAAATGCATAAGTTTTTTAGGATGTCAAGTTTGCGGGGGGAGATACAGTTAGAGACTTTGTCCTTGAAGAGGAATATGTTAATATTCCTAGAGGTGTCATTGGTATTGATTGGGGTCACATTCCTGGTTTTGTTCAAGACAGAACAAATCAAGACAATATTGGAAAACCCCCTATACCAAATATTGTTCTAGAAGAATAAACACCAGATATTGTTCCAGAAGAACAAACTCTACCACCTTAAAAACCTATGCTATTAAGGAGATCTACTAGAAAAAAGAGAAGTGTAGTGCCAGATAACTATATTGTATTTCTTCAAGAACATGAGGTAGGCATTGCAGTAATGGAAGATGATCCAATCAATTTCTGTCATGCCATGGAAATTTCTAATTCTCGAAAGTGGATTGATGCCATGAACGAGGAAATAAAGTCCATGAAGGATAATGACGTATGGGATCTTGTCCCATTGCCAAAAGATATAAAACCCATTGGTTGTAAATGGATATTTAAAATCAAAAGAGATTCGAAAGACAATATGGAAAGGTACAAAGAACGTCTTGTCGCTAAGCGCTTTGCAAAGAAAGAATGCATCGACA
The DNA here is from genome assembly GCA_025617385.1 of Murraya koenigii. Classification (NCBI taxonomy): domain Eukaryota; kingdom Viridiplantae; phylum Streptophyta; class Magnoliopsida; order Sapindales; family Rutaceae; genus Murraya; species Murraya koenigii. The sequence goes on from CM046812.1 coordinate 9,405,638, forward strand.
ATAAAGAGACTTTCTCTCTAGTTTCTTCAAAAGATTTTCTCAGGATTACAATGGCATTAATGATGTATTTTAATCTTGAGTTACATCAGATGGATGTGAAAACAACATTTCTCAATGGTGACATTAATGAGATAATTTATATGGTGCAACTAGAATATTTTGTGTCAATTGAGCTAAAAAATATGGTTTGTAAACTTAAGAGATCTATCTATGGGCTCAAGTAAGTGTCTTGAAAATGGTATTTCAAGTTTCATCAAGTGATCATCTCGTTTAGTTTTGCGATGAATTTGGTCAATGATTGCATATACCATAAGTTCTGTCTCAATCAGTGCTCTAAGAATAATTTTGAGGAAAATGAGATGCAGAAGATTCTTTATGCGTCAACAGTAGGAAGTTCAATGTATGCCTAGGTTTGTACGTGACCAAATATTACGTACATTATTGGGATATTGGCAGATATTTAAGTAATCCAAGAGTAGACTATTGAAAGGCAGCCAAACGAGTCTTACGATATTTACAGAGAATAAAAGACTACATGCTCACATATTAGAAGTCAGATTAGCTTGAGATCACTGGGTATATTGGCTCTGATTTTGTTGGATGCCAACGGGCTATATCTATATGCTAGCTGGAGGTGCTGTTTCCTGGAAAAGTGCTAAAGAGTTCCTTATGGTCTCTTCCATGATGGCAACAGAGTTCATAACATGTTATGAGGCATCCAATCACAGGATATAGTTGCAGAATTTTGTCACAGGGCTGCACATAGTAGATGGTATTGATAGGCCACTCAGATTATATTGTGACAATAAGTCAGCAATAATGTATTCTAATAACAATAGAAGCTCGACGAAGTCGAAGCACTTAGACATCAAGTTCCTAGTTGTTAAAAAAGATTTCAGAGTAGACAGTTGTCTATTCAAAGTCACGCTACTTACCCTTCCCTACAGGTATCCACACTTCGGTAGAGCCTATATGAACTTAAAATGTTTCATGAACACACTGCTCGTATGGGTGTCTTGTTATTAAAGGATATTCAGTTTTAATGGGAGTTTGTAATTTTAAATACTCTTATGATATAAAAATTTTTCAGTTATTTTAGTTTATGGATATTTAAGGTTATTTAATGCAGAAATAAAGTTTTAGTTTATTCACACTCTTATTTTAGTAAGGTTTGATCTCACTAAGGTTTAAGTAAGACCAGTTGGAAATTGGCATGTTAAGATCACATTGCATGCAATTACTATGCTACACATCCACATCATAATCCATGTCATTCAATTGTATTGACTTAGTGACCATTGATTGAGTCGAGTTACGATAGTTGTAACGAAGGCCACTTTGATCCTATGTTGATATGATTAATTGACCAAATTGGTTATAGATATATTTTGGAAAAGACAGTAAAGTTGAGCTCATATGGTTATTTTTTGCAAAGTATAATTTTAAGTTTCACATATAGCCTAAGTAGTAGATTATTGGATATTTTATCCAATATTTTTGGATCCTTAATCCAACTTTGGGCCTATATGTGAATAGTTATGTGTTGCAGATTGTCATATAAGGTTAAGTCCAACTAAAAGTGATCTAATTGGGTTTTCGATAATTTAGGCTTTAATGTATCTAATAGGGTATGGATCTTTAATTGTAGAAATCTAATGCTATTCTAATTTATGATGGACAAAATTAGGAATACCTAGTGACAATAGGAAAAGTTATCTGTATAAGTGGTTATGATCCCCAAGTCACTCTATCAAATCTATTCTACTATCTCTGATATCCTATTATCAGAAAGAGTGCACAGAGAAACTAAATGGCTCTTTAGGATATATGTGTTGATCTAGAAGGCCAACTACACAATCTTAAAGGATTATTTAGAGTTGCGGATTCAAGTATGCTTTCGTATATTTAATTATTTATTCTTGGTTATACAACATGAATGTTCTTGGGTTTTAGGTGATGAATTTTACCATAAAAAATTTAATTATTCTAACAAGTGGTATCAAAGCCTTTTCATGTGCAATCATTAAGAATTAAATTTATATTTGATTAATGATTAAAATTTAGTGTTCGTGAAACTAGAATTATTAAATTTCAGAACAAATTATGTTAATATTTAGAATATTTGAAATTAAAGAAATTCAGAATTAAGAAAAATAAATATTCTGATTTCATAATTTCGGTTTTAAAGGTTTAAAGTTTTGAAACATTCGATATTAAGGATTTGGAAAACATGAATATATATATATATATATATATATATATATATATGTATGTATGTATGTATGTATGTATGTATATTTTGTTTCTGGATTTTAAATAAATTAGAAGGGATTTCATGGCTTATATCATGAAGGTCCCTCAAGTTTTATTAAATGGTTTTTTAGGTATAATAAATTAAGAGGTTTTTTATTTAAGTCCTAAATTTGTTTGGGTTTAATGAAATTTAGTTTTTGTTAATGGAACGAGAAATATTCTGTTCACGTATACTATATTGTTCACATGAAATGGTGGGAGCCCATCCTAGTAAAGGTGGTCGTGGTGAAAGCGATGGCGGCAAAGTACGAGATTGAGTAGTTCAACGGGAATAATTTCTTATTGTGAAAAATGAAGATAAAGGCTATTCTAAGGGAAAACAATTGTTTAGCAGCAATTGGAGAAAGACCCATAGAGATAACTGATAATGCCAAGTGGAACGAGATAGACAACAATGTAATTACTGATTTTTGTTAGTGTTTCAGCTTGTGGTTCTCGGAATTTGTTATTAGGGCTTGAATGTGTGCAATTACTGGAAGGTTTTGTCTTCTGTGCATATTCAATATTACTACTAGGTGCGCTAATCTGAAAAGAAATACTTAACACTTGCAGATGAGGTGCTATCCAATATGGAGGAGAAAAAAAAATGAAGGAAAATGGGATATTCTTGCAAAATTAAATGAGGCGAAGTTGCTGCACAACAATATCTTCTTGAAAATGAGATTTTATACTCTACAAATGGTGGAATTTATGATAGTGACCGACTATATCAACATCCTGAATACTTTATTTTCACAACTCACAACATTAAGTCATAAAATAGAAGAAAATGAACGTGCAGAGTTTTTACTCATCCTTTTCTATCAGATAGGGAGGGCTATTGCACAAAATGTACTTCTAAGTAATTGCCCTATAGATCCTATATCTATCTATATGAACAAGAAATCGTGTAATGGAGGGGATTCTTATTTGTACAAATGGTACTTTGAACTTGGAACGATTTTCAACTCATCATTAATATGATGAACAATAACCTGACAAATAGTCTAGTCTTCGACGATATTGCTGCCTTTGTATTAAATGAGGAGAGTAAGTGTTGAGTCCTAGAGAGTGTATATTTATAAAGGGTAAAATCATCATTTTACATCCCAAAGTCTCACTAACATCTCCACCTTTATGTATTTTAAGTCCTTTGATATTTAATTGCTTATGTTTATGTGTATTTTTAATACTTTATGTATTTTAGGGGTATTTTACTCATTTCTCAATAAACCAGAAGTCAGACAGCAAAACGGACATCATTTTTTAACTTAGAACAATTGAAAACCTTAGGAAAGATATAAATGGTAAAATCATAATTTTAAGATTTTGGTGGGCCTTGTTGACGTAGCGTTGACTGCTGACGTGGCGTTGACTACTGACGTGTCGTTGACCGATGATGTGGTATTGATGGATGATGTGGCAGAAGTCTATGGACCGAAAAATGAGCTTACAATACATACAATGCACTGAATTATGTTTATTGACTTTTACATTGTCCGATGATGTGGCAGAATATTAGTAGACCAAAAATTGCGCGTACCGTACATGCATATACACGGAATGACAGCCCTGTGACGTATTCCAACTAATCAGAGTGTGCCACGTGGTGCAATCCTAAAGTCCTAATTGTTTTCATCCGATGGCCATGATTTACTTGTTGTATTTATAAATAGGGGGCTCTCCCCCCTAATTTGACACCCTTGAATCCATTTTTGGGCTCTATTTTCTGTAATTCCTTCTCCATCTTGTATTTTCTAGGTATTTTAATAAAATTCTCATTTTATCCCTAGTTATAAAATGAGTAGTTAATTTATTTTCAAACTTGGGTTAAAAGTGAAGCCTCAACATAATCTATGGGCTTAATTTGGTAAGTTTATTTTTACTTTCTCTAATTTATTTAAATTTTTTTGATGTATCGTAGACAGATAATAATAATCTGGTCTAAATAATACGCTGGTATACCTGCTCCTTAGTGCAAGATTATTACTATTTGGCACGGTAAGCACTTTACACTAGATTTATTAGAGAAAAGCCTCCCTCTAATTTATATTGTAGGTCTTGACTCATTGTTGACATAAAATTATCTAGGTTAATTAGTGAAAAGTCTTGCCACCTTGTCGACAGTTACATTATTATTACCTGGCACAACGTGTTCTTGACACCGCATTTACCATAAGATTATTATTCCTGGCACAATGAGCTCTTGATGTCTTATTTATTAGAGTTAGATTTATGAGAAGTGGAAATACCCCCCTCATAAATTAATTAGAACTAACAAAGGAATATTAAGCCCATGGTAAAATGTTGAGTGTGAATCCTAAGACCCAAGCACTTTATTCCATTGATTAAGTCCTAAATTATTCCCAGTATTTTAATTTCAATTTTAGGATAAAATAAATTAGGAAATTTCACAACAAGCATATTAAAAAAAATAAAGAATAATAACAATTCTACATAATTAAAATTCACCTCCTCGTGGGATCGACACTTGTTACCATTAATCTATATTTCAATAGATTGGTGCACTTGTGAGTTCAATAAAACTTGCACAACAGTAGGCATAAGAACAAGAAGACAGACAGACAAGTTTGTAATAAGCAAAATCGCTATTGGTGACAAGAAGGAGATCAATAGAACGTAGTCCTAGTGGAAATCACAATCATGGTAGATTAAAATCAAAAAGTAAGAAAAATGTCAAATGATATAATTATGGAAAGAAAAGGCACGTCAGAAAAGATTGTTGGAGCAATCAGAAGAGTAGAAATGGTAAAGCTTCTGAGTCATCAAATAAGCAGGGTTATGTGGCAAGTACCTCTGATGACGGCGAGAATCTCTACAGTGAGACAACAATTGTTGCAAAAGGCAGGAAGCGGTTAGCTGATATCAAGTTTATAAACTCCGGAACAACATGGTACATGACCTCTCGGAAAGAGTGGTTTCACACATATGAACATATCTCAAGAGGATTTGTGTACATGGGTGATAAACATGCCTAGGAGATTGCTGGTATTAGTAGTGTTAAAATAAAAATGTCTGATGGTATCGTACACATAATTCAGAAGGTACGACATGTAAAAGGCCTGAAGAAAAATCTATTTTCTTTAAGACAAAAAGATAGTCTTAGGTGCAAAACTCAAGTTGAGAATGAGATCATAAAAATAGTCAGAGGCGCGCTTGTATTGATGAAGGCAGAAAAGATCAGTGTAAATCTATTCATGCTTTAAGGAAAAACATGATAGGAAATTGAAATATGTGTCACGTTAAATGGAGAAGAGTTAGCAATGATGTGGCATCTCAAACTTGGCCACATATTAGAACAAGGTACGGAGATTCTCTCTGAGCGAAAACTACTTCCGGGGCTCAAACTGGCAAAATTACCTTTTTGTGAGCATTGTGTTACAAGTAAGCAGCATAGATTAAAGTTCAGTATATCTAATGCCAAAAGTAAAAGCATCATAGATTTAGTTGATTCTGATGTTTGTGAATTACAAGATTTATCTCAAGGAGGAATAAAATACTTCATGTCTTTTATTGATGATTACTCTAAGAGATATTGGGTGTAACCAATCAAAAAGAAGTAAGATGTGTTTTCAATGTTCAAGAAATTTAAAGTGCGGATTGAACTTGAATCTGAGAAAATGATCAAGTGGTGAGGACAAATAATGGTGAAGAGTATATGGATAGAGAGTTTCATGCACTCTTTAACAAAATGGAGTGGCAGAGCAGATAAATAGATCCCTGAAAAAGAAAATAAGAGCTATGTTGAGGACTGCTGGTCAACCTAACTCATTTTGGGTAGAAGCAGCCATAACCGCTTGTTATATTGTTAATCAGTCTCCATCAATAACTATTAAATTGAAGACATTGATGGAGATGTAGACTGAAAAGCCAGCTGATGACTCTCATTTACATACATTTATATGTCTTATGTATATGATGTACAATGCCCAAGAAAGAACAAAATTACATCCAAAATCTAAGAGTTTATCTTCTTCGAATATATTGATGGAGTAAAGGGGTATCGTTTGTAGAATTTAACTGCCCATAAAATTGTCATTAGTAGAGATATTATCTTCGACTGCAAAGAAAAAATGGGGATGATTGTCAAAGTTGTGCATGATTGTCAGTCCTTAAACTAAAATTTAGGTGATTTCTCTAGCTAGAGTTGTATGTCTATAAATATGGACTGGGATTCGGCCTTTTACATTTTTCAATAAAATTCGCTTGTTCATGCAAACTTTCTTTCAGAGTTGGTAAGGTTAGCCAGTCCTACATAAAATTGTCAATGAAACTGCAGACATGACATGAAGCATTTTGAACAAATTTAACATGATTATACTTTTTTCACTCTAACGCTTCAACCTTTCTAGTTAAGGATACAAATTTAGATTGAAGATCATGGTCTTATCTAAGGTTGTACATGCCTCTACCAGTTAGTGATGGCTGGGGATTACTTGATAACTCATAAAAACTAATAGTATTCTAGTGTTGTGCATTCTCTCATATTTATATTTTATATTTTATTTACTAGTTAAATATTATGTTATTTAATTCTTAACTAACCAATTTTATGGATAAATATGAGAATGAAGTAATGTGCCAACACTATATTGAAAGTGTTGACATAATGTTAAAATATTATATAAATTCAATGAGATCTAAGCTTATATATCAATATGACATAAAAATATCTGATAAATGAAAATATAAAATAATAAATATATTAAATAAAATACACTTTGAACTGACCTGAGAGAAATATTAATTCTATAATTTAAATCATTGAACTTCACCCTTCACCTTAGCATAGTAAATTAGCCACTCATATTGAAAAAAATAAAATCATTTTATTTATTGACTTATGAAATATATTATAAGAAAATTTTAAGAATTGAGACAAAAGGAAAATAAAAGAAGAAAATTAAAAAAAAAAAGCTTCCATCTCTGATCTCAGCTTCACCCCTCATTTTTTCTTTCTTTTATATAGTAATAAATATTTGTCTTCTTCTTCCTTTATTTATTTAATTATATTATATTATATTATATTATTATAATATAACATATTATATATTTATATAATTTGTCAAAATTGGTGTGCCACTTTTGACATTATCTCTCAATTTTTTAAATATAATATATATTTTATTTATTTATTTATTATTACAAAACAATTGTCTTTCTTTTATCTCATATTTTTAGTTTTGATTCATCTTTATTGTTAACATATATTTAACATAACAAAATATAATAATAAAGATAAAAATTAACATAATAAAATATAATTTACATAAAATTACATATGGATAGCATTAAAATAAAATGTGAGCTATGCACATATTAATTAACATTTTAAGTGAGAAAATAATAATTTAAATCTTTATAAAATATACACTTTCTACTGCTAATCAGTCATACATATCTTTTTTATTGTTTCTGATATCCTATTATTATAAAAAGTGCACGAAAAACTAAAAGACTCTCTAGGATATACGTGTTGATCTGGAAGACGAACCACACTACTTCAGAGGGCAATTCGGCATTATAAATTTTGGTACGCTTCCACATAATTTATTTTTTTAAGGTAATGAATTTTACTATAAAGAATTTAATTATTCTAACAAGTGGTATCAGAGTCTCTTCATATCGAATCATTAAGAATCAAATTTATTTTGATTAATGATTAAATTTTTGGGTGTTCTTGAATTTGAGAACAAAATTACATATTAAAATTAATAATTTTCATAAATTCTCAATTTAACACAATTGGTAATTAAGAAAAATAAATTAAATTCAGAAAACAAAATTTGGTTTGGAATCATAAATAAGGTCACAGTGGCCACTATCACCATCGGAATCATGCAACGTCGTCGCCATACAGTAGCCATGGGTTCATGAAAAGCAATCAAAACGTGTGGTCGACAGTCGCCCAAGCACCATCACGCAACTGCTGGATGGTGTTGAAATAGCAGGCAACGCAAAACTGGTGGTGTTGCATGGCCATTAGACAAAACTAGTAGCTTGCAAAAAAAAAAAAAAAGAGTTTGGGAAGAGGGGCCGCTGTTTAGCCAGGCCAGTAGCAAGCCATGGCCTGGTGGCTACGGGGTGAGGGTGAAGTGGCGGCCTTGGCCGTCGTGTGAAGAAGGAAGAAGCAGCAGCCAACTATAGCCGCTACTTGAAGAAAAGAAATAAAGAAAAAAAGGCACTGTCATTTTTTAGTTAGGCTAGATGCAACCTTGGCCACGGGTCAGCAAGCAAGCCACGGCCACTGAGGCGCAACAGCTTTGATCATGGTCACTGATCAAGGAAAAAGTAGAAACAGCAAAAAATAAAAAAAGGAAATGGGTTAAGGTTGGATTAGGATTTTGTTAGAGTAAACTCGAGCCAATTCAACCCTAACCCGATTGGAAATGAATTTGAAGCTGCTCAGGATTTGTTTGGGGTCAACCTGAACTGGTCCAACCCCGAACTAGTCAACGGTCAATTATTGAATGGTCAACGATCAACAATTGATTGTTGACTTTGACTCAAATTTTTAAAATTTTTAGATAATTTTTGCTACAATTTTAAATTCAAATATTGGTATGGTAATATATATTTTATGATAAATTAATTAAAGCAACAAGCTACCAATATAACCTCTCTTGTGAAAATTAATTTATTTTGGAATATAAATGGCTTATTTATATGTAATTTTTATAAATATCGAATGGCCTAAAAGAATATCCATATTTGACAGACATACATGGCACCAATGGTAATAAATACGCGATAATTATTCAGTTTTACATGTGAACAATAAATTGTCTCAAAGGAAGATTTACTATTTGACATATTCTTATTATTAGTATTTGATTACTACACTAAAATATCACTTACAAGTTAATATTTTGTGCAAGCATTAAATATTAATAGAGTGCTCGGTATCTTAAAATAGGATATCACTTGCTAATGTTACTGCCAACATCAATTCTATTCCTATACTAAATGAATCTAATTTCAAGTCTTGGAAAGAGAACATCTTAATAGTTTCTACAGTCATGGATCTCGACCTTGCATTAGGGTTGATTGTTCCTTATCTCTTACAAATAATAGTACCCTCTATAAAAAGAGGGATATAGAAAGGTGGGAGAAATCAAATCGCATGTGTATGATGATCACAAAGAAGGTCATTTTGGCATTCAAGGTCTCTCTGTCAGGAAAAATAACTAAGGCTAAAGAATCCTTATAGAAATTGAAAAGATGTTTATCAAGAACGAAGCGGAAGAAATAGTTATGCTTTTGACAAATTTAATTTCAATGGGGTATAAGGGCAAGGACAATGGCAAAATGAGGAAGAATGGCAAGTTTCATTCTTTCAACTAATTTCAATGGCAAAAGAAATAACAAAAGAAGCTGGATGATCTAAAAAGTACAAATTGTTTCTTTTATGTAGCTGAAGAGCATGGTTTAGTTTGTTTTGAGGTTAATTTAACTTTGATACCTAGGTAGTCCTTTTTCAGACAATGATAATCTTTATTTAATTGATACGATTACTTCATTTAATGAATCCCTGCAATTGAGTACGCAGATATAAAGAAAAAATTAAGCAATGAGAATTCGGCTACATTATGGCACAAGAGATAGGGCATATCTCTAGAGGGAGAATAAAGAGACTAGTGTCAGACCAAATTCTTGTTTAGAATTTATAGATGTTGATGTTTGTGTTAACTGTATAAAGGGGAAACAAACCAATAAAAAAATATTTGAAGCCAATAGGACTTTGGACATCTTAGAACTCATACATATAAGCATTTATAGGCTATTCCCTACAGCTGCTTGGAATGCTCAACAATATTTTATGACGCTCATCGATGATTTTTTTAGATATAGCTACATATATCTCCTTTATAAAAAATCACAGTTCTTAGATGTGTTTAAAAATTTTAAAATTAAAGTTGAAAATAACTCAACAAAAAGATCAAAAGCATCAGATCTGACTATGGTAGTGAGTACTATAGTAAATATGACAGTTCCAGTGAACAACGTCCAAGACTATTTTTTAAGTTCCTAGAGGAATGTAGTGTCGTCCCACAGTATACTATACCGAGTTTTCCCATTATAAATGGTGTTGTTGAAAGACAAAATAGGACACTTAAAGGCATAGTGAGGAGTATGATTTGTCATTCTACTTTACTTCAATCACTCTTGGGAGAAGTACTTAAGACTACAACATTTATTCTTAATAGGGTTCCAACAAAAACAACTACTAAAATTTCTTACGAACTTTAGATAGGTAAGAAACCTAGTCTGAAGCATTTGCATGCTTAAGGATGTGCAGCTAAGGCAAGGCGTTATAGGCTTAATGAGAATAAATTAGACTTCAGGACGGTAAATTGCTATTTTATTGGATACTCTAAATAATACATGAGGTAAAAGTTGATCCCACGACTAAATTGATTTTCTAGTCAGGAAATGCACGGTTCTTTGAGGATGTCGAGTTTACAAAAGAAGATACAATTAGGGATTTTGTCTTTGAAAAGAATATACTACTATTCCCACCGATGTTTATTGGCATTGATTAGGGTCTCATTCCTAACTTTGTTCAAGACACAATAGATTAAAATAATATTGTAGAACCTCTCATACCAAATATTATTCCATAAATACAAACTCTACTACCTCAAGAACCCATGCAATTAAGGAGACCCATTAGAGAAAAAGAAAAGTGCAGTGCCAAATGACTACATTGTATTTCTTCAAGAATATAAGGTAGACATTGGAGTGATGGAAGATGATCCAATCAATTTCCATCAAGCCATGAAAAATTCTAACTCTCAGAAGTGGATTGATGCCATGAATGAGAAAATAAAGTCCATGAAAGATAATGACGTATGGGATATTATCCTATTACTAAAAGGTGCAAAATTTATTGGTTATAAATGGATATTTAAGATCAAGAGGGATGTGGAGAGTTATAAAGCACGTCTTGTCACAAAAGACTTTACACAGAAAGAATGCATCGATTATAAAGAGACTTTCTCTCTAGCTTCTTCAAAAGACTCTTTCAAGATTATAATGGCATTGATGATGTATTTCACTCTTGAGTTACATCAGATAGATGTGAAGACAGTATTTCTTAATGGTGACATTGATGAGACGATCTATATGGTGCAATAAGAAAACTTTAAGTCATGAGTCACAAAGAATATAGTTTACAAACTTAAGAAATCTATCTATAGGCTCAAGTAAGTATCTTGACAATGGTATTTCAAGTTTTATCAAGTGATCATCTTGTTTGATTTTAAGATGAATTTGGTCGACGATTGTATATACCATAAGTTTTGTAGGAGTAGGTATATTTTTCTAGTTTTATATGTCGATGACATTTGGCTTGCCAGCAGCGATATAGGCTTATTGCATGACACCAAGAGATTTCTAGCTAATAATTTTGAGATGAAAGATCTTAGTGACGCCTCTTTTGTATTAGGCATACAAATACACCGAGATCACTTCTAAGGTATTCTTGGATTATCATAAAAGAGGTATATTGAAAAGGCTCTCAAGAGTTATAGCATGCAAGATTGTAAACCTAGTGATACCCCTCTGGCTAAGAGAGACAAGTTTAGTCTCAATCAGTTCCCTAAGAATGATTTTAAGGAAAATGAGATACAAAAGATTCCTTATACATCAGCAGTAGGAAGTCTAATATATACTCAGGTTTGTACGCGACTAGAAACTGTGTACGTTACTAGGATGTTGACCATATATTTAAGTAAGCCAAAAGTAGACCATTTAAAGGCAGTCAAACGAGTTTTATGTTACTTACAGAGAATATAAGACTTTATACTCACGTATTAAAGATTAGATCAGCTTGAGATCATTGGGTATACTAACTCTAATTTTGCTAGATGCCAAGATAGTATAAAGTCCACAACAAGCTACATCTATATGCTAGCTGGAGGTTTGTTTCCTGTAAGAGTGTTAAATAGTCTCTTATAGCTTCTTCCACGATAACAGCAGAGTTCATAGAATGTTATGAGGCATCCAATCACGAAATATGATTGCAGAATTTTATCACGAGGCTGCATATAGTAGATGGTATTGATAGGCCACTCAGATTATTTTGTGACAATAAGTCGAAAGTAATGTATTCTAATAACAATAGGAACTCAAAGAAGTTGAAACACATAGACATCAAATTCCTGGTTGTTAAAGAAAGAGTTTATAGTGGACGAATGTCTATAAAGCACGTTGGCACAAACTCTATAATTGTGGATTCTCTTTCTAAAGGATTACCACCCAAAATATTTCATAAACACACTGTTCATATGGGTGTTATATCATTTAAGGATATTCAATTTTTTTGGGGGTTTGTAATTTTATATGCTCTTATAATATAGACATTTTTTTAGTTATTTCAATTTATGGTTATTTAAAGTTATTTTCTACAAAACTAAAGTTTTCGTTTATTCATACTCTAATTTTGATACGGTTTGATCTCACTAAAGTTTAAGGTGGATCAATTGGAAATAGGCATGTTAGGATCACATTGCATAAACTTTTCTTGCTATACATTCACATCATAATCCATGTCATTTAGTTATATTGACTTAGTGACCTTTGATGGGTTGAGTTACGGCAGTTGTAACGAAGGCCGCTTTAATCCTATATTTATATGATTGATTAACCAGAATAGTTATAGATATATTTTGGTAATGACAGTAAAGTTGAGCTCATATTGTTATTTTTTCAAAGTATAATTATAAGGTTTCACATATAGCCTAAGTGGAAGATTACTCGATAATCCAATATTACTGGATCTGTAATCCAAGATTGAGCTTATATATAAATAATTATGTATTGCGGACTGTTATATAAAGTTAAGCCCAACGAAAAGTGATCTAATTAGATTTTTGAGCTTTAATGCATCTAATAAAGTGTGAGCTTTTAATGTGCAGAGATCTAATGATATTCTAATTCTATGATAGGCGGAATTAGAAATACCTAGTGACAACATGAAATATTGTCTATATAAGTGGCTACGGTCCTAAGTATATTTTCTATTATTTCTAGTATCATATCATCAGAAAGAGTGTACAGAAAAACTAAAGGGCAATTCTTACTTATACAACATGAATGTTCTTATTTTTAAGGTGTTGAATTTTACCGTAAAGAATTTAATTATTCTAATATTTTATCCAATTCCGAATGGAAATGAAATTATAACATTGTTTCCGCAACTAGATGGACAATTTGGCTTTGTTAATTGTGGTGGTGCTGCTTTAGCCATTGATTTATTGGCCATGGAAGCAGCAATGTAACTTGGAACAGCAACTGCAGAATCATTTTTCAATCTGCTGTCACTGTTTTGGCAACTGAGACAGAATTAATTTATCAGAGAAGAACTGAGAAGGCTAGCTAGCTCTTTCGTCACAATGACACAATTACAACCTATTCATGGCTTTGTTGCATTGAACACTCGACGTTCGTTATATTTGTGTCAGCATCTTATGGGAACATCAAAGTCTTTGTAAGCCACGTTAGGTTCATTCATGTTCGCATATCTTGGCAACTGGTGAAGAAAAAATCTCACTTTGACTGAGAATAATTCTTAAGACTGACTGCATAAACTTGTGGTAACTATCAACTCTAGAGTTAACATTAATTACGATTTTATTGTAACAGTGCTCAAGTTTGGTTGTAATACAAAGCTGTCTGTTACGGGCCGCGAGAACACTCAACCCGTGACACGTCGCTCTATAAGGGGAGAAGTTGGAAATAATTTTTTAAAAGAAAAGATATATACGTGTTGCATGTGGGGCACGTTTAAAGAGTTCGATTATTTGAATACTTTAAGTAAAGTGATTTGGTGTGTGTGGCTTGAAGGAAACAATCCTATTGAATCTCAACCTAAGGTTGGCATGTAATTGATGCAAACCTTAAACTTCTAGAGAGGTCGGTGCATATCACATACAACAATAGTCTTGAGTCTTCAGCTTTCTTATGTCTATCTTGAGACTGTATTGTGCTTAAGATTTTTGATGATTTTTGGAAGAAGTTTTATTGAGTTAAAAGGGATTTTAATGAAGCGGTAAAGAATTCTACACTACTAAAGGTCTTTTAAGAAGCAACAAACACTAAAGACAGAGCGGTGCTTGCTAAACAAATAACTTTCAATTACTTGGTGAATTGTTAATAGATGAGCGGAATTCCGAGGACACACGTAAAAATCTTGTCTACTTTATTATTTTTATTTTTTTGCTGCTTTTGGTAATCAATGTAATTAAATTTAGCCTAATGGATAAAGCAGATATGACATTCTGTTGGTATTCAATTCAAAATATGAATCTAGAAATGTTCATAGATTTTGAATGAATCTTGAACTTATCTTCAATTAATTAGTTACTGTAAATCTTTTTTTTTATTCAGAACTGCAGCGCAATTAAATTATTGATGGATCATTTTCGTTGCTTTTCGGTGTTAAACTTGACCCCCAAAAAGAAAGTTTGTATTAATTAGTAGATCCCACTTCCCTGCTCAATTATTTCACAAAATTCAACTTTCTACTATTATTTTTCTGTTTCGTACTTTATTAATTTCATGAGGGAACAATCAATTACACTTGCTTTCTTTCCTTTTCTTTTGTAATTTTTAGTAGTGGAACTTTATCACCTTACTTTGCAAATCGCCTCCTTTTTTTTTTAAGGGATTAGTGCGTGGGATAAATTAATAGTGATGACTGCGGTTGTTTTGGATTACAATAGGAGAAAAATGTAAGTTCGGATTAAGGTAATGCATTCAATCATATGTTCAATGAGTTTTTTTACTACAAAAGTAAGCATTTCACTTAATTTAATAAAATTTTCCGAGTCATTTTCCACTTTTTATTTAAAAAGCATTTCGATTACTTGTTATAAATCTCTTTTTTATTGAAAAAAAAATCAAGATTATCTATTAATTTAAAGTAAAACAATAAATTTATGATATAGCAAAGCAAAAGATAATGACTTGACTAAATTTGTTTTGGATGTGATCATATTAATATTAATGTACTACAATAATATTTTTTAAAAAAAAAAACTTACTTTGTTGGAAAGAAAAAAAAATGGGATTATATATCTACTAATTTGACAAGTTTCACCACAGAAGAATGGAAACATGTGAGTTTGTGTTTAAATGTTTATAAAAAATTGTTAATTAATAAAGTGAAAAACACATGGCAAATAGAAAGATTCTAACCTTAAAGTAAAAATACGACAAAAGCAAAGCAAAAGCTAGTGAAAAGCTACTTTAAAATCTTTGGACTCGAGAAAATTCACAGAATTACTAAATTTAAAGCCAAATATGTCGGCAGATTGCTTTCACAAATATATAACAATCTTAAGAGTTGTTAAACCAAGTATTATTTGGTATTAAATTAAGTAGTTATAATTTTTAAATTATAATATTAAAATATTTTATAAATATTAATTATTATTATTATTTAAAAAATTAAATTAAATCAATTCATTATTTATATAATAAAAAGTCCATAATATCTTTATTATTGTTTTTAAAATTTATAGTTACTGAAGTGCTCGGTTCTCGGTTAAGAAAGGGGATGATCTACGTTTCACACGGCGCAGGTATCTTTCTTTCCATTACGAATGACACGCTTCGCCTGCGGCCTCCCCGTATTCACTAGCGCTCCTGTTCAGGAAATTGGTTTGCGCTTAAATTGAAGTGATGAGGTCGCAAAGAGGGAAGTGGGGCTCCTATTGACTAAAGGTTGGTTCTTCGGTTTCCTTTAGAATGAAAGTAGCTATGAAGCCCATAAACAACCTCAATCACTGCCCAAGATCCTCAATCAAATTAACCAAGATGATGCTTTCAAGAAAAATACTGATTTAAAGCTTAATCAAGAATTAACAACGAACCAAGAACAGGATCAAAAGAACAAAGAACAATTAAGAACAAACTCGAAACAATAAATGAAAGAAGAATAACAGAAGACCAAATCAATTGCGTGGTTCAGCTAAAGTAGCTCACATCCACTAGACTAAATCAATTCCATTTTTTATTTGCTTCACCAGTTACTCAATAAAACTATTATTTAAAAGTTATATTCACTATATATATATTATTAATTTTTATTTTATAATTATACATTTTTTCATAATAATTATAATTTAAAAGTTATAACACTTTAATACTAAACGGACTATTATATCACTTATTTCCTATTTCTTAACATAAATAGTAATATAGTATAATCCTTTATTTGGCCGTAGGCTTTCCCTGCGATCAAACGCATGCACATGAACCAATCAAATAATTTTAATTTCTTATTGGCAAAAAAAATTAGAGTAACAAGAATATTATGAAAGTTTATCTTAAATTATATTCTAAATAATGTGATATGTGATGCGTCAGTTGATAATTTTTATAAAATTTAAGTAAATTAATTATATTATCTCATTAACTAATAAATGAATACAACATCATTTGAAATGAAATTTGAAATGTGAAGTCCTACCAAAAAAAAATAATTAATAATTATAAAAGAAAAGAAAGAAAGAGGATGAAGCAAAGAACCCCATATGTGACATAAGGAGAGTTTTAGAATACTAAAAGTAAAAAAGTCCAGAAAGAAATTAGAAAAAGGAAGTATCTAGAGATAAAATATGAAAAATTAATCTATGTTCATTCATTTATGTCTTAGAGCTTGATTAGGTGATTTTTAAGTAATTTGATTTAACTAACTATTCAAATTTGATTCTTGAATAAGGTTAATACAGTCTTGTCCCATTCTTGGGGCGGATTTAAGTTTTTGCGGTGAGGATATAATTATTTTCTCCTAATTTAGGAGTACACCTCTCATGCAAAGACCTGCCCATAAGGGGTTGTGACAGATTTGCGTTGGTCAAAAAGCCTCTGCATTGTTTTTTATCGTCTGTAGATTTGACCCGGTTGTTGATCATCATAACCAAACGACACAAAAATAAAATACGGAAAGAATGTTTAGAGTTAAAAAAATTACTTTGGCCACTATAAGTCGTACCAATTTGAGATAATTATATTTAGGATAACAAAATCTTTTCGTGTAAAGAGAACAGGTTAGGTCACTTTCAATGATGAGAATTAAAGAGAAGTATCTGAAATGTATAGAAGATAATCAGAAATAACAAAAAAGTACAATAAAATAAAGTGTATACAACAACACATCTTTTGTTATTTATTTGCGGATCAAAATGCATATGTTTTAACTAGTTGGCAATAGAATTTGTAGGGGTAGAAACGATATCCCAAGGCTCAATTACTTCAGTTCTCACATATTGAACCTCTTCATAACATTTCTGAATATTACTCTCATCATCTTCTGAGTTCGCTCTTATTCTTTCTAATTCCATTGCAACTTCTTTCATTGTAGGTCTGTTCCTCCCATTTGTATTTAAGCATCTTCTCGCGACCTTAGAAACTGCCATAATCTCTTCTGTCTTTCCTGATTTTCTTACTTGATCATCAAGAATATCAAACAAACAACTGTTCTCCATACTTTCAACAAAATATGTTGCCAAATTTCGACCCTCATTTGCCCAAATTGAACATGTTGGTTTTTGTCTAGTTAAAAGCTCAACAAGCACAACTCCAAAGCTATAGACATCGCTTTTATCAGTGAACTGGCTTGAATGAAAGTACTCAGGATCTAAGTATCCAAAAGTTCCTTGTACTTTGGTGCTCACATGAGTTTGATCAATGGCAATTGATCTTGAAGTTCCAAAATCAGCTATCTTTACTCTATATTTTTCATCCAAGAGTATGTTTGTTGATTTGATGTCGCGATGGTAAATGGGTAAATAAGCTGATGAATGCAAGTAAGCAAGAGCTTCAGCAACTTCTGTAGCAATCCGTAAACGCATTTCCAATGTCAGTGAAAGCTCTTCCGATGGATCATGAAGATACTGAAAAAGGGTTCCATTGGGAATGAACTCGTATACAAGTAAAGGAACCTCAACCTCTAAGCAACATCCCAAAAGCTTAACCACATTTCTGTGGCTAATTTGGGAAAGAATTAGAACCTCGTTAATGAATTCTTCAAGCTTTGATTCATCAACTACTTTGGATTTCTTCACTGCAATGATTCTTCCATCTGCCAACATTCCTTTGTAAACGGTACCTTGACCTCCCTGGCCAAGAATTCTATTCACATTGAAATGGTCAGTGGCCTTGTCTAATTCCTTGGAGTTGAATATTCTGCATCTATCAATGCTACCATCAAGTGAATTCAACTGTTGTTCTAAAAGCAAACCGCCATTCTTTTTGAAATTCTTCTCTTTCTGCTTGATTCTTTTTCCTATTATGATGCATAGCCACAATGCTCCAACAGAAAGAAACAAACCTCCAAGGCCTGTGCCAATTCCTGCAATATCAATTTTTTCTAATTAATTATTAAGACCTGTATCACTCTCTATTGTTGAGACTAATCTAAACCATTTTATTGGTTTTATTGGTACTTCCAAAAATAAGTTGTAAAAAGAAAGAAATCATAATGAAAATAAATCAGATATCATATATATGCAATATGTTGTTTTTATATGGCTCAGAGCTGGCCTGTCAAAATTCGGCCTGAGCTTTCGAAGCATTGAGATTCCCTGAAAACCTTAGGTTAGTCAAGCCCGGCCAGATTCATTTTCCATCCCAATAGGCTATAGTCAAGATATTGGTTCTTTATAATTTATAAGCCATTAGTGACCTCATGTTTTGCATTCAAAAATATTATCTAAGGGGATAGCCATAAAGTATGTAAGGTTCCGAACTTGTACAAAAGCTTACATTTCTATCACAATACTTGAAAACTTTAATGGAAGAATTAAAACCTCTTTACATAAAAACTGTAACATAAAAATGCAAATCTTTTAACGTAAAATTTGAAACCTGATCTGTGTAGTAGTAACTACTGAATGCTTAATTTTTTTTGCTAAGGGTTAATGCTCTTTATTAAAGTATAAGAATGTTATTACACAATATGGTATCTATTAATTATTATACCATATAGTGTAATAGCGTTTTAACACTTTAAGAAAGTGCAGAAATCCTCACCAAGACTCAATGCATGTCTAATTTGTTTATAAAAATATCTCCAAGCAAGGCATACCTAAGATGATCGTGTAAACCTTTGGTCTTTCGGGATTAACGCAACGGTGGCCTCCATCATAGTTTTCACAATGCAGATTTCCACTGCAATTGGCAGTTCCATCCCGACACTCATCAATATCTGTCATGAAAAAGAAGTCCCAAATAACAAAAGGTAAATATCTATAGATCTAACAAGACATTTAATTGGGCTTCATTTAATATTGCTGTCTGGTACGACTCTAAAATATTTGATTAATTAACACTTGCAACTCTAGTTTTCATGTTGAGATGATTTTATCTGCCAATGAAGAACTTATATTAATTCTACTAAGTTTGTCAGAATTATCATGTAAAAAACATATTTAATTATCCAATAATATCGACTTTTATTTTACGGATATAGCTTTCATTTCACAACAATCACGGCTTGAAAGTTAAAACACCAACGGTAGCCTCAATTGACAAAAACCAAGCCTGCTTTAAGAGTCCAAACCTGTCACAAGCTGGGTCTAGTATCATTCAGAACATTTTATGACATGGAAAAGATTCCAAGCTCAGCTTAATTAAGCCAGAATATAATTTAATTAAGAAATTTACCTTGACATCCGTGGAGGAAATAGGGATTCCCATGGTATTTTTCCTTGCATGAACATCTAAAAAGGCCACTTTCGTCACTTTCACAATGAGATGGTGATGTAAATTTTGGAGATCCATTCATTTCTAACTTGCCAAAAGTTGAATTGGGAATCCTCCAATCCAATATAACAGGAACTTGATTCCAATTTCGAACATCTTTAGCACTGTTAAAGTTGCCTTCAAACCAATCTTTTTCTACCATAAATGCATATTTGCATTTCCCCTCCTCCTGGCTGCTGCTGCTACTTGTTGCATTATTTATGCTGCCTATAGAAATATTAAAACTTTTGAGAGCCCAAGGAACCCCTGTTTTGCAACACTCAATTCCATTGCAGCTATCAGCTTCTGTCTTGTTTCTTGGATCACAAATGGCGATGCAACCACCAAGAATCAAGTCATGATCAGCTGATGACATTGAGGCAAGGTTGTTGCAGCCGATGCCGGAGAATATATTGTCATAGTATGAGAAGTAAAAAGGGAGCTTCTCCAGGTTAAGAAAGCTTGCTTCTGTAGTTTTATCCTGACAACAACTGATCACTGATTGATTTACTCTCATCGTACTCTTTTCAAGTATGAATTCTAGCACTTCCAGATTGATGCTTTTCAGGATTGGCTTACTAGATTTGCAATCTATTGCATAACGTTGATTAAAGTAACAATTTTCTCCAATTCCGAATGGAAATGGAATTGTAACATTGTTTCCACAACTGGATGGACAATTTGGCTTTGTTAAAGAAGGTGGTGGCGGTAGTGCTTTAGCTATTGATTTTTTGGGCCATGGAAGCAGCAATATTATAACCTGAAACAACAACTGTAGACTCATTTTTCAATCTGCTGTCACTGCTTTCGCTACTAAAAGAGAGAGAGATTTTATCAGAGCAAAACAGAGCTGTTTCTCTGCTGCTTCTTAGATGCAGCAGTCCTTTAATATAAAAACCAAGTTGCGCAGAACACTTGAAAATTAACAAAGAAAAGCTGTCTCATCACCAAAAACGAATGGTTTCACTCATGATGTGAACGTGCATCAAAACCAAAGTGACAGACTTTACACATAAGAAAATTGAACACAAGATATTGACTCTTATATTTGAATTCAGTACTGATGTTTTTAATTACAATTGTGAATACTGTTTGTTATTGACTAAGACACACGTGCAATCAGATATGAACTGTATACTACTATACATACAGGCACATGTGAGGTACGATGACGTCGAAATTCCATTTCTATGGACCTCAAATTACAGTGTGAAAACTTTTGTCTAATTATTAAGCTTCTTTCTGGAGTTTTTAATTTTATTTATAGAACTCAAAATTGCATGCCATTTTTTTATTTTTTTTTATTTCAAACATTAGATTTATCTTATATTTAGTTTTGTTTCTTTTGCCAATTTCGCATTATAGGTATAAAAGTGAGCAAGACCCTAGTTTCTCAGCAACTTTTTGTAACAGTCAATTATTATTTCAGAATTTTGTTATTGTATTATTTCCACCTCCTCACAAAATCCTTAAAAGATTGGCACAACTCAAATCAGCCTTAATTCAAGTTGACCTAAAAATTCTAAGTTATATTTTTGTACTAATTTTTTTATTACAAGTTGTGATTAATAGTTATTAAATAAGAATATATATAAATATACACTACTATAAATGCACACTGAGTCATCTTTAAATAATCGACATTATATTAAATTCAAATTGAACAATAATACTATTACTATTATAAGATAATTTTATTTAATAGATCCCACAGTACTTTATTTCATGAAACACTGGATCATACTTTCTTCTGTTATTTTATTTTATTTTTTCTAGTAGTGGAAACTTTACCTCCATACTTTTCAAATGGACTACGTCTTTTTCCCACTCAGAGATGATTATAAATTAGTGGGTTATATTAATATTGATTATTGCACTTGTTTTTAATTATTTATAATGAAAATAGGTTTCCAAAACTTTATAATGTCTGGCTTGTAATAGGCATAATCGGTGGAAAACTCTAAGAGAACAATGTACCTATAGTTAGTGCATTAAATCCAACGTTGAACAAGTTTATTAATTTGACGGCAAAAATGCCTTTCAATAACTTATAAAAATTAACTTTTTAGCATGATTATCTATTTGAACGTTTTAAGAGCATATATAGTAGATCTAGCTAGAAGCTGAAGATTTAAGCTTAATTCTCATATGAAAATGTAAAAGAATAAAAAATTTAATTATATATACATCCAATATGGACTATGTTCTTAACACCTTATTCTTTATAAATTAATTTTCTGTACGGTTTATTGTCACATGAAACGGTGAAAAGGTAGCATGATCCCATTAACGCATGAGTTAGTTTTAGATTCTGGAAACTCATGAATCTAACTTATGTTCAAAATTTGAGAATTATCTCAAATTTATGTAATTAGCATTTAATATGAGTTAATGTCCCTCATACGTGTGGTAATATTTTTAAATAAAAACATAGGTAAAGAGAAGATTCTAATTTCGTAAGTAAATGCAGCAAAGTAAAAATTAATGAGAAACTTCTAACCAAATTTATCAAAAATCTTTGGACCACAGTGCACTCACAGGCCTGTTGAATTTAAAACCACATATGTCAGCAGCATGCCCAAAAAAATGTAGAATAAGCTGAGTTTTTAAATCAGGTTAAAGATTGCTTGTGCTCTTCCACAAGAGGCCAGGATGCTTGTTTCTTAGCTTTTCTAATTAATTCGATCTTTTTAAAAGCCATTTGCCAAAAGCCCAATCAAATGCACTCGAAACCACACAAATCATTGTTTATTCCTTAGTGGGAAATGAAATCAATCAAATATTAGTTTATTCCTTAGTGATCAAAAGGAGGAAGAATCTACGTACATGTGAAATAAGGAAGGAGAATTTTCGAATATAAAATTTTTTTTAAAAAAAGGCAAAAAGAAAGTGGAAATAAGTAGTCAAAAGAGAGCGGAAAAAATAAAAAAAAGAGAAATCAGTGAAATCCACTGGCTAAAACAATTTCCAATTGTTACATGTGCGACATGAATGATATATATAATGGAAAATGATATAAAATAGAAAAAAAAAAAAAAAAAAAAGAAAGAAAGATGGCTACCCAAAACTTGAGCGACTTTAAATCTAAAGAAGAAGGATAAGGTAGCAGAATCTACTAACTAAAATAAAAGCATATTTCACCCAAATTTGGGTATTATTGTGATGCTTAATTGGATAAGGTAGTTGATGAAAAATATTGTGATTAAAAGAAGGATAACGTAGTTTTTTTAATGAAAAATAATATGTAATTAAAGTTTAGCTCAACCATTATTATCTATAAGGAAAATTCTATAATGTCGTAATGAAAATTATTGTATCGATATAGTAATAAATATAAATATTATAAATTACACATAAAATAGTAAATATAAAGTAAAACTAGTAAATTCAGACAATATTATTATTTATTTAAAAAATTAATAAATTTTTTACAAATTTAGTAAAAAAATATTTTATTCATTTACAAAAGTATTTTCTTTAATTAAACAAAGAAAAAAATTACTCATTAATTGAAAAAAAAGTTATCCTAAAAAAAGTTGAATAAGTTTTATTAAATTAGTTTCATATAAATTCTATATTCATTCTAAGACATTTGTATACTTTGTTTTACCATTTTCTATAATAATATCTATTTATTACACAAGTTAATTAAGCACAATTATTTAACTTAATGTGGATCAAGCAAAAAAAAAATATTCGTATATTATTAAACACATATATAATATATCAATAAAATTATATCTCATTTTGAATCTTATACATACTTCATATAGTTTCAAATTTTTTATTTATAGTTAGAGATCATTTAGGGTTGTTGTTAAAAAAATATAAAAAGATGCAAAATAACTACATCTTAGAACAACTATAGAATAAATTTTATTCTTAATAAAACATCACATGTATTACATAAATGTAAAACTAGCATTATTCAATTTAAATAAAAAGTCAATAAATATATTAGGTAATAAACATTGTATGAGGTTTTATTTTACAATTATGAACTTTTTTTTTTTTTTGTAGTAACTCTCATATCAATTTGCTTATTTTAATTTTTATTCATAAGTTTTAGGCTTAATCTACAAAAATTATATTTTATTTTACACTAAATATTGATTTACTTATTTTATGTTATATTTGTAAGTTTTCATTTCATTTACCAAGAATACATCAATTTATTAGTTTTATAATAATTTACTTATTTTATCTTCCTTTTATAAGTCTTATATTCCATTTCTAAAAGTTATATTTTATTTTACGATTAG
The DNA here is from genome assembly GCA_025617385.1 of Murraya koenigii. Classification (NCBI taxonomy): domain Eukaryota; kingdom Viridiplantae; phylum Streptophyta; class Magnoliopsida; order Sapindales; family Rutaceae; genus Murraya; species Murraya koenigii. Next base: position 9,429,964 of record CM046812.1, read on the forward strand.
TGTTAATCTATTATTTTTATGTTATATTTGTAATTTTTTGTTTTATTTATCAATAATACATTAATTTACTTGTTTTATTTTCCATCTACAAGTCTTATGTTCTATTTCTAAAATTTATGTTTTTTGTTTTTCACTTAATGTTGATTTACTAGTTTTATGTTATATTTGAAAGTTTTTATTTTATTCCTAATAATACATTAATTTACAAGTTTATTTTAATAATTTACTTGTTTTAACTTCTATTTACAAGTCTTTTATTTCATTTCTAAAATTTATGGCTTATTTTACAGTTAATGTCGATTTATTAGTTTTAAGTTATATTTACAAGTTTTTTATTTTGTTTACTAGTAATACATTAATTTATTAGTTTTATATTAATTTCTTTGTTTTATCTTTCATTTACAAACCTTAAAAATTTATGTTTTATTTTGCACTTAATGTTGATTTACATGTTTTATGTTATATTTATAAGTTTTTGTTTTATTTACTAATAATACATCAATTTACTAGTTTTAAATTAATTTACTCATTTTTACCATTAATTTATAAGTCTTATGTTTAATTTTTAAAATTTATGTTTTATTTTACAGTTAATGTTGATTTTCAAATTTTATATTAAATTTATAAATTTTTTTTCATTTACATAATTTATATTAAATTACAGTGTTGATGCCGTAATTTTAATCACGACATCGTAGAATGACCTTATATATAAATGCACATGCAGCAGAAAATCATAAAAAATCTAACACAACTCAACAACCAAATTCTTAAAATCTATTGCATGCTTATGCATTTATAACATGAATTGCTCAAAGATTTGGTGGTTCAATTTTAAAAAGAAAATTAAATCAAAACAAATGATGACAAATTTGTCACTTATATTTATATCCTTTTATTTCTTGCAATAAATTATCAATAAAATCAGAGGAACATCCTTATTATTAATATTCATGTACATGAAGAATGTCATTTATATTGTATACTTCAACTGATCCTTTCCTCTTAAAGACTCCCACTCTTTTTGTATAAAATTAGCACTATGCATCAATAAAATACTGTTTTATTAATAAAATTTCCATTTATCCGCAATCTAGGCATAGGTAGAAATCCATTCGAGAATTCTTTTCAGTGCCTCCTTGTGATAAAATGATCCCACAAACAAAGAAATTATACAATACCAAATAAAATAACATAAAAATAAAATAAGACTATGCAGTTCTATGGACCGCCTGTTGAGCCTGATAGGTGGTGGTATCACACCTTTCTCAAAGGAACTGTACGTGAGACTCTCACATCATACAGCTCATCCCAGAATTAGGGCTTCCCTTTCCTTTGACCAATAGGTCCCCTAACCAACATGTCCTCTCTTTCTATTTCTCGGTAAGTGGTTATGAACATTTTGGGAAGAGAAGAGGTCATGTTTGGTATCGGGTACATCGAATTTTTAAAAATTAATAGTGTGTAATAAATTTAATTTTTTAAAAGTAATTTGATTATTTACAGTTTAAAAATTACTTTGAACAATCTAATTTTAATCAAAATATGTATTACAAAAATATCTATCATGTAAATTATTATTAAGGACAATTTATTACAAGTTATTATTATATAATTACTTTAAACACCCATATAATATACTCATTATTTAATTTATAATTCTTAGACTTTAAACCTTAAAACTTTTATTTCTAACATCTTAATTAATATTTAGATGAACAATGAGGAAATCAATTTTGAGAAAAATTTTGGCTACAAAGAATGTGAGATACCTTTTATTTTTTAAAAATGAAATGAAATAAAAGTTTTATAAAAGAACTTTTTTTTTTATTCTTTTGCTAAGGGCCTTCTTCTTCATCTTCTTCGTCTATTCATCTTTGTCTTCTCCTCCTTTATTTGTTCTTTTTTGGCAATACTTATGAAATATTATCATGTTATCATTGTAAGTTATTTTGGGTGCAAAATTCAATATTGAACAGAAATAAACAAAAAACTAATAATTAAAATTATGTTAAATAATTTATTTACAACTTGCCTTAATTATATTATTGTAAGTATATGTTAAATCTCTTAAAATTAGAAGCTAAATAGTTTTATCAGTGTTATAAGTAAATAAAGTTAACTTAAAGGATATTTTTGAAATGTTAAAAAGTGTACAAAGTAAAACTTAATTTATTATTATTAGTATATGAGTTTGCAAAGTAATAGAGTGTTCAAAATAATATTTAGAATGCAAATAGCCTCGCCTATAACAAGTTTTTAATCTTAATTCAACTTAGCTTCCAAACTACATCAACTGATAGTTACCAAAAATTTTAATATTACAGTTTTAATGCTACAGCTGTCCAACCTTAATACCAAATAAAGATAGAGTGATGTTAAAGATCTGAAAATAATATATACATATAATACTGTCAACTGTAATTAAGCAACTCGCTTGAGTGAGATGACCAAGTTATTAACCCCGTATTTTCTCCTCAATGATGGAGTAATTCTCTTCAAATTTAGTGGTGACATGGTTGAATATCTGGTCCACAAACTCATCCCCAAAATGTTTCTTGATGAGTCCATCAATCCCAGCTCTTATTCCTGAGGCGTAATCATTGACTTTCAGTAGTCTGCTGGCTCGACCCGCTTAGACACGAAGGAAGTGCAGCTGTTGTCATGCCCGAAACATCGGTGTGCACTTTGGAACACAGTACAGACTAGGCTAGGGCGGCCTGCCAAATACATCTTTGTAGTTAGTACAACGATGGTTGTTACTTTATTATCGGAACTCTCGTTTCCTTTCCCAATCGAAAATCAGGTAGAGGTACATGTTTTCCAATAATTTGTGGGTGGAGTGAATATTCCTTCAATAATTTAGAATGAACATAATATTATTGATTTGTGTGGTGTCAGCAAATATCTGATATAAATCTCAGTAGCCATTTGATTGTACATATATATTAGTAATTAAAAAAGATAAAAATTAAGTACTGCAAATGTTGATGGTGTAATTAAAGTCATGTAAGCAACTCTATTATAATAAGCTTAGTTGTCTCGAAGAAATTACTGATCATTTTGGTCGCTATCTTCATAGGATAATCAGTCAATTCTTTTATACTATTAAACTTGGAATGAATTTCCATCCAAACATTAGAGCCTAAAGAAATTGAAATTGAAGTGCGCAATTGGTTAGAGCAACAATGTAGAAAAATAATATAAGAAAAAGAATATTAGCCATAAACACCTTAGACATTCAAGCAAATACAAGAACGCGTTTGGTAACGATTTTAAAATAACTCAGTTAATTAATCAACTATATAATATTAAACAATATTTGAGCTTTGAATATCATTACACGGCTTTTACTTCGTGACTTTTACCCGGTGACCTGAATTTTATTCCATTTGCTTTTGTATTATTTCTATCCCATCTCCTACTATATTATTCATTCGGTTCATGTCCTGCAAACTTCAATATATTTTCCAAAGTTGAAATTAATTACTAGCTAAAAAGTTGTTCATGAATACTTACCACCCGGTTTTACCACTTCCTCCAATTTTGATTTGATCAGCTACTATTGCAATGAGAATTTCAATCTTAACATGGCTTTTCTCGATACCCTTTTTAGCAAATGTCCTTGGTATCGAAATATTCTTAGTTTCTTGCCAATGTCAGAGTGATCAGCAACCGTTGTTACTTCAAATAAAGAGCAGTCTCAGATTGTATCCAACTACAACTAAACTGATGCAGTGGAATCAAAGCACAGATTGCTGTGATTGGAACGGTGTAGATTGCGATGAGGCTGGTCGTGTTATTGGTCTTGACTTGAGCACGGCATCAATCTACGGTGGAATTGAGAATGCAACCGGTCTTTTCAGTCTTCAATACCTGCGGAGCTTAAATTTGGCTTCCAATGGGTTGTATAAAGTTCAAGTACCGCCTAGATTGAGCAATCTCACAAATTTGACTTATCTGAATCTTTCCCAAGCTAGCTTTGCCGGGCAAATTCCTATCGAGATTTCAAGCATGACAAGCTTGGTTACTCTTGATTTATCAACTCCTTATTGTGAAGGACCTTTCTGCTTGAAACTTGAGAACCCAAATTTGAAATCATTTCTGAAGAACTTTACACAGCTCCGAGAACTCTATCTCGATGGTGTAAACATATCAGCCCACGGAAACGCATGGTGTCAATCTTTATCATCATCCTTGCCTAAACTTCAAGTTTTAAGCCTGTCCAGGTGTTTTCTGTCAGGCCCTATCCATCCTTCCCTGGCAAACCTTCGGTCGCTCTCAGAAATTCGTTTGGATAACAACAATCTGTCGTCTCCAGTTCCAGATTTCTTAGCCGATTTCTCAAATTTGACCTCCTTGTATCTCAGCAATTGTGGGTTGTACGGGAAGTTTCCTGAAAAGATATTCCAGGTACGAACTCTTGAGACTCTTGACTTGTCATATAACGAATTACTTCAAGATTATTTGCCGGACTTTTATCAGAATCTCTCTCTTCAGCGCCTGATTCTCAGGGAAACTAATTTCACTGGACCAATTCCCACTTCAGTTGCCAATCTCACCCAACTAGTTTTCTTGGACTTTTCATATAATCTCTTCTCTGGACCCATCCCACATCTTCACAAGTTAAAAAATCTCACCCATCTAGACCTCTCTAATAATCTTTTGACTGGTGTGATATCATCCACTGCATGGGAACAGCTTTTGAATCTAGTTTTTGTTGACTTGAGCAATAATTCCCTCAAAGGAGGCATCCCACTGTCTCTGTTTGAACATCCGATACTGCAGCAGCTTCAGCTTTCCGACAACCAATTTGATGGCCAAATCCCCAGGTTTTCAAATGCATCCTCCCCTGCGATAGATATTCTTGATCTAAGAGGCAACAAATTAGAGGGGCCATTTCCTGTTTGGGTCTTTGAACTCAAAAACCTTTCTTCCCTCGATCTTTCTTTCAACAGTTTCAATGGCACAGTGCAGCTAGACAAGATTCTCTTTCCTATCGAACTTCTAGACCTCTCCCTTTCGTACAACAGATTGACCGTGACTGCAAGCCATAGAAATTCTGTCCTTAATCCCACCATTAAGCATTTGAGTTTGGCTTCTTGCATGATGAGGGAGATTCCTGATCTGAGTCGGCAATTCCATTTGATTCATTTAGATCTTTCAAATAACCAAATTTCAGGGAAGATACCTAGTTTGATTTGGAGCGTTAGTGCCTATCTTAACTATCTAAATCTTTCACACAATCTCCTGGTTGGTTTCCAAGAACCTTATTATATAAATCAAGTTTACATCCTAGACCTACACTCCAACCAACTCCAAGGAAACATCCAACATCACCTGCGGATACCAGGTGCTCACTATGTTGATTTTTCCAGCAATAATTTTAATTCTTCCGTCCCAGCTGACATTGGTAATTTCTTGTCCTCCACTGTTTTCTTTTCTGCTGCAAACAATAGCCTCACAGGAGTCATCCCTGAATCTGTGTGTACTGCATCATCTCTTGAAGTTCTTGACCTGTCAAACAACAATTTGAGTGGCCCAATTCCAATGTGTTTAATAAAAGATAGTAACTCTCTAGCTGTATTAAATTTAGGAAGAAACAACCTCAAGGGCCCTGTTTCTTCTGTTACATTTCCTGGAAATTGTTCATTAAGAACTCTAGATCTCAATGGAAATCAACTAGAAGGAGTGGTCCCAAAATCTCTTGCCAATTGCAAAATGCTGGAGGTTTTAGACCTCGGTAACAACCAATTTACAGACAAATTCCCATGTTGGTTACAGCAAGCATCAAGTTTGCACGTTCTAGTTTTGAGATCCAACAACTTTTCAGGAAGCCTTGATTGTCAGGGAAATAATAATGTCTCATGGCCAGTGCTTCAAATTATCGACTTAGCTTCGAACAATTTTAGCGGAAGAGTATCCAAGAAGTGGCTACTAAACTTGGAGGGGATGAAGATGATGATTGATAAAGCCAAATCCCGATCAGAGTTCAAACACCTTCAATATGAGCTCATGGGAAGCAGTGGTCAATTGTACCAGGATACAGTTACAGTCACAATAAAAGGTCTAGAGATCAAGCTACAGAAGATCCTGACTATATTCACCTCCATTGACTTTTCAAGCAACAATTTTGAAGGGCCAATACCAGAGGAGATTGGACTATTTAATTCACTCTATGGTCTGAACATGTCGCATAACGCCCTCACAGGCTCCATCCCATCAGCTTTTGAGAACATGAAAGAGATAGAGTCATTGGATCTCTCAATGAACAACCTGAGTGGAGCAATCCCTTCGGAGCTTGCAAGCCTAAATTTCCTTTCTGTCCTGAATCTCCCATATAACCACTTGGTGGGCAAGATTCCAACAGTTACTCAACTCCAATCATTTCTGCCAACTTCTTTTGAAGGTAACCAAGGATTATGCGGACCTCCTTTGCCGAATAATTGCCAAACAAATTCCAGCGAGTTACAACCTTCAGCACCAACTTCAAGCGATGAAATGGGTTGGTTCTTCATTATCATGGCAACTGGTTTTGCGGTTGGTTTTGGAGCAGTTGTTACACCGCTAACATTTTCCAAGAAACTGAATAAATGGTATGGCCATCTCATCTACAGAATTTTGAACCGCTGATAAGTTCTTCAGGTGGAGTGATTTATATTATATATATCATCTTTGAATAATCTTGGATGCTTTATTACTATTTTTATTAATTTTCCATCTGCTGTTGTTATTAACTCTGTCTGTGTGTGTGTGTGTGTTTTTTATGATATTTTTTTTTATAATGCAAAGTTGCAAAAATCTCGTCCAATTTGGGAAATATATATCATAATTCAATAATACTAGAGATCCTAACATCTGAATTTCAATACTATGTATCAATCTTCTATTGAATGATGAATTTGATAATTTATAAAATTACTTATCCACCATCTAATAAAAGAATGTCATATCAATTGGGACTTAAATGTTGTGATGTCTAATAATACTCATCATAATTATATTTCAGAGAAAAATATTTAACCTTTAAATTTAAAGAAACAACAAAATTTGTATAAGTGACACTAAAAAGAGGAAAAATTAGAGAAATCTACCGGTTTAAATGATTTACATGGTAATTCATTTATAAATTGGACAGTTTAAATAATGATCACTTGAATTCGAATAATAATAAGAGGTGAAGATTAGTGTTTAGTGAAAAAGATTTCTCATCTCTACATCTTAATCTTGAGAATATATATATATAAACGGAATGCTTAAATAACCTTGGCTATTTCTTTCAAATTTAGTCATGGGATAAGTATGTTTTACTTAAATTTGTTTGTATATATGAACGATTTTAGATTACTATATTTCAATTAAAACAAAAAAAAGGCCTTCAAAACATGAGCGACTTTAGATATAGAAGGTTAAAAGTAGCAACATCTACTAGTTTAAAACTACAAGCTTATGCATATATAACATGAATGGCTTAAGAAGATTTGGTGCCTAATTAAACAAGTTTTAAATCAAAACAAAAATATTAGTTCGGTTATGATTAATTTGTTACTCAAACTTTATATCCTTTTAAATTCAGTCCTCCTCACTCGCACAACCTCACCAAGAACATCCATTTAATTTCCATGTTCAAGGATGTCATTTATGTTAAAATGATTTCCTTGCAAAGATTTGACTCTTATCTGTAAAAATTCAGCACTCCATCAATAAAATGCAAGAGTTTTCTTCACCATTACTTATGATTGAGTTTTGTTAAAAATCTGAAACCATAATATATACATATAATACTATCAGCTGCAACTGAGCAACTCGCTTGAGTGAGATGAACAATTTATTAACATTACACATATTCTCCTCAATGGTGGAGTAATTCTCTTCAACTTTAGTGGTGCAATAGTTGAATATCCCCAAAATGTTTCTTGATGAGTCCATCAATACCAGCTCTTATTCCTGAGACATGCTCATTGACTGTGAGTAGTCTGCTGGGGTTGCCTCAATTTCTCCATTTTCTCAATAATGAAATTTCCATTTGTTTTGATAATTGCTGCCAATTCTTTTGGGGTCGCATTGTATGTCGGCAAGTTGAATGAGTCCACTTTTTCCTCACTAAGTACTTTCTGAAATATATATAAGAATTGGGTACAAAAAAGATGTAGTTAGACTAACATTATCTTTTCTTTTTTTTTCTTTATTTTCAGATGAAAACATCCGCACTTTAAATCTGGAATATAGTCCTGGTGTTTAAATAAGAACAAGAAAAAGTAAACAGTTGGAAGGTAAATGTGACCTTTAAATATAAAAAATTGATTCACTTTAATTTATACCTCCAGGTGCCAAATTTATATTTTGTGTATGTAAATTAAGAGGCCATATTTATTCTTCAATAATTTGCTTTTTCATTAACGTTTAAACACCATGACTAAATGAGATATTACAAAGCATATCATCAAGGAAAAGGAGAAAAATCAAGCAAGTTCATTTTTTTTTTCTTCTCACATCATCAGCTTGACGTAATCTAATATGAACAGAAAATTGAAAAACTAGTAAAAGTCAGACTTATATATTCGTGTCCTTTAATTTAAATTCCTCATATACCATATCTAAATCTATATCAGCCTTTGAAAAAAAAGGCAAAAAACAAAGAAAAAGAAAATTTACCTGGTAGATTGAATTTTTGGCATAGCTGTGTGTTGGAAAAATATGATCTTTAAAGTATATTTATATATTTATTGTAATAAATATATTTATGATTAATAAAATAAATTAGGTATTTTATTATGTATCTTTATTACATTAATATTTTGAGTAAAGTCCATTTAATCATATTATATGTATTTATGCGATTACTATGTGGATTCGCAGAAAACATAATTACAAGTTATCTTATGATTAAATAAATTAAGTTTGCAGTTGATCAATAAAGTTAAACACTTTATTTAGGTATAGACTGTAATAAATTCATTGAGTGATTTGTCTTAATCATGTATGAATTTATTGATGTAGTATAACTACATTAAACTGGATCATATATGAGATTTAATCAACCTATTAATAACTGTCATAATTATTAAATCTCATAGGCATTGATTTACTGTAATCTTAATCTTGAGTTAGTTATAATTTCATGATTGTAGTTGTTATTTCATTTGAGTTACCAATGGGCACGACATACACATGTAGTTAAGATTACCCAGTATCTTGGTGGGAGCAATTACAAGTATTGAAATTATAAATTAACAATACAGAATTTGTACGACACATCTTTTAATGGATTTTCAATACTTGATCATAGAATTCTATGGTCAGACTGCGTCAACATAAATAAGTATGTTGAAAATGATCATTAGAGAAAACCAATAAGTATCAAGGAAGAAGATATAATTAAATTGATTGGACAGTTGAGATATCAATTTAAATTAAAGATGTGGTACAAAGGATTATGCAATAAAGAAATCAATGTGGCTTAGACGAATTATTATTCGAGCATACAATTATAAAGGTTAGTTCAAATCTTATCGTGGAGTAGAATTGGAATTAAATAATTATATTTGTTTAATTACAAATTTAATTATTGTAGCCACTATTATTTGTTCCCAAATGATTCTCGGGTTAGCTCATTTAATTGACAACATCATCACTGGACCCAAAAACAAGAAAACTGGCGTATTAAGTGAAAATCATAATTATAATATTTGTTAAGGCCTAGTATATTATATTCAAGTGTAAAAGGGGGCTTGTGATATTTTACAAGGTGGTTCCCTAATTACTTACATATTCTCTCCGCTTTTACGTAAGTAGAAAAATAGTATTTAATTTAAATATTTAAATTAAAAGAGGAATCCTAATTTTAAATTAAAATAGGAATCCTAATCCTAACATATTAGGGTTTTTCATAAGATATTATAAAAGGGGTACTTTTCTCTTAAAAGATAAGAGAATAGAATTCCAGAGTTTTTTAGAAAAATACAGAAGACATCTAAGAGACACTAGTTGCAATTGGGAGTAGTGAAACAATCGCATACACGTCCAATGTTGATCGATCTTGAGTCATAGCCTAAAAGATTGTTTGGAGATGGATCTACAACGCTCAATTGTTTGTCTTCTCAGGTCATCAAATATACGAATTTGTAGATTACTTAATTCTTATATGTTGTATGAGATCGGTTCTAAAAGATTTTAATTGAAAATTTGAAAAACTTGATTTTATCCCATCAATTGGTATCAGAGTCATCTCATAATAATATATTAGAATTTCGTAAGAAATTTATCTTGTTTATTATGTATTAGAGTGGTACAATTTATTTAGATATATACTATTTGTTAATATATAAATAAAGCATGCTTGGATTGTCTCAATTTATGGTTAGAAATTTGTCTGTGTTTTTGTTTTGGATTTATAACAAAAGGGGTGGTCTATTATCACCATGTTTCCCTTTTGGTTTTAATTTTTGGTTTTAGAGGTTTTGTAAGCCATTGGCGTTAGGAATCTGTAAAAAAAATATCTGAAGAATATCAAGAGACAGAGACAGAAATTTCCCGAGCAAGAACCAAGTATCCAACAAAAATTGCTGCAGACGTGTGTAGCACGAGCTGCTAGCGGCACTCACTGCAGGCGTGTGCAGCATGCGCTGCTCGTGGCACTCATTACAAGCAGTGCTGCTGCAAGCAAATGGCCAACAGTGAAACACGCTGCAACAGCACATGCAGCAAAAATGCCCGAAGCAACAGCTCACAATAACATGCTCGCACACAGCAATCGCAGGCAGCAACACGCTTGCACGCAGAACCTGCAACGCACGTGCAGTAGGTAGCGCGCGCTCTCGCGCAGGACGCAGCTCATGCTGCGCGCGGCTGGAGCAGCAGGCGGCTGATGTCCGGTGCTGGCATGTGGCATGTTTTTGGCTTAACAGCGGTGAGTGCTCACCGGAGAAAAGGCGAACGGTAGCTGCTGCATTTTGGTGATGGCGGCTGGAGAAAAAAATATGAAATTAAGGTTTTGAGTAGTAATTATAACTCAAACTCCTAATTTCTGTAATATTTTCAGTTTGGGTAAAATTGGTATATTATTGTGCATTTAAGTTCAGAAACGGTTTTGGGCTTGGTAAATCCTAGTTTTAAGTCTAATAATATTTGGGCTTAATGGATTAAAATGCATGGATATAGTTTAACAAATTAATTTTATTTTTTGTCCAAAAATTTTACTTAAAATTCTATTTTATTATCTTTAAAATTAAAAATATGAACCAATAATAAATTTAAAGCTCATATTAGCCAAGTCCATCAACAAAAATAATCCAATGGAAGAAGATATTGACAAGAATCCCAATGAAGATTAGGTTTAGGGTTAATATTTTTTTTATTTTAGGAAAACCATGAATTAAGATTATTTAATTTTCTATAAATTGTGTTTTGGATGTTAACATGTCATATAAAATAGGTAGTGCCACTCTATGCATAATGATATATGTCACTCATATAACATGAATTCATGTATATTGTTTGAAATTTGCAAATGCTTGATAATATAAGATATCACTTAGATAATATTATAGGAAACATGCAATTAACAATATATGTATATTTTAAAAAGAAAAACCGACTTTAAAATATTGAGTGGGAGAGGGAAGATTCAAGATAATTTTCCCACGGGATCCATTGTTAGTTCAATAATAAAATTATATATATACCTCAACTTCATGATACAGTGATGCTCCCTACGGGGGGTATATATATGAGACACTTTATTTGATGAACTTCTTTAAAGATAAGATCAAAATATTTTTCAATCTGTTGATCACTCTAACGGTGGTTGTATGATATGAAAAATACGTAGATTGAAACAATTGTTATGCACTCAACAAAATTTATTATTAACCTTCCCAATGAAGCTCTGTTAACAAATTTTTTGCCCTAAAAGATAACGATAGTTATTTATCATGTTACGACATGAAAGTAAATAATCTAATGGTTAATTGGGTCTAGTAAGTAGCGGCATGACTTCCTCAATGGATAGCTTGCTAAAGCAGTGCAAGATTATCATTACAATAAAATAAAATGCATTTATGGTTTTTCGCATTTTAAATTTTTATTGTGAATGTTATTTCAAAATATTAATGCATGGATGTTTTATTTTTTCCAGAAATGTCTTCTTTAAGCCCACTTACTATTATTCTGAATCAAAACAAACTCATTGGCGAGAATTATATATATTGGAAAATGAAATCTATATATTGTCCTGACTGCTGAAAATTATAAATATATCTTAACCCAGGCATACCCCCCAGTACCATCAGAAAATGCTCATAGAAATGAAAAGAGGCTTTATGAGAAATGGCAAAAGGCCAATGAAATGGCTAAATGCTACATTTTAGCCTCAATTTCTAATGGATAGTCTTCAAGAGATGTTTGGGCAGAGTACTCGCTCTGCGAGACAAGCAGTATTGAAGGGTGTTATGAATAGAAAAATGGGGAAGGCCACAAGAGTTCGTTATCATAACCTCAAAATGATGGATTATTTGAATAAGACTGAGATTCAGGGCGCATAAATCGATGATAACTCAAAAACTGATATGGTACTAGAATCTCTGCCATATACATTCAAAAAGTTTAAGGTCAATTATAACATGAACAAAAGAAACATGACCTTAACAAAATTGATGAACGAACTCCATTTTGTTGAAGAGATCTATCATGCTGAGAAATCTCTAGTAAGCATAAATATTGCTGAAAATAATTCTTCATCTGGGCCTAAGCCAAAAGGCAAAGGTAAGAAAAAGAAACTTGGGAAAAAGAGATTGTCTACAAAGCAAGATGACAAGCCTAAAGGCAAGTGCTTCAAGTGTGGACAAAAGGGTCACTGGAAAAAAGATTGCCCAAAAATTATGAAATCAAGTATGGGAAATCTTTTTCTTATTGAGGCATGTTTAGTTCAGAATCCAGTTGACACATGGGTGTTGGATTCAAGAGCAACTAATCATATTTTTAATTCACTTTTTTTGTTTTAGGGAACTAGAAAACTAAGTGAAGTGAGCATGAAGTTGCAGCTTGGGACAGGACAATTTGTGCTAGCAGAGAAGACTGGATCTGTTTTATTATCTTTAAATAATAAGAATTTAGTTTTGAATAATTGTCTTTATGTTCCAGACATTCGGAGGAATTTAATTTCAGTAGATTGTTTGTTAAAGCAAGGGTATACTATAAATTTTGGATCCTCAGTTTCTATTTTTTATAATAATAGACTTATTTGTTCTGGCACATTGGAAGATAATTTATATCATTTGAGTCTTATAATCCTTTCTATGCATGACACAATAATTGATAATAATAAGCATACATATTTATCTAAGAAATGAAAATTTTCTTCCAACCAGTGCTACCTTTGGCATTTATGCTTAGGTCATATAAATCAAAATAGGATACAGAGAATGATCAAAGATGGGCTCTTGGGTCCATTAGAAAATGAATCATTGCCAGTTTGTGAATTCTGTTTAAAAGGAAAAATGACCAAAAAACCATTCTCAGCCAAAAGAGTGCGTGCAACAGTACCACTTGAATTGGTACATACAAATGTATGTGGACCGATCAATGTACAAGCTCGAGGAGGCTATGAGTACTTCATCACTTTCACTGATGATTACTCTAGATACGATTATGTTTATCTAATGCGTCACAAGTCTGAAACTCTTGAGAAATTCAAAGAGTACAAGGCTGAGACAGAAAAGAAGTTAGATAAGAACATAAAGAAACTTCGATCTGATCGAGGTAGTGAATATCTCTCTGGAGATTTCAAAGAGTATTTGGTTAAAAATGGGATTATATCTTAATTGACTGCCCTAAGAAAACCATAACAAAATCGGGTAGCTGAAAGGAGAAATAGAACTCTTTTGGATATGGTGAGATCTATGTTAAGTTATTCGTCATTACCTATCTCTTTTCGGGGACTAGCACTAGAAACTGCAGTTTACCTTTTAAACTTAGTTCCATCTAAGTCAGTGCCTAAAACCCCAATAGAATTATGGCCATGTCGAAAACCAAGTTTACGACATGTCCATATTTGGGGATCACCAGCACATGTGCTGAAACCAAAGGCAAATAAAATAGATTTATGTTCTGAGGTTTGTATGTTTGTGGGGTATCCCAAAGGAACAAGGGGGTTTATTTTATAGTCCTCAAGATAGGAAGGTAATTGTGAACACACATTTTACTTCCCTCGAGGAAGACTATATGAAGAACTTCAGACCTAAGAGTAAGGTAATACTTGAAGAACTGTCAAGTGATCAAATTGATACTCAGCTTTCAACAACTGTTTTAGAACAAAATGAAGAGCAACAATCTGATCAACAAAAGATTATCCCTGAACAACCATCTCTTTTAAAACCTCGTCACAGTGGGAGGGTAACTAGGTTACCAACAAGATATATGTTATTAGGAGAAACCTATACGACTATCTCAGATGAACATGTACAAGATCCTACTAATTACAATGAAGCTCTAATACATAGTGATGTTGAACATTAGAAAAGGGCTATGAATCAAGAAATGGAATTTATGTATTCTAATAAAGTTTGGGAACTTATAGAGGCAACAAATGGGGTAAAACCTATTAGATGCAAGTGGAAAAGAGCAGTAGATAGAAGGGTAGAAACATTTAAATCAAGATTAGTAGCCAAAGGGTTCACTCAAAAAGAAAGAATCGATTATGAAGAAACATTTTTCTCCGATAGCTATTCTTAAATCCATCAAAATTCTACTCTCTATTCTTGTAGTGCCAAATTAAAAAATTTAGCAAATTGATGTAAAGACTACCTTTCTCAATGGGCATCTTGAAAAGTCATCTTTATACAGTAACCAGATAGATTCATACAAAAAGGTCAAGAAAACTTGGTATACAAGTTGCAAAGATCCATCTATAGATTGAAGCAAGCATCCCGGTCATGGAACATCAGATTTGATCAAGCGATAAAATCATTTGGATTCATTCAGAATATTGATGAACTATGTGTGTACAAGAAAATTCAAGAAAAATATATAGCCTTTCTAATTCTTTATGTATATAATATTCTCCTTATTGGAAATGATGTAGAAGTATTGACTATTATAAGGAGTTGGCTAGCAAAATAATTTAATATGAAAGATATAGGAGAAGCTAGTTATATTTTTAGTATCAAGTTACTATGAGACCATAACAATAAAACGATAACTTTATCTCAAGTGTCTATATCGATAAGATATTAGCTAGATTTAGCATGGTAAATTCCAAGACTGGTTTGTTACCATTCAGACATAGAATTTTATTCTCTGAGGATCAATCACCTAAAACATCTAAGGAGATAGAGAAAATGAGATGATTTCCCAACGCAGAAGCTGTGGGAAGTCTCATGTATGTCATGCTTTACACTAGACCAGACATATGTTTTACGGTTGGGATGGTTAGCAAATATCAATCTAATCCTATACCTGAACATTGGACTCCTGTCAAGCACATAATGAAGTATCTGAAAAGAACTAAGGATTGTTGTGTATTCTGGTGATGAACTTAATCCAGTAGATTATACTGATTCTAACTTTATGTCAGATAAAGATTCTAGAAAGTCTACTTCTGGCTATGTGTTTACATTAGGAAGTGGAGCTATTAGTTGGAAGATTGTGACTCTAAAACAGAAGCTAAATATGTGGCTTCATCTGAGGCTGTAAAAGAAGCAGTATGGCTCTGCAAGTTCCTTCAAGATCTTGAGGTGGTAACTACTACAAATACACCACTTAAATTATTTTTTCATAATAGTAATGCAATGGCTCAATCAAAAAAATCAAGGAATCACAAGAAACAAAAACACATTGAAAGGAAGTATCATCTCATAAGGGATATAGTGCAGAGAGGTGATGTAGAAGTTACTCAGATTGCGTCACAGTAAAACTTGGCAGATCCTTTTACTAAGTCCATCCCTGTGAAACTTTTTGACTTGCACTTAGAGTCCATGGGCATGCGCGAAATGCCAAATATGCTTTGAGAGCTAGCGGGAGATTGTTGGAAAAATATGCTCTTTAAAGCATATTTATATATTTATTGTAATAAATATATTTCTGATTAATAAAATAAATGAAGTATTTTATTCATGTATCTTTATTGCATTAATATTTTGAGTAAAGTCTATTTAATTATATTATATGTATTTATGTTATCACTATGTGGATTCGTAGAAAACATAAATACAAGTTATCTTATGATTAAATAAATTAAGTTTGCAGTTGATAATAAAGTTGGACACTTTATTTAAGTATAGACTGTAATAAATTCATTGAGTCATTTGTCTTAATCATGTATGAACAGACAAATCACTCAATGAATTTATTGATGTAGTATAATTACATTGAACTAGATCACATATGAGATTTAATCAACCCAGTAATAACTGTCAGACTTATTAAATCTCAAAGGCATTGATTTACTATAATCTTAATCTTGAGTTAGTTATAATTTCATGATTGTAATTGTTATTTCATTTGAGTTACTAATGGGCACGACATACATATGTAGTTAAGATTACCCGGTATCTTGGTGAGAGCAATTACAAGTATTGAAATTATAGATAAACAATACAGAATTTGTACGACATATTTCTTGATAGATTTTCAGTACTTAATCATAGAATTCTCTGGCCAGAGTGCATCAACATAAATAAGTATGTTGAAAATGATCATTAGAGAAAAGCAATAAGTATTAAGGAACAAGATGTAATTAAATTGATTGGACAGTTGATATATTAATTTAAATTAACGATGTGGTACAAAGGATTGTGCAATAAAGAAATCAATGTGGCTTGAGCGAATTATTATTCGAGCATACAATTATGGAGGTCAGTTTCAATCTTATAGTGGATTAGAATTGGAATTAAATAATTATATTTGTTTAATTATAAATTTAATTATTGTAGCCACTATTGTATGTTCTCAAATATACCCTGGGTTAACTCATTTAATTAACAACACCATCACTGGACCCAAAAGTAAGAAAACTGGGGTATTAGGTTAAAATCATAATATTTGTTAAGCTCTAATATGTTATATTCAAGTGCAAAACGGGGCTTGTGATATTTTACAAGATGGTCCAATAGTTAGTTACACATTCTCTCAGCTTTTACGTAAGTGGAAAGATAGTATTTAATTTAAATGTTTAAATATTTAAATTAAAAGAGGAATCTTAATTTTAAACTAAAATAGGAATCCTAATCTTAACATATTAGGGTTTTTTCATAAGATATTATAAAAGTGATACTTTTCTCTTAAAAGATAAGAAAATAGAATTATAGGGTTTTTGAGAAAAATACAGAAGACATCTAAGAGATGCCGGTTACAATTGGGAGTGGTGAAATGGACGCCACACGTACAGTGTTGATCGATCTTGAGTCATAGCCTAGAAGATCGTTTGAAGAATGATCTATAACTCTCAACTGTTTGTCTTGTTAGATTATCAAAAGTACGAATTTGTAGATTACTTAATTCTTATATGTTGCATGAGATCGATCCTAAAAGGTTTTAATTGAAATTTTAAAAAACCTAATTTTATCCCATCACTGTGAGCATCATCTCCACCAACCATAGGATATGCTTAGGTTAAATTCTTTTTCTCCTTATAAGCTATTTTGAACCAGATAACTCGCCTAGTTATTCTTTTCATGTTTTGCTCGAATCATTGGATTTGCAATTTAAGAGGTAAGATATTTTATTGTACAAAAAGGACGAGAATCTACCAAACTTCTTTTTTTAATTTCTTTTAAAATCATTTCAGAATAGAACAGAATGAGATGACTTGCATCCACCATGCTGGTATTGATACTTCTCTTGATTTAATAAAATTGAAATTATCAAATTGAAAGTAAAGGGAAGATGCTCCAATTATTGACGTAGTCGAGAAGAAAAGAACTATACGTATTACTCTAGTATAAGCAAAAGGATGAAGCAGATGCAGTATAAGAATGCAAAAGGTCGGATTAAATACAATTTTCCAAAATTCTTCACCATGGTTGATGCGATTGTTTCCCTCTCTTGGAGCAGTTGATTTCCTTTACTGTCGAAGGAGTGAAACAACAGGTGAAGCTGGTGACAGGTGTAAAAATGAATTGAAAAGTCTTACTATCCATCTTCAAGCCATTCAAGCTGTGCTCAACGATGCTGAGTAAAGGCAAGTGAAGGACATATCCTACGACATTGAAGACATGTTGGATGAGTAGATCACTACAAGATGCAAATTGGAAATTGATCGCTAATGATAATGCTCTTATGCTTTCTCTTCAGAAACAGAAGAAGGTATGTTCTTACTTTACTGCCTCTTGCTTTGGTTTCAAATATGTCTTTATACGTAATGACATAGTTGTCAAGATCAAAAAAACCAATGGAGAACCAGACCATATTGCTACTAAAAAATATATGCTTAAATTTTTTGAGAGTGCAAGTAGAAGTATTGAGAAGCTAGGGCAAGTGCAGAGTACATCATTGATTGTGAAGAAGATATTTGTGGTAGAGTTGGTGAGAAGAATGAACTCTTAAGCAAAATGTTGTGTGAGAGTAGTGAACAACAAAAAGGCCTTCACATCATCTCAATTATAGGTATGAAAGGGATAGGGAAAACAACTCTTGCACAACTAGCATGTAATCACGATGACGTAAAGAGAAAGTTTGACAAAATTTTGTGGGTATGTGTATCAGATTTTTTTATAAGTTTAGGGTTGCCAAACCGATGTTAAAATTTCAGTTACCACACATAAGGAGTCAGTGCGTGCATGATGGGATCTATAGATTTTATCTCTATCAAGGAATTAACAGAAGAAGAATGCTGGTTATTATTATAGGATGGCTTTCTTTGGTCGGTCCATTAAGGAATGTGAAAAATTAGAACAAATTGGGCAAAGAATTGCAGGCAAGTGCAAAGGTTTACCCTTTCTGCAAAAGCTAAAAGAGGTCTCATGCACTCTAAAAAAACTAAAGAAGAGTGGGAAAGAGTCTTAAATAGTGAGCTTTGGAAAATAGAAGAGACTGAGAAAGGCATTCTAGCCCCTATGTTGTTGAGTTATAATGATTTACTATCACAAGTAAAAAGATGTTTTTAATATTGTACAATCTTTCTCAAAGACTACAATATATGAAAAGATATCTGATTACAATGTGGATGGCTCAAGGTTATTATTGATGTTGAAATTTGGTCGCTATGTTAACGCTGAAATCTGGCCACTTTTTCCTCAAGCAGATTCCCTAACGGACACTCGAATTTCTTCAATTCAAGAAATGAATGATGTCTTTTAACCTGCACTCACAGAAAAATGTCAGAGAATGCTGGATATTTTTTAGCGAAAACCCTCCGACGCTTAAGTCAATAATCGGGTTTCATTTTTAGAAATTTTCTTTAAAAATAAAACAAAGTCAAAGCCTCACTTCCCTTTTCTCTGTGTCGTTTATTTTCTGATTTCTTGTATAGTAAAGGTTCAACCTTTTTTTTTCTTTTTTCTAAGGTATTTATCTAGGTCTTCTATTCCTCTGGTTTTTTGCTTCTACCTCACCATTATTCTGGCACCGCATATTCTTAACTTCCCATTAACTCGTCAATTTTGAGACAATTATTTGGCCATCATAATAAGAGTTAATCGTGCGCAGGAGTTTAACTGATTCCTATTACGGGCTCAGACTGTCACACTTAAGCTTTGCTTAAATATTGGTTGATACCTGCTCTTGGTGCCATCTATAACAGGATAAGAGCTCATTGGGTTGGCAATGAATGTTCCTACTTTTACTTAGTTTAGTCTCGAGAAGAATGGAAGTTCCTACTTTAGGCTACCTTAATCTCGTGCAGGAGTGCCTTTACATTGGTAATTATTATTCTGTTTTTGGCCAGCTCAATCTCGAGCAGATGTGCTCTTTACTTCCTAAACAAAAGTCCCCTAGTTTTAGTATTAAGAGTGAAATAAGATAAGAGTAGAAATTACTAATTCGTGCATATTTAAATTGTCCTTTCATTTTATCCTGCCTTTTCATGATCCGTCTTTTCAATCATTTCACCTTCAATGTGATTGACATAGATTCTTTTGGGCCACTCATTTAAATTTGAAAAGGCGGTTCTTTGAATAAACTCGTCGTTCTGAGTAATGTGTTGTCTTTTAAGATGACTCTTTTTTTCTTTTTATAAATTACCAAATTCCTTTTTCTTCTTCTCTTACTCATTCACATTATTCGAAGCTAACTTTTTCAGCTGTCATAAAACTTTCTCTTTGGGTGTAATTTTCGTGATTGATCATTCTCCGTACCACCTTCAGGTACTAATTCCTGAACTTCCTTCTTTACTTCCTTATTGTCTTCTGTTTGGGTTCTCTGTTTTCTATTTTGTGAATCACGATTCTAACCTTCGTAAACCAGCAAAGGTAAATCATAGGAGAGCCACCGATTATCTTGCCTATATGTTTAAACCCTAAGAAATGTCTCTTGAAGAATCTTCCTCTCCTGGTGACACTCGTCCCACTGAAGAGAATATAATGGAAAACCCAAACTCTGACCTAATTATTAGTATTGATGATGATGTCGTTGAGGATAAAGTTAATCCAAACCAAATAAAAAAAAAGGTTGGTCATAGGTCAAAGGCTGAGTCATTTGCCATTGACAATACGAGGTGTGAGACCTCTCAACATATATTAGATAAACTTAGTGAGACGTAATGCATTCCAAGTAGCATCAATCTTCGCCTCCCCAACAAGAATAAGACTCTTAGTCTACCTCCTCGATGATATGTCACCCTATATCTCGAGTATTTTAAGCTAGGCGTTAAATTGCTTTTGCAACTTTATATTGTTTGAATTCTTTCCCAATTACGTCTAACACCAGGGCAGTTAAATTCCAATAGGTAAAGGGTTTTACCTGGTCTATTTACTTTATGGAACTGGTATAACATGGGTGAACCCGTAATAGACAAAATAAATAAATTGTATCAATTGAAGAGTAGCCCAAAAGATACAAGTTAGTACTACTTTATAATCTAGTTCAAAAGACAAAAAACCTATTATCGATCTCCCCTTATCTAGTGACAATTGGGAAAGTAAAATCTTTTAAGTTGAGGGCGATTAAGGGTGAGCAAACTCTATATCTAAATAAGTTCCCCAAATTTTTTCTCGTTTTTGTACTTCATATCATTTATTATTCACAATATTTTCCAATTTGACTCTTTCCTTCATTTTTTCGTACTATCGTGTTTTTTTTTCTTGAAGTGTGTCTTATAATATTAAGGAAGAGCTAAATTTACATATAGATAATGCTCTGGACAACGCTAGTTCATGCAAAGAGTTACTAACGTACAGCAACCCGATCGAGTTTGGTTTAGTGTCTGAAGAAGAGAAGATAAGCAGTAACAATCTTACCAAGTTAAAGAAGCGTTTAGCACCATTGATACTCTGAGCAGCTCCTCTACTCTACCAAAGAAACCAAAGGTCGACCAAACTGCATTCCTTTTAAAGGTGGGAATATATTGATAAAATTTCTTCGAAAGACTCTGCTGCTCTTATTCTTGTTAGGGTCCATTCAGCACTACTGAGGGAGCAAACTGATTCTACTACTTCTTATGTCAAAGAGTTCACAAAGTATATGCAGTAAAATTTGATTACTAAGTTAGATACTTATAGCCTTAACGAACTAGCTAACTCTTTCCAGCGTTCCGCAAGTTGACTTGCTGCTACTTCCACAATCTTTAAATCCAGAGACTCTAATTATGACAAAAGAGTTAAAGCTGATAATCAGAGCTTGAGGAAAGATTTGGAGTAGGAAAATGAAGAATCGATAAAGCTTGGAACTGAGATCTTCACATTTGAGGAGAGAGCTGTCATGGGTGATTCAAAGGCATTCTAACTCGAGAAAGAGTTGTCCATAGTAAGAGATGAACTTCTGAATGTCCGAAAAGATCTCGATTTTCAAAGATTCTCCTTCAAGAGGACCATGGAGGCTGAGACACCGCGCCTTCAAGGCAGACTTGACACTTTAGGGAAGTAACTTATCGATGAATATAATAATGGGCTGATATTCTGCTATAAGTGCATCATATTTATTTTAGGAAAAGAATACCTTAAGCTGTATATATCTAAGCTCGAGGCTGGTGTGGATTCTTACATAAATTAGCAGGATGTCAAGGGTCAACAATAGAAAAAAGTAACCCTAGGTGTTGAGGCTGTTCCTGCAAGGCCTGAAGAAACTGCCCCTACTGATGAAAGGGGCTCTCAAGTTGCATATAACGCTGAGCTTCTACTCAGGTGACTGATCAAGCTACTGACTAGTCTACCCAAGCTCTCTATTTTCATTACCGTTTTATGTATAGGAACTTTGTAAATGAAATTTTTTATCTTAGCTTTTTCTTATAATTCTTGATTTATTCTATATTTTTTAAGAAATAGAATCTGTTTGAACAAGCTTTAATAAATTTCAAGTTTCGTCTTACTCTGAGTAGACTCTTGGATTTTAAACTTTTACATTTACCTTACTCATTTATAAAAAATTAACCTACTCTAATTAACTCTAGCTAACTTGGGCTTCTCATCTTACCTCGAATAGGTTTTTAGACTTTTGGCCTTAATAAATTTTAGAGCTTAACTTACTCAAGTTAATTATGGCTAACTTGAGCTCTTCATCTTGCCTTGAGTAGGCTTTGAGACTTTTGGCTTTAACATTTTTTAGAGCTTGACCCGATCGAATTGATTCTGGTTAACCTTGGCTTTTTGTCTCATTTCAAGCAGACTTTGAGACTTTTGGCCTTAGTATTTTTTAGAGCTTGACCCGCTCGAATCTATTCTCGTTAACCTTGGCTCTTTATTTCGCCTCTAGTAGGATTTTAGACTTTTGGCCTTCGTATTTTTTAAAGCATACTTTACTCGAGCCCATTCTGGCTACACTTGGCTCTTTGTATTGCCTCGAGCATGCTTTGAGACTTTTAACCTTAACATATTCTTAAAACTTAATTTGCTCCAGCCTATTCTAGTTACACTTGGCTCTTTGTCTTGCCTCGAGCAGGCTTTGAGACTTCTAGCCTTAACTTGTTTTTAGAAGCTTCAATTGCTCGAAATAATTCTAAAAACATACCTCATTGCTTTTTTATTCATGATCAATCTATTACATCCATTAAACTTGAGAAAATTGAATTCATTAATTGAAATAACGTTACTTTACAAGGAAACTTACTAGAAATACTTTTTTAAGCCCTCTGCATTCTATGGTCTCTTAACCTCTCGTCCATATGGGTAAACTAACATATATGCCCCTGAACTTGCTACTTATGAACGTTGTAAGGACCTTCCTAATTTGGACCTAGCATCCCCTGATTGAGATCCTTGGTGCTTTAATTCACACTTCTCAGCACCCAGTCTCCTACTTTAAATCATCGGACATGCACATTTTGGTTGTAATAACAAGCCACCTTTTGTTGATAATCTGCTATCTTTCTTGATAACTTTTCCCTTCTCTGTTCCAATAAGTCTAGATTTCCACAAAGCTGCTCGTTGTTCTACTCTTCGTTAAAATACTCTGTCCGATAGGTTCTTATCCCTATCTCTGCTGGAATCATAGCTTTATGCCCAAACGCTAAGGCAAATGGTATTTCTCTCGTGGTGGTCTTATGTGTAGTTCTATAAGCCCACAACATGCCAGGTAATTTATTAATCCAAACTCCCTTCTATTCTCCTAACGTGGTTTTCAAAAGTCTTTTTATAGTTTTATTTGCCATTTGCTTGCAAATGTGACGGCGACAAAACTTCAACTCTATTCCTATACTTTTGTAGAAGTCTTTGAACTTGTTATTGTCAAACTACTTTCTATTGTTAGTTATTAGAGCAAAGGGAATTTCATATCTGCATATCACCAGAATAGTTTCCACAAACTAGAATGCACCTTCATTGATATAATACCCCATCAATCAGTATGCATCTTGCTACCTGACACGTCAACTTCCTTGCTTGTTTTTTGTTGTCATGCATTATTCCTTCTATAATGTAGGAGATAATCGGGTCCATCCTTGAGCCACTTGTGGTTACACTCATCACCTCCGCTTCCTGCTCAATACTCGAGCTAGTTTTGATCTCAACAGGAATTGATTTGGGTATCTTGGGATCTAACATTATATCTATTCACACTATCAAGTCTTCCCGAAAATCTTCTGCTCTTGAAATTTGTTTGACCTCCACTGCTCAAAATCTACCAATCAATTACCTTGCCCTATGTAGATAACCCTTCATCTTCTCTCTTTCGCCTAAAAGTTATCATTAAGGTCGTTTGTTACTAGCTGAGAATCTGATCGAACGTTTATTTCTTTTGCCTTCAATGTTAGTGCAAGTCTCAACCCCGCAATGAAGGCCTCATAATCAGCTTGGTTACTGGTAGCTTTGAACTCGAGTTTTACTACATATGTTCAAATAATTCTTAACTTACTTATGTTCAAACATTTAACTTCTAATTTCAATACAATATATATATATAATAATATGACCCATTCGAACACTCATATACTGAAAAATTCCGCAAGATATACAAATTGAACATAAAATCATAATACAAAAATTACTTGAACTCCTCAATAGTATAAAATCTGTGATTTTTTTCCTCAAAAGATTATGAAACTGGTAATTAGTATAACTACCAACTTACACTAATCTCAGAGCAATTCCTTTGTTTTCTTCAACTAAACATTGTAGATGTCATCTGTGAACATAATAAAATGCACCTGCGAAGAGCAACCCACAGAATTGATCACATTGATTGGCATATTTAGAGATATTTTAAGACTCTGTATTTCCTTCAAAGTGCGTGGTGACTTCATTTCTACAACTACCCTTATCTTTTCCGGATTGGTTTCAATTCCCCTGTAACTAGCCATAAAGCCCAAGAACTTTCCAAAGCCTACACCAAAAGCAAATTTCTCTAGATTGAGCTTCAGTTAATATTCCCTTAAGAGTGCAAAAGTCTCTTCCAGATGCTCGACATTCTCATCTGCATCCTTGGACTAAGTGGTCATGTCATCCATATAGACCTCTATTATTCGTCCGATCAGAGGTTTAAAAATTCTTATTCACCAACCTCTGATATATTGCTCCTGTATTTTTTAGGCCAAAGGGCATAACCTTGTAGCAGAATAAGCCTTGATTGGTGACAAAGGATATGTATTCTCCAACCTGCTCAAACATGGGGATATGGTTGTAACAAAAAAATGTATCCATAAAGCTGAGCAGTCCATGTTCGGCTGCGAAATCAACTAACCGGTTTATTTTTGGCAGCGGAAAACTATTTTTGGGGCAAGCTTTTCTCAAATCTGCAAAATCTACTTTTCATTTACCTTATGAATCATTCAAAATCCATTAAAGGTAATTAACTTCCCTTATGAATACTACTTTTAATAGCTTCTTCACCTCGTTATTCATAGCGTCATATCTCTCCAAGTTAAAACACCTCCTCTTCTACTTTACTGGCTTTACTTCTTTATTAATTGGTAACTTGTAACATGCCACCCTTAGATCAATCTCCTATAAAATTAGATATTAAAAAGAAAATAATTTATTACAAGTTCCCTAGGGATTCGTTAGAATCCGATCCAACAGCAGAGATTCTAGGAAAATAATCCTTATTAGGAGATATAGAAAAACGCAAGATTTTAGATTTTCTCTATTTGAATTATATACATACGCAAGAGGGGAACATGAAATTCATTTTATTTGCCCTGCCCCCTAATTAATTCTAAGGAAGGAAGAATGCTTTTTTCTATTATTTTATTGAAAGAGCTTTACTGATTACTAATATGTCATATCAGTAAAATAATTATCCGCACAATTCTTTCTACAATGAAATTTTATGTCACCAAAGAAAAATCCATTCTTTGGATTTGATTTTATTTTGATTCAAATAAACTACCTAACTAATTGTTCACCACAAAAAAAAGTTTGCTTAAGAACTCTGCTGGAGTTAATTTTGATTCAAAGGAAAATAGCCACGGAATATAAATAACTCACTCAGAACAGCTCTTAAAGGATTATGTGGTACGATTGGATCGAATAAGCCCTTATTAAATAAATATTCAGCCTCTTTTGAACCTTCAGGTACTGTCTTATTCAATGTTTGTTCAATTACTCTTTTACCTATAAATACAATATAAGCATTAGTTTCAGCAATAATAATATCCCTGAACATACCAAAACTAGCTGTCATTCTACCCATAGTAAGAGATGTAAGAATTGATATATAAAATAACTTTTTATTTAATTGATAAAAATAAAGTAGAAGATATTTTAGCCATTTGCATCAAGCTCAAACTTTCTTCTTGCATGCGTACTCCTCTAGAAGCACACACTAGAAGAAGAGGTAAATATTTATTGGCAGCATACTCGATCAAACAAGTTATTTTCTAGCTACTACGGATCTCATAGTACCCCCTATAAACTGAAAATCCATAACCCCAATTGCAATAGGAATTGGGACCAGGCGTCTGCATGTGCTCACAAGCACTTCAGACTCCTCTTCACTTTTTCGCTTACATTCGAGCTAATCTTTACTTTCTTCTCCTGGTCATCTAGTCTTATCAAGACTTCCTCTAACTCCTCAACGGGCACTTATCTTCCCTTCTTAGAATCCCCTCTTACATCCAGCGACGTCACCTGCATAGCTTCCTTAATTGTTGTTATATAACAGCTTCTTGAAACTCTCTAGTCTCCTTTTACGACTCTTGTTATGCCATTTATTCAGTATTTCAATGCTAAATAATGAGTTGACATTACTGACTGACTAATTCTCATAAATGGTCTTCCCAATATCATCTGGTATATGCTGATTTCATCTACCACAACGAAGTCCAATATCTTATTCTTCTCAAAATGCCTCGAGCCTATTGCAATTGGCATATTTACGATCCCCAAATGAGTCAACCTTCCTCCACCGAATCCCTTTAAAGAGGTATTCATGTGATTAAACCTTACATCAGTAATTCCCATCTCGTCTATAGTAGACCAAAGATTATATCCATCAAACTTCTTGAGTCCAACTGAGCTCCCAATTTGCATTATTAGATTTTATGACTAAGGCATCTTTATAAGGATACAAAAACTCTTTCCTCATCTTCATCATCCATCGTCCACATAATCGACACTTGTCTGGTCTTTACACTTTTTGCCACCAGTATGTTAAATAGAATCTCACAATTAACCGATACATATCTTCTATAGTTTTTCCTGGCTCTATTCGAATCTCCTGCCATCATTGGTCCTCCTACTATCACTATCACAATAAGTCATTCTCAATCCGCTCTACTAATCTGGTTGTCTTCAACATATTGCCGATCCACCACCGAGTGTCCCCCATCAATGAACTCGTCTAAGTATCGATTTCTCACCAAATCCTCCACCTAATTCTTTAAATCACGACACTAAGATGTCAAATGGTCGTAATTATTGTGGAATTTGCAGAATCTGCTTTTATCTCTTCTATTTGCTAATTTAGACATCAGTGATGGAGGGCATAGCAAACCCCGTTCCTCCACGACATGAAATATCTCCTCTAATGGTAATTTTAGAGAAGTATACTACTTGTAAGTGGGACTCTGGTCGATCATCTGCATGATCCTGTCCCTAATAAAATTGCATGTGGATGGGGGTGGCAATCGAGCAACTCTATCATAGTTCTGTGAGTGCCGGCTTATAGGGACGTTATGGTGTGGGTTGTTATTAAGTTGATAGTAGACCTTTTAATCTCTACTCATTGATCTGTGGAACAGAACGCAACCAGCTCAAGGCTAAAACATCCTCTGATAATGGTGGTAGGGAGCTACCCGACTTCCTACTCCTCTGGCTGACGATGACCCTTGGGTCGACCCAACTAACCTTTCTCCTTTCTAGGCTCTTATCTCTTTGAGTCTCATTCCTTCAATCTGCTCGCTTCTCAACTTTACCACTTTCTCTTCTTCAATTACAATATCCCTTCACCTTCTCATACGTATTAGAATATGTACAAATAAAAGGGTTTCGTATATTATACCATGGCCTCTACATTTTTACACCTTCTTTTAGCCCCTCCAGTGCCTATGGATGATTGAATGCCCCGAGATCCAGGACCGCCAAATAATATCTTTTGACAAACTCCTGAAGGGATTCCTCCTATCATTGCCTGATCTCAATGAGCTCCATCATATCATCTTCAAGACCTACTGCTTCATGAAATTATTCCGCAAATTTTGTGTACATTTACTCAAAGCTTTGTATACTCTCTCATAGCAGTCTTGGATACCACTCTCATGCTCGTCCCTCCAAGGTCAGCAGGAAAGCTCTGCATCTCTGTATTGCTTTCAGGCTTTGTACCCCAGTTATGTCGTTGAAGCACTCAATATGTACCAATGGATCATTTTTTCCTAAAAATTTCAAATCAGGAAAATGAAAATCCCTCAGGATTGTGAAGTTCATGATTTTCACTAAAAGTGAGGACTTGTTGTCTAATATGATCCTTCAACTTGGGGCTTTCTCATGCCTTTGAATTTAGTCAATGGCCTGAGCCAATCTTCCGACATCTTTCTTCAATTCTTTATCACGAGAAGGATTCTATGTTACAACTTGCACCCGTTCTTGCTCTGTATCCCGTAGATATTGTCTTAATTCCTCTCCTCCAGACTGACATCCACCCTGCCATTCGTGCTTTGTACTCTCTACCCTTTGGGCTCCAATTCTCACATCTTGCCCAACAGGAATGGCTCTACGACTGGACTCAGGAACATCACAGCTTGCTCTCCTCTGTTCGTCCTTGAGCTCCTAAGGATAGTCATCACGTCTCCATTTTCTTTTCCATCCCATCCATTCTATCTTGCACCACTTTATCCTGAGCCTCGCTTGTCACCTCCCTTAGAGTCATCGACTCTTCAAATCCTTCTCCTCTCAGACTATTACCCCCTATTTTCATGTTATCTATATTGCTTGTAATAGAACTGGCTTTTGGTTTGTTCCCCATAGACTACTCAAGGTTATTGTTAATGCTGAAATCTGGTCATTTTGTTAAAGCTAAAATCTAGTGGCTTCTCCCTCGAGCCCTAGCCACACTCGAATTCTTTGATTTAGGAAATGAATAATGTCTTTTTAAGTTTTTCTTGAGGACTGGCTTATATCTGCTCTTGGTGCTGTCTATAACACGATGACAGCTCACTAGGCTGGCAATAAATGTTCCTGCTCTTACTTAGCTTAATTTCAAGCAGAATGGAAGTTTCTGCTTTTGGCTAGCTTAATCTCAAGCATGAGTTCTTTTACATTGGCGATTAGTGTTTCTGTTTTTGGCAGATTCGACTCCGAGCAAGTGTGCTCTTTACTTCCTAAACAGTTATCTCTATGTAGAACAAGAGAAATAGATAGAAATAATCGGTGAAGGGAATTTTGGCATCTTAGCTTCATGCTCATTCTTTCAAGAGTTCGAGAAAGAAGGTGATGATAATATCAAAAGTTGCAAGATGCGTGATATGGCACATAATTTTGCCCAATTTGTAAGTCAAAATGAATATCTTTCAATAGAAATTTATGGGAGTGAAGAATCATCCATAAACACTCTTAATGAAAAGGTTTGTTATTTAACGGTCAATTTTGGGTTATATGGGGCTTCATTTCCAACTATCTCCACCGATAGACTTGAAAGATTGCGTAGCCTCTTAGTTCATGGTTACTATTCATCGTGTCTCAAGTGAGTTCCTACAGGAGTTACTTAGTGAATCGAGATGTTTAAGGGCATTGGATTTTGGTGATCTGCCAGAGAGTTATGATATGATTAAAGAGATTCAAACAAATGCAGGAAGATTGGTACATCTAAGGTATCTAAATTTGCATGGTCAGTCTATGGAGACATTACCTGAGATGTTGTGTGAGCTATACAATCTACAATATTTAAATGTTGCTGTGTGTAGGAATCTTAGAGAATTACCTCAAGGGATGGAAAGATAGTAAACCTGAGGCATCTAATAAATAGTGGAACTGATTCTTTAGCATTTATGCCAATAGGGATTGCGAGATTAACCAATCCACGAGACTAACAAAGTTCATTATTGGTGTTGCTGATAGCAATAAGGCATGTGGGCTTGAATCTCTGAAAAGCCTTGTACACCTTCGCGAATGTTCTATACATAAGCGAGGTAATGTGTTGGATGTGGGTGAAGCTAAGAGATCTCAACTTGACGAAAAGAAAAACCTCCTTAGTTTGTCACTTTGGTTTGACAAAGAAGAAGGAGAAGGAAGGAGGAAAAATGAGGATGATGAACAATTTCTTGAAGCCTTACAACCACCTCTGCGTTTAAATGAAATAAAGATGTTCTTTTACGGAGGCAACAATGTTTCCCCTAACTGGATGACCTCATTGACCAATCTCAAGGATCTTAATCTCAGCTGGTTCAGGAAATGTGAGCAGTTGCCTCCATTGGGAAAACTGCCATCGCTTGAAAAGCTCTTCATATCCGCATTAAAGAGGGTAAAAAGAGTGGGTAATGAACTTCTGGAAATAGAAAGTGATCATCATGACCCATCTTCATCAGTTATTATTGCCTTTCCCAAATTGAAATCACTCGCATTCTGGTAATTGGAGGAATTGGAAGCGTGGGTTTATGGGAAACACCTTCATCAACATCATGCCATGTCTTCCTATCCCGGACATTTGTTGTTGCCCCAAATTAAAGGCACTGCCCGACAACTTTCATCAAACGACGATTCTGAAGGAATTGCGCTTCTTCGAATGTCCTCTTCTAGAAGAACGTTACAGAGAGGGGAAAGGAAAAGACTGGCCTAAGCTATCTCACATTCCCAACACGACCATGTGTTAAGACGAATTGTCCACAGAAATTTCCTCTAATGCTTTGCTGTTATTCGTAATCTAATTAGGCAGCATAAAGTATTTTGAATCAAATTCCAGAAAATGTTGATGTTCAATGCGAGTATAATTATGTTAGACTTGTATCCATTTCATGAAAACTTTTCAATTGAATCATTGTTGACAATTTGCAGGTCAAGTGATCAAGGGTGAGAATGGGGTTACACTGGTGAGACTAACAAGCCAGTTCAAAGACCAATGAATAAAGCTGCGGTGTGTGTTTACTTGCTTATTAGCTCTAGTTCATATTTGTGCGAGTTCGTGATTTCATTTAGATTATGAAACCAGTTCCAGGCAGCAGTACTTGGCAGAAGCTATGAAGTTAGTTGCTAAGAATGCAGGGGATCTAAAGAAGCATTGAACTTGATAAGGTATGCAATTCCAGTGGCTGTTTGTCAATTCATAAATTTAAATTTGAATAAATTTGACGATTTGATTATTGTGTTGGAGGAAGCAGCTTCTGTTGCCAAGACTTTCCTCAGATCACAAGCTTCGGAACCTGAACCAGCTGCTATGGATATCTCAGGTTTTTATTATCAAGTGTCGATCACTGTTTTTATATTCCAAAGAGTCAAGATTAAACTTTACTAAAATTGTTTCGGTTGTCTATAAGCATTTTGAGCTAAATTCTGTTTTCAGGAATATGCCATATATATATATTATTCTCATATTCTGAATTTCATATCTCATGAATATCCACATGAGAGTAAAACAATCTGTATCCAATCTAATTATTAAGGTTGTAAAATTTTATTGTAAAAGATGATCAATATAAAGAGAGTAATTCTTTTACTTTGATGTGATAGTAATTTTTCATTTTGACAACTTGCACGACAAGTGATCCAAGGGTGAGAATGGTGCTAGATTGGTGAGACTGGATATGGTTCAAACAAGTACCATTGAATATAGCCGTGGACATGGTGGCTGAACTTAGGTTGATGTCAAAATTGAAGTGGATATTGTTAAAGGGCGTTGTGCTGCAGTGCTACCCTACGAAGTTATTTGCCCCGAATGCAAGCTTCTTATTTGAAAGGGCATGAGATTCTAGTGGATACATGTAAATTCCTATGTATAAAGTTAATTTAGAAGAATGAGTGCAATGGTTAAACAATGGTTAGCTTCTTGTTATTCATTTTGTGCATTTGGGTGCGATCAATTGACAGCCGTAAGTATGGTTGCATTAAGCTGCAGCTAGGAAATTTGAGGATTTGATGGCTGCTGATATAATAATTGTCTAAGAGCAAACAGATACAAAACTTTCCTCTTCACATCCGAAGCTGCTCAACCTGAATCAGGTTTTTATTATTAACTACATCGTCTTTTTCATTGTTTTGAAACTCTCGAGATTAAACTTTAGTAAAGTTGTTTCAGTTTTATATGTAAGGATGGATAAGGATCAACGTCATTTTGGCTGTTCCTCTTCTTGCGTCGTAGCTTTCCTAAAAATTTACTAAGCGAAAGTTCTAAGTCAGAATTCAGTTTGTCGTCCAATATTTTTAGTTAATTTCCTTTTTAGTCAAATTATCCTCTTATCTTCCTCTGTAGATGTAGGCTCAAAAGCAAGCAATGTAAACTGGATTGTGTTTTTTTTTTTTTTACCCTCAATACTATTTAAGCATCATCAACATTTGGTTTAATGGAGTGCTCTCACTTGCAGTGGATCATTCGAGGGGTTCCTAGAATAGCCTAGTGGGAAGATGAGATCATGGGCTAAGATCAATGCATTGATAGTAAATGTAGGCCATTGATCAAGGATTGCTTCAGCTATAACCAAATACAATGTCAATGAGTAATGCTACTTTGAACAAAAATTAATTCTAGAAATTGTTGATGTTCAATGTGAGTATAATTATGTTGACTTATATTTATACAATATGTGTTTAATGATTGTAATTTCTATCTTTTGTCTGTTGTCGAATGTAAGATAATTAATTTTCAAGAAAACTCTTCAATTGAATCATTTTTTACTACTTTGCAGGACTAGTGACAATGGATGAGAATGGAATTAACACTGGTAAAACAGGCCAGTTCAAAGACCAATGACTAAAACTCTGGTATGTATTTACTTGCTTGCTTCTATTGTGTGTGTGTATGTTTTAATTTGGCCGATTTATCTAATTAATGAAATTTCAGTTCCATATGTTTCAATTGATATATATCTTTTGTTGCATATCAAGCAGGAACAGAGCAAGCAAAATGTCAGCAGCAATTCATATTTGTGTGAATCCAGGGCATTGAGCTGAGCTTCCATATGTTAAATTTGATAAGGCATGCAATTCTAATGGCTATATGCCAATTCATATAAAAAAGTTTAAGTTTAATGGTTGAACCATGTCAGCTTCTTTTTCTTTTTGTGCATTTAGGTGCTATCTAGTGTGCTGCAACTATGGTTACATTTTAGCTGCTGTTGCCAAGACTTTCCTCATATCACAAGCCGAGGAACCTGAACCTGTTGCTATGGATAACTCAGGCTTTTTTAATCAACTATCAATGACTGTTTTGAAACTCTCAAAGAGTTAAGATTAAACTTTCTTGCGGTTACATATGTAATTAGGTTGGCAAATGTCACCAGAATTCACTTTTCTCCCCAGAAACTGGTATTTTGCCAGGATACCAAGATAGCTTTCTGTGGGAGTTTATTTTGGAAGCTTGAGTGAGAGAGAAATCAGGGTGTATTGTGATTGGGGTTGTGAGTGTTATTGTCCAATGTTTGTATCCCATTTGTTTTTTTTTTGGATAAAATTGTCTTTATATTTTCGCATGTGAATGGAAGCTAAAATAATTGTTTTATTTATTTGTGTTTGCTTGCTATGGTTATATTTATGCCATAAGTCATTATTTCTTTTTCTGTTTAATTATGTTTATGTACATTATTACATAAGTAATGGTCCATCATTGGATGTTGATGGTCTTATGATATGCCAAAAACTGGGGAACCCAAACAAAAAGAATCCTATGCTGAATGACTTTACGCCTACAAAAGAAACTAAAAATATGCAGAAGGGATTGATGACAGCCTTGTGACCATGACATGTTTTGGACTATTGAGAAATCTAGACAATAACAAAACGTACAATATATTTTATTTTTAAAGAAATGGTGTGTCAACTCTCTTCCACATATTGCCACAGTTAATGATACCATTACAATAAGCACAAATAAATTACTATAATATTTTTTTTTCTCAAGATAACATTCTAAAAGTACCAGCGATCTCATAAGATGGACATTTGTCATAGTCATAATACCGAGTAATTTTTATACATTAGAGTATGATCTTAATGCTATCGTTGGATGAACTGAGGTACCCTTTTTTGAAATTAGAAACAGTTATAGAACTCTTTCGATCATCTATCAACTGCTGACTTCTACGAAATGCTAAAAAAATTACTATTATTTTTTTAACTTGATTTTCTCTGTAATAATATATGCCCAAATTTATTTTTCTTTCATTGATTTGATTCTTTTTTTAATAGATACCAAGATTTATGTTGAAAATAATAAAAAATTAATAAATTTAAAAATTGTAAGAGCAGTCTTTCGGTTATTTCGGATTGATTAGAATGGATAAAAAAAACAAATGGACAGGCAAAGAAATAGAATTGAGGTAATTCATAATTTTTTCAATCATTAATAACTTTTTTTTTTTTGGAAAGAAAATCATTAATAACTTTAATCTAATATTTTTCAGAAGTGAAAGTACAAAAAACTAACTTCACCCCAATCAGAATCCAATGATGAAAAAACTAGCACTTGCTGCATGATCAGCACCAGACAAGAAATAAAGAATAAAATAATTGATCCTGGTAGCTAAAACTGACTTTTATGCCATAAAATAACAAACAAGATCCATCAAATTAGTAGACAAAAACTAATTTAATATTCACCAACCATGTTCTAACTTTGAAAAACATGTTCTAACTTTGAAAAACATGCAAAGCTTGACTATAACTTAACCAAATTCAACAACTTAATTGGAAAAATTTACTTAGGAAAAAAAAAAAGAACCCAACAGTTTGGTTGAAAAATACAAAAGAAAAAATAAAATAAAATGGCAGATTTTTTCAGTAACTTTAGATCAATAAAAGAAAAAATAACTAGAATCCAAAAAGTTTCTTACAGGCTTTAACGATCTTGCTTTTGCTACTCTTCTTCTTCTTCTTCTTGTCAGCAAGGCCTTCATCTTCAATGGGTGATGCTACAGTCACTGACTGGTCATGGATCCTGCTATATCTTTCAGAAACAGAAGAAGATCTTTTCATGGAGAAAGCTCTCTTCACTGTAGATTGAAGTGCATGAGAAACAGCTGACGAAGCAGAAACTGTGCTGTTTCTGCTCAGCTTTATATGATTACCAAATTTCTCTCCATTATTATTATTGTTAATATAATTGAAGCTGCATACTTGATCTTCTTCTTCTTCTTCTTCTTCTTCTTCTTCTTCTTGCTCTGAAAATGAAAATGAATCTCGTGTCTTGTTCCTGCTCTTGTTGTTGGTCGTGGTGGTAGTGTTTGTTTTTGTGAGAGGATTGCTCTTGATCAACTCCTCCAGATTAGTTTTTGGGATTTCGAGTTTAGGGTTTCGGTTTTCAGAAAGTGATGGAGAAGATGAAAAAAGATCCGATGAAAAATCTATGGATCTTGATTTGTTATCACTGACAATTTTCATCTTAGAATACCCATTCATTTTTTTTTTTCTTCCTTGTTAGATTTGTTTTAAAGAAAACTTTTTTAGGGCAGAAGGGATGGGATATGGTAAGATTTTCGAGAGAGAGAGAGCTTGGAAAAAAGAGTAGGGGAGGAATATATTTATATGTATTGAGATGCAAAGACAATATAGATTTTGGAAATGGGGTCAAATTATGAATGTGAATGATGGGTCATATGAGGTCAGAAAATACGAGCTATAGTAGAATAACATGGTTAGTACTGTACTTAAGAGAATATATAATTAATTTGGGAAATTTAAAGTACACAATAATAATAGTAATAATAATAACAAAAATAATAATATATAATTGTTGGATCAGGATGTCTGAGTTTTGTAGAATGCGAATTTGTTTAGGGTTAAAAATAATTTGACATAGGGTTAAATTAATTATATATAATAAGTTGTTATTGGAAAAAAAGCTCTATAAATTAGTCTGTTTGGCATTAAAGTTGAGTAATTGTAGTTTATTTTATATATATATATTAAATAAAAGAAAATATTTATAAATAATAGATTTAGAGGTTATTTGTGAGAAAAAATAATAATTTTTTATTCAAATATTTTATTATTAAGATAAAAATCAAAAAATTTTACTTTTTTATTCAGATAAAAATATTTTATAATAAGACTTCAGATACAAAAACAAAACAAACTAAAATATTAAAACATCTTAAATTAAATTAAATTAAGATTTCAGACAAAAAAAAAATAACCTCTTAACTTTTAAGATGTAGTATTTAATATTTATCAAATACTTTAGTGTTATGATTTTTAAAATATAGCTATCTAATCTCAATATTAAATATAACTATAATTTAATACACATACAGTAGATTTAAGGATTAAAGCCAAGTTTTACTTTAAGCTTTCTAATTTGGTAATTTTTTCCCAAATGCTTGCTTTCGAAGCATGCAAATGCATTTTTTTTTCATTTTTTTTGTTTTTGACACATACGGTGGATTCATGGAAGCTTACAAGAAATCTTAGGAATGCAAAAGTGATTACTCAATTATTGTGGTTGATTTTTAAAAGGTTCCTTAGTTTTATATCTATAGATATTAAAGTGGCTTTTGAACATTTGGTCAGAGCGCCACTTTCATCTCATTCTCATGGTAAATAAAATAATTAATATCAATGCTCAAAGCCAAAAAAGGGCAAACCATGTGCCTGGTTTTAAATAAATTCACGTGATTTTGCAAGGTTTGAAGTCAAAGTTCGGCAAATTATTTGCTTTTTTAAATTGGATGGCTCATTGGCTCCTCTCTAGTCGGTTCTTTGGATTTTGATCGCTCGAATTTAGTCCTTTAGAGGGTGATATTTCCACCCACAATTCTTGTAAATTCGATATATTTTTAAAATAACAATTATAATAAGTTGATATTTTTAAAAAATATAATTAAATACGAAATATAGAAATTTAATCAACAAAAATTAAATGCTTAAACTATTAAATACAAGAACCATTGTTTTGAATAATTTAGTTATTTTATATTCTTTAGATAAATTTGTTAAATAAAACTTATCTTAAAGTAATTTTATTGGTCAAAGATACTTAAGTTTAAAAAAATTATAAAAGGAATTTAATTGATTAATTGTCAAAATTTTTTGTTGATTTATATATTTTAAAAATAATGTGTACTTATTACAATTATTATCTAGAAGTGAGATGAATTTATAAAAAAATAATGAGTAAAAATATCTCCACCCTGTTAATTGTATTATTTTTTGGTAAAACTCCATTAAATTTAGGAAAATGACACTTAGACCCACATAATTTGATCATATCTACACGTAGACAATACAAGTTTTAAAAATGATCACACCATATTTTGAATATTTTACCTTATTAATCATGTTAATCCAAAAAAATCTTTACAAAAAAAATTTATAATAACTACAAGGGTGCTCGTCCAGATCCTAGACTCTCTTAAATTTCGAGAAAACTATTACTTCATATGGTATAATAGTATAACATACATTACACATTACACTATTACATCATATGATACGAGGACTTTTATAGACTTTAAAAAAGTTCAAGATTCTAAATTAAATAATTTCTAACTGAATTAAATAATTTCTAATAACAACATATACAGTACTAAATAAATATAGTAAATAAAAGTAGATACAATTCTTAACTTACTTATATTTATATTTATGCTGTTAAAATTAGTTAATCTTTTTGGGGCAACGGACTATTATATTCAGAACACTTATGTCTACACTGAAAGAATTTAGTAGTAAAAATATTATGTAACATTAGCATGAGAGATGTCCTTCCACAATCAGTGATGGATAGAGCACAAAGATTTGCAGTTGTCATACTTGTAGCAGTAATATTTTTATTTCAAACATTTAACTTCAAGTTTCAATACAATATGTATATGATAACATGAACTTGTAGCAGTAACAATTTTATGTTCAAACATTTGACTTCAAGTTTCAATACAATATATATATGATAACACGTCCCATTCAGACATCCATCTACTGACAAATTCCGCATGACATACAAATCGAACATGGAATCATAATACAACAATTGCTTGAACTCCTCAACAATATAAAATCTGCGATTTTTGTTTCCTCAAAAGATTATAAAACTGGTAATTAGTATAACTGCCAACTTACACTAATCTTGGAGCAATTCCTTTGTTTTCTTTAACCAAACATTGTAGATGTCATCTGTGAACAGAATAAAATGGACCTGCAAAGAGCAACCCACAGAATTGATCACACTGATTGGCATATTTAGAGATATTTCATATTTTGAAAGATGGCAGACAAATGAATTGTTGCCATACATATATGTACCTATAAAATAAACCAATCATGACAAAGACAATGCAGACACGATAATAATATATTGGAAGGATGTAAATGCACCAAGAGAATATGAAAGACTATACTTGTGGCCTACCACCCTCTGTCACAATCACTGGCGGATCCAGCTCATGACTTGAGCCCTACTAGGAGAAAATAAACTCTAAAAATTAAAAAGAAAATTACTTGAGATTATAGTTAGCCCCCGCTAAATTTATTAAAATAGCCCTCATTAAATATATAAAAATAGCTCCGTAAACTCATAAGCTTATATAATTTAAAGTGTAACTTTAAAAATTATAAAAGCTCACTCTTTAAATAAAACAAAAGAAAGCCCACAATAACTCATATGGTGGTTTTACCATTATTTAATTACCCCACATTAAATCTATTAAAAATAACCTCCATAAACACATGAAGCTATAAAATTTCAGTTTTCATATATTGTTGTTATTTAATTTAAGCCTCAATAAATTGTTTTTCTGAATACACCATTGGTCAC
The DNA here is from genome assembly GCA_025617385.1 of Murraya koenigii. Taxonomy (NCBI): domain Eukaryota; kingdom Viridiplantae; phylum Streptophyta; class Magnoliopsida; order Sapindales; family Rutaceae; genus Murraya; species Murraya koenigii. The sequence continues at coordinate 9,468,871 of CM046812.1, forward strand.
AACAGAGAAAGGCCTTGATAGCAGCCTGGAAATTTTTGTGTTCAAATGGAAACCAGCAGGATTCCAAGAGTCCAAGACATTAATTTGTAAACCAAAAAAAAAGAAGTGAATTTGAAAATATCAAGATTCAAGAATTGTTTGATAATTTTTTTTTCAAAAATGCATTTGATGTTAGGGTTTAACAATAAAACTTTTACTTAAGACAGATGATTCGTAATGCATATTAGATGAAATATAACCTAAGTGAATGTGAACATTCATACAATCGTTTACATGAGCTCTTGAGGTTTGTTTTGATAACTTGAAAATATAACAATAGCATTAGTGCAGGCTGCCAAGAGTAAGAGTTTAAAATAAAGTCATTAGCTTCTAAAGCACTTTCTTCTAGTATTGTCTCACCAAATAATCCATTCATTATTCTCCAATTCCTCTTACTTTACTGTCCCATTTCTTAACTCAGCTTTAGTTCTTGAATCCTCTTTTAACTACCTCCAACTCAGAGAAATTCTTTCTCTCTTCTTTGTCATATCTTTCTGAAGCTCACTTTTTGTGTTATCCTAATCTTCATTTTGGCTCTGTTAACTGAAGAATGGACCATGAACTTAGTTGGGATAGAAGTAGAACATCTAAGGAGGTGAACTCGAATATAAACAACAAGTTTATGGCCTGGTGGGAGAGTATCAAAGAAAAGGTTGATGCTTTGCAGGTAACCACAGAGAAAGAGAGAGTGAGAGAGAGAGAGAGAGATGACAACCATTGACATTGGAAGAAGAGTTGAGTGAAGATGATGTGATTATTAAGAAAGAGGATGCAATTGTTTCTCAGAACTTTGGAGGTTGAACTGTATTTTTAACAATCAAAACATCTACATATAATGTTCAAATTCAAAGAAATTTTTAGAGAGTGGATCCTCTGACTCTGTGGGGCTGTTTCACAAGTGCATGTTGAGCTTCATAAACAAAGAAATATGTTTAAAAACAATATTGGTAGGGCTTATAAGGCTATTGCAGCCTAAGGGAAGGAGAGCTTGAGTTATATTTAACACAAATAATAAAAGTAAACAAATAAATGAATAAAGAGAAATGCAGCAGGAATCATTTAGAAATGCTAGATTCAATCTAAAAGGTGCAACTGTTCAGTACTACAATATCATTAAGCAAAATTTATCATGTACCTCTTTAAAGTCATTTGCAAATTCTTTGACCGTAGATATAGCTATTGTGGCAGCTTCATCAGCAGGATACCTGATGAATCATTCAAACAAAAGAGGGAAAAAAATGTTCAGAAATTTTTATAGGCAGAGAGTGGAGTAAAATTCAGAATTCTAATGCTTTGAGATTCATGGCTTAAATTAAAATCATCAGTAAACTACATCAACATATGATGGTCTTACCAATGCATTAAGATAAATTAAGAGTATTGTCTAATTCTCCCTAATAAGCATGTGTGCCTATAGGACCAAAATTGCCGACCCAGCCAGCGTCATAAATACAGAAGACATTCTACAATCTAATCATCTCCAAGAAGCAAGACAGCTATAACGTAGTCCATTTGCCTGAAAGCTCGAATTTTAACACATTTGAATGAGGATGCACAATGCAGTTCACAGTAGCTCATATTTTTGTCACTGAAATGCAGGTGAAAAGTTGATAATCCTGTTGGCTTCCCTGCGGACTGGGTTTGGCAAATGAGAATTACTTTCTTACCCTTCTCGATATGAATAAACACATTAGACTTTATTTTACATAATCTCTCAATGATGATGAAACTCCCAACATATCATTGCAGTTTAAAGAGCCATTTCTATCAAATCCATATCATAAGTAGAGACTTTTGCACTGAGTTCAACCCAGAATGAGTTAAGAAAACCACAACTGGTTTGCAATTTAATGTCATGGGTCATGATCCTGTAACACTAATTATAACAGAGCTTTATCAATAGCAGGAGATTGTTTGATACTTCTCTGTTTTTTAGAACCAGTAGTAATTAGACGGCCCACAGTGTAGATCACTTGAATTATCTGGATATAAAAAATTGAAATGAATCCTGTTAAGTGTTAACTTACTGGGACACACCACATGATATTGCAGGAAAAGCAATGTATTGAATGTTGTTTGCTCTGGCCACACTCAAGCAGTTCCTGTCACAAATTTAAGAAAAATAAATATCAAACTTCAGAATTACAAAATGAAATTAGTAAAGTTATTGTTCAAAAAAAACACTAGACATACTTGTATGCGCTCCTTAAGATGTCTTCATGGTCACAATGAAAATTAAACACTGGGCCAACTGTGTGAATGACATGAGATACCAGCAATTTAAAACCTCTGCATTGTCTCAACATGTTAGTGCCGGCAATAGCATAATATGGGAATGAGAAAACCAGTACATCAGAAGTTAAGCCGGAATAACCCACGGTGTAATTCTTGCTTCTCCTCGTGGGCAGCGGACTAGAGGTTGGCATTCTGGGATTTGATAACAAGCTTTTTGAAGATCCGGTCCTGCAGCCTCATGTATGGCTAACAAGATTCACCCAAATGTTGTTACAAGTCCATTTTGAATTCATTTACAATACAAAAATACAACATAAATTCAAGAAAGAGTACCTACAGCAGTATACCCGCCTAAAAGCAAAGTCTCGTTGGTTGGACTCACCTGCAGAAAACAAACATTAAATAACTAGATAATTCATAAAAATTCAATGGCTCCAAATTTGAAGTGACAATTCTATCTGAAAGGTGACCCTATTAAAGAATGTCAAAAGATTTAAAACTACCAACGGAGCTATAGCAAGTTATCATGAGGTTCAGGAGTTCATAACAGTAACTCTTACATTTCCAATTTCACGAAACTAGTGGTAATCTCTCTGATTAATCAAATGTTTCAGACGCTTTATATGGAAAGCTAAAAACAGGTTTCCTCACTAGAGTAAAGCTACACATCAAAAAGTTGATAAATAACACGAAACAGCTACTTAATTACGAATATTGACATCGGAAAACAAAGACAAGAATTGCATGGTAAAGACAAAAATTGCCCTCAGACATGGCAGTTATCAATGCGTATCACACCAATAAGGAAATAAATTTTGTATCTCAAATTTATAATAAGGGACAGAGCTACATGACTCCTAAAAGCTAAAATAAATATTTATGATTTGTCCCTTAAATGTTTCTTTAAAGTTTGACCTCAAGAAGTTTATCAATCATACTCAGACAGAAATATTTAACAGAAGGCTAACAGAAACAGTGATATATCGGAGTCCATTTACTCATTTATTGAAAAATAAAGTAAACCGGCACCAATTTATCATTATTTCTGTCAGTGCTCTGATACTTTAGCAATTTTCTAAATCTTAACTAAATAAACTTTTTCCAATTTTCACCAAAATTATAAATCACATAATATATATATATATAGCAACGAAAATTAAGAAAAAAGGGGGAAAAAAAAAACAGAGCGGGAGATAACTGACAATTGCATCAGACGAGCGATCAACGCACCACCCAGTGATGTCTCCTTTACTGATCTTGAGAGAGGTCTTAGTCGAAAACGACAGCGTTTGAACTTTAAAAGTCATGCTTCAAACCTTAGCTAGCTTTGCTTTATGCCGTTTCCGTCGGCTTAAGAGACATGCAGCCGCTGTTTGGGTGGTTGCTGCCTGGCTGTGCTGTCAACTGGATTCATTTTGTCCACGGTATTTTGTTTTACTGTTGGGAGAAATAATAACAACTAATTTTAAAATATTAATAAAAGTATCATCTGAAATTAAAAATGTTTAGTAAAATAATTTAAAAGACTGGAATGTACGAGACAAAGACGAAGATAGTTTTGTAGTTAAATTAAGGTATATAAATCTTAATAATGAAATTTTGACAATAAAAGGTATATTTTAATATATTATAAGATAAAATATATATTTTTTATCTTTTAATTTATTCTAAAATATTTCATAGGTCATGACTCTACCTTTAAATCGTTATTAATTTTAAAAATGTTTTATGAAAAGTAATTTTCTAAGGGAATTTTAAAAGCGATTGTTACAAAATTTCTTCTCAAAAACAAAATTTTAAAGTTAAAAAAGAAATTGAATCTTGCATTTCCCAAAGTAGATAGATGAATATGGAGAATACATTTTATCGTACTATTTTTTGCAAAAATAAAATGCTCCCTCGTATCATAAATTCATGTGCTTTCATTGGAGCAAACTATGGATCTAGCTGTTTGGCCAACTTCATTGATTAATAGGGGGCATATTTGCAGCTTACAACAGAAGTTTAACAGGGAAGTGTAATTTTGACATTTAAGAACATCCACATATTGACATAATTTGAGGGTTTTTTAAGCATATTTCTTCATTTCTTGTGAAATCCCTCTTAACTTTTTGGTCCAAACACTGATATACCAATTGCTAGAAGGACATCAACTTTGAACTTGTACCAATTTCAAAGTTTTTCACATCCTCAAGATGAAAAAGACAGCAATTCCTTTGCCTTCTTCAACCAAATATTGTAGAGCTTATCTGTAAACAGAACAAAGTTCACCTACAAAAAACAATAATTTTACAGCAAAAATGACTAATAACATTTACAAATTACATGCTATAATTTACGGAAAAAGATGCTTTTGTAACAATTCACATTCTGCCATATAAGCCGCTTATTGTTGAATCCTACAAGCTTGACGTCCTACATTATAACATTCAATGTTATTAACCCCTTTGTTCTGAATTTGTTACTGGCATTTCAGTTTCACATTCAAGTAACGAAATTATTCCCGTTTTTATAGAATTTGACTTGCCTGGGAGTTCATGGTCCCCATGTAGATCAACATGTCAACAGTTACGCCAGAAAATAGTGCAATAAGATGAAGTAAAGATGGACCTAATAATGTAAAACTACTTGAATCGACTTTAAAAGTGCAGGAAGCAAGGAGGATCATGAAGCAAGACACTATATATATGATACCTCTTTAAAGTCATTAGCAAATTCTTTGACTGTAGATATAGCTATTGTGGTGGCTTCCTCACGAGGATAACTGATAAATTATTAAAAGGAAAAGAAAAACGAACTTGTTAGGCATTTTTTATATTCCAAACACATGAAACTCAGAATCTTTAGACTCATTAAAATTCATTGCTTAAGTCATCAGTAAATTCTATCCCAAATTTGAAGATTTATCAAACGAATTAGGGTAAACTAACTTAACACCTAAAACTTCCTGGAACAAGTTCTGTGCCTAAGGAGGTCAAGAATTTGCACGAGTAAGCCAGCATCACAAACATATAAACCTTTCTATAAACAGCTCGTCTTCAAATAAAACATAAAAAGCTGCAATGTAACTCACTCTATCTAGAAAGTCAAGCTATCACTGTATTATAATGAGGTATGTGTGAATTAATCAATAATGTTTATTTTTTTCCTTGACAAGCAGCTGCAAAATTTATTTGCATCTAAAAGAAGTAAACATACAAATTGAAACTGGTTCCTGTCTATTACCTGTCAACTTACCCATATGAACCACACGATATGGCAGGAAAAGCAATGTACTGAGTGTTGTTCGCTTTGGCCCAAGCTCAAGCTGTTCCTGAAACAAATTTAGGTAAAAAGTGAATCAATCTTATTATAACACAATAAACTACCACAGGTGCAGTTCAGAAAACAATAACATACTTGTATTCACTTCTCAGGGAATCTTCAGGGTTACTAGTAACACCATAGTTTGGGCCAACAGTGTGAATCACATGAGATGCAGGCAATTTAAAACCTCTGCATAGTTTCAATGTTTTAGTATGCTCACTACACACGAGATACTGGAATTATAGAACCAGCTAAACAGAAATCAAATAATCTATGGTTTAATTCTTGCTTCTCCTGTGGGACAACGGATTCCAATTCCAACTTCTGGAACTCTATAACAAGCTTCTACAAGTTCCGGTCCTGCAGCCCTGTGTATAGCTAGAATAATGAATCTAAATTTAATACAGGCCTGTTATGCAACATTTATAGAAATAGATAAAAGTAAGACTTCGAGGGGAAGTACCTCCATCGCCACCGCCACCTCCAAGCATTCTCTCATTGGCTGAGTTAACCTATAGCAAACGACCATTCAATTAATGCAATTTCCCTTTTCAACACCAACCAATTCAATAGAGTGATCACTAATTATAAGGTGCTGCCAGTGATTTTGCAAAATAGCACTTCCAAGTTAATTGTTCTTTTTGGAAAAACACCAATAAATTATTTGTTCCAAAAGCACTCTCTAATCTCAAAAGATCTCTATGAAAACACCAATGGGCACAATGGTTGTTGGCTACTTAAAAGCACTTTTGACGGTACCAAAAGCACCTTTTGGTTGAGACAGCATTCATAATCCCTGATTAATGAAACTCCACTATTCAATTACAACTCTCCATTTAAAACTAACCCTTTAAAGGAAACTGAAAATACAGTAAGAGATAGCAAGTTATGATTCACATAAATACATTAATTGCCTAAATTTCCAACTACAAACACATTCCAATGTAGCTTCAGTAAATTTTTCATACATACATTTTTTTTTTTTTAAGAAATGCGATTCAAAAAGAGATGGAGAGAGTGCAGAGCAATTGCAATTGCATCAGAAAAGCCATCAACGGACCACTGAGAGATATCTCCTTTCTTGATCTTCAGAGCACTACTTGAAAACGACAGCGTAGCAACTTTGAAAATCATAATTCCCGTTCAATGAGTAAACAAATGAGATCGTGAGAAATGTGACAAGGATGATGATGATGCTACTGGCGGTCCACCGGGTTTCCCACGCAGTCAGGTAAGGCTTCCACTTGTTTGTTTGATGCTACTGGATATTTTCAATATAGCTCCTGTATTTCAAAATATTAAAATAACTTCTCACATTCCTGTTAAGATTTGTAATTTCAAAATATCTTATTCATGTTAAGATTTCTAATTTTAATGTGATATTTAAGTTCGAAATAACAATATTTTACTTACAAATTAGGTTACAAAGGTCATATCTCAATTTGTAATATACTACTAATAAATTATTAAAATATGTATTAGTTTTATCTTAATATTATAATTTCTCCAACTTTAGTTAAAAATTAATTTTTTTACTACATTCAAAAAAAATACCAATAATTAAATAGAATTTACCCTCGACTACCACAATAATAATATTATTTTTGACTAATTAAATAGTAAATCAGACTATAAGGGACTAAGGGGATCATATTTTACTAAAAGTATATACTTTCACTATAAACTATCTAATAAATTTATAAAAAAAAACTCTTTCTTATATAAACTATACTCTTATACTCTCTCTTTCATAATAGTTCCTTTCACCCAGTTTCTCTTAAAAATTTAGTTTAACCCTCACAATCCGCTCAAGTTTCTTTTATAAATAATTTTGTCTACTATTTGATGAAGTTTGTGATTAATTAAATAAAATATGTATTTCAACAATCGTAATAATAATACCAATAACTTTTAATTAAATTATCTGTTAAGATCACCTAAACTTCTGATTAAATTATCTATGACATATAACATAATAAATTATAAAAAATCACATCTTACTCCAAACTATTATCCCATCACCTAACATTTATCATGGTAGTTTATCAAATGTTTGTGAAAACTAAATTTCTAAACATCAATTTTATAATTGTATAACCGTACAGGAGTTTTGGTTCGGATCCGATCAAATGCATGGAAGGGAATTGGGTTGCTATGGATGGCCTATGAGTTAATAATTTTTTAAAAGAAGAGTAGAAATATGTAAAAATTGCACAAAATACAGGGATGTGATTAACATTGTCCAAGAACCTCGAAGCATTTCGCCCACGCTAATTGGTTGTCTCTGACGTAACGTAACAGGCAGAAACTATATCACTCCACCATCGTTGAAAATTCTCCATTTTTGACCCGAAGCTTATGTCACATGTCGAATAGTTTTCTTCTTAAAAACAGGACGCTCGGTCAAACTAAATCAATGCACTCAACGCATAATTTTTTTTTTTAAATTCTTTTCTGTGTCTCGTGTTTTTTTTCCCCTTCTACAATAAAATAATTTACTCTCATCGTTTTAGGGTTTCTTTGTTTTCTCTCTTAATACTTTCTTCCTTTTTCTTTTTTCTTTTTTTTCACTTTCACTCTCTAAACTTTTCTCTCGAGAAACGAGTTCCCGCAATTAGTCAAGTGTTCGATCGACGAGACTTGCTCTTCTGGATTCAATTTGTGCGAATTTTTTTAATTTTAAGACTTCGAGTTGGAGCTCGAGCTTTGTGGCGAGCTGAAAATTTGAAAACAGTGTGAAAAAATGTATGAGTTTTTGTCAATTCTGAGCTGTATATGCTTGTATTTGATTTAACAAAGAGTTTAGATCTGGTTTGTTTGTGTAAAACGAGTTAAACGTGTTTAATCTGAGCTTAAAAAAGCTTCCTCTCAGCTGTATTTAGAATTGATTATGTTTGTATTTAAATATTTGATGAGATTAGATCTGGTCCATGTGGAGAAGTAAGTGATAGTTGGTTAATTGTATTGATTGTAATTGGTTTGAGCCATTTGTGGAGATTTTGATATGCTTAATGTTCGAAATTTGTGGAAGTTGTGTTAGCTTAAGCTGAATGTGCTTAGTTTGGGCTATATGTAGGGTTCACATCGGCTTTGTTTAAAAAAAAAAAAAAGTGAAAATCCTGGTTAATTTGTGCTTAATATATGTATTTTTTGCTATGGCAGGGTTTAAATTTCTTTATTTCTGAAAATTGTGCCAAGTTAGTGATAATTTGAGCTAATTATGGGGTTTGAGTCTGGTTTATGTGTGTGGCATTTCCGAAATTTTGGTTTATTTTGAAGCAGTACATGTACTTTGAATTTTATTTAGAATTCTGAGATATATATGAATTTTTTGAACTACATATTATAAGGGTGGGATGTGATTTATCTTGAAATTTTTTAAAATTTTGATTAACATAGAGCTAAAAATGATTATTTTGAATTTATGTAGTTTTGGTAGTGGTTTTGCTGAACAAGAGTTATGTGGTGAGTAATGGCACTTAAGGTTTCAGCTCAAAAGGCTGCTGAGGTTGCCATTGGGTCAATTGGGCGTGGATACGATATAGCTATAGATCTGAGATTGAAGTATTGTAAAGGAGATTTGAAAGATTCACGGTTGATTGAGATTGATGAAGATGGGGGTCGTGAAATTGTTTTGCCAGGTGGGATTTCTATCCCAAATGTGTCCAAATCCATAAAATGCGACAAAGGGGAGCGCACACGGTTTAGGTCTGATGTTCTCTCCTTTCAACAGGTAATTTTGAATTGCCTCATATACTTACATGGTTTAGTTTTTATTGTGTAATTACCATTCTATTCCTATAGTTTTCAGTACTATGATTTTTTGAATTGCCTCAAATAATTACATAGTTTAGTTTTTATTGTGTAATTACCAGTTTATTCCTATAGTTTTCAGTACTATGATTTTTTCTTTTTGCTTGTTAAAGAAGTCTGCTGTTGCCTTATTTCTGTCATGAATAATTTCAATGGATGGTAGGTTGTCTATGTAGTGCAGTAGTGGCTTACCACAGGAGCACCCGCGTGTGTGTAAAATTCAAACTAAAACTCCACTTAAACCTGCTTGTAGCTCATAGTATTAGACTATTAGTGCAGAAATTCTTATCAGTTTTTAGATGGTAGTGATGGTAATGCTATCTTATCAATCGTTCTTAGTAGAAGATCCTATTGGTAAATAAATTTCTGATTTTTCTAAACCCCGTGGACTACAGTGGGATCGAGTTTAAGATTTGATCCTTACTGAGACAAGCTTTTGCACACCTGAGGATTCTTGGGTTGCTCAGTGTGAACTACATTGGGTTGTTTGTGTGATGTGTTTATCAGCATATGAGTAGTTAATTGAATGCTTATTGATCAATATCATAATAATAGAGTAGACTGCAGAAAATTAATTTTGGGTGTCTTGAACATCCTTCCTTCACTCTTCCCTGTTTTCCTTCAGATGTCAGAGCAGTTCAATCAGGAACTATCTTTGACTGGTAAAATTCCTTCGGGCCTCTTCAATGCCATGTTCGAATTCTCAAGTTGTTGGCAGAAAGACGCAGCAAACACCAAGACCCTCGCTTTTGATGGGATGTTTATCTCACTCTACTCTGTTGCATTGGAGAAATCTCAGATGGTACTTCGTGACCGTGTAAAGAAAGCTGTCCCAGCAACATGGGAACCTGCAGCACTAGCAAGGTGAAGTTTAAGTCTTCTCAAATTTGATTATGTCTTGACCTTATTTCAAGATCTTTGATTTTAAGTATTAGCCTATTCTTTGAATACAATGACTGCTGAAGAGAAACTTTCAGTTTATTACCAAATGTTTTTCATATACGAAGAATGCTGGAACTTGTTGATGTTTTAAACATTTTGCTTGATGTTGAAGCTGTGTTAGAATGATTTGCAGTGAATTTGAAAAACAAAATCAATGTACAAGATGATTTTTATTTGCCTTATATACTCGGCTTGCTTCCAAGATTGACATTTTTCTCCTGTCTTGCAAAACAATGATTCTAGTTAAACAGTGTTACTAACAATGTTTCTAGTTAAAGGACTAACATCTAGATTGTTCTTTATATTGATTCAATGCGTTATTGTCTGTGGCACATGGTAACACAATGCAGTCTGAAATATTGAAATCTAACATTCAGTACTATGATTTATATTCAATTTTTATTTTTAGCCTAAAGTCCAATTAACATTCATTGTTGTTCTACCCCTGAGCTATAAAAGTGCAATTATGTTTTGATGACATGCTTATCATTTCAGGTTTATCGATACATATGGTACACATATTATTGTTGGTTTGAAGATGGGAGGAAAAGATGTAATATATGTCAAACAAAAGCATTCGTCAACTCTTCAACCTGCTGATGTACAGAAAAGATTGAAAGATATGGCAGATAAGAGGTTTTTAGATGCAAATGGACAATATAGCATGCCCTCTGAACAACTCTACCAAAATGACAAGGTTTGTGATAAACTTTTCTACAATTTAATGCTTCATCATAGATCTAGTTTCAGACTGTTGCATGTCACTCAATGTATATCTGATTAGCTACATAAAATATTGTTGTCTCATAGAATTATTCTTGTTGTTTGGAAGGTTTTACAATGGATGAAAATATTAAAAAATTGTAAGATTCATGACCTGTTTTCTAGTTATTTTCCTTTTTGGTATCTGTTTTGAAGTGGTTAAAAGATGGTGCTATTTGGATATTTTTATATTACTTTTTGAATAGAAAATGTCATCTGTTAATTTTTACATGTATGAAATGTGATCAAGTAAATTGCCTCAGAGTTGTGTGCATTTTCATTAGGCAAAATATAAATTTCATACTCTTTCCTCCTTTCGGTCTATATTTGTCTGCATATTTGTCATCTGGTTAGAATCATCATCGTGTTTGATTTTGGTGTTTCTGAAAACTACTCGTGAGCGATTTGGGAAAGCATGGGTGTTTTTTGTGTTGATCTTTTCCTGATGTCTTATCCAATCATATTCATGACAGTTTGACGTCAGGGAGCAGCGTTTGAGGTTTGCTGATACAAGTCCTTCAAGTTCGTATTCATACAAAGAGGTTTGTTTTGTCAAACAATCTACATGATATACGAGTTCAACACTTCTGCCTCGTGGTTTAAATATCTTAGAATTTGTTTTACAGCTTTTAATTTTAAAATATGGATCTAACATTATTTTTTATCTGCAGGATATGGTATGCATTTGCAAGAGGAGAGGTGGAAGTGATAATAGAAATCTATCCCATAATGAATGGTTACACACTGTTCAATTTGAGCCGGATGTGATCTCGATGTCCTTCATCCCAATTACTTCACTATTAAATGGAGTCCCAGGGAGTGGATTCTTAAGTCATGCCATAAATCTCTACTTACGATGTGAGTAAGAACTGTTCTTCTATTTGCATATTAAAGTTATCTAATTTTTCATTACAACTATTAAGTACTTTTTTGTTCATGAGAGTTCATGGGATATTTTTATGCGTATCTTTTTTTCTCATAGAAGAATACATTTGCTGTCAATGCCTTGGATAAAAACAATTTGCAATAAGTAGATAAGCATGGATTAGAACAGAATATTTGTCAACTTTGCAGAGTTAAAATGCTTGGCTTTTGTTCTTGCAGATAAACCGCCAATAGAAGAACTCCATCAGTTTCTGGAATTTCAGCTACCTAGGCAATGGGCGCCAGTGTTTAGTGAGCTTCCACTTGGTCCTCAACGGAAGCAGCACTGTACTTCATCGTTGAAGTTCAGTCTCATGGGTCCCAAGCTTTTTGTGAATACCAATCCGGTAAAGCTTTTCCATTGGTTGAAGTTTAATTTTTTTATATTTCTTTTCTTGAGCAACTCTTTCACGAGTTTTAGTATTTCTTTTCACTGGATTAGATTTTTTCTGTTATTTGAGAATGGCCTTAAGACTCATTTTTTACCTTCATTCAAAACAGAAGCTTTTAGGAAGGCACATTTTCTTTTCCCATCATTCATATCTTCCTTGCTTGTGCTGAGTAGCTGTTCTTTTCTTTTAATCAAAGGAAATAACCCAGTATCATGTAATTTTATTGGGTTCCATTTATGTTGTTTAGCTTTTGATTAGTTGATGTATGGTGCATGTAAACTGAACCATTTGGATTAAACTTCAGTCTTGCCATCAATTTCCAAGTAGCGGTACCATTATATTTAAAATAAATACATAAATTAGGAAACATGAACCCAGTTGTCTTAACATAATATGACATCGGGTAGTTGCCCAGTCTCTCCTCATAGGCTAGGAAGCTGGCCACTTTTGGAGGTTTAGGGTCTGTGGCATGTTTCTCCGTGGTGCCTTTTCCATTATTGTCACATTCTGGTTCTAATTTTTCTCATTTCATGCATTGCTTCTCATATTATTTTCTTTCAGAAACCTTTATTTGTTTGTTTATCTACTACAGGTTGATGTGGGTCATAGGCCAGTGACAGGCCTGCGGCTCTATCTAGAAGGTCGAAGCAGCAATCGCATGGCTATTCACTTGCAGCACCTCTCCTCGCTTCCGAAAATCTTCCAACTCATAGATGATCCAAATGGAAACTTCCGTCGAGAGAATCATGACCGTAAATACTATGAGAAAGTCCAGTGGAAGAACTACTCTCATGTCTGCACAGCTCCTGTTGAGTCTTATGAGGATCTTTCTATTGTTACCGGGGCTCAATTACATGTCGAAAATCACGGGTTCAAAAGCATTCTTTTCTTACGACTCCGCTTTTCAACTGTGTTAGGGGCAACTGTCGTCAAGCATCCAGAATGGGATGGATCCCCTGGCTTGGCACCCAAATCTGGACTCATTTCAACACTCATCAGTCATCACTTCACAACTGTACAGAAGCCGCCCCCACGACCAGCTGATGTCAATATAAACTCAGCTGTGTATCCTGGTGGCCCTCCCGTTCCCGTCCAAGCCCCAAAGCTTCTAAAATTTGTTGATACAACGGAGATGACAAGAGGACCACAGGATTCTCCTGGATATTGGGTTGTTTCCGGGGCAAGATTAGTTGTGGAGAAGGGCAGGATCTCGCTACGAGTTAAGTATTCTTTGTTAACTGTAGTATTACCCGATGAAGATGAAGAAGAAGAATTATCAGAACATTAGGAAATTTTTTGTTCCCTTTCACCAGCCTCTGAAAAAAGACTGTCATAAAATGAAAAACAAAAAGGAGAAGCTAGCTAAAGAAACGATGTATAGATCAGAGAAAGAGAAGACGGAGAAGGGCACCAAGGGCACTGGAAGAAATACATCAGTGGTTAATCAAAACATGTTTAGCTTTTTCAATTGGTGAAGAAGTGCATCGGATTGAAAGCGCTTTGGATGGATGGTGGTGGTTGTAGTATTGTGTTTATCACCATTTTCCGTTGTAATGTAATTTTTGGTAATTTTTTTTTTTCCATGTAGATTCTAGTTGGTCTGATTGCATTTTGGTTATAAAGTATTTCTCATCCTAAAATCTTGTTCAGCGTGTTTATTCTTTGTGTATTTACGTTAACATCATACCAGATATGTGCAGTAGCGAACAATAGGGGATAAAAAATAACAGATTTCTTGGTATGAGATTTAAAGTTGTTGATGGATATTTCGTAAATATGATAGTAAAGTCCAACCAAGTAAATATTTACTAATATTGACATCAGCCAAATTCCACAAACAGGACACCATTTTCATTAATCATTAAATTCTGTAAATATGCAAATGGTAGCACATTAGTGGGGTGCTTTTCCTCTCTCAATTCGAAAATTTTGCTTCAGAATTTAAGGGAATGAAATTTGGACTGCACTTCAAATAAACTTAGGATTTGTTTATTAAACGTCTAAAGTATGAAATATTATTATTTTTAAAATTTTTTGGTTTAAATTTCCGTTTTTTCTTTAGTAACTTACATATCATGGTCAAACATTTACATTTAAATAAATAAAAAAAACTTTTGTGATGTTATTTGAATATGAAAATATCTTAATGGAGCATAAATAATATATTTCAAAAATATCTTTATTTTCTAAACCTAATCCATATTTTCATTTTGACTTATAATGATATAAATGTAAAATAATCTTGCTTAAAATGCTTTTTATTTATAAAAACAAATAATATGTTACTTATATTTCGATAAAAATAATTAATTACGATTTATCTTTCTCATAAAATGATAATCTTCAAATTATCTCTTTTATTATTGAAAACACCAAATTACTCATAAAATTCATTATCTTTTAATTATTTTTAACGGCCAACATAGTAAAATAGTATTTATACAATTTTTTAATAGTCAATTAATAGAAAGAGATGAGATTAAACTTATAGGCTCAAATCTTTTTAAGTTTTTTAAAATACATATAAATATTTTAAATATTTATAATAGACGCCTAAATACTTTAAAAAATTTCGTTTTACACTTATGGTTACCAAACCCATGGCAGTACAACCAAATCCATGGCCGCTGTCAAGTCAATCAAACTCATGGCCGAACACTTTTTTTTTTTTTTTTAAATTGCATCATTTTTTTTATTATTTTATTAACTCAAATAGTGTTTTTTTGGGGTTAAAATCCATACTTAATAAAACTATTAAAAAAATAATACTTTTATAATTTAGCAAGTCAACGACAATTAATTATTAAAGTTAATTATTTTTACAAGGTAACTTAATATTTTTAATAATAAAAAAATAATTTAAATATTATCACTTTATGAGAGAGGTAAGTTAAAATTAACTTTAAAAATAAAAATAAACATATCATTCGTATATTTTTATTTATATTCATTTAGACTTTAATTAAATTCAAATTTATTTAATTTTCAAATGAAAAAATAAATGCTACATTAATTTAAGTTGTCCAAATAGATATCTAATATTATACACATATATAAAAATAAAATAAAATAAAATAAGAAGTCTAAAATAGCTATAATGCTTTCTCCTAATCCATTAATTATTTTTTTCCACTCAACATTCTTATTTCACTTGTAAAATTCATACTAATACTTGACCGTTATGGTCGAGTAATTTTTCAACTACTCCCGATTTATACGTGACTATGTTCGAATAATTTTTCACCAACTCTTAAGCACTTAACTTTAACTATAAGACAAAGAAGATTAAAGAAGTCGGGTAATTTTCAGCTACTCTTACCATTACCCGATTTATACTTTGCTATAGTAATTTTTCACAATCCTAAAGAACTTATCTTTAACTATAAAATAAAGGAAGATTAAAGAGGAAGAGAATGTATATTAAGTCACAATCTACTATTAATTTACTCCAATATCTCAAAACAAACAAATATATATTATCGCACATTATTTTTGTATTAACAACAATCATACAGAAAATAGAACTTTAAAACCATGCAATATTTATCATATCTATAACGTAAATCATATTAAATATGTTAATTCAATGAACACTTGTATATGTAGTATCAAGTTAGCAAATAGCATCATTATTCTTATTCATTAAGATATAAAATAATTGTTAAACTGGATCTTAGTATTAGCAGTGAAATTTCATCAAACAATTTTAAATTAGGCATCGTTTGGTATTAATGTTTAGCAATTGGGTTGTGACACAACAAAGCTCATAAATTATTTGGTAAGCAATTATAATTTTGTTTTAGAAATTAAATTAATTTTACCACGTAGTTAGATATTTGATGAAAACACACATTACTTTCAATAATTATCAAAATTTACAAACTTCAAAAATCATTTTAAGCTTTTTGTTGATTTTACCACGTGCATGAGTTTGCCTAATCCACCAAAAAATATTACATTGTGGTGCATCATAATACAGCCTTATAATTTGCCAAACATAAGACCGCATTAATTAATGCAATGCAGTCCTATATAATTGTACCGAAAGCAACTTTGGGGAAAAAGCATATTTTGCTGCTGTCTCTTATAACACGTCTCATAATATGTGATTGAAGTAATATCAACTAAAAAAAAAATCTAAATGGATAATTGGAATAATTCAAACCGAGTATTATTATTGTTAATTATTATTTAGAGATCTTAAAAAATTAATTGGAGTTAATTCAGGGTGATATAAGATTTTAAAAAAAAAATAATAATAAAGGAGTGAATCTTGTTTTGACCGTGATAGTGTTATCAAATTTGTCAACTCTTCTAATGAAAATGACAATAATAGCAATAATTACTCAGAGTAACAGTTATACATCATCATGGCCGTTTTGAACTTGTGATTTCATCAATTTTCTTAGTGAGGTCCACTTAGATTCATAGAATTAATGAAAATCACTGCAGTAATAATTAATGTAATATAACGGATAATTTCCCTCGTAATCATCTAATTCTTCAATCTTCATAGGGCCCATTTAAAAAGAAAAGAAAAGAAAAAGGAAAGCAGATTTTCGTAACATTATCAATTATTGAAAAGCACTTTTTTATTGCAACCCAAAAGCAATAATTATAACAGTTTGTTGCACACCAAAGTAACCTAAAAGAATAGATATATTTAGAAGGTTTTTTTTTTTTTATCTCTAAAGATTTAAGACTGATTTTTAAGTAATTATTTTATAGGTCAGTTAAGTTTAAATATTGTAAAAAAAATTATTTAGTTTTTATCTATCCTTTACATTTTTTAACAAAATAAAAACTAACTTCAAAAAAAAAAAAACTACAAAATCTTAAAGTTTTCTTTTTAAAGAAAAATGCTTTGAAGAACTTTACAGCAAGGAAGAGTGATTACAGTACCAAGTGGAAAAGCACTACCAATTTGCCAAAAATGACCTTTAATTAAATTTATCTCATAAATTAATTTGGTGGAGGTTTGGTGGCTTGCGAGCTCTATACATTTTTGTGCATAGCCAATTTAAAATCAAATTTATAATTTCTTAAAAAAACAAAGAAAAAGAGTTAATAGAAAATAAGGATTGGAAGAGCATATGCCAAATGGAAAATTAAAATTATGAGGATTTTTAAAGGTTACTGCTTAAGTAGCATTGTTTTTTAATTTAAAACTTGAATTATATCTGAATATATAAATCTGAACATTATGTTTGTTTTTCATTTTCATCTCTGAAGAAAAAATGTTAAATTTGAAAAATAATATTATGTAATAAATATATAGGTAAGACTATTTGCACTATAAAATATACTTTTAATACAAACCATAAAATGTATAATTAAAATTTATCAAGAATTTAACTATTTCTTACTTTTGAATATATATATATATATATATAGTATATATATATATACTGATCTTATCCAAGATCTTAAACTTTATTAAAATTTAAAAAATTTATTAAACAACATGATTTATATATATTATGTATATTTTTTTAGGAGATACTTAAATCCGTAACACTATCCAATAAATAAATATCATCTTACTCAAAACTTGAAGATGATTGGAATCTATATGAAAAATGTAGAATTATCTCTAATGAGGTTTGTCCAAACTTCTGACTTGAAAACAACACTACCCCTTACATTTTAACAAGCATCGAGGGAGGTTAATGAATTATTAAGTAATTTTTAAAAATAAAAATAGTCATAATATATAGAAGCATATAAATTTGAAGAACTAATAATCATCCACCAAGATAATAGACTTTCTTTCCAAAAACATGCTCCAAAGACTTGAAATTTATAGTTCCGTGGATATAAATACAGCCTGAAATATATTTCAATAGTAACAAGTATATTATTTCTAAATTCCTATACAAAATTATGTCCATGGAACGGCCTATTTATTCCTTCCCTTGGAAGAGGAGCAGGTTGAGCAATGTAAGTAGGATACTGCTGTCCCGGCATCAGTACCGAGAAATCGGACGCATATGATGTCGACACCTGTCACCGGAAGAAGATCACTTTTAGAAACTGTTCAGCTTAAGTTTGCTTGTTTCTAATCAATTTGTTGTACTTGTGCGTACACACGTAGACTAAGGACCTGATTGACCAAATTGCTCATCATTCATAAGTATTACAGAATTGAGTCACGTATACAGCTACTCACAATATCAGTTTACTCATCAGAAGTGAGCACCGTATAGTGAGCAACTATGCACTAGCATGATCTTTTATTATCTCATGAACGGGATCAAAGCTGAGTGGATGATTAACCAAACAATGCAACATAACAGTATGGTTACTGTTACCCACCAGATCCTTACTAATACTATCTATATATAGAGTGATGTATTTATTGAAATTGATGAGTTAAAAGAGACTTACTCTTTGTTCATTCCCAAGTTTCTTCTTTGCTCCTGATTCTGAAGAGCCATTGCTCATCATCACTTCTGGTGAAGTAAAAGAAGGACTGGGCCTAAACAGATGTTCAAAAATGGCCATGATCAGAAACATTGATATCAAAATAGCCGTGGCAACGAACCCGAAAGAGATAGCATTCATGGAAGTTCCAAAGCTTTTCCATGGAGCTGCTTCCTGATCAATAGCAGCTGCCTGAGATGGACTAGGATCTGAACTTGTATATATGTTCCATGGCTTCGATCTTTCGGAGCCAAACTCGTTTGTATTCATGCCTATATACCGCCCTTTTTTAGGTCGAAAATCTTGATTTTGCAGAATGGTATAATTGCTGCAGATGATCAATACGTGCTTCGAGCTAGAGATCAAACATTGGCTACAAATTTTGCTCCGAGCAAACTTTAACTTTTGTAATTTGTTGATGCCCTGAAAAATGAAAATGCAGGAGCATTGTCAACGTTATAACAAGAGCTGTAAGATAACTAAAATGTGATTGCATCCAAGCTTTGTATTTCCTTCCAATGTTTAATAAAATTTTACTCGCCTAAATCAAAATTCATTTCAAACTAAGAGAAAAAGGCTGATTATGAAGACACAAACAGGGGAAAGATGAAAAATAAAATAAAAGAAAAAATAAAAACCACCAAATTTTGGGTTTAGATAAATGTTCATACATGGTTGAGCCAATTAATTGATTGGCAAAACTTGTTTTTCATCAATACCTTGACGTTAAATAGCTAGCTAAGCACTGAAATTTCAGAAAATGCAGAGGCCATTTCTCTTTGCTTGAACAAAGAGAAGTAAACAAAGAATAAGTAGAATGTTTAAAATCTCAATGACAATAGCACAAAATAAACTATACTCACCAAATTTTAAAGAAGAAGCTAGAATCTCAAAGACCCTCTTGTTGTTTATTGCTTGCTCTTGTGTTGAAACGAGTGAAGTTGAAGATGAAATGTAAATGAAAAAGCGGGCAAGCAAATATAAAACAAATCTCTTCTTGAGAGAATCAAGCAATTAAGGCCCTCTTTATTTTTGGTCCTAAGAAATAGAAACAAACATTATCTTAGTCTCGAGATATATCCTATAAGCTTATGCTGCCCTGCAAAAACATGACACCCACAATTCTCAATGAATTATTTTGAACACACTTGCTAGCTTTATACCCTAATAGAAAATGTAAAGACAAAGTTATAACATAATCAATGAATTTTACTTATCATTTTTTAATTTTTTTTCTTATATCATGTTCTTGATGCCTAACTTAATGAATACTATACCTTGTCTCAAAGAAAACAAACTTAAACAACTCAAAAAGAATGGTCCTTCCTGTCTGTCATATTGCCACTTTTCAGAAGTTGTCACCTTTAGAATTTGAAAAAAAAAAAAGGAAAAAAAAAAAGAAAGGAGAAACTTGAAATTTTGATGAGACTAAAAAAATAAAATTATGAGTTATCACTCTAATTGTAATCAATTTTTGAAAAGAAAGCTAATTATAATGATGATTAAGAGCTAATACAGAGTATTAAAGCTATTGCACACGGGTCCTCGGCGAAGATTAGTTGTAATTAATTTTCTTGAAACTACTTATTCTAGACCAATTTTTCTTCTCCTTATCAGATTAATTTTTAAAAGTTTATTTGGTGGCATAAATTCAAATCCAACATAAGCATTTAGATGTAATCATAACAAAGGTGACAAAATCTCACACATAATCCACCAGGCTACCACCAAACAAAAGAATGAAAGATTGAAAAAGAAAAAGCTGCAAGAGAATATTAAATTAGACTAGATTTTTTTATATATAATAAAACTTTATGTAATTTCTGAATTGGGTTTGGGATTGAATAGGCATGTGATCAAAGCTATGGGCTAGCTACACATACGGCAACAAGTGGAGATCAAAGCACAAGCAAAAATAAAAATAAAAAAGCTAAGAGAGAGAGAGAGAGAGAGAATTAATGTTTGGGTACCTTACAGCTATGCTGAAGCAGAAATGCCATGATTCAGGAGAAGAAAGAAATGGTTGTGTACCAAAAAAAAAAAAATGAGAGAGCTTGAAAAGATGGTGATGTAGCCCACAATTATTCCTCTTTTTTTTCCTTAAATTAAAAAATAACATGTTCTTGAGAGAAAGAAATAATCACTTTTGTCAGAAACATTAAAGCAAATTGTTGTACATAATTAGAAAAAAAAATTGCATATACAACAATAAACATCAAAGCACATATAACAAGCACTCGTTAAGTAAGATTCAAATTCTAACCTTTCTATATGATATTATGATTTCTTATTAGTTGAATCAATTAATGCTCTGGACGACTTCCGTTGTGTGCATTCATAGAAGGAAATAATTATAATTAAGCAATTAAGGATTGTTTGCTAGAGAAATTGATCAAGTATATATTTCAGAAATGAAATATTAGTAATTATTGCAACATAAATTATGAAAAAAATGGACTTAAATGAGAGAGGGGGTTCATTTTGCTTCCTTATGGTGAGTAAGTGCACTGAGTGAGAACCCCTTTTTTCAACAACACAATCACAGTGTCTGATAATGAAAAGAAAGCCTATGGAGACCTACATATTCTCCCCAATAAAAGATAAATTAAAAAAAAAGTTAGATGATAAAAAAACCACCTGTGTCTGTCTTTTGCTGCAAAAGAGAATAATTTAATTTCTGACATTTTATAGGGACATTTTTTGCTGTAATATTAGAGCTTTTATTTGAGAAAGAATTGCCAGTCATTATTTTTCTGTTTAGGATAAGATAGTCTACAGTTTAACTATAAATATACAAGCACTAGGTTTTGTATTACGTATTGTCATGTTTTTTTTTTAATGTTTTTAATTTGTTTGTTCCATTGTCTTTGTCGGCATCATCATATTTTAAAATATATGTTAAAAGTTTAACAACATTGTCTAATTACAATTTATGATATTAAATTAATGTTGAACAATGATGTTTAGCCGTAATTTTTAAGTGAGATAGCTCATTTCCAATTTTTAAAATATGTCCACATTCACATCAAGTACAAAAATGATGTAGTAAATAATTTTACCCATCAAAATGAGTAACTTCACACAGAACGCTATCTTGTAACTTGTTATGAATGTTGATGAAACTATGTAATATATAGTAATTAATAATTAATGTTATCCACTAAATTATTACTATCCAAATCTAGTTAATCATATGAATTAATTTCCAGTTCTAGCACCATTGAAAATGTGACATGAAACCACACCACAGGATACACAGATTTTTAAATATTCAAACTAAGTGAAAACATGAACATGAATTTAATAATTCCAGTTTTGAAAAAATGAAAAGAAACCCACTTCATGCAAAAAGGTCTCTTCAAGAAAAGATGATTGCTTCCATATTTCCATGTAAGACATTTTCTAAAAGAGAAAGGGTCCCATGCATGACATGACCAGAAAGCTCATAAAGCAAATGTTGAAAATTAGATTGAAGCATAATATTTTCTTTTCCATTTTTCTTTTCTTTTTAGAACACCAAGTCTCCATCTCAAGCAACCTTTTAATTCCTTTTCCTACAATTTACCAAGGACATGGCATTTTCTCAACAATTTTTTTACTTGCAAGCAAAACACAATCAATAAAAACAAGATTGCATGAACATGAATATGTATAAAATTTTTACATAATTGAGTACCATTTCACACACATATAGTCCATAATTCACTACTTCTTTATCACTTTCATAAGTTTGATTCTTTTCTTCTTTTGGCTTGATTCATTTGTGACAGGCCACATATTTAGCCTTATTTATCGGTGATCCACATCTCAAATGATGATTTTGCTCATGGTCAATAAAATAAGAATTATTAGCCATAAGGAATAGTGAGTGTTGATCAAATTCGTAACCAATCTCTATGTATCATAAGATTGTTTGTATAGAGTTTAGTTTGATGGTTATCATTATTTGATAAAGAATCATTTGAACAAAAGTCAATAGAAATAGGAAAATTTACATAAATAACCAGTCTCATTTTGTATTTTTCACGAATAACCTTTCTATATTTTTCCTAGCATAATTAGTCAATCTCTAATTTTTCAGACCAAGATACCCTTGTTTCGTCACTGATCAAAATTTTCGCAACAGTTCCTCGACTTCTGAGAAGACGATCAGAGACACGACACCGGAGGACAAATAACCTTTCTGTAAGTTTTTTTTTTTTTTTAAAGAAACTCGGGCAGACATCGGCGCGGTGCTGCCAGCACCACGCGATGGTTGCCATGGCCGTAGCCATCGCACCAGAATCGGTGCGATGGTCAAATCTGGTGCGACTCGCAGTAGCCGTCGCACCAAGTTTGGTGCGACGCTACCAGTTTCAGATTCTGGAATTTAGTGCGACGGATGCACCGCCGCACGGGTTTAGTCGCGATGGTACCGGTTTCGATTACGTAATTTGGTGCGACATGCGGCCGTCGCACAAAACTTGTGCGACGGTCCGTATGTCGCACCAAATTATCAGGGTTGTAATTTACGGAATTTGGTGCGACGGTGTACTCGTCGCGATAATTTTTGTGCGACGGGATGCCCGTCGCACTGTAATATTTTCCGAAATTTTACGAAAGAATTTTTTTAATTTGTAAATTATATAATTGTAATTTAATAATGTTATATTTATAATGTAAATATGGCGATTCTAGCGTATGTACTGGGCATGATCGCGGATACCTTACTGCTGCTCATTTTCCGGGCGTATTACAAGTATGTGTAAGTTAGATACGATCGTAAAAGCTATTGAGGGTGAGTTAACAAAACGAGCAGTTGCAATTATTCAAAAATGATATATTTGGCCATTTCTTAGAGTGTCGAAGCTTTCCATTCGATGGTGTGATTATACATAATTTGTGCTAAGACAAGTGGCTCAGTAATGAGACGGATCGATTGTGGCTTGAAATTGGTGAGCATTTGATACGCTTATCAATTGGAGAGTAGTGTTTAGTTACTGGGACTTTGTTGGGGTGAAGACGAGTGTACCAAAATGATAAAAAGAATCATAGGTCGCTTAATACGTATTTTGATGGTCCGTTTCGCAATTTAAATCTCGGCGAAGTTCGACGAAAGGTTTGGTAACTTAGACTTGACGCTATGGACGACATTGATGCAGATAAAATTGCACTCTTTTATTTTGCGGACGAGTTCTAAATGGAAGAAAAGTTCATAGTCGGATAAACTTTTCATTGCTTAACGAGGTGGATGACATTGATCACTTTCGAAACCAGTCCATGGGATCGTTTGTCATGGGAAACGATATACGATAGTCTTGACAATGCATTGTATGGTAAAATGGAGAAATTTAAGAAGACTCGCTTGGAAAAGCCAAATCATAATATTGAAAAGTACAATGTTTACGGCTTTACATTTGGAGTTCAGGTACGTTAAAATCGTACTACATTAAAATTATATTCTTCAATAATTGTTTGTTAATAGTAAATATTTAATACTTTTTCAATATTGTCATTTTACTTATTGTCGGCATGGATGTTCAAAGTTATTGGAGGGCTGCCATCACAGTGGGTCGTGAAAACAAAAAAAAAAGATTCCACGCATTGTACAATGGAAGCCCATCGCTTCCTCCAAAATCAACTTCACTGTTGTGAATTCATTGTTTAATGATAACTCTCGTCTTGTAAGTAATATTACTTTGTGCAGTTGTATATTATTGTTTTTCATATTAGTAAATAATACTATGATTCAACTAACCTAAAATTTGGGTTGAATTATTGTAGGAAAATGTACTACAAACCATCGAGCCGAACTCTAAAGAGAAAGCACAAAAATATTGGCAAACTGTAAAGGATTATGTTCCATATATCCCAAGTTGGGTTTGTAATGTGAGTATCTTATAAGTAATGTTACTTTGTAAATGATTATTTATGTATTTATAAGTAATGTTACTTTATGCAGCATCAACCATCCATCAACGCACCTCTCATTATGGCTGAAACAGAGGAGAATCAAAACATCGCAAGTGCCGCTAGCCCAACACTGGAGCCGCAAGGTCTCATAGAAGAGGAGCTTCCAGCAGAAGACCATCATGAGCAAACACACGAATCCAATGACACATATGATTCAGAGGTTATAAATCATTTATTTTCTGTATATATATATGTCATTAAGAGGTTATATATATTTATTTAAACTTATAATTTTTTAAATTCATAACAATCAAGGACAAAGTTTAATAACGATTATATCATTCGACGGATGGACAAGATTGATCGTTCTATATGTGAATTGAAGTCAGCCTTTGAGACATAGCGTAAAGATACAATATTACTTGGAAGAATGCAACTAATTTTGGTTTGATACAATAGGATTTTTACATCGTTTACGGTTATGACCCGATTCATTGCACCGCCCACATTTCACAGTTCTTCGATTTACATTCTCACCGGCAGAGGGTGTTCTCAACTCTTTACGACGACCCGGTGGTGGTGCTTCTACTGGTGGATAAACTTGCATCTCTTGAATTTCATCTAGCACTTCCCAATCGATTACGTCACCAATCGACTCCACTCGGTTGTGCATAAGCCTTTACCAATGATTCCTTGGTGTAAAATTCGAACAAAGGCTTATGTAATCCATTCGGACGATTAAACAAGCGACAATTGCATGCGCATGACGAGCTGATCTAAATCGAATACTCTACATGTGCAAGTTTTTTTCTATGTCAACTAATCCCTCATTCACATCACCACCCAAAACATGAAATCGATGTGGAGACACGGGACGGACCATCATCATTTCGGCCGAGATCTCCTCTCGTGACTATTTCATCCGCTCAAGTTGTTAGCCGAGTACTCATCGATTCAACCACAAGTTTTCTATCATAAAGCCATTGCTTGCATTGTTTTCCTAAAATGATCAATAAGATGAGTAATCGGAAATTTTCGCGGTTCCCTCATAAAAGAGTTCACGCTTTCCGCGATGTTCGTGGTAAGAATACTATATCTCCGCCTTGAACTCGGACCTTGCCCAATTACATATCACCACATTATTCTCCAAGTAATCAGCTGCACTGGAATGGAGCATCCACAGAGCCTCAAGTTGTTTTCTAAATTCTTCGTGCCCATATGCTTTTGTGGCTTTTATAAAGATCGGCTTGAAATCATCCCAAACAGCTCGGGACATCTTGAATTTTGCTTTGATATTACCTTTCATATGGTAAAAACAAATGCCATGAGCAGCATAACGGAATACTTTAAGAATGGCTCTCTTGATGGAAATGCATCGATTTGAGATAAATACCAAGTCTGGCATATCACCAATCACTCCATGTAACTTCATCATAAACCATTCCCAAGCATCATTATTCTCTGAATCCAAAACTCCAATGGCTAACGGATACAATTGATTGTTTCCATCTAAGCAGGTTGCAACAAACATACTTCCCCGATATAGACCCTTTAGATGAGTACCGTCTACCGCAATCACCGGTCTAATATACTGTTTAAAACCCTTGATGGAAGATCCAAGAGCTACAAAGTAGTATAAGAAATTACCATATGCATCTCGTTCAAGGTGAGTAACTGTACCTTCATTTGCGGCCTTCAAAACATGAGAATATTTGGGTAGTAAGTTATATGACTCTGCAGGATTCCCTCTAATAATTTCTAGACCAACTTCTCTGGCCCGATATGCTTGCTGATATGTTAACTGGACACCATATTCCTGCTGCATGTCTACTCTGATATCATTTGGTGTGTATATCCTTTTTTCCTAAATATATTTTTCAGCAATAATATGACCAACAACCCTGCTCTTTACTTGGTGACGGCCGTCCGATAATACCTCATTATGACATGTATGTACATTATCAATTCTTCGAACTACCCAATAAACATTTTCCTCGTTCGAAGGTCTCGTTGCTCGAATACGCCATTTACATGATTCCGAAGAACAGTGGGCCTCAAAACGTGTAGTTGTGAACCTTGCAATCTTAAAATCAAACTTATTCCGAAGAGCAAATTTGCGCAGCTCCAATATTAACTCATTCTTCTTAGAGAACAACTTACCCACACTAATATCATCCCAATTACAACTTCTAATAAAGTCTAGAGCAAACAAGTTTGATGGCATAACTGGAGCAAGACTTATAAGAGGGTCAACAACTGTCATCATCGAACGGTCCATTGGAGCAGTAGATCGACTATTCCAACTATTAGCAGCAATATCATCCTGCCACTCGTTCTCATTGTTAGAAGGAATATCAATAAGATCAACACCCCTATCATTAACACGAACATCATCTGCTTCTGTATTGCCCATGTTATTAATAGGTTCACCATGTTGCTCTAAAGATGTTTCTACTGGTAACATCTCTTCTCTACCATTATCATCAATAGTGTCATTATTGTCGTGGACTGGAGAGTAATATTGCTGCAACGATGTTGTCCTTGGTAATACCTCTTCTTCAACATATGGGACAGAGACTGATTCTACAAGTGCCTCAACATCTTCAGCATCTTGGGTTGGAACTCTAGGACATGTGGTAACAAATATAGGAATACATCCAATGTTGGCCGCATCAGAGGCTAAATGTAATACAACCTTCACCATTTCGTCATTACATATGTCCATGGATAGTGAACATGCATGATAGGTTGTGTTATTAGACTTCAATGTTGTCTTCAACGTGATATTATATTCATTAGGATTTATCTGTAAAACCTCGTATATTCTTGATAAAAATTGAACAAACAAACAATCTTTTCCAACCAAAAATGTTGTATTCTTAGCATTCACATAATCCATCCGACCATCTGCCAATGTCTCCCACCAACCATTATAACAGAGTTCAAGTACAACTAAGTCCATTAATCCTGACATGATTGAAGAAAATAATTTTATTATACTGTTAAAAATATAATCACTAAAAAATAAAATATATTAAAAGTAATAAGTATAAGACAAGTGCAGCTGATTGGTGCGACAGTGCTGTCTCACGAGCTCAGTGAGACAGCACTCTGTCTCACCAATGTCGGACAATCCCAAAATATAAACCCTAGATCGTAAACGATACAGACATAAATTCATAACACTTATGTAAATATTTAATACAATTATATTATCTTACACGCAGTTAGGTAAATAAGCTCTAATCTTCAGTTATTGAACGGTGTTTGTAGTTTGCAAGAACGGTGATTGGCTAGGGAACGGGTTGGCAGTTGCAGGAACGATATTTTAAATTTATAGTTATGTAATAAAAATTAAATATGGAGGGTAATTAAGGAAATGTAAGTTTTGATTGGTTATATTTGATAGAATATAAAGTGAATGGTTATTTGTGAAATTTAGAAATTGAGGCTGGTTATTTGTGTAAATTTCCCATAGAAATAAAATATCACAGAGAGCATGTATATATCCGTAAAATTTTTTAAATAATTTTAATTATTACCCATAATTTAGTATAAAATTATTAATCATATTTGGTATGTCTATATGGTAATGCCGTTAGAATACACTAAATTAAAATTTTATTAATAATATAAATAACTAGTATAGAGTAAGTGAGGATCAATCCCACGAAGACTACAGTAATTTATTTATTATCAATTCTAAAATAATGACTTAAAATAATAATAATATTAGAAAAATATAAATTAATCTAACTAAAGAAATTACCAACTATAAATAAAAGATATGTTTTATAAATTTTTAACTAAATGACACAAAATAAAAAAACTAAGACTATGAAAATAATAATTTAATAAAAAATTTAATTAAACGAGAAAGAAATAATAATAATAAAAACTTTGGTTAAAGGATCATTCGTCACTACCAAACATACACATAATATATATCAATTTTATAATTAATTCTATTGAACCTATCAACTGTAGGCAACAATAAACTCTATTAATCTTTATTTTTTCTTAATGTGTCATTAGTTAAAACATGCTCTTCATCTAATCTGTAACTATTAAATAATTTAAAACAAGTTCTTTAAATTTAAGATAATAGAAGTATTAAGTAGAGACATATATTAGGTAGTACACCCACAAAGTCGGATTATTTAACCTAAGTTATGTTCTCCAATTGAAATCCCTAATTCTAATTTGTTACTAATGATTAAAATATCAAGACATTTATGGATGAAGTATTTTAATATAGTAATATAATTTATTCAAGTCTTATCTAATTGCCCACTTAAATAAATCAAGAATAAAATCATAAACGTAATTATAGAGTAACATATATAATCTCAATTAAATAAATTAAATTATAGAAATTAAATATTAATTATTTATTATATCTGCGGGTTTTGAATTTATACTCAACCAGATAGAAAATATAACATAATATAATTGAATTAATAATAAAAGAGTTGATAAAATCAATCATAAAGATTAATATTCAATCGGCTTGCTCTGCCCCCTTCCTTCTTGCTTTTCGCTTTTTTCTTCTTGCGGCTGCTTCTCTTCTCTCGATTTTTCTTCTTCTTGGCTTCCGCTTTTTGTTCTTCTAGCTGCCCGTTAAAAAACCAAAGATTAGCTTTATAATGCTTGGCCGATTATAGGATTTTAAATCCAATTTTAAGCACTTAATTTGCTTCCTTTTAATTTCCATTCACGATTGCCATGCACAATTGCCATGCATGTGCATTTTAGTTTAGGCAAGACTTATGCATGCTTAATTAAATATGGTCATTTCCCTTTTTTCCAATTTACTTTCCGTAATATATAACGTCATGCATTTGCAATTTCTAATTTAATGTCATACCAAAATATTTGTTTCATTAATTAATTACAATATACTCTTTATATCAAGCTATCCATGTGAATGCATATATGATAATTAATTAAATCAAATCTTCTTTAATTTGTTTCAATTAAATTTCTGTATTTTTTTTCCCTTATGATTATTCTGAGCAAATCTCTCTTTAAATAATCTGATTTAATTCCTCTTTAATCCTAAAATATATCTAAAATAATAAAATACAAAAATTAAGATAAAAATTAAGATAATAAAATATAACTAACTAAAATAAAGAAATTAAAAATTAACTAAAATAATTAGAATATTTAATACTGAAAACAAGAAAAAGATGAAGAAATTAATAATAAAATATAGAGAAAATATGCATTTATCACTATACAACAAACCTTTAAAAAATAAAAACAAAATCTATGGAGTAATTAAACATTTTTGGAGAAATTAAACAAGAATAATTAATTTCCAATTACTATAATCTATAGTATGTTAAAGTTACAAAACTAAAAAATAACAAGGCAATTAATTTATTTTTACCCCTTTTGCAACGCTACTCATCAATTATTTCAACATGCAATGGACTGTCATCGCATTAAATACGATTAAGGTGTTTTGGCACCCGTGCCTCATAACAATGCATTCTCATGTTTGGCTGCATCAGATGTTGTTGCATTATAAGTGAGATTGTCAAATTCCTCTCTATTAAAATTAATATATATCACTTAATGATATTAAAAAATTCCCTTGATATAATAACTTAAATATGATTAAAGGTGTGTTTGGCATGCCGCGTGCCTACGTAACAATGCAGTCTCATGTTTGGTTGCAGCATCTATTGCATTAGGTGCATTACAAGTGAGATTACAAAGTTTCACTCTATTGAAATTAATATATTCCACTTAACAATATTAAAAAACTCTGTAGACACAAAAATTTAAAGGAAAAGAAAGATAAACAAGTCTTTTGCTTAATAATTTATCTTGAAAATATATAATATATATTTATTATAAGAATTTTTTTAAAAAAAATCAAAAGTATAAAAAAATTATTATTAATTTTTTTTCATATAGATGCATATATTTCTTATTTTTAGTACTTAAATTTTTTATTTTAATTTTTATTTATATGATTTATTTAATTTATAATAAATATGAACAAAATATATTTTAAAATAAGGATAATACTATCAAATTATACTACTAAGAGAGTTATTATTATGAAAACAGTAGGAGTTAAGTAGTATATATTGATTTTAATAAGAGAAAATTGGTAATCTCCTGTATCGTGCACTATAATGCGGCAAATTGATGCATTAGCCAAACTACACTCAGATTTAATATAACTAATAATAAATACCTAAATACTATAAAAATATAATAAAATATTATCTTATTTGATTATATTACAATAATTAATGTATAAAAAGTAATTATTTTTAAATAATTTAAAATAACTAATATTAATTATTAATAAATTTAAATAATATTAATTTAAAATTAATAGTTTTATAAATAATGATATAAAATATTTTGACATATAATACAGTTCATATTGCACCAAATATAATATTGTATTATAGTTTGATAAGATACACTCTAATGCAATACAACACACTATGTCAGACACACCATAAACTGCCATTAAGTTTCTATACTCTCTAATGATAGTATGAGCTTGTAGATGTTTTTCACAATCTTTGTTTAGCCGTAGATATCCATTTTACTTTGTCTCGATAAAAGATTATAAGATTATTTATTTTCCCCTTTTTTTAGCAAGGTTAGAAAGCCATTCAAAAATTAATAATAATAATAGTAAAACAATAATAATAGAAAGGGCAAACAATCAACAACAGAGTGCGTCTTATTATCTCCTTTAGCTATTTATATATAATATTACATTATTTGATTTTAAGTGCTGACATTATCGGATGAACTAATAATTTTGCTATCAACACTTGGTATGATTGGGGAAGTTGGAAATAATTCTTGGACTACTGTAGCAATATATTGACATCCATTGCTTCTTATTTTATCGTTTTTTCCACATATAAAACCTCCCAATGGAGGAAAAACGATCTAAATTCTTCATTAAACAAAATCTTCACTGTTCTGATTCTGTTGCTAGCATTTATTGCAAATTTAGAATATGTTTTCTTTCACTCGTGTATAATTATCTAATTTTTTCATTAATCTAAATAGTAAATAAATGAATAAAAAAATCAGAATATCTGATCAAGTTCCTTTAACCTAAAACAAAAGGTTTATGTTTTAGTGCCACACATAGAGATATTGATAAAACATATAAAGTTAATAGTATTTCATAACTAATCGATTGAGCAGTAGCTCACAAACTACTTGAAAATGAATATTTATTATTTGATCAATATCCTGACATAAGTAGTCTAATAGGAGCAATACTTAAAATGACAATCCATAAAAAAATATCGATGTTAAGATCAGCTAAAATAAGGTTATAATTAAAATGAATTATTGAATAATTTAGTAAAATTGTTATAACTGCTATAAATAGACTAATACTGAATAAACTACTATTTCTTATAGATGAAAGAAAGTTTTATTTGAAAATGAGTTTTGTTCCATCGGCTAAAGCTTAAAGAATTTCCAAAGGATTGTCATATTTAGGCCCAATATGCTGTTGCATTGTTGCAGATATTTTTATTTCTAACCATATAATTACTAGGATACTTATTGTGATTGCCAATACATAAATCAAAATGATAGCAAGCAACCATATGATCCCATAGACCTGTTTAGGGATTTCAATCTGGAAAAATAATTAGTAACTTGCAATTATTTCCTATTTATTTACTATATTGATTGCAATAAAATCTTGATTTCATAAGTTTTTTTTTTTGAGTGGTTAGCAACTTCTATTTTTTGTCTCGTGCTTCATATTCGTTTCAGGTCGGAAAATAGAAAAGTTAGGTTTTGATAAAATAGAAAAGTTGGGTGAATAAAAACCCCAAGGAGTTCATGGCCAAGGGTAAAGAGGTCATGAGTAAAGGTTATTTTAAAATGTACTAATTTTGTTTGAAACGGTGTTAATAAGGAATCAAGAGATATTTCCAAATATATTACTCAAAAGAATCAACACACTTATCATTTCTATAATCAACTTTCCCGCATTATATTCTTTAATTTCCTCTAATATTTCTAATTTTTTTTTTTTTGTTTTTGGTAGAAATAATAATAATAATTAATTGCGCGAAGAGATTTATGGATATAATAGAAGGCTCATACTATTGAATATTGTGGTGTTTTAAAGAATTAAAAGTATAAATCATTTGAGTATAATTCGCACCAAAAGCTTTTATGCTTGAACTTATTAATTCAAAATGCATGACCAAAGACACAAAAACCGTTAATTATTTAAATAGAAAGAGATCAATTTAAAGTCAATACCTTTTTGGTTTTATATTTATTTATTTATTTATTACAGAGAATTCAGGTTAATATTAAACTAAAATGTTAAATAAGTCCAAGAAATTAATTTTTATTAAATAAAAACGAAATGACAAAATCATAATTAAGTTTTCAGAACTTTCAAGATTACCGGGTTTGTGCTGCCTCCCAAATTAGGGAGAAATTACTAAACTACAGTCTACACTCTTAAGATTTTCAAATTAAAGGTCAAAAAAATGTAAGAAGATATGTTACACCAACAATAATCCAAGCACATATGAGGTTTCAAATAACTGCAACTGTAGCCGAAGCCTTATCAAAATGGAGACTAGAATGACCAAAACGTTTTAATACATGATCCACCAAAATCTTTGATGTTCAGTGCTACCCTGAAACAAACAAAAATAGTCTTCACCAAAGGCAATTCTTTCTTCAACCCTTGCACAATCAAGCCTTGAGCCTTCCATAGTACTTGGCCTTCTCCTGTGTTGTCTGGAACCGACCATGGCCGAACTTGGAGGATGTGTCGATGAACTTGAGCTTAATCTCCTCCAGTGCAAGTCTAGATGTCTGCTTCAGTAGAGACTGCCGCAAGGTCACAACACGCTTCTTAGGTCCAACACAGCAGCCCTTGATCAGCAGGTAATCTTCGTTGACTACACCATAATGGGGGAAGCCTCCCATTGGGGTGATATCCTTCTCCGTCCTGATCATCATAAAGATCTATGAGTACACAATTATAACAATCATCTAACATTAACCTCAAAATAGAAAAGCAACGGCGATTGAATAACTTGAGCATCTTGACAGCTGTACACATTGCTTTAAATGATGGAATGGTTATATAATTACAATAAAAGAATGATATTCAGCTACAACAATGGAGTCCAAATACGTGAATGACAGTTAAAGTTGCAAAGCCCATAAAGGAGA
Organism: Murraya koenigii; assembly: GCA_025617385.1. Classification (NCBI taxonomy): domain Eukaryota; kingdom Viridiplantae; phylum Streptophyta; class Magnoliopsida; order Sapindales; family Rutaceae; genus Murraya; species Murraya koenigii. Next base: position 9,502,812 of record CM046812.1, read on the forward strand.
AAAGGTTATATAAGGTCGGAAAAATATCAACTAATTCTCACCCGCCCTGACCGGACCTCACTCAACCTTACCGAACTTAATAACTCACATACACCTAAAATAAACAACATAGATCTCAAGGAGAAAAAGAACCCATTGAAGATAACAGACATATGAACCTGTCAAATTCAGTCATGGCAGAATGAGACTCCTGGCCAGCCTTCCCAAGCTTGTAAATTTTCTTGTTCATCTCTGTACGGTGATGGTAACCGTTCTGCCCAGCTCTGGCAACGGTAAAAGACACCCTAGCTGGATGCCAGGCACCAATACAAGCAACCTTGCGTAGACCACGGTGAGTCTTACGAGGGAGACGAGTAACACCCCAACGGGTAACAACACCCTCATATCCCTTACCTTTGGTCACACCAATAATGTCAATCATCTCATCTTTCTGGAACACAGCATCAATAGGAATCTGTTTCTCAAAGAAACCATAAGCAAAGTCAACCTTCTGGGGAATTGATCCACCGTTGACCTGGATCTCCATCAGATGGGCCTTCTTCTGCTTCAGTCCCTTCATTTTTCTGATCTGTAGAGTGAAATAAGGGTTAAAAATAACATAACTGCCAGATACAGTCTCATTACATCAAAATGATAAGTCAACAATCATAGAGAGGAAAAGCCAAAGATAAGAAATATATAACTCCTCTTCTATCAAATTAAAAAGAGCAGCGCTAATTAAAGATCTACAGATAAGGGAACTACCTGGGTATGGGCCAAAACTCGAATCACGGTGCAGTATTTCTTCATTTTCTCCAGCTGAGCCTGAATGTCTTTCTTCCCATCATCAGTTTCATACTTCTTTGTATACTTGGTGAAGGCCTTCTTCTTCGATTTGCACCAGTTCTTGTAAAACCTCCTCCTAATCTCCTCATTGAGATGCTGAGCCCAAACAGTGCATAGAGAACGAAGCCCACGGGGTGTCTTGACATAACCAACAACTCCAACAACCACCAAGGGTGGTGTTTCAATAATAGTTACTGCTTCACATGTTTCTTTCTTGTGCAGCTCTGAAAGAAAAAGATTAAGTTCAGATAATTTATCATACCTTTTTATATGAATATGTGAGAAATGTATAAATCATACTCAAACCAAAAACAAAGATGATAACAGCAACAGCTCATGACTCACTTGATCCTGGCTTTTCAACATCTCTGACAATATGGGTCATTCCAGCTTTGTAACCCAAGAAAGCAGTTAATCTGCATGGTTTTGATGGGTCATCCTTGGGAAAGGCCTTCACTGCAAAAGTGAACATCAAATAAAGGCAACTCAGCCTCTAAAATGAGCCCAAACATGGCCACAGAAAAAGCACCCATCATAGAATACAAGTTGGAAGGAAACTATTTGAACAGGAATAATTGCCTAAACATTCACCAAACTATCACAATTGGAAAAATTTATATAATTTGGAATAGAATTCAACAAAGATATTACTCAGTTTCATGAAAATAAATATTTAAGTACTCATTTAAGAGAAGCTTCAACTTCAACTTCAACTTAACTTATTAAGATATTTTCCGTAGAAGCAATTGACGCACAATCATCAATCTGCTTCTTTAATTAAGCATGGGGAAGAAACTGAACAAATGATTTATTCAAATTTTACTGAGATGCACAGTTTTAAAGTAAAGGACGATACCAAAGTATTTTATATCGTATAGCCTATCTAAACGACATTAACATGACAATGAGATAATAAGATATTATGTGCGCAAAAAAGCTATTATAAAAAAAAAGAGAAAAGGAGATATTCTTTTTCACTACCCAAAGAATTAATAAAGCATTGGTAAACTGTGAAAATTGTAAAACATGCACTTTTTACAATAATTAGAAATAAATAAATAGACTTTAGGGAAAATATTCAACAAAATAACTGAAAGTAACCAAGCACATAAACAACATTATAAAGGATTTAGAATACATAATGAAATGGCAAATAAAAGAGAATAGTAACATGCTCCTCTTCTTAGCCAACACAGATAAAATATCCATATTGTCATAGAAACATTCAAATAATTTACAAGTTAAAAAAGCTAAAAAATCATTAGAAACCTTTTCCTCTGTGGCGGGATGCTCTCTTTCTGGGGAGAAATCCCAAAGAACCATGTCTTGGGTGTTCAAACTTACGATGAGACATCCTTCTTGGTACTTAGAACTGGAAAACTAAAAGTTTAGTTTACTTCATTAGGATAAGAGATAACTAGTTATGGTAAGTTCACATAAACCACAAATATGCGGTAATATTGCGTTAAAGTTGATAGAATTACATTAAGTGTCAGAAATAAAATCACTTAAAACAACATTGAAAGACAATCATAAGCAAAAATCTAAAAAATTTGTTGGCCATACATCATATCAAAAGGACTACTTAAATGAATAAAGAGTTGAAAGGATCTAGATGTTATAGGGGAATATCAACATGACATTCCTAGTAAAGCCAATCATATGCTTTGGAAAAGCATCAACATTTTAAACAACTTTCCAGAACACTTTAGCAGCAATTCAAAGGGGTATGGACGGCTATTAAATAAGAAAATTGAAATTATACCATCAAATTAATTTCATAAATAGTCATATAAAAAAATAGTGTAGACCAATTTCAAAACAAGAAAACCATTTAAATTTAAGAAAATTTTTGCAATTTCCAATTAACGAGAATAATGTATTCTATGTATGAGGGGAAAAAAACTTAAAATAATGAAATGGTACATTTTTGCTGTGATAAACAGTCAATGTTACATGCAATATCTGAAAGACAATTGAAAATGGTCCCCAACCAAAGGCCTATGGCAAATTCAAATTATGCCAATTCTCGGGCTCATTGGTCATTCCTACCAAAAACCCATATATGAGTTTCTGGCAAAAGAGCCCTTTTCCGAGACTCCAGCCTTGATTACTATACACACATCAGCTTTGGGGATCTCATTCAGCTAATCATCCATCAGGAAATGCCAAACACCATGTTTTCACAAAATGTTTAACAATAAAAATCATATCTTTACCAAAAAAAAATCAATAATACTAGCATAAATTTAACCAAAAGAAAGAGCCAATAAAATCCAAAAGCTTATACATATCATCAATCTAAAGCATAAAAATAGCTAAAACCATGAAATAAGCAAAGGTTAAAAAAGTTTCAGAAATTACCAAATCTACAGCATGTAGATGCACAACAGCATCATATAACATCCCATATATTTCAAACAAAACAAATATTAATAAACAAACATACCATTATCTGCCCGTATAATAAAAACACAAGCTTTCAAAATAATACATTAAAAAAAATTATTTTTTCCATTAAAACGCTGAAAAAAGAAAACATGTAAATGGGAAATGGGTATCGCACGATAATACCTCTTGCGTTGTCAAAGGAGAGAAGTGATAGCAAATGAAAGCGGCTGTGTCACTTTCTCACGCTAACCCTAGTGGTCTTTTATATAGTATTCCGGTGCTGATTGAACGGCTTAGATTACTTCTGTGGATTTATTTCATCCGTTGGATCCGAGTGATCCTAGGGTTGGTTATGTATTTATTTGGTAGGATTTTTAGGTTCGCCGGCATTCAAATGTCCAATTAATAGCCCGCTCGCTTTGTTATGGGCTGTGGCCCATATTATTACTGTGTTTGAAGAAAGACGGATCTGAGCTAAGAAAGGTTGTATAGAGCATCAAGTTCGGTAGGGTCCCAACGATGGAAAAAAAGAGCCCATTACTATCATTGACTTATTTTTTTTTAAATAAAAATCACCGTGATAGTAGTGGATTAGGCGAGACCCCTAATTAATATAAAAATTAGATTAAAAAAATAATAAAGAAGGACATAAACAAAAACCTTCGAGTCTAAGAAAAATATAAGAAAGCATAAAAACACAACCAGAACAAAAATCAAAAGCAAATTAGTAAAGAGTGAAAGAAAAGAAAAGGTTTCTTCTAATACGAGGGACCTCTGTGCATCTAGATAAATGGTATTAGACAAATCAATAGATAAATCTTGAGGACCTAAGAAACGCTAACTAATCTAATGAGCACAAGTCCAATCAGTCATTAAATCAGTTGCAGAAGTAGGCTTGCGAAATGCATGCCTAACCACGACAGAAGAAGCAGAAGATATAGCTCAAACTTGACCAAGAAGATAAATATAATCACAGTGGACAAAATTATTAAGAAGCAATTTAAAAACCATAGTAGCCAAATCAAACACTACCTCAAGCACAAAGTAACTAAGCTAAAGAATCAATTGATGTCCAAGAAAATAGCTTAAAACTGGTAAAATCACACCCTAATAATAATGCAAAATACCACCAATAGCAGATAGCCTAAGATTGCCCATTATTAACAATTGATTTGATTGTATATTGTGTTTGATCTTTTTTCATGGATTCTTCTCTAGATCTACTAATTGGTTGCAGGATGATTCAAGAAAATAGGGATTCTTGCAAAGTTTGTATCATTTTGTTCCAATTTGAAGCTATGGTATTTTGATTATTATTGTTGTTATTGTTGTTGTATGTATGTATGTATGGATGGATGGATGGATGGATATATATATAACTCTTACTGAGTTTCTTAGTGCTGATTCAATCTCCATGCCTAAACTTTGCTCTTGACATTTAAATTTCCAAGGACTGGGCAAGGGAGAATGGTTTAGCAACTTATTTTCATAATTTATTACGCCAATAACTAGAGTTGACAACTTATTTTCATAATACTATTATGACAATAACTAGACTCAACTCAAATTGAGCCTTTAGGAGAGTCTAACACTATTTAATAACTTGATTATTATAGCGATGCCTTCTATTGGTAACGACAAATCTTTATACCTCTGAAATTGAAATAAATAAGTTATAAAAAAAGCTTGAAAAATGTACAACAATCAAAATATTGATTATATTGACAATACAAATCCAAATCTCATTTCTTTGTTTGTTAAAACTCGGTAATTCATATGTTATTATCCCCTTTCAAAAATAATTAAACCCCACATATTATCCCCCCGTTGATTGTCCTTTGTGTTTTGCTTATGGGTTGTGATTTGCAATGGCTCCATTGTAACTAACTGAATTGGATGGCATGGATCAATAGGCTTTTGTGATTATATGTTACTTAAAAATCACTTAGCTAAGTTTCTGAAAACTTATTAATTTGGCTTCTAAATAAGAGTGGAACTTTAAATATTTGAGTTATATCTAGGCCATGAACGTAGGTCAAAAAATTGAATCAGACTTTAAACGAGAGAAAAGAAGTAATTTTGTTGGTGAATTTTTCATAAGAAAATCTTAAAATATATTATTATATATGACAACCATTACGAAGAAAAGAGGATGCATGATTTAATTTTCAGGCCTTTTGCATTAACTAATTATCATCAAACACAATCTTTATTTGTAATAGAAAATGATCAAATCAAAAGAAAATTCTCTTATCCGTTGTCTAAATAGATTGCATGGCATAAAAAAAAACTATAAATTTTGTAAATATTATAAAGATAGGGGAATACTTTTGGTAAGTTCAATTACCAAATAATATAACTTTAATACTTATTAGAGTGAGTGAATTTATAAATGAGGTGCAGTTATAAATGAAAATAAAATTAGAGGAAAGAAAACAAACAAACGAAGTGAATAAACACCAAGGCGAGCATTTAGGTTTTAACCCAGTTAATAGGAAATTGGATGCCCAATCACTATATTTATGGACTAAACGGGTGTGACAACAACAAAACTGTGGGCTACAAAGAAACCATTTCATATTCTATTGTTTTGTGTGAAGATGACCAAAAGATTTTAAGCCCATGGTTGAAACTTAATGCCACAAAACTAAAATTGAGCTTGCCCTTTTCCAGCTATTTCATTGGTTATGCATGTCTCTGAATGGCTTCGAATTCGGTTGGTCATCGCACCAACCTAAATAAAATTATTTAAAACTACTCAATTAATATTTTCTAAACCTATATATCTGTATTTTTATATTGATGAATGACTAGTGTTTTCGTTCCATTTATTACATCCCACATGTCTTTTCTTTAAGTTTTATTGGTACTAATTAATAAAATTTTCTTTAGTACGGACACTCTTATTTTTTTTTATATAGAATTAAATTATACAATTTAATAGAGTTAATTTTTAATATTATTAAATTACACAACTTTATAAATATATTAAAAATATTTTATATAATTTAATTACATATTTATATTAAAAAAAATAAAGACATATGCAAATGATTATCTAATTAATATGCATCATCAATCTTTAGAATTTCATTCTACATTTTTTTAATCCATTATTCATTTTGTTTACATGCTCACACTTAATATTATTTTAATTGAATCATGATTCTCTCGTCATGTAATCTTTTATATAACCAAATATACTTTTGTGATCGGTTGTAAATAAATAATAATATAATATTTAAGTAAATATTGACTATATATATTCGAAAGTGCATGTGTCAAAAAAACCTTTAAAACTCAGACAATCATCAGATAATCCTTATCCATTTTTATTTTCTCACTTCTTACGTAATAATGACGTTAACATCGAGTGAATAATAATTTTGGATGAATTTTTCTTGGTCGTTTTTCATTGATGACTAGCCAACTTTAATATTCAATAGTTTAATTTTTAATACATACACGAGGTTGATAAATCATTTGTGGAGAACACATTAATGGTGGCTGTAATGATTATGGTCGTGTTATTGTAAGTTAAAGAGAAAATAGTTCTTGTACAATAAGATTAATCAAAGAATATGATAATTAGTTCTTAAACACGTGTAATATAAAAATTAATTCCTGATTGACTATAGTAAAAATTAAATACACATGCTCCCGCTTAGAAAATCTTTCAAAGAGATCACTTAAAAGCTTTTGATTAGGCCTTAGATTTCATTGCATTAAAAAAATTAGGAAAAGGGATGCACATTACAACTATGGTAATGTTCATTAAAGTAATAAAAATAAGAACGAACGATGGAAAATATTCTCATAAGATTAAATTGAGACGATGTATATTTAAAAAGAGTTGAGGATAAGATACATACAGATTAAATATTAAATGTAAAAATAATTTAAATAATTTATTCATTTTATAATATTTTTTGGATATAAACCTCTCGCCAATCTTTATTGTGAGATTTAAACTCCGGATTTATTATTTTCAAGAATAATTTAAATAATAAAATTTATTATCTATTATTTCACATATTAGTATTTAAAAAATTAAACAACTTTCGTGTAGAGTCTGAAATATAAATATACCACGTGCTTCGTTAGGGTGTTTTTCGCACACTATCTTGCATCACATTGTATTAATTGTATTACATTATAGTGTATTGTATTAGAATGTGTTGTATTAAGTTGTAATATAATACTATATTTAGTGTAGTATGAATTGTATTATATAAAATAATATCGTTATTATAATATTATTATATAATAATGTTAAATTCATACTAATTAGTTTTCAGATTGTTGTATTATTAATTTTAAATTAAGTATTAAATAGTTATTTTTACATACTAATTTTTTAATTAAAAATGATTTAATAATATGCTATTATTAAATGATAAAATATTACAATATTTATGTTATATTATAATATAGTTTATGTCTATAAATTAGTTATTACAATATAGTATAATCGTATTACAATATAATATAATATTGTAAAAATATAATACTATATAATTATGTTATATTATAAAATAAAATAATATCAAATTATAAATTTATTTTATTTATTAATGTCAAATATAATTGTTTAATTTAAATTATTTTTATTTATTAAATAATAGATGATTAAATGAAAATTAAAATAATTTTTATGTATTCAAAGTAAAATAATAAAAATAATTTTATGCAATGAAAGTAAAATAATGCATTATTATTTATTTATTAAATATCTAGATTTATTACTAGCTTATATTATTACTTGAATTAAATTTTTTATTAAAATAAAATATAAATTGATATTTAATAAATTTATTACAATTTATTCAACAATAAAAATTAAATGATTATACTTAAATATGAATAATATTTTAATGAAAAATAGCTTAAACCATACTTCCCATGAATTTTTTTTATATACTTGTTAGAGTAATTATCAGTCATATACCCTTAAATGTCACAAATATTATTTGTGGTACAATAGTTTTAACATGTATTATTCGTATACCCTAAGTTGAGAAAATGCTTCTGCAGTCCACTAATCCATCACCAACCGTTAGAATATGCTGATGTCATAGGAGCAATATGGCCTTTTAATATAAGAGAAGCTGTGATAAAAAGCGACATATAATCTTTTTTAAGTGAAATATATTACTTTACGGACAACATTTCGTTTTACTGAAATATTACTATATGACATGTTGTTATATTGTAATATATTTGTATGATATATCGTCTTATATAAGGAAAAATGACAACGTTTTATAGGACGACATGTTGTTTATGTTGAGCATAAATGAATGACTTGTCGTTTAACTTGAAAGTTATTGGATGACATGTAATTTTATTTCTAAAAAATATTAGTGTAACAAAAGAAAACACGCGCCGCACACACGAGTAAATTTCTTTTCTTCTTCCTTTTTCTTTACAAATACACTACACAAAAGCAAATTGAAAGTTAATAGTATATCATTATAGCGACAACACTTAAGATCAGAGACAGTTAGGGATGGCAAAATTACCCATCCGGCCATGACCGGACCTGGGTGATGCGAGCCGTGTGATACTTGGTCCGGACTAATCTCCGGGCTGGGTTCAGGTATCACTTGAAAAACCCGGAACCATGCCCAGAACTTATATTTTATAAAAAAATATTTTATTTTAAATAATTATATTTTTTTATGCATTTATTCAATATATTTAAAATTTTAAAAATTTAAAGTTCATATTTCATGTTTAATTTTATTAAAATAAATTTCAAAATTATAAAATAAATAAAAATATATTCATAAATAAAAAAAATTTAAATTATATATTTATAAAATCCAGGCTTAAAAAACCTAGAAAAAGAACTCGGCCCAAATTTAGCATACCTGGATTTTCAAAAGTCCGGATCGGGTTTGAGTATCGCAATACCCTGACTCGGCCCGAATTTTTTCCAATCCTATATATAGCACGACAGATGTAGAGGTAGTTCCTTAACTTATATGATCAAGAATCTCTTTAAGAAAAATTACCGTGTGTGTGAATGTGCTATCAGCTTCAATTTTACTTTTTTGTTGTGTGTGCGCGTGTGAAGAGAAGAAGAGATCTAATCATGTGTGTTGTGTATGTTTCTTTTTATTTTGCTGGTTTTTTAGGTAATTAAACTATATGTCATAAAAAAAAAAGACATATCATCATTTAGTATTCCAGTGAACTGCCATGTCATCAGTAAAAGGTTGTTATTTTACTCAAATAAGACGACATATCATACAATTATATTCTAGTAAAACAACATGTCATATATTTATTTTCTAGTAAAACGATATGTCATACGATTATATTCAGTTAAACAACATGTCGTCTCGAAAATAATACGTTTCACTAAAAGAGAACGACATTTTATTTTTTATCACAATTTTTTATTTATTTGTTTCAAGGGTAAAATCATTATTTTGCTAAAATTCCATTAACTTCTTAATGGTAGCAAATGATATGGTAGACGACAGATTTTTTTTGTCAACTTATGGTATACAAGTAATACATATTAGAAGTATTATAGCACAAATGATATTGGTGATATTTAAAAATATATGACTGATAATTTTTCTACTTTTTATTATACTAGTTACTTTTTTAATGCAATATAATGTAATTAAAAATTATAGGCAAATATAATATAACATAAAAATAATATTTTAATATAATTTAATGTAATTAAAAATTATAGACAAACATAATATAACATCAAAATAATATTTTAATATAATATAATAAAATCTGTGAAACGCACTCTAATTTCATACAAACGCACAAAAATATTGTTAAAACCGAAAATTTTGTTTTTTTTGAATAAAATATTATCATGTGACATAAGTGACAATCATATCTACAGCAAAAGAGTGGACAAACCCACTTGTATATGACTTGGAATTCCACCAAAGTTACCACTTGGTAAGGTCAATGCCATGATTTCATTTAATATGGGGACATAGAATCATAATAAAAGTATGAACATAGGGGCATAGAGGCCATAGAACTGGAGGGTCCCCTTAAATAGGAGTGGCCTGTACTCTTATATCCACATGGGTGGGATTTTATATATATACGTACATACACATAAGTGATGTAAAGATACCAGTATTGGCACTTATTTAAGTCCCAAAACAATTGAAACAAACTCATGCATACTGGAAGAGTGTTTCTGGCTTGATTAATTAAACATGGGTAGATCCTTTTAGTTTTTTAAATGAAGGGAAAATCTCTCTTATGATTTTCAAAATAAATTATTATACATATAAAAAAAAGTTAGAAATCTTTACTTTGTATATAATTTATCAGAAATATTTGATACAAGGATGTTTTTATTTACCTTATTTTAAAATCAAGTTAGTTCAAGATCATTGGGTATAATTTAATTTGCCCCCATAGCTTCAATGATCGGGCAACCTCCCAAATAATTAAGAAAATGCTCCATTAATAGTTTGCCAATCTTTTGTTATTTAGAGCTTGTTTGGTATTGAAATGTTATAATTTTTAGGTCATAATTACAACAAAAAAAATGATAGTTTGACATAAATAATAAAGATACTGTTATTTTTTTATCATATAAATATATCACAAAATTATATTAACTTTCAAATCATAATAATAAATATTTAACAAACACTTTAGAAATTACGACTGCCTGACTATAATAACAATGAACCCTTACTCAAATTCTGATTCTTCGGATAAAAGCAGCTACTTGCAATTTATAAACCAAATCAAGACAAAAATTTTACAAATTAAGAGGTACAATTTGTAAGCATTCAAAACACACGTATATCAAAGAAATACATGTGAATTCATTCCAAGTGATTTTGGCTTCAAAAGTGCTTATAATGGAACGAAGAGCAACGGAGACAAAATTTCTGCAGAATAAAAGTTTCCCTTGCATCTATTTTGATGGATATTCGATTAATTAAGATGCCATGTAAATTAAATATATTCAAGTGATCTTCCAAAGGGATATTGTTTTTGGAAGTACTATTTATAGAATTAATATAATAAAGTTCAATTTATTTTTAGTTAATATTATGCATTTCAAGGAAGTCAGTGATAAAGTGAAGGTCCATATTTATATCAATATTTTGTCTTATTATTACTGAAAATACGTGGAGTTATACTTTTAAGACGTTGCTTTAGAGTTTTGTACAGATTTTTGATTAAAAAAAATCCTAATTGAAAAAAAGAACAACAAAAACGAGTAAAAAGCTTTTGTTTCACATATAGTGCATCTCATGCTCCCATATATATTTTTATTGGGAGTGGTTTTCACTGAATTAATATCCATTTAAAGATTCGAGAAAGCCATAAATATGCTATTCATTAAACAATATCAAAATTTAAATAATCTACTTATATTATTTTGAAGAAATAATCGTAAAAAAGAATTAAGTTTTCGGTAAATTTTGATGTAAAATATGCAACGAGAATTTCAAAAGTAGGGAGTGTGTTTGAATATTCAGAGCGGCTCAGGAACGTTTTGAGCCTCTGGGAAAAAAAAATTATTTATTTGAGTATTTTTTGAGTCCATCCTAAATTTGCATTTTTGGTAGCTATTTCCCTTTCTTTTTTCACTGATCCAATTAATTTTCATGTATATTTATGTGTGTATGTGTGTACGTGTATATATATAAAGGCAAATCTTTTCTCTATTATGTATCCATTACGTCAAGTCACAGCTTCATCATGAAAAATTCACTAAAATTTATACAGGATCGTTCAAAAATGTCTGTCAACTTTTTCGGAATTACGTGCATGGCTGATGGTTTCTATTATACGACTGAGATTTCTGATAATATTTCTTGCAATTTTTGTATTCAAAAAATTTGTCATGCGTGGGGCCAGCCAAGCCAAAGCAAAAGGTTAACTCACAGCTGAGAGAATGTCATTTTCGTACCTGCAGCTGCTAACAGAAGTGCTTTTGCAACCGGGCAAATAGCTTCCAAAACTGTACTACTACAGGCCTGTGCATGGAAGTGCCATTACATTCAAAGAATCAAATTGAATTAATAAAAAATAAAGAAAGCACTTTGGGAACTACAAGCCACTGCTAATGTTTGAGTGCGAGATCCATTTAGAATTACTAGTTACTGCTACTGTTAAGGGGAGAAGAGTTTTTATATTTTTTCTTTTTCTTTTGCAATAGTAATCTTTGTTTTGTTGAGTAATCTGTACAAATTTTAATCTAGGAGATAGGAAACTATCCCCTCATTTTCCAGTAAGAAAGATTTATTTAATTTTTCCAAAATATTTGGAAATAGATTCAAATATTACATATTATGTTATAATAGAAATGACATAAACAAATAGATTTTTAATTGTAATATCGATAGATATGTACTATAATGTTAAAAAATGTATCCTCAATACCTTATTTTGCATTTCAATACAGAAATTAATAATTTCCATGTAATAATTTTTTTTTTTATTGCGAGAGCTAAAGTTTTAATGTAACTAGCCGGGCACGATAAAATTTCTAAAGAAATGCTATAATCTGTACATCACACTTTTTCTAAACTTTGCGTCCTAGATCTTTAATTTTTCATATTTGATATATATATTTAAAATATATTTTATAATTCACTTTAAAATAATTAAATTTTCTTAATTTGAAAAGTTTTTATTTGTTTTTCCTTTAGATTTTATTATTTTTATAACAATAATTGAAAATTTTTCTACATCAAACTCTTGATTTATTACAAGCTTTGGAAGCATTCCTTTTCTTTTTCATCTTTCCTTCTAATTTTCTTTTTCTTTTCGCTTTTTCCTTTCCCAACGGTCGAATAAACAGGACCATTGCCAATTTGCTATGCTTCATCTTCCGAATTAAAGATACTTCCTTTGTTCTTCAAGTAAAACACAATTCACAAGCCAAAGCATTTCTTTTGACAAAAGCGCTTCGGAGGCATTGCCAAAGTTGTTCAACGAGCTCAAGCCTGAAAGCACTTGGTCTTAGAGCATGCATATGCTTTTGCTTTTTCATAAATATTGGGGCGTCCCTGGTCAAAGACAATTATGTTCTTTCCACATTCAATATTAATGTTTTTGTGTAGATCATAATTATATATTGTCTAGTAGTGCCCTTAATTACAGAACCAGTGCCGTCCATGTTCACTAGTGCCCCTTCAGCTTTTATTCTTTTTCATATTTTAATTTCTGCATTTTTGTCTTTTCAATCTACATAATGTCAATTTATTTGCCTTTATTTCACCCATCATATATACACTAATTTTAATATATAAAATATACAAGGTTCTAGGATACTTCCTAGCTTGAGTTCACTTATATAATTGAAAATTTTTTATGCCATTCCTTTTTCCATAATTATAGAAATATTATTTTTGTAACGGGAAACGTAAAATTAATACAAGGGTAAAATATTCATACTACTTCTTCACTTGTTTTGGACTCTTGAAAGTGATAAATAACATGTTTTAATTTGGCTTTCACTATTGCATATTGTAAAATTGTTCTTCAAACTGGCATACTGAATAATCATATCAATGTGGCCTATTGAAAGATTACATATTATTGAGAGCATATATAGATTATAGAACTTTACTTACATGTATATATATATATATAGTATAATTAATAATGATTTTACCTCCCATAATCATTGCTCAGCCAATGAAGTTTGAAAATTAAAGATATGTTCTTGATTGATACTTGATTTCCTCTTTCTTAGGAGATTATTTTTATGGATTCAGTAATTTTTTTCAATGAAGATGAAGAATTTCAACCTATATGTAAATTTATGTTTACAAAAGTTGAATCTATGATAAAAGAATAAGCGAAGTTATGATGTTGGAACACCTCTTTTAATAATGGGATCAAATGGATGTTATTTGAAAGAAGTTTCAAGCGGGGATTAATGGTCAATTATTGTGCATAATTCCCATTTGTTTATTGCTTAATCATTTCATATTATCGCAATTTGTGTGGCTGTCAATCATAGTTTACAACAATCCATATTTTAAACCCCTCTTAAAAAAATATGCTAATTTGGTGCAAAATCAATGAATTTTGTTAAAAATTGATCTGATATGTGTGACATTATCAAATTAGTATATTTTCCAATCCAATACATTAATAATATTCAAAATTTTTCTTTAAAAAAATGGCAACAAATGTATAATTACCCTTTAAATCATCTGCAGAATATGGTTGATTAATTCACGACGAAATAAGAAATACATGCAACTAATTAATGTTGAGGACGGAGAGGCCAGGCAGTCAGGCACAACTGATTTTGGGGCATTTACCGTGAATCTCATGCCCCACATCACATTTTTCATGTGAGATTATGAAATATATATACGATTTTCCATTTGGAAACTTTTGGCTTGGAATTTAGCGAAGTGCTCAAAAGACAGCTCCCGAGTCCTGCATCTACTGTACAAAACACTATCAACATAATGAATAGGCAAAATCTTCCTTTTCTGTATGGCATTGAGCATGAAAATATCCTTCCATGCAATAATATATACAAAATCATTGGTTCTGGTCAGGCCATAAGCAACAACTCACCTACATCATTATATGAGTACTATATATCTGAAATTCTAAATGCATACTTTTTTTTTTTTTAAAATGTATACGGTATCATCATTGGTTGAGCATTATGTATGTTATATATATACTATAATATCAAGTTATAACTGTATCAGTGATTAATATAATCTTCAACGTCCACGTGTACGTTTATTAGTACAATTTATGTTGTTATAAGTTGAAGGTTAAAAAAACTTTCAATAGTCCGGATAAATCTAAATAAAGAAGATCAAACTAAAGATTATACTTATTCATGCCATCTGGTCGATTATACTTTTTCTTCTTCAGCTCTTGAAAGTCTTCACAAATTAGACTCGAGTATATATTTGTGAAGGCACTCCAATGCCTTTGTAAATATTTGTTTTGTGAATTTTTATGAATATGAGATATGAATTTCTCCTGCTCAAGTGTGAATTTAGTTAAAAGATTATTTCTCAATCCTTTTGGCATCTAATTTATAGACCAAAGAAAGTAGACTCGGTGGGAGATTTGATTTCAGATCTAAATCTCTATTGTTCATCATTTTATTTCATTTTATGTCATTGGATTTGTTAACCGGTTTTGTTTATATCTGAACTGTTAACAAGTGATTTTGTAAGTAACACACACTGGTTGTTGGTAACATTTTGAATTTAAATAGTGATTTGCCGGGCTCAACATAAATTATCATGTGATTTTCGTATTACCATGTCTTGTTATCCTTGAACCTAGACCCAGAGTGATATGAAAATGTTTCATTATGTGTTTTCACTATATTTTTTTTGACACATGGCACAATGTAAGTTGGTTTTTTTTTGGCACTTATATAAGTTTAATTATATTTAGTCCTAGGGCTTAATAGAGTTTTCAAATAATTTTGTTTGACTGATCATCTAAATCAGAAACCTAGAGAATGTAGGGACTGAAAAATTGATTTAAAATTTACACACCTCTAACATTTTAAAACAAATTTAAAAAATAAATTACGTTCAATAATATACTTGCAAAATATACATCGTGAAATTAGAGTCATATAATGAGAAGTTTTGTTTATACAATATATGAGCAATGATATTTACCCATAAAAGCAACATGAGGCATCCGAATCAGTAACCCTTCCTGTCCATTTCTGTTCCCACTTGTTATTTTTCTTTTTTTTCACAAATGATAAGAACGATAGTACGGGGTGCTGTTTCTATCACACTCTTATTACTTTTATGAGAAAAATATCACTTTCGCAGACATATAAATGAAGGTTGTTCAATGCACACCATACAGTACTTATTGAGCATCTAAAAATGCAATTAGGAAAAAAAAAAGAGAGGAAATGAAAGTATTGTTTTAAATATTGTTCAAGAAACCCAAAGAAAGGAGAGTTATGGAAGGCTATACTAATTAATTAATATATTTTTTTTCTTCTATCACATGAACAAAGCAATTTTGCAAAGTTTTTTTGGCTCGGAGATTCTTATATTCTATCAGCTTTGTTTCAATAATACAACCAGCCAAGAAGGAATATTACAGTGAAAGTCAATAAATATGAAAGCTATATGTAGAATCTGATTCTCTATTCTTTTAGATTACTTATGTATAGTGTAATAGAAAGTCTACTATTGTTCTTTGCTTCTACATTATCTTATAATTAATTCAATATAATTGCACAGATGTTTATATATTGCAGAGAGATTCTTCTTTTACACTTTATAGTGATCAAGAAATTAATGATTTCGAATACTGTCTTCTTTTCGGCAGCATTTTCATATAATTAATTTAAGATGTTGCTATACTCAATATGATGTGATATATGGCACATCATTACATCAATAATATTTATATCGTATCAATATTCATTCATAATGAAGTAAATACACTTAGTCACCAGTAACTATTTAGAGACAAAATATTTCCAAAGTTAAGAAAAAGAAAAAAAATGCATCCGATTTTGAAACGAGCATAATATTGTTTTAAAAGATGTTGGGTCAAGTGTTCATTTTTAAATAAAAATGTATGGTTAAAATTCAATTAGTGATATATTTTTATGTAATAATCACTCATCACATGATTCTATTTTCTTCGGCATAAAGTTGGACATCAACATGTAATTTAAATGAAAATAATTAAACAAACTCTTAATTTCTAAATAACTTTTTGGGCTTGAAATTAAAATCTTTTCTCCGTTAGATTCTGACCTGTTATATATATACATATATTCTATTCTTGATCATTAATCAACAAACATATGTTGCAAAGTCTTTTCTTTTGCTTTCCTCGTGGCAAATCTAGGTTCACCAATCACTTCACTTAGTTTCTTCTGAATTTCATTATATATCTTGTCCTCGTTATTTCAAATAAATCAATAAAGCAAAAAGATTCTAAAGTTGAGAGCTTTCTTGGCTTTTAATATTAATTTGGGCATGAAATTAATTAAGATTTTGGACAAAAGTGATGGAGTTGAGATATATGTATTCTCTCTTGGACTTTACCCACAACATAAGACTCTTCAAAATTATGTCATAATTATGCAAAACATTTGAGAGACAAAATTTAGGGTTTGTAATTTTAGCCCATAAGAGAAAGCTAGACGCCTATACCACAAAGATAATGACCCTTCAACAGGGCCACACCTGCCTTCAATAAGTTAGATAGAGACACCTCAAAAGTGCTTTCCCCCTCTTTCTCTTTCATGTTCATACAAAAGCACTCTTTCCCATGCATGGCAACCCATGGATTTTTCTTTAGAGAAAGAGAGAGAGAGAGAGACATTAAGTTCAAGTTAATAGAACAAGAGCACTCTTTTCCATGTGAAGAAGAGGGGTCATGGATTTTTCTTTTTTCTTTTTCTTTTGAAGTGGAAGTTTTTTTTATTTTTTTTAAAAACACTTATATATATATATATATATTTTTTTTTCTCCTTGCTTTTACTTTTCAGCCCTCTCTTTAAGACTATTCCATCATCTAATAAAGCAAGCTAAGCCGCTAGATGGCATATTTAACATAGAGAGAAGAGTTGGTCTTGGTCCCAGTCCGGTAGGGCAAGCTATGAAGGAAGCAAGAGAAGGAATAAAGTTGCTGGAAAAAAAGTGCTTCCACTGGTTACCTTCTTTCATGCAGCCTATATCTACAACATTATAATTATCTATTGATCATTCAACCAAACATTGTAATGATATATTAATAATCATCATCTTTTACTTCTTACACCTAGCAGCTGTTTTTGCAGGCACATGTTTCCAACTCAAGAAAATTCACACTCTCTAATCTCTATATACGTAATATAAAACTAGACATTTTTTTAACAGAACGTTCTGCATCAAAATACTCATAAAATTATGGTCCATTAGTATAGTCCTTTAAAGTTTAATTTTGCTCCAACCTATGGTTACTTTGATTTATGATTCTGACAAGGTTATGAAAGTGATCAAGATTGGTCAAAATTGAGATCACAATTAGATTTTATTTTATTGTATACTTTTTAATGGGACCTCTTCTTCTTATGCATCATCGAAATCTTAATATGCTTTTTATCCCACCACAAGCGTACTTTATTGTTTATGTCATGGCAATTCAAAAATGGCTAGTGATACTATAGGTACAAAGAATTAATTTATTCAATATAATTTGTGTTGATTGATAAGTAAAATTTAACCTTAGTTTTAATACTTATCTTGCGTTGAATAATTGAATATACACTTATGTCTTAGCAATAAGAGCAAAGAATTTTTTTGAATGACGTAGTTTAAATATAATAGCAAATAACGTTCAAACTTATGTTTTGCATTTAAATATAAAATGTCAAATTGATCCTCAACAAATTAGATATTTTAAAATATTTTAACTCCAGTGTTCTCTAGTGCTAGTTCTAAATCACTCTAGTAATTTTTTTGACAATACCCAACAACAACATAATTGAACATAAATTAAAAATTGTACCTTTTATGGCTAGAAACTTTCAAGAAGATAAAGAAAAATTCGATTTAATATTCTGATGCGTGTGTTTTCCCTCAAAATGATGGAAAAGAGTAAAAGGAAAATATGATTGTTGGAGAATTTTGCTAGCTTCAATTTTGAGACAATCAAACACAATGACACTACTCTAATGGCTTGCATATCAATTACTATTCCCACTTTTAAGCAATTAGAATATCAATATTGATTTAAAAAATTCGGATACATGGTTATCATTCATCAAAACCGACGAGGCATTTCAGCATTTTAAATGCTTGAAAGCGCAATTCCATCATCTCTTATTCAAAGCACTAAAGAGCTAGCCATCCCTTTGATTAAAGATAAAGGGTATTTTTGTCATATGAATAAAGAAACAAATAAAAAAGAAAAAAAAAAAGAGAGCATCGACTTTACTTTTTCTTCCTCTAATTTTCACTTTAAATTTCTGTTATCCAACTGCTTTTTCTCTCTTTTTTGTTTATATAAAAAGAAATATATATATATATTTGAATTCTTTTATTTCATAAATAACAAGAGCCCTTCTCTCTTCTTTCTTTGCTTAAACACGTAAAGACTAACAATTGCCATTTCAAGCTGATTCTCTTCTTCTTACAGGGAAAAAAAATTGAGAAGAAATTAAAAGAAAATAGCACACAAAAAGGAAAGGCTTAGTTCTTCCTTGTATTTGAAGTCTTTCTTTTTTTTTTTTTTTTTTGGGTGTGAAGATGTTTGATTCCTTAAGCCTATACACACTTGAAGTTTCTGAGATTCCTTTCACTTTTTCTTCTTTTTCCAGAAAATCTTTACTCACCCAAGTGCTTAAATCCCTTTGTCTTTGCTTCAAGTCCTTCCAAAATCAATCCTCTTGAAACAAAAAAGAAAAAATTTCCAGGAAAATATGGTCTTTTTCGTTGTTTTTACACTCTTTTTTTCTCTCCTAAACACTTCTACCTTTTCTTCAGCAGCATCTTTGGTTAATGATTTTCATGTTTTGGTTGCCCTTAAACAAGGTTTTGAAAATCCTGAACCAGCTTTAAGTTTCTGGAATTCTTCAAATCCAAGCTCAGTTTGTTCCTGGGCTGGAATTTATTGCTCAGGGGACAGAGTTACTGCATTAGACTTGACAGATATGAATCTCCGTGGCTCTGTTTCACCTCAAATTTTGAGACTCGACAAGCTGACAAACTTGTCTCTTGCAGGAAATAATTTTACAGGCAGCATTGAGATTGGAAACTTGAGTAGTCTTCAATTCCTGAACATCTCAAACAACCAGTTCAGTGGTGGCTTGGATTGGAATTACTCAAGTCTTGTAAACCTGGAAGTTTTTGATGCTTATAACAACAATTTCACAGCTTTGGTTCCTGATGGGATTCTGAAACTGGAGAAGCTCAAGTACTTGGATCTTGGTGGCAATTATTTCTTTGGGAAAATCCCAGATAGCTACGGTGAGTTACAGGGCTTGGAGTATCTTTCTCTTGCAGGAAATGATCTTACTGGAAGAATTCCCGGAAAGTTGGGCAATTTGACAAACTTGAGAGAGATATATTTGGGTTACTACAATGTTTTTGAAGGTGGGATTCCAAGGGAATTTGGGAAATTGGTGAATTTGGTCCATTTGGATCTCTCAAGCTGTGAGTTGGATGGTAAAATTCCTCATGAGCTTGGAAACTTGAAGCTGCTTGACACCCTTTTCCTACATATCAATCTTCTTTCAGGCTCAATTCCGAAGCAGCTTGGCAATTTAACAAACCTGGTGAATCTTGATCTCTCCAACAATGCACTCACCGGAGAAATCCCATATTCATTCATCAATCTCAAGCAGCTCAAGCTTTTGAATCTCTTCATGAACAGGATGCATGGTTCAATTCCTGACTACATCGCCGACTTGCCCAATTTGGAAGCCTTGGGGTTGTGGCAGAATAACTTCACTGGAGTGATACCGGAAAACCTTGGCCAGAACGGGAAGCTTCAAGTCCTCGATTTGTCGTCCAATAAGCTCACCGGTACTATCCCTCCTGATCTGTGTTCATCAAATCAGCTAAGGATCCTAATTCTGTTAAAAAATTTCCTTTTCGGGCCAATACCCGAAAGGTTAGGGGCCTGTTATAGTCTCACTAGAGCGAGGCTGGGCCAAAATTACCTAAATGGTAGCATACCAAATGGGTTCATTTACTTGCCTGAGTTGAATTTGGCGGAGTTGCAGAGCAATTACCTTTCAGGATCATTGGCAGAAAATGGAAATAGCTCTTCAAATCCTGTCAAATTAGGCCAGCTCAATTTATCGAACAATCTTCTTTCAGGTCCTTTGCCATTGTCACTTTCAAATTTCTCTTCCCTCCAAATTCTTCTCCTTAGTGGAAACCAATTTTCAGGCCCAATCCCTCCTTCTATTGGGGAACTCAGGCAAATTTTAAAGCTTGATCTTAGCCGAAACTCGCTCTCCGGCGAAATTCCACCGGAAATTGGAAACTGTATCCATCTCACTTACCTTGACATGAGCCAAAACAACCTCTCCGGCTCAATCCCACCTGAAATTTCATATGTCAGAATCCTCAATTACTTGAATTTATCAAGAAACCACTTGAACCAAAACATACCCAAATCAATAGGATCCATGAAGAGCCTCACCATTGCTGATTTTTCCTTCAATGATCTCTCCGGTAAGCTTCCAGAATCAGGCCAATTCACAGTCTTTAATGCCTCATCTTTTGCTGGCAACCCTCAACTCTGTGGCACTCTCCTTAACAATCCTTGCAACTTGACACCAATCACCCACCAACCCGGAAAAGTCCCCGGGGATTTCAAGCTGATTTTCGCATTAGGCCTCTTGATATGCTCATTGATTTTTGCTACCGCTGCCATAATCAAGGCCAAATCATTCAAGAAAACGGGCTCGGATTCCTGGAAAATGACAGCATTTCAGAAGCTGGAGTTCTCAGTTAGTGACATCCTGGAATGTGTCAAGGATGGCAATGTTATAGGCAGAGGAGGAGCTGGGATTGTGTATCATGGGAAAATGCCAAATGGGGTCGAAATTGCTGTGAAAAAACTGCTCGGTTTCGGCACACACAGCCATGATCATGGCTTCAGAGCTGAGATTCAAACACTAGGCAACATCAGGCACAGGAACATTGTCAGGTTACTAGCATTTTGCTCAAACAAAGAAACCAATCTGCTTGTTTATGAGTACATGAGAAATGGGAGCTTGGGGGAAGCATTGCATGGCAAAAAGGGGGCGTTTCTTGGGTGGAATTTGAGGTACAAAATCGCCATTGAAGCAGCTAAAGGCCTATGCTACCTTCACCACGATTGCTCACCTTTGATTGTTCATAGAGATGTGAAATCAAACAACATTTTGCTAAATTCAGCCTTTGAAGCTCACGTCGCCGACTTCGGCCTCGCCAAATTCTTGATCGACGGCGGTGCATCGGAATGTATGTCAGCAATTGCAGGGTCGTATGGCTACATTGCACCAGGTATGTACATTTTTCTTTCTTATTGTTGGAATTAATTATTATTATTATCATTTGAGTTTCAACAAATTAACCAAAAATTTAACAAAAAATGATAAATTATAACGGAATATTTAGTAGTTATATCTTACAATTGATTTTATACATGTGATCACATATATTTTATTTTAACATGCTTAATTTTTTTCTATTTTTGTGTGAATTGTTCTGAGGTTGACTGGTAGTTCTTTGGCTAGTTAAGTTAGTTAAATTTGTGTATGAGGCTGTCAAAATTGTGGGCCATGATATTTCCTCTGCCGTTAGATTGTCATGAGGTCAGTCTATTAAAGGATAGGGGGAAGGGACTTCAAACCAAGCCCTATCCAATGATCTTAGCCGTCGGTTACAAACACGGTAGGTTCAACGATTACAATGTTTTTAGAAAAATTATCAAATGTAATTTGTGATCAAAATAACTAACTAGAAAGGATTTTTTTTTCAATTTCTCGTCCATTTTTCAGTGATTTATGACTGTTGATTCCCAGTACTAGTTTCCCAGGACTGAATCAACGGTACACAGAGCAGTATAATATACAATGGCATAGTACAAAAGTGCTTGATAATAACCATCTCTGCTAAAATGACAGCCGTAGATTTCACCTGTGATTTTTGTAACAGAAGACAGACAAGGCTAAAATAGAATTTTATAGTTTTTCACACCCACGTCAGATTTACTAGATCAATCACTGCCGCTTGATTTTATGTTATGGGGTCCACAAAATCGGACGGCCTGAGAGGTCAATCTGACAATCTGATGGCACTAGCAGTCTGACACTGTTGTCTAAAACGCCAGTGCGTTAAGTATCGTGAAAGCTAACCGACATCATGCACACACATCTATCAATTGAAAGCCGAAGGTCCGTAATCCAAACGGACAAATTCTTAAATTTTTTTTTGTTGTTTCTTTGAAAATAATATTAAAGACCCATCAACTTGTTTAGTCTTACGTGTAAAGCGCATTTTTTTTAAACTCCTTTTAATAATCCCTCTTCTCCTTAATAATTTCTTTTTATTTTCTCTAATACATAAACTAGACTATATTGCACCTAAAATTATAAGTGTTTATTTAACATTTAATATTTGTTGAAAGTGCTAAATTCTTGGGCATGGTGTTTTGAATTAAATATTACATTATTAATATTGAAAATGTTATTAATTTTATTTTAATTTCATTTTTATAGAATATGCGTACACATTGAGAGTGGATGAGAAAAGTGATGTATACAGTTTTGGGGTCGTTCTTTTAGAACTTCTCATCGGACGCCGTCCAGTAGGCGACTTTGGCGATGGTGTTGATATTGTACAATGGAGCAAAAGAGCAACAAATGGGAGGAAAGAAGAATTTTTGAACATTCTTGATCCAAGGCTATCAATGGTACCAAAAGAAGAAGCAATGCACTTACTCTTCATTGCAATGCTATGCATTCAAGAAAATAGCATTGAGAGACCAACAATGAGAGAAGTTGTTCAAATGCTATCTGAATTCCCTCGTCATTCCCCCGAATTTAACCAATCTTCATCTTCTTCATTGAAGAATCTTGAAAAAGATCAAAAGGGTTGCCCTAATAATAAATTGAAACAAGATCTTTGGGTTTGAGAAAACTTGAATTTATTTATAATTTTTTTTTCTTTTTTTAGGGCTTTAATTTATTGGTGTTTTATACAAGATAGCTTGATTTTGTTATAGTCTTTTTTTGTTCAAAGTATATCTTTTTTATTTTTTGTTTTTCCTCTTTTGGTCTTAGATTAGCAGGGAGAGAGAGGATTTGGTGCCAAAGAGAAGTAGTAATTATTTGTGGGTACTTGCATGCTCATTGTATTATATTAGGGTGGTAATATACATGAAATTTATATTTCATTGCTTTATGCATGTCTCTCTCTTTAATTTTGTATTTGAAAAATTCATTCTCTCAAACAATATTAATTGTAAGTGATATTAACATAAGAAAATAGTTATTATAACAATATGAAAATAGCACTATAAGGAATGTGTGAGAACAATCAAATTTGGTCCAGATTTAAGAGAATTTGCACCGTTTTAAATTTTTATTTTTGCAATAAGTATAATGATAAAAAACTATAGTTTGTTGGCCCATGCATATATGCAGGAAGGTCCAGCCCCCACATCTTGATGGTGGGGCCTCGGACTTGGAATACATTAGTGGTTTTATTATTTATTTATTTTTCCTCAAAAAGTCGATTCCTTTTATTTTATTACTGTCAAACAATGAAGTGAATGGTCACATTCTAAAATTTATTACAAATATTTCTGTTGAGATTTTCTAGTTAATGTGGATTTTTGTATCTCTAACGCTAAAATTCCAATATTTGTGTAAGAATGTATAAAGATTTTGCTAAAGCGAACATTTAAAAGTATATCTTGTTGTCTCAATGTGGGAGCACTGGCGGAGTCGGTACAGGACTAACTGGGGTATGTTCCCTAATTTAAAAAAATGTTTGAAGAATAATTTTAAATTAGACCTTATTTCTTTTGAATTTGTGAAAGTATCCTATCTATATGTTTAAAATTATGAAAGTATTCTCGTTGATTATAAAAAGTTTAAAGCTTATCCATAGTTTAAAAATTGAATTTATTTACCTATAGTTAGAGATGACCATTAAGTTGTGTCAGCCCTGTTAAGAAAATAGTCCACTCGTACCAAGAGCAAAAGTTAAATTTGAGGCTCAATATAGCCCGTAGGCACAATAGACGTAGGTTGTGTTGGTCTGTCGTGCCATATGAGACGTGTTGTGTTATAGGTTGCTCCACGGGCTTCAATTTTAATAATTATTTTTTATGGCTTTTGTTGAGTCATGATTTTCTTGAACCATATCAAGTTATCAACTAAGAGTATAATTGAAATTGAAGTTAGATAGAACGTTAAATTATTTTATAAATACTAACTGTTGTAGTTTAAATATATTAATATAATTTTTTGTTTGTATGATAAAAAATTTATTTATATTTAATAATTTTATAAAAATTATTATTTAAAAATATATTTATTACGTATTATTAATTTTTATTTTATAATTATAACTTTTTTTCTACAGCAGCTGTATTTTAAAAATTACAGCACTTCAATCCTAAACATACCCTAATTTTAAGAGTTCAACAATAATAAATATTGATATTTGAAAAATGATAAATAATAATAAATTATGAATAAAAGAGCTTTTTTTTTTTCCTTTTAATAACTAAACACTCATACTATATAAAACATTAAGAATTGAACCTAAAATCTAAATCTTGAGAAAGTTGCCCACTAACTAATGGAGTTATGCCTTGATTTCAACTATCAACAACTTACAAGTTAAATACTTAACAACGTAAGCTTAAAATAAAACAAGTAAATACATTTCTTCCCAATGTATTTATTTTATTTTTATTTTGTAACTTTTCATTTCATAAAATAAATTTTATTTTATTTATCACTCAAATAATTTTATTTTTAATTTAATTGAGTAATATTTCTGTTTATTCTTTAAAAATAAAACTATTAATAACAATTGAAATCATTCAATTAAATTTAAATTAATTCAGTTAATAGATTTATCAATGTAAAATTGAAATTAAAATACAAAATAAAATTTTAAATTTAATTTTTAAAATTTAAAATTTAACTTTGAATTTTGAATTTTTATTTTTTACAAAAAAATATTATTAATTATTTTAAAAGTTTTAGGCTTATAGCAAAATCTAACTGGCCCTTTGTACGACTTTGGTATTAACATAAATTGTTTCTTGAAAAAAGCAGTGGCGGTCGTAAATCATTGTGGAAACATATTGGACTAGTCACTTATTACCAGTAACAGTGCAACACATATAATTTTCGTTGACTCTAGTTTTGAGTTACTGATAATAATCGTGCTATTGATGTATGGTACATAATAATGTACCTTAACAATTCCCATTCAATGTTTATCGTCACATCGACGGATTGACCTCACGATTGCTCTTCAATGTTTATCCTCACCCATTCTACTCTTCCAGAGGTTCCCCCATGATGATTCAATCAAACGGCTGTGATGAACTCTATTGGTGGCTTTGAATTCGTCTTTCCAGCCCATGAGCTCGTTACGACACTTCATCGAACAAGTTTTTCGTCAATCAAATAAAATTATTTAAAAATTATTGAATTAAATTCTGAAAATAAATAATTATTAGATAAAATTTTAATATATTCGAATCACATGGATTGTTATAAATTAAAAAGTTTAAGATAAATTTAAATCAAAATTAATCCGAAAATTTAGATTTAAGGAAAATTAAATAAAGGAAAATTATTAGTCATAGATCTTAAATGTTACCAATATTATTTATGTTATAATACTTTTAACATGTATCACTCATATACCATGACTCGACAAAAGACATACTCTGTCCACTTTACCGTTTGCTACCGTTAAGAAGTTAACGGAATTTTGACAAAATGATGATTTTGTCCTTGAAACAATTAAATGAGAAATTGTGATAAAAAATGATATGTCATTCTATTTCAGTGAAATGTATTATTTTTAGACGATTTGTTGTTTTCTTGAATATAATCGCATGACAGGCAGTTTTACTAAAACATAAATGTATGTCATGTCGTTTTATTGGAATGTAATTATATGACGTATCGTCTCATTTGCGTGAAATAATAATATTTTACAAACAATATATCGGTTCACTGGAATATTGGAGGATGACATGTCGTTTGATAACAAAAAAAAGTAAAATAAAAAGAGACACGCACAATACACATGATCAGATCTTTTATTCTCTTTACACACACAAAAAACAAAAAACAAAGGAAAAGCTAGTGGCATACTCACACGCATGGAAATTTTTCTTAAAAAAATTCTTGATCATATCAGTTAAGAGACTGTCTCTACGTTTGCTGTGCTGTCTCTAATTGTAAGAGTTGTCCCTATGATAGTGTGCGATCGACTTTCCCTTTACTTTTGTGTAGTATGTTTGTAAAGAAAAGAGAAGAAGAGAAAAGATCCAGTCGTATGTACTAGGAGTATTTCCTTTTGTTACACTAATTTTTTTTAGTAATAAAACTACATATCATCAAATAACTTTCAAGTTAAATAACATATCATCCATTAATGTTCAATATAAACAATGTCTTCTAAAAAATGATGCTATTTCCCTTATATAAGACGACATGTCATACGAATATATTACAGCATAACGGCATATCATACAATAATATTTCAGTAAAATGATATATTGTCTGTAAAGTAATATATTTCACTTTAGAAATATGACATGTTATTTTTTATCACAACTCTCCTATGTTAAAATATCATATTACTCTTATGACGTTAACATATTCTAATAGTTGGTAACGGATTGGTGGACGGCAAAAGCGTTTTACCAACTTAGAATATACGAGTGATACATTTTCAAAGTGTTATGACATAAATAATATTTGTGACATTTAAGGGTATATAATTGATAATTTCCTTTAAATAAATTAAATATAAGAAAAAAATTAAAACAAGTTATTTCAATAAGACAAAAGTTATTAAGGCTTCATAATCTAACATTGTTCAATTAATAATTATCTAATTATTTGTTAATTCTTAATTTTAAAATAATAACTCAAAATCAACCAATCTCATCTCATGAATATAACAATTAATACCAAATAATTAAATTTAATGTAGGTTATTTTTCATTTTAAGATAGAACTTTTAAACATCACATGTATCAGATTGAAAACTAAAGAATCTTCCCCTACCTATGGCATTCAACAAGGTTGTTTGGGTAATATCGAGCAGGCCTCCTCGCTGTCAACCTAGCGCGAGCAAAAGACTTTGAGGTCAACTCATCTCGAGTAGAAGGCTCGACCGCTAGCACAAAGACTGCTTCATTAGGCGTCAAAGCTGGTCAAGGTCGAGGAGTCCAAGACTGGTCGAGCCCGAGCTCATTGCTCTGCTCGAGGTATTCATAAGTCCAATCAAAGATGGTCAAAGTCGAAGAACATCAATGCTAGTCGAAACCCGAGCACATTCTTCTGCTCGAGGTCTTCAAATCCTCCAGGCATGGTTTAATCATGCTGGTCACGGCACGGAGGGAAGGCAAGATCCAGAATACAACCGGTCCGAGACAGTTCGACCCGTCTCCCCAGCAACTCAGCACAGCGATCGATGCCCGACCAATACCCCACGCTGTATGGTGTCACAATTGTTACCAATGGCCGGCACACGCCCCCACAATGTCATCATTCCATGCGCACACTTCCGACACCATGATCGGGCCATGTGAAACCATGCCCACCAGACAATCCCGCATTCCCAGGTAATCCCACAGTAATGCCGGCTGTCAGAAGGTCGCTATTTCGGTGAATAAGGGAGAACTGAAATCAAAGAAATACTTCTGCTCGAGCTCGAGTGCACCGCGAGCAGGAGTCTGTAGGTACTATTCGAGGGCACGCAGAAAACAGCATCAACATTTTTAGCGTCGTCTGTGGGGATCAGATAAAAAAGTCCGATTTCCCAACACATTCAGAAGACACAAAGCAACAATGAGAGGAAACAGCAGAAGATGAGTAAGTTCAGAGGAGCCGGTGACTTTGAGGGAAGTGGCTAATGAAGGTCAGAATAGAGAGATCCAGAAGAGAATGGGTCAGATGGAGAAACAAATGGAGATGCTGACCTCCATATTACAAGAACTCAGGGATGGACAGAGGAAAGAATGTAATGACGTCCCTGAATCCAGCCATGGGAACGCCCCCGTCAGGGAGCATGTGGGAGACGAAGCCCAGAGGCTGAGAATACCAAATGTTGCTGGGAGGGAGGAGACGAACATGGAGGAAAGAGGGTCCCGTCAGCATTTGCAGGGTACAGCACCAACCTCCCGCGCGGAGGAGTAGGAGGGGGAAGTGCTCAGGTTGGCACAAGTTGTGGAGGACCTTCGGGAAAATGGGAAAAGCCCAAGTTGGAGGATAATGCTGGACAACGAATCTCCACTATCGGCGGAGATTATGGGCATCACGATTCCCCGTGACTTCCGTTTCCCAGATTTAAAGTTTTTAGAAAAGAGTGATCCGCTAGTGCACATAGAGCGGTTCAACGCATGACAGGGGTACAGGGCCTGTCAGCAGCCCAGAGATGCAGGGCCTTCCCGCTCACTCTTGAGGGAAGGGCAAGAGGGTGGTACAGCAGGCTGCCACGGGGAAGCATCCTAAGCTTTGAACAGATGTGCAGAGTGTTTGCAGAGTAATTTCGGGGCGTGGTAACCCCCAAAGATGATATGATGGAATTATCGGAGGTAAGACAGAGGGAGGGAGAACCACTCCCGGAATTTGTCAAAAGGTACCACCGATCGGTTCTGGATATTGGGGCATTTAATCATCCCCAAGCATTGAGGGGGCTGAAGGACGGAATCAAGATGGGGAGGCCATAGTACAATTTACGGAGCTCCTCGATCCGCTCATATTCAGATGCGTATGAGCAGGTGAAAATGGACATGGTCATTGAAGAGGAAAAGGCTGCGAAGCTGAGAAGCGAACAGAGAGTACTTCAACGAATAATAAAATGATGAGCAGATGTGTGCAGGCTTGGACTTATTGGAGGAGAAGAGGGAAAGGGTCGCTACAAAGACTGCAGAGTACCAGTAGAAAGTGGCTCGCTATTACAACCGGAATGTGCACATCCGTCAGTTTCAAGTGGGAGATTGGGTACTCAGAAGAGTCAATCAGAACACGAGAGACCCCAAGCAAGGAGTGTTAGGACCAAATTGGGAAGGTCTCTACAGGGTCTCAAATAGCCGGACCAGGAGCATACCGGTTGACTCACCCCGATGGATGAGAAGTCAAGAGGCCATGGAACGCACAATGTTTGATTAAATATTTCCAGTAAGTTTCCTCGTGATGTAAGCATTAATATTTAATTCCTTCCGAAACGGAGATATGTAAAATCTTGAGCATGTGTAAAAGCAAGAAAAATGCTTTCAACATAAGTTCAATATAGATGTATTGGAGCTAACAAGTTCGAAGACAACGCAAAGGCCAGAAGTTCCAAAGCCTAGCTTAAGGCGGGACGATGCCAAGCGTGAGACAAGTGCAGGCCCGAGCAAGAAAAGCTCTCGAAGAAAACGCCAAGGCCAGAAGTCCCAAAGCCTAACTTAAGGCGGGACGGTGCCAAGCGTGAGCCAATTGCAGGCTCGAGTAAGATAAGCTCGCGAAGAAGAACGAAAAGGCCAGAAGTCCCAAAGCCTAGCTTAAGGCGGGACGGTGCCAAGCATGAGCCAATTGCAGGCTCGAGCAAGAAAAGCTCTCGAAGAGAACGCAAAGGCCAGAAGTCCCAAAGCCTAGCTTAAGGCGGGACGGTGTCAAGCATGAGCCAATTGCAAGCTTGGGCAAGATAAGCTCGCGAAGAAGAACGCAAAGGCCAGAAGTCTCAAAGCCTAGCTTAAGGCGGGACGGTGTCGAGCGCGAGCCAATTGCAGGCTCGAGTAAGAAAAGCTTGGGGAGACAACGTGATAACCAAACATGAACCAATATCAGGCTCGAGCTGAACGGGCTCGCAAAATGCACAGCTACCGAGCACAAGCCAAACATCGGCTCGAGTGGACCGAGCTCACAGGATAAATAGAAGGCTTTCAGCCTAACTCAAGGCAAGGCTTTGCCATACATAAGCTAAAGGATGATACGAGCAGTAATAGCTTGGAGGAGAAAAAATAAAGGCCCAACACTTATAACAAATTTTACTTAGCAAGTGCACGAAGTCAATCTCATACATAAATGAAAAGCACAAGTATATACATACAGACACAGAAACAAGTTGCCTAATGTGTACTCTTTATTCATTCATTAAAGATTACAAGTACAAAAAAAAAAAAAATCAATCGGCTGAGGGAGTAGGGCTAACAAGGGGAGTTGGGTCCTCAGGAGAAGCAGAAGTAGCAGCAACAGCAGGAGGAGCGGTATCATCAGCAGGAGGAGGAGCGGTATCATTAACAGCAGGAGGAGCAGTGGCATTGGCAGCAGGAGGAGCAGAGACCTCAGTAGGGGGAACTCTCAACCCTCGGTTTGAAGCATCGTGCTCGCGCATGTATTCCACGACACCCACCTCGACCTTAGATAGGTCCACCTCAGGATGTTCTTTGCCCAAGGCAAACACGAGGTAGTTGTAGCTGAAAGCCACCCCTTCGTTGTACTCAGTCGCGAGCCTCTCTTCTAGAGAGTCCACCGTCTTTTGGAAACGAGAAGCCTCCTCTTCCATGTGCTTCTCGAGGGAGAATCTCTGTATGTCCAGGTCCTTACGAGCACTGAGCAGCTCCTCTCAGACAAGAGACAGTTCTTTCTTTAATTGAAGAGCCCTCGAAGACATCGCTGCTTTCTCCTCGAGAACAGAATTCTCCTCGCGAAGCTTCATGTTCTCCTCTTCTTTCTCCTCAAGACCCTGCTTCAAGCTCTGATTTTCTGCTCGGAGCTTCCTCTAAGAATCTTGAGTTTTGGCCTTGAATCTGGTAGCGACAACGGCAGCACGGCAAGAGAAGTGGTGGAAAGTCCCGATCAACTCATCAACATCATAGGACTCCACCCCATCCAGGAACCTGTCCTCTATCTGCCTGGTGAAGTCCTTGACGTAGGGATCGGCACGGTTGGGCCGCTCTAACTCTTGAACGCGCTCTGAGCGAGGTCGAGTAGACGCTGCAGTCTTCGGACGCTTGCGAGATATACCTTCTTTTGCTCGCTCCGTCTCTTGAGCTGGAGGGGCGGCTCGAGCCGGCGGAGCAGGAGTATCGGTTCGAGGCCTCTGTGGAGCAGAAGAGGTGCTCGCGTGCCCCGAGGTCCTCGTAGACCTCTGCATCATGCCAAGCACACCACTCATCTCTTCCTCTGATACCAGGCCAAACTCCACAAAGTTTTGTGCTGTAAGTAGATCCCTGCACAAGCTCGCGTTGTTAAGGGCTGTGTTGATGCGCGCTCGAAGCTCTTCCCCAATCCTATAAGATGCACCCTAGGATACTGCAGGAACAACCAGAGCAAGATAGTAAGAATAAATGTGAGTAGAAGAACTAAAATAAAAACTCGTCGTGCAGGTGAACGACCTGGAGTGCAGAAATGCCGTGGAGCTGGAGGGATCCCCTCGGAGAGAGGTGTAGTATGCCCCCAATCTCTCCCGACAAAGAAGAATTTGCTCTTCCAGTTGCCACCAGAAGTGGGGAGATCGGTTATGGGTTTCTTACCCTTCAGGCTGGAGGTGAGGTAGTACCAACCAGCATCCTTTGGGCTGCACTTCAACTGATAGAGGTGCTTTATCTCCTCTATCAAAGGCTCACCCAGGTTGCACCATTTCTACAGTACATAGAGCCCAGATAACACCCTCCACCCATTTGGATTCAGCTGCCCCCGGGCCAACCGGAACCTGGATAGAAATCGGGTGAAATAGGGCTGTAGAGGCAGCCTGACCCCCCCACCTAAAACACTCCATATGGAAGGTGGCATATCCCTGAAGAGGACGGCTGGGTATGTCACCCTTGCCCGGCACCCACAAATCCACATTGTCTGGTATGTGGTAGGTGTCCCTAAGCCTATCCAGGTCCGAGTGTGTGGTTTCACACCTCATGAGGTCAATGGAGTACCCCTTACCCTCTGACCGTTGGCTGACCCTTTCCCCCTGATGCGGCTGGGTCTCTGCCGCAGCTAACGCCTCTTCCGAACTGGAATCTCTTATTGGAATTATGTTAAGGGGTTCTACATCACTAGAAGAGGACGACTCCTCAAGTGACATCCTACGGGGTTGTCGGGTGTTGGGCATGTTTCCTATATTCATAGTCTACTCAGATTGAAACCGAAAACCCAAATAAATGAAGAGCAGAGCAGAAGCAAGAGAAAAGAAAAGGGTTTATACCTGAGTAAAGGCTGACGGTCGGAAATAGCAGCGACGGCAAAGAAAAAGATAAGAGGCACTTGCAGGCAAAAAATTTTGGGTCTGGGTAAAAATGAGCAATAGGGAGCACAGTGAAGAAATCGAGGGTTTTTTAAAGGAGAAAGGCGCGTCTCTTCGGCTGACGACACGCATCTCAAGAGACGCGACTGTTCGAGTAACGTTTCTTCAAAATTCGAACACACGGATCAGATTGATCCACGTGCCCCACATTAAATGTGAAATGATAGAAAGCAGAAAACAGCTCAACACGGAAAACAAAAAGGCCGTGAAGTCGGCCCAAACAAGAAGTTTCCAATCTTATCTCGTTTCACTCCAAAGACTAGAAACTGGGGCACTGGTGTTTGGGTAATATCGAGCAGGCCTCATCGCTGTCAACCCAGCGCGAGCAAAAGACTTCGATGTCAACTCATTTCGAGCAGAAGGCTCGACCGCTAGCACAAAGACCGCTTCATTAGGCGTCAAAGCTGATCAAGGTCGATGAGTCCAAGACTGGTCAAGCTCGAGCTCATTCCTCTGCTCGAGGTATTCATAAGCCCAGTCAAAGATGGCCAAAGTCGAAGAACATCAATGCTGGTCGAAACCCGAGCACATTCTTTTGCTCGAGGTCTTCAAATCCTCCAGGCATGGTTCAATCATGCTGGTTACGGCACGGAGGGAAGGCAAGATCCAGAATACAACCGGTCCGAGACAGCCCGACCCGTCTCCCCAACAACTCAGCACAACGATCGATGCCCGACCAATACCCCACGCAGTATGGTGTCACAACTGTTATCGATGGCCGGCACACGCCCCTACAGTGTCATCATTCCATGCGCACATGCCTGACACCATGATCGGGCCATGTGAAACCATGCCCACCAGACAATCCCGCATTCCGTGTAATCCCACAGAATGTCTGACTGTCGGAGGGTCCAGCGACTCAAGAGGAAAAGGGAGGGAAAACGGAAGTATAAGGGGGAATCGAAGTGTAAGTTGCGTGGTTCCGAAACTTTTCTTCTTCTTTTTCTTCTTCTGGAGATTGCTCTCCATTCATCTGATTTTTCCAGGGAAGCTATTTTTACAGAAAAAGGACCAAAATTCCCCTTGAATTTTTCGGTCTCTCTAACAAAGAGGAATACAACAAGAACAACCCGATTACTGACTTGAGCGTTAGAGGGTTTTCATCGGAAAAACACCCGGCAACCTCTGACTTTATTTTCGTGAGTGCAGGCTAGAGAAGGTCGCTATTCCGGTGAATAAGGGAGAACTGAAATCGGAGAAATACTTCTACACCGCGAGCAGGAGTGTGCAGGTACTATTCGAGAGCACGCAAAAAACAGCATCATCAAAGATGATTCTATTTCCCTATACATTTTTTGTCTTATGTGTTCAGAGATTAAGCCAGGGGATTAATAAAGCGGTAGAGGATGGCCATTGGAAGCCTGTTCGCCTTTTCTGTCGAGGGATTCCAATAACCCACCCCTTTTTTTCTGATGATTTGCTTTTGCTTGCCAAAGCTTCCTTTGATCAAGTCTCTGTTGTGCATGATGTTCTTAACAGTTTTTGTATTTGCTCGGGGGAGAAGGTGAATAATAAAAAAACTCAGGTGTTCTTCGCTAACAATGTCAACCATGCAGTCGGTCAGATGATGGGAACTAAGTTTGGTTTTACTATTACTGATAATTTGGGGAAGTATTTAGGAATTCCCATTCTGCATAACCCGGTTAGAAAAGAAACTTATCAAGATATTTTAGAAAAGGTTGAGAAACGTTTAAGTGGTTGGAGTGCCAAGCTTTTATCTTTTGCTGGAAGGGTTACACTCAATCAGTTATGCAAGCTTTGCCTATTTATTCCATGCAAACGACAAAGGTGCCGAGTGGGGTTCTCAACCGAATTGATGAAGTTAGGAGTAAGTTTATCTGGAGTGGGTCCTCAAATGGAAAAAAATTTCATCTGTCCAATTAGCAAAGTATATGTCAGCCGAGAGGTAATTGGGTGTGGGGCTGAAAAATCTTCACCTCATGAACGATGCTCTTCTAATGAAAATTGGATGGGGAATTTTAAAGCAGCCTCCTCAGCTCAAAGTATAAGGTAGATATAAATTCCTTACAGAATCCTCTACCCACAGGCTCCGGTTCATATCTCTGGCGTGCTATTGGAAATATTTGGCCTAAGTTGATCCAGGGGGCTCGCTGGTGAGTTGGTAATGGTAGAGTTGTTCGTTTTTGGTGGGATGATTGGGTTCCTGGTGCTGGCCCCCTAGCTAATATAACGTTGCAGTCGATTCCTGAAGATGTGTCTGATCGTTTTGTGGCTGATTATGTTAATGCTGAAGGACAATGGAATTGGCCCCTGTTCAATCAGTTACTTCCCAACAGTGCTCTTCTCAAGTTGGCTGCCATCAAGCCACCTAACCCCAATAGAGTGAGAGTTTTATTGGGCTTATTCAAATTCGGGTGAGTTTACTACAAAGTCTGCCTGTCAACAGCTTCAAAGCGGATCTCTTAATGCCCATGGAGTTGAGTGGGATGTTATTTGGAAGTGGAAGGGGCCGCAAAGTATTAGGCTGTTCATGTGGTTGGCTACTCAAGCAAAGCTGAAGTGTAGAGCTGAGCTGGTTCGTAGGCATATTATTAACGACAGTGCTTGTATTTGATGCAATATGGGTAGTTAAGATATGCTACATGTTCTAAGGGATTGTGTTATTGCAAAGTGGGTCTGGTCTCTTCTTATTCCAAGTAATCGGTCTGAGGATTTTAACACCATGCCTCTGAATGGCACTATTGTTGCAGGATTGGATAGCCTCTCTGCAACACATCTACGGTGAAACAAATTCTATTAGCCTTCATGTTTTGATAGCTCACCTCTCAATATTGTTTCTTGGCTTCGTAGAGATAGTTTAGGGGTTGTGTTCCCCCGCCTTGTTCTACCTTAGTTTCGGCTAGGCACATTTGTTCTTATAAAAAAATATATTAATAAAGAATAATTTTTTTTTAAACATTCTATATATTTTATTTATTAAAAAAAATAATCAAAGAGAATCATATTAGTAATTATTTTAACAAGCTTAAATTTAATCAAATAATTTTTTAATTATTAAGATACATAATCTTAAAAATAAAAAAATAACTATTGAATCAATCAGGTAAAATAAGAATTATTGTTATTTAAAAATTATTGGTAGTGAATGAATTAAATAAAAAATAATTATTTCATTTTCATCCATAACTTCAATATAAAAAAATTAACAAGACATACTTGAATTGGGAGTAATGAAATTAATATAAAAAGCCATGCAAAGCTTTTTGAAGAACTGTTGTTGTTCCTCTTCCTCTCTGCTGTCTGCGACCTAGCTAGCTTCTGAATTGAATCTGTTATGGCTGAATTCTTGGCCTTGTATAATGCCCATGACCGCCCACTATTGGCCGAATCCAATTCGGATTCTAACTTTAAACCTTTTCCAATTTTCAACGAGTTGTGCTAGGTAGCTAGAATGGTGAGAGAAGGGTGAGATAAATGGCAGCTTGTGCTGCCGTTTCTTCCTCCCACTCACGCAGCATTCTAGAAAAAAAGTATTAAAAAATTAATAAAGAAATGCCTAGAAATCGAAGACAAGCAAATGGGAAAGTCTTAGATATTTTCATTTTCTCATCCAGCAAGACCCAAGACAAGCAGAAGGCAAGCAAAAACTTCGCCATTTTAGCCATTTTCTTATCCAGTGAGACCCAAGATTAGCAAAACACAAGCAAAGACTTCGCCACTTCTAGATCCAGCATGACACACTTTCACTCACGCACTCATATATAGTTTCCCATAATGGAATTGCTTGTTTTTTGAGGCCTTAGGAGGAAGTGTGGATTGATTTTATGGGTTTGAAAAAAAAAATGAAGAATGGGTTAACTGAGAATGGGTTTGTTGAAAAAAAAAAATTGATTTTTAGAAGTGTGGATTGATTTTTGGGTTTTAAAAAAAATTGAGAACGGGTAGTTGAAAAAAAATTGATTTTACTCTAGAATGATTAGTGAGCTTTTATCAGTTGTTTATTGTTAGCTCTTCACTCTTTGCTAGCCTACGATTTCCCAAGCGTTTCTTTATTAACTTTTTATAATTAATTTTTTATTTTTTATGTCTTTGCTAGAATGGCACAAGCCCTTCTATCACCATTCTAGCTGCCAAGCATTTTCCATTTTGAAATCAATCTCTCTAAAAGCCACCATTACTTGTCAATGCCACAAATAATTTAATTTGCTTCCCACTTTATTAACAAATAATAAAGAAAAGTAACTAATAAATATATAATTAATAGTAAAATATGTATATATTATATATTTATGATTTTCACATAACGTAAACCATGATTTATGTGTTTATAATATCCTATTAGATGAGGAAATTTTCTGGAAGCAAAGATTGAGGGCAGATTGGCTAAGAGAGAGGGACAAGAATATAAATTCTTTCACTCAAAAGCTTCAGCAAGGAAAAAAAAAAGAATAGAATCTGTGGCATTGAAGATGAAAATGGAAAATGGATTGAGGAAGGGGAGAATGTGGAAAGGATGTTTTGTGAGTAGTTCACAAAATTCTTCACTACAACAAACTCTTCATTGAATCAAGTGAATGTTGCCTTATCAGACTTTCCAGCTAAGGTTTCAGGAGAGATGGTAGGTTTAATGGACTAGCCATTTACAGGGAAGGAAATCACAGAAGCTCTTGGCCTAAATGTGTCGCACAAAAACTCCAGGCCCGAATTATCTACCAATAATATTTTTTTATAAGCATTGGAGCTCAGTGAAAGAGGGAGTTGTCTCAACATGCCTTCATATATCGAATGAGGGAGGTAATTTTACACCCTTGAATCATACCTATATAGCTTTGATTCTAAAAGTGCATAAGCCTAGAAAAGTGACTGATTATATATCAATTAGCCTTTGTAATGTTATTTATAGAATTATAGCTAAAACAATGGTTAATAGCTTAAGCAGATCTTGAATGATATCACTTCCCCTACTTAAAACTGCTTGTGTCCCCAACAGGCTCATTATTGATAATATAATTATGGGATATGAGTGCTTGAATAAAATTAGACAGAGTAGGATTAATAGAAAGGGACTGGTGGCTTTAAAGTTAGATATAAGTAAGACTTATGATAGGATGGAGTGCGTAAAATATACAATGCAAAAACTGGAATTTTCTATAAAATGGATGAATTTGAACATGAATTGTATTTCTACTGCTAGCTTTTCAATTTTGATTAATAGTGCCTAAAGGTCTCATAATTCCTGAAAGAGGTTTAAGACAAGGTGCCCCCTCTCGCCTTACATTTTTATAATGTGTGCAGAAGTGTTCTCAAATATGCTGGTGCAGGCAGAGAATCAAAACTTTATTCATGGGTTAAGATTTGACAGGAATTTGTTAGTTAGTTACCTTTTTTTTTTTTGGCGGATGACAGATTGGTTTTTACAAGGGCATCCACAACTGATTGTAGAAACTTGAAGGGTACTTTTAATTGCTATGCAGCAGCATCGGGGCAGGTGTTCAATTATGATAAGTCCTCTATGCTCTTTAGTTATGGTACAAGCCAAAGCCAAATGGAGGAAATTAAAAGCATTTCTGGTCTGAATGTGGTCTCCAAACATGCGAAGTACCTTAGACTACCACCTACAGTAAGGAGAAGGAATTTTAGTTTTTTCAACGATGTAAAGTTAAGGAGTATTAAGCAAGCTGTCCAATTGGCAAAGCAAGGGTTTGTCCTGTGGGGGAAAAGAAGTTCTCATCAAAGCTGTTATGCAGGTAGTCCCAGC
>CM046812.1:9541821-9606068 GCA_025617385.1 Murraya koenigii
CATACACAATGAGTGTATTCAAAATTCTCCAACTATGTGATGATATATTGAAAAGGCCATAGCAAGGTGGGGATCTTCTGAGACTCATAGAAGCATACATTGGGCAAGATGAGAAAAATTGTGCCATGCTAAGATAAGAGAGGGTATGGGATTTAGGGAATTTTCCAGCTTTAATCAAGCCCTTGTTGCTAAATAGGGGTGGAGAATTCTGCATAATCCTAACTCCCTAATGGCAAACATTTTGGAGGCAAAATACTTCAAACACACTAGTTTTATGGAGGCAAAAGTAGGGTTTAATCCCTCATTTAGGATAGGCAAAAAAAGTCTGGATTGGCCCTGTCCAAACTCGTGGGCTTCGAGCCGACCCTTCATGTGAGGGCCTAGATAAAGGCCTAAGAAAAAAAAGCTTGAGCCAGACCCAAGCCTACCTATATTTTAAAAAATTAATTTATAAATTAGAATAATAAATTAAAATTTAAAAGAATAATATAAAAAAAAACTTAAATTTATAATTTATACATCAATAATTATTCAAAAAATTTAAAATTATAATATTAAATTATTTCTTAATTGTTAATTAATTAAGAGGATGCTTGAATTAGAGAATTAAGTATTAAAATATTAAATCTCTAAACTTTTATTTACTTCATTTTCTTTATTTATTATTTACTTTAAAATATTCACGTTCTTTTATTTGATATCT
The DNA here is from genome assembly GCA_025617385.1 of Murraya koenigii. Lineage (NCBI taxonomy): Eukaryota > Viridiplantae > Streptophyta > Magnoliopsida > Sapindales > Rutaceae > Murraya > Murraya koenigii. The sequence continues at coordinate 9,542,525 of CM046812.1, forward strand.
ATTGTAATAATTTGTCAATTATTAATTTATTTCAAATTTATAACAATTAAAACAATTTTTAAAAAGAAATAGTAAAAACATGGGCTCAAGTTGAGCCCATCCAATGGTCTTGGGCATGGGCTTGGGAAAGAACGCCCAAGCCCGTAGTTTGCCAAGCCTACCCTCATTTGTGTGGAGTATATTATGGGGAAGACAAGTATTGCATAAAGGCTTAAGATGGAGGATAGGGAATAGGAATCGGGTAACAATACTGAAAAGTAATCGGATCCAGAACTTTGAATTGTCGAGAGATGCTACCCAGTCTAGTTTACATCATTATGGTCTTTTGATGATATTTCTTGATATTATTGTGAGACAGGGGTTCCTTTTCTCTTCTCACGAAGAATATTTATCCATGACAAAATTGCTACTGATCTAATTGATTGATTACAAGGATATTAGCATGAATCCAACCCAATTGTTTCTCAGCTTGATTGGTCGAATGCTAAGAGTAGCAAGAAGCGTAAAATAATGGGTTTGAATATGCCCTAACGATTTGTAACTTCTCCCCATTTTTGTTTTCATCAATGATAAAATGAGAATTATTTACTGGAAAATGTTTTAAGAGTTTTTCAATATAAGCTAATTAATGGATAACCATTCCATTTGCCTTATGCTCGATCTATAGGATGAGATAATATATATATATATATTTAATATAAAGGACTACACATATTATAATTTTGATGATAACAAATATGTGTCTTAAGTGATTTGGTTAATATTTTATTTCACATCTTCACTAGTTCTTGAAGGATAATATTTATGTGAGTGAATCAAGTAAAATCAAGCTCAAGACACTTAACAAACAATGACCTAATCAAGAATAAAGTTTAACTTAATGGAGTTATTATTGAGATAAATTCTTATAAAGTCGATATGATTTGATATATGAGTGGTTTAGCATTTGAGAAGCTCAAGATTTTGTTTAATCATTATTTTTTATAAACCAAAATGTTTTATGTTTATAAGACAAGTATTTTATGAATTTTGGTATTTTCCAAATTTTGAATTAAATTAAGCATTATTTGAAAACTTTGAATTTAATAAGCATTATGTTAAAATTATAAAAAGAATCATTTTAAAAATTCTTATAAAGTTTTAGGTCATAGTATAACTTTAAAAATTTTTGGGAATAATGAGTGTTATTTAGAAATTCTAAAATGGACCTGTTTGTAAAATTTTATGGCTCTTCGGGCTATATCAAATTAACAAAATTTTTGGGTAAAAGTATAATTTTAAAAATAGTATTGCTATAGTAAATTCAAATTGCAACGGTAACTTATATTGTACTAAGTGACGATCTGGCTAATTAAAAAGCTATATACTTATTTGCTATTTTTGTCAATAATGGTTAATTTGTGTGTCCAAACTATATAAAATCAAATCCAATTCATTTTTAAGAACTTTTGCAAGAAATAATAAGAACATACAATATATTTTGAGCTTCTATTTTGCAAATCATTATATATTAAATCTGAATTAGGCAATCATTTGTATATCAACTCTAAAAGTGAATATTTTTTATAATCCATGAATCTATTGTCAAATTTATGAGTGTATAAGTGCAAGAAATATTTTAATGATGAAATTGAGAGATAATCTTTTATTGTAAAGGTTTATTGACACCTTAAAAGTCAATTGTAAGAATTTAAAACTTTGGGAGGATTGGATAATGAAATCTTCAAACTTGATTTGCTTGTAAATGTGAAAGTAGGCGGGGACTGCCGAACCACATAAGAATCATTGTGTTTGCTCTCTTCGCTTACTCTTTTATTTTTGAGTATTATTAAATTTATTTGTTTTTATTCCATTAAAGTATTAGAATAAATTTTGTGTGGTTTGTTTAGCTTAAGTTTTTAAAACTCAATTCACCCCTCCTCTTGGGTTGTATAACTTGTATTTCATTGTTTTCCCTAAAAATTTCATTTCAAATTATCCTTTTTTGAATATTTAGTAGTTTTTAGGATCTCTTCAGGAGTTTCAATTAAGTTCATGCCATCAATATAAACTCCTATAAGTGTAAATCTAGATTCAAATTTTCTAATAAATACACATGGGTAAATATGATCATTTTATATCTTTCTTTAATAAAATATTCACTTAAATGATTATATCACACGTGTCCACATTATTTAAATCCGTATAAGGATTATTGTAGCTTAATTGAACACATATTATGATCATTTGATTCAAATGCTTGGGTATTTTGAGTCCTTCATGGATTTTCATATAGATATTAGTATATAGTACCCATTTAAATATGCATTCATTACATCTATGAGACACATGTCAAATCTATCTGAACTACTAAACTGATTAAAAATTAAAATGTTATAGTATTTATCTCTCGAAAACACTTATTCTCATAATTAGTACCAGATCTCTACAGGAGACTTTATGCAACTAGTTGCGCACACTTTGTATCCAGTGATTTTATTATGTTCATTACGTTTCCTAAAAAATACTCACTTATATCCAATGAGTTTAACATCTTTACGTTTCCCATACATTTTTGTCCAGTCACTTTAGGGGCTTATGCCTCGTCTTGGGCATGCGCTTCTTTAAAAGGTCTTTTAGGGTGTTTAGTCTCATTAAGGGCCAAACACCTTTAGAATTATTACCCTGAGTATCGTCAACTAAAATCCCATTATTTCTGAACTTATTTACCTCTTCAAAAGTTACTATCACTTCAGTGACCATCAGCTCATTTGGAATTGTGACGCAGATAATATGGATATATTTATAGCTCGAGCATTATTTTCAACAGAGTCCTGATTTTTCATTCTCATCTTCTAGGGAGCTTTGTCGTTTAAACCAAGTGGTCTGTCATATTTCTGACATGTAACAGATAACTTAGCAATTGCTCATACACTTGATTGTTTAGCAGGATCAAACACTCGGGTTAGTATATTAGCAACTATAATATATGACTTGGTTACTTTACTATATCTACATTTGGTAATTGATTTACAATTTGCTACAAAAATATTATCATTTGTACTCTATTTTGATATTGACTAATACGATGATCTAAATGAGATAAAGTGATAAAACTTTTCAATAAAATTTATGCCTTACTTTAGGAGGCTTTCCATTCCCCAATGATAGAAAAATTGTCTCATCAAAGTGACAATTTGTAAAACATGAGGTAAAAAGATCACCCAACAAGGGTTCAAGATATCAACATATATCTCTTAAATTCTTTGTAGAAAAGATAAATATTCAAGACCAACCTTAGAAGGAGACCAACCTTAGAAGGGGTAATCTAACCATAAATTTTTCTTATGAGCAAGCATTATAAATAATCTCATTGAACAATAGAATCTTCTAGTTCTTTAATGAATGTCCATAAGAATTCTCAATAAATCTATGCATTATCATACATTATGGGTGTCCAAGGCAATTATGCCACAATATAAATATTTTGGGACAATGAACTTCCAGTTCGTTATTGCGTAATGTTTAATTATAATAAACCCAGATGAGAGGCTTTACAACTTTTCTATTATGTATTAAATGCCTTTATAGTATTTATACTCAAATCTCAATATGATATTAATTTCAGCAAATACCTTTAAATGCAACAGATTTCTTTTGGATCTGTCTAAAAATAAGTAATTTAAAATACATAATTTTTTTTTTTCAAAGCATTTGATTGATTATAAATTTATAACACTTTCAAAATATTCAATTAGGTCTGCACGACAAAATATAATGTATATTTTTGCTTTAAAAATATTAAACAAATCATATTAACAAAGTGACATCAATATGGGCGATATTATAAAACCAGCCATATAAATCAACATAATTTAAAGCAAAACAATATAGGTAGTAATATAGAACCAGTGATATAATTCAATAAAACATAAGAGAGAATGCAAACAGTAAAAATTAAACTGCTTACTTTAGAAAATTTCACTTCTAGTGATTTTCACAATAGTATTATCATTCACTTTAGGAAATTATAAACTTTTGACATGATTTCTCATCATCATCATTCTAGCTATAATATGGTATTGTCATATTATACTCTTGCCTGTATTTAGAACTTCAAGTTCTAACTTTTAAAATTATAACTTAGAACTTCAGGTTCTCTTACCTCATTTGTGTTGTAAACTTCAAGTTACAACAATAATACTAAAAATATATGTAAAAAAATATCTTAATTTATTAAAATTAAAATAACTCAATAAACGGTTAACGGTTAAACTAATCATAATTTATTAAAGTTAAAATAATTTAATAGGATGTTAAATCAATCATATTAATAAAATAACAATAAAATAAAATTTATATACTTTGCATAGAACTTTAATTTTCAAAGTTTACTTATAATAACTCCAAGTTATTATATGCACTTTGTTACAAACTTCAGGTCATAACACAATTATTATGAATGAAAATTAAATACATATGGGCTGTATCATAATTTAAATAACCTTTAGGGATATGGAAGATATTTACCTTAAAAATTGAAATCACAATAATACCCTTAAAGTCGGAAATTAACAAAATGTCCTCGTCATTCAAGTGGTGGTCGTAAATTAAACTGAGGTGATAGGAATAGGGGTGGGCATCGGATCAGATTTATCCGAATCCGAACCGATCCGATGTAATCCGAATTTATTAAAATCGGGTTCGGATTTAACATCAAATCCGATTGGATATAATTTATGCAATCCGATCGGATTTGAATCGGATCGGTTCGGATTCGGATTAATCCGAACCATCCGATCGGATTTACCCTTCTTAAAATCAGTTCAGTCACTTTACTATTCAAAAAACCAAAATCGAAAACCTAAGAGCTAAGAAAGACCAACGATCCAGTCCGATGACTCACTAGCACCCACGGCAGCCATTACCCAAGAGCCAAGACGAACGCATCGAACCCCAACTGGCAGTCGCGATCCACTACCCACGTACTCCATTTCACGTACTGTCTCTACCCACGATCCACGAAGGCACGAACCCAGCCGCTGTCTCTACCACCGAACGAACCCATTTTGCTGTCTCTACCACGATCCACGATCCACTACCCATTTCAGCAGCTGTCCACCGCACGAAGTCACGAACCCAGCCAGGCAGCAACTCAGCAGTCTGCAGGAAGCCAGCAACCACGCAACCCAGCCAGCGTCTCTACCACGATCCACGATCCACTACCCATTTCAGCAGCTGTCCACCGCACGAAGTCACGAACCCAGCCAGGCAGCAACTCAGCAGTCTGCAGGAAGCCAGCAACCACGCAACCCGACCAATGTCTCTACCACGATCCACGATCCACTACCCATTTCAGCAGCTGTCCACCGCACGAAGTCACGAACCCGACCGAGCAAAGAACTCAGCGAGTCGCAGGAAGTCAAGAACCACGCAACCTACCAACCAAGAACCCGACCAGCAAAGAACTCAAGAATCAAGAACTATCCGGGATCGACAACCTCGTGACCCACAAGGCCACAACCAGTTGATAATTTGTTCATGGTAATTTGGATTTGGAAAGGCAATTATTCATTTATTTGTGTGTGTTTTATGAGATATTACTTGAGCGTTGTTGGAATTTTATTTTCGTACCAGTTAGTTGAAATAAACCGAGCAGTGCACTCCACGAGTTGATAATTCTTGAGCTTGTTGTTACTTTTAACTTGATTTTTTTGTATAGAATGAATGAAATGTTTGTAACTGTCAATGTGAAATGTGATATGGTATAATGGCATTGTTTGCTTTAGAAAATTAATTTAATTATTCCAATTAATTTTTTATTAAACTTTTAGTTAAAAATCATAAATAAAGCAATGATAATTGATATAATTTTGTATTTTCGGATGATCTGGGCATTCAAGATCAAATTCCAATGATGATGATGAAGTTCAAAGTGTACAAGTACTCACACAAGAAGGAAAAAGTAATACAAAGCGGAAGAAGCCAACTCAGAGACGACCGATGAAGAAAAGATCTGAGACATGGAATCATTTCACTTTGCTTGAGGACAACCAACATAAAGCAAAGTGCAACTACTGTGGCAAGGTATATCAATGCCATTCAAAGTATGATGGGATTAGCAATATGGGAACTCATTTAAAAGTATGTGAAGCACACTTAAAAGCGAAGCAAGAGCAAGATGAAAGACAGCAGAAGTTGGCAGCTGAGAGTGGTGAAGGAAATGCAAGTAATCTGGTTTTGGCTAAAGGATGGAGTCAAGATGCTTGTAGAAGGGCAGTCACTAAAATGATTATTTTGGGTGAGTTGCCACTCAATTTTGTGGATAATAAAGGGTTTAGGCATTTCTGTAGTGTAGCTGTTCCTCGCTTTATTATGCCATCTCGAAGAACTATTAGTAGGGATGTTATGGAATTATTTTTGGAAGAAAAGGAATTTTGAAGAGTTTGATATGTAAGAATAAGCAAAGAGTGTCTCTTACAACGGACATATGGACTTCAGTTCGTAATATGAGTTACATGGTGATCACGACTCATTTTATTGATAGCGATCGGTGTTTGCATAGGAAGATTATTAGTTTCGGTCATGGTTGAAGACCATAAAGGGAGAACGATAGGTAAAAAATTGAGGCTTGTTTGCTTGAATGGGGAATAGAGAGTGTGTGCAATAATCGCTGATAATGCATCGAGCAATGATGTTGCTATTGATTATGTGAAGAATCAAATGCTTATGTGGAAGAATGCTCGATGCACTTGTGTTGGCGGGTGAATACATGCATGTGCATTGTTGTGCACATATCTTAAATCTAGTTGTCACCTGGAGGGTTAAAAGAGTTACATGCATCGATTGCGTGTATTCGAATGCTCGTGAAGTATGTGAGATCATCCACTCCGAGGTTGAAAGCATTTAAACAGTGTGTGGAGCACGTGAAAGGCCCTAATGGAATTGTAGTTTTGGATTGTATTACCCGGTGGAATTCCACCTATTTGATGTTGATGACTGCTTTAAAGTTTCAAGTAGCATTTGAGAGGATGGCAGAAGTGGATAAACCTTATGAAGCATACTTTAAAGAGGAAGAAAATGGGAAGAAAAGGGTGGGGCCACCTGGGCTTGAGGATTGGCAAAGTGCTGAACGAATTGTTCGGTTTTTAAAGATCTTTTATGATGCTACATTGACTTTTTCAGCCTCTTTGAGTGTGACTTCTAATCTTTGTTACGACACAATTGGTTTGATTGAGAATTCATTGAGTGCATTGGAAAAAAGCAAAGATGTTTATGTGAATTTGATAGCGGCTAATATGAGGCAAAAATATGACAAATATTGGGAGTGTACGGAAAAAATTAACAAAATCTTAATTGTTGCCTCTATTCTTGATCCACGCTGCAAAATGGATTTTACAAAACATATTTTTGGTATGATTTTTTCCGATGACATTGCAAAGATTGAAGAAATGGTCGCAGTGATGAAAGGCTTGTTGAATGCACTTTTTGATGCATATAGTGGGTGGAACTCCTCATCATTATTGCATAGTGAGAGTTTTCCTAGTCGTAGTGGTAGCGGTGGTGGTGGTGGTTCTAGTTCTTCTCTACGCCTTGTAGATGACACGCATCGAGCAACAAGGGTATATAATGGAACATGGTGACGACACCCTACGAGTTGCTCGCCCTTTCTTTGGATATGCTAAGAAAGTTTCCATTCGTAATGAGGGTAAGCAAGTGTCAACCGAGGTCGAAAGATACTTACTTGACCCGATTGAAGATCCTAGTAATGATAAACTTAATGTTTTGCTATGGTGGAAAGTGAATGGGTCAAAGTATCCAATATTGGAGAAAATAGCAAGAGATATCCTTGCAATTCCGGTATCAACTGCTGCATCCGAGTCCGCCTTTAGCACCGGGGTCGTATTATTGATGAATATAGGAGTTCTTTGACTCCTATTATGATTGAAGCATTGATTTGTACTTGAAAATTGGTTGCGATCTAAACTTTTGCCACTCCCGCTCTACGATCTTAATCAAGAGTTGAAAGATCATGTATATCAAATGGAGTTACAAGAAGGTAGCATTTCTTTATATATATATATATATATATATATATATATATTATGTTTTATTGTTTTTTATATAATATATTTTAAATTTATTATAATAAATTTAAAATATTACTCATGTACTAATTTTAAGTTTTTTTTTTAAAGAGTATGTACAATCACAATCTTCAACGATTACAACAATAGGCGCTAGTATTCATCATGGTATTTGAATAGGTAATTGTAACATAATAATTGTTTTATTTTAAATTACTATAATCATAATTATTTTATTTTTTGTTTAAGTTTTAAGTCAATTGTAACATAATAATTGTTTGTGATCTTATATTAGGAAAGTTGAAGTTGATAGTTGAAGTCTTGGAGACTTTGAGTCTTGGAAAGCAAGAGTTAAGGAGTAAGGACTTTCAGTCTTGGATGATAATTTTTATTTTCATTTATGTTGTTGTTGGATGATAATTTTTAGTTTGATTTATTTTGTTGTTGGATGATAATATTTATTTTGTGATGTTTATTTGGAGACTTAGAGTTGAAGTAATATTTATTTTGTGTGGTTTATTTAGAGACTTCATTTGGAGACTTGGATGGAGATGGAGTAATGTTTAGTTTGTATTGTTTATTTGGATTTTGGAGACTTGGAGATTGAAGTAATGTTTAGTACTGAAATTTTGTGTTTATTTTCTTAATATTATTGGATGATAATTTTTATTTTCATTTATGTTGTTGTTGGATGATAATTTTTAGTTTGGTTTATTTTGTTGTTGGATGATAATATTTATTTTGTGATGTTTATTTGGAGACTTGGAGTTGGAGTAATATGTATTTTGTGTGGTTTATTTAGAGACTTCATTTGGAGACTTGGATGGAGATGGAGTAATGTTTAGTTTGTGTTGTTTATTTGGATTTTGGAGACTTGGAGATTGAAGTAATGTTTAGTATTTTATTTTGTGTTTATTTCCTTAATATTGTTGGATGATAATTTTTATTTTCATTTATGTTGTTGTTGGATGATAATTTTTAGTTTGGTTTATTTTGTTGTTGGATGATAATATTACAATTTTGTGTTGTTTATTTGGAGACTTGGAGTTAGATTAATGTTTATTTTGTGTGGTTTATTTAGAGAATTTATTTGAAGATTTGGACTTTTGGAGAGTTGGAGAGTTTATTTATATTAATGCTTATTTGGAGAATTTATTTAGAAAATTAATATATATTTTCATAAATTTTTAGAGAAAATTGTCAAAAAAGTCCCACATCCGAATTCAACCCGAATCCAAAATTATGATCCGAATCCGAACTATGAATTTATCCGATCCAAACCGAATCCGAATTAATCCGAAATATATATCCGATCCGAATCCGATCCGAATAATTCGGATCGGATTCGGATCGGATTGAAATCGGATTGGTTTTTCCTCAATCCGAATTATCCGAAATCCGATTAAATTCGATCCGAATCCGATCCGGATCCGAAATTGCCCACCCCTAGATAGGAAGGGTCAAGAGTGCTTACACGCTGTGATGGCTGCGGATTGGGCTTAAACAATCGTTGAATTTTAGTGGCTCGATCATTTAAAAACAGTAGTTTTGGTGTTTGTGGATGGTTGGGTTTTGAATGTGATGGCATGAGGAGCAAACCCCAGGTGACGCATGGCTGAAACCTGTAAAGTCAGCTCGATTTGAGCTCATTTTTGCCGTGGGCTTTTGTGCTCCAGTCCATGGGTTTTCGGCATTAATTGCTCACATATTATTTTAAGTAATTGCTCACATACAATTTGAAATAACACATTATTCCCTTCAATTCATAACATGTTATCAGCAAAACTTAGCTATGGTACAGGAAGTATCATATCCCCTCGATCTTTTATTATTTTGCACGTTTATTTAAAATTACCTTTATGAGTAAGGCTAATTATTTACATTTTCATTAGTATTCATTATACTAATCTTTGTTTATTTGTTTATGATAATGACTCACTTAACAAAACTGGAGTTTAATATTTAGTAAAAATTATTTATCTTAGATCTTGGATACTGAAATTCAACTTGATATTATGGGACTTAGTGACAAAATAAAAAATAATAATAATTCATCCCTTCAAAATCGAGTCAATGTCATGATTTTTCTACGTTATCATCTCTACTAAGCACTTAAAATGAAATATCTTACTATAAAGGATTTATATGTTCATTGGAGTAATTTGTCGTAGAGATATAGTCATTTAAGTTTAGTTATTCTTTCAAATTCTTGTAGTGAATTAAATGCTCTTAAGCTACAATACTTTAAGTCAATATATGTATATAATTCTGCACTGTACAAAATTATTTCACAGGTAAAACTGTGTGGAGAAAATATTTACAACATTTATGCTGCAACATGGTTCTACAACAACAATATACAGCTCGTTAGTACTTAAAATATTTTAGCTTGATTGCTTGCCTTATTATGGCAAAAAAGAATAATGAATTATTAATTAAAAATAATCATCCTACTAGTACAAAATTAGTTTTTAAAGCAAATGTTATATAACATGATTATGAAGATAATTATGACAATGTGTATGGTTGTGGGTATAACCATGACTGTAGACATAGTTTTGCCTATGGCTATAGTTGTGGCTACTATCGAGGTCGATAACATAACAAAAATTATTATTATCAACCTCTTGGTGGATATAAGAACCACAGAATAGGCAAAAATGAGGAAGGAACATTTGTCCAACATATTATTCAAGAAAACACTTGTGATAAATGTGGAATGTCTGGTCATTTTTTGAGACAATGTCATACTCCCAAACATTGTTGGATATGTTTCAGGCATCCTTAAAATCAAAAGCAAAGAATATTAAAACAAACTATGTTGATGACTTGGATCTAGTGGATGTTTCACATCTTGATATTTCAGACTTCTTTGAAGATAAAGATGAAAAAATTGATCACTTGATTAGTGACGGAAATGTTTATCGCATTTAAAATTCAACTTATATTCTATGTTTGTTAATATAATTTCTATATTTTGTGTTATCTAATATGTGTTTCTCTTTAACTTTTGTTTAAGGATATGGATTTCAATAAAATGTTTGCTAGATAAATATATTTGGCTGATAGTGCAACTACACATAAGATTCTTCGAAACAAGATGTATTTTTTAAATTTTAATTTAATTAAAACCAATGTGAATACAATATCAAGTCCAATAAATCTTATTGAAAGTACTGGAAGAGTAATGATCATATAAACAGAAGGTAAGAAATTAGATATTTATAATACTCTGTATTAACTAAAATAAAAAAGAAACTTAGTTGATTTTAAAGATGTTTGTCATAATAATTTTCATATAGAAACAATGAATGAGAATAATGTAAAAGAAATAAATATTAGAAAAGCTTCTAGTTTTCTCATCTGGCTTATTTTTACAATGATAAAATCAATGGAAAATTACGAAGTCATAAAAATAAGTTATATGATCCAAAATCTTTTACATTTTGGCATGATCACCTTGGTCACCCTGAATCAACAATGACACGTAGAATTGTTGAACACTCTCACGAGCACCGATTGAAAGATTTGAAAAAATTATTATCTAATAAGAATAATTAAACTACCTGTTCACAGGAAAAATGAGTAGTTAGACCATCACCCAGTAATATTAGTTCTGAATCTCTATCATTTTCACAAAGAATTTAAGGAGATATCTGTGTACCTATGGGGTTAGGCATGATCCTTAATGAAAAGTGACCCATTTGTCTTATTTGGATTCATGCACATTTAAGAGTGAAAATAAAGTGCGTAAGATAGTTCATTTGTAGAATTGTATAACAATTACTAGATGCATTCACAGACACGGTAAAAGTAACCAAATCATATATACCAACTGCTAATATACCTAATCGAGTCATTGTACCTAAAGAACAATTAATGAAAAATCCAACTGAGTAATTGTCTATGGCATGCCAAAAGTATAGTAGACCAATTGATTCAAAAGATATTATTTTTAGAAAAAAGAAAATGATTAAACAACTGTAAATTATGGTAAAAATGTAAAAGGAAAAATTACTTCAAAAGAGCAAGTGATTTATGAAAAGATCAGAAACCCTAATAATATATAACTCTTCATGAGGAATAGAGCTTGGAAAAGGCACTTGAATATAGAAATAGTGAGATTTCTATGACTATATTTAGGGTAATATTTTGAAAGGGTCTGGTTCTTAATTAGACCAAATACCATGAAGGATCTCTTAAAAAGACATATGCCTAAGATATAGCATAAGCCCTTGAAGTAGCCAGAGACAAAGAAATTATCATCAATGCTATGTTTGTGTTTATAGTAGATACTGACATTGTAAATAATTATAATCCACAAACTCTTGATGAATGTAAGCATAATTGGCTTAAGTGGAAATAAGTAGTACATGCAGAGTTGACTTCTTTAGCCAAACATGAAGTATTTGGACATGTAGTCTAAACACTTGATGATATCAAACCTATTGGGTAAAACTGGGTATTTATATGGAAACATACTGAAAATAATAAAATTGTAAGATATAAAGCATAACTTGTTGCATAAGGTTTCTCACAATGACCTAATATAAATTATAAAGAGATAAACTCTTCGATAATGTGTGCAATTACGTTTTGATTTTTAATTAGTTTTGCTGTATTAGAAAATCTTGATATGCATATCATGGATGTGGTGACGACTTATCTATATGGGTCACTTAACACAAATATATATATATATGAAAATACTTAAAGGATTTAAAATGCCAGAATCTTGTCAATCATCACATCATAACTTGTATTCAATAAAGCTATAAAGATTTTTGTATGGATTAAAACAAGCTAGACGCATGTGGTATAATTGCCTCAGTGAATATTTGATTAAAAAAAGGATACGTTAATTATCCTATCTATCCATGTATTTTTATCAAGCAATTAGAATATGATATTGCTATTTGTCGCGATTTATGTTGATGATTTAAATTTAATAAGAACTTTTGAAGAACACCAAAAGATTGCTGATTGTTTAAAAAATAAATTTAAAAAGAAAGATTTTGGAAAAATTATGTATTGTCTCGGGCTGCAGACCAAGTACTCATCTTTGAATGATATAAAAACATAATGGAGAGACTTCCGGTTGGTGGAATCCACATCTATAATCCATGATTCACAACACTCTTATTTGAATTTAGTATTTATTTATTAGAAGTGCTTAATATTGTCTCGTTAAAGGCTTGTCAGTAAAACTCAGTGAGGTAAAACTTGATTGAAGAAATGTAAATGTACCTGCTACTGAAGACATTACAATTTTCACTCTTCTTCTGGAAACGAAAATTTAAGCTTTGGTCACTTTGCTCTTATTCCTTTAGCCTTCTTCTCTTTGTGAATTAAGCATCAGTTGCTCTCATATTATTTCAAATAATTGCTCACATATAATTCCTTTAAATTTATAACACATTATTCACGCCAATTCATAACAGATTTCAAGTTTTGACACATATTTGTCTCATTTTTCCTTTCTCTCTCCTTCATCCCTTCTCCACTTTTTTTTTTTAACCCCTTTAATAATGCTTATCTAATTCCTTGTTGCTTTCTCCATCTACTCAAATAAATCGATAGCTCTCAAAAAGAGATCTCTATTCAATTGCTAACCGAAGTTAATGATTTCAATTTTTCTCATAAATACGCACTCTCTCTCTTAAATCTTGCATATTGAAAATTGGAACATTTTTTTGTGGGTATTTGCTAAAGTTGGCCATAAATCAATTGGCTGTGACCATTTCTATGTGTTATATGTATGTGTGCACAGCTAATCTGCTTCAACAACTCCTCTTTATTCTCAAATCAAATAAATCAATGGTTTTTTGATGATGTTTTCAGATGTTGTATCAGCGTAAAAATTCTTATTATCTTTAAAAGCTCAAAGATTAATTATCTATGAAGATCTAATGATGAAGGAGAAAAATCAGGATTTATAAAACAAGAAAAATGAAACGTGGAGCAGGAGATTGAGAAATAAATTTTTACCATTGCAAATTCTTGAGGAGAATTTACTCGGCCCAATCGCATTAGTAGGGAGAGATCTACCTTTATCCACTTTTTGAAATTGAGAGAGGAATCGTTTAGGTTGTTCTTTAGAGATATTATACAGCATCCTTATTTTCTTAAGTACTTGATTCTAGCTGTGTTTGAGAGTTGAAAATGATTTTGCGAAACTAAATGTTAATTTTAGTGGTCGATAATTTTCTTTTTAAAACTTATTTTTGGCGAAAAAATTTGGGTACAGAGCACGAGACTACGTACATTTGTAGGCTGACCCTAGCCACCCTGGGTAACAAATATAAATCCAGGATAAAGAAATAAAATTTGAAAATTTACCACGTCAATGTGAATTTTAAAGTTTGTCCCCTTTGTTTTATACTAAATTTTGTAATAGCCTACTAAAATTTTTGGTTTACAACACTCATTTTGAAAATTAAAGTTAATAAATATTTAACTAATTTCTTAATTGTAGACTATTTCTACCATATGGGAGAGGCTACCTTACAATTTATTGTGAGGTGCCCCCTTATAATGAACAGTACTCCGACTGTGATGCAAGTAGAAGCCACAACTAGTGTCAGGAGCTGTAAGTTACAAAATCCGTAACTTATCAAAACCCCATATAACTATTAATAACATTAATTATTTCAAAAGTTATTGATTTCTACAAAACCAAACTGACCCTTTGTACGACCATGGTTTTCATATTAAGTGTTTCCTGAAAAAATCGTTGTGGAAACATATTGAACTACAGTCACTTACTCTACTGTGCAAAAGATAAAAAAACTTCGATAGTGTATTAATGAAAATTATGGTATAATGATATATATAAATATTATAAATTATATATAAAATTAGTAAATATAAAGTAAAATTAATAAATTTATATAAGGTTATTAATTATTTAAAAATTTAACATTGTTTTTACGGAATTTTAGTGAAAAGTGTTTTATTCATTTACAAAAGAATATTTTCTTTAATTAAACAAAGAAAAAATTACTTATTAATTAAACAAAAAAATTTATTAAAAAAATTGAAATAGTTTTATTAAATTTGATTAACTATACATTCTATATTTATTCTAGGACATTTGTATACTTTATTTTCCTGTAATCTATAATAATATTTATTTATTATACAAGTTAATTAAGTATAATTATATATTTTGATGTGGATCAAGAAAAAATTAAAAAAAATCTTATATTACTAAACACATATATGAAATATCAATAAAATTAGATCTAATTTTGAATCTTATGCATACTTTATATAATTTCAAAAATTTTACTTATACTTAAAGACCATTTAAGTATAAGTGGGCACAGGTCGGGTTGGGTCAAGTTGAAACTCGCTTATAGAATGAGTTGGGTTGATCAAGTTGGATTTTTAAAAAATACACATTTTTATAGTCTAATTTAATATTGTACAGAAATAAATTAATTAATTAAAAACACAAATATTAAATTAATACAACAAATCTAAAATTTTAAAGTCTAACAATCAAGTTATTAGTTCATAGTTAATGGAAAAAAATCAAAAATTATATAATATCATATATATATATATATATTTACGGGTTGGTAGGTTGGGTTAGGTTAAAAATTTTCAACCCAACCCAACTCGTAAAAAAACATGCGAGTTAGGTTGTTTTCACAAGGTTTAGAAGGTTGGTGCACATCCTTACATTTAGAGTTATTGTTAAGAAAATATAAAAAAATAAAAAATAACTTTATCTTACAACAACAATTAAACAAATCCATCTATCTTACAACTATAATATCATACCATATTTTTTGTCATTATTGTGAAATACCGTTGGATATAAAGTTATTGAATCTAACGGTTGAAAGCTATTAATTTCTTATTGTCAACTGTACAAGCCGATTACGTTAGTTCTAGTTTCGAGTCATCGTCCTTTTTATCATCATAGCTTTTCTCCAAACTCGCTTTCATTTTGATCTTCCTTATACTCTCCTTGACCGCCAACTTTTTCTCCAGACCTTTCCTCTGACTTGGTCTCACTCTCATTACTATCAGATTTCTTCTCACCGTAATCTGAATCAAATTTATTGCAAGCGATTAATTTATTCCCACAACTGACATTTGAGTGAGAAATAGAAGAGAGCTAAGCACAAAGTACAAACAAACTCACAAGGCAAGCATTTCTTCAAATCGAAGAATTTCCCACATTTCACATCCAATCACACAGTCCCATGGTTTCTCCATACAGTTTTCTCCCACAATCATTTTAACAAACAGCTTTAATACATGAAGATTAGAACAAAAAATGAAAAAATCGTTGTCAACTCTAGGTATGATGAACTAAATTTTCCAATGATAGAAACTCGCTCTCTCTTGTTTGCAACGGAAGGCTAAGAGTTGAAAGTCAAACCCATTTGTCTACTCGGGTCATTGAACACGATTCTCTCCAAAATTTTCTACCCATATTCCCAAAATTACGATCATTTGAATCAACGAGGTTTCTCAGCAATGCTTATCTCCAATTTGTGCCCAAAACATGTTTTTAAATTCAGAATTTTAATGTTAATCTTGAACAAACACTTCAAGATTTTGATGGGTTTGGTAATTTTTCTGATTCTGATGGTGTTGGTGGTGATGGTATTTGATGTTATAGTAAATGGGTGATCAAAGTTAGGTGTTTTAGGTAGATTTTGGGAGGTGGGAAAAGTTTATGCCAAAATTTATTTAACAACAATAAATTTAAATTTAATTTTAGGGTGTGAAGGATATTTTGTTGGGTTGTGGAGTGTAAGTTGTTTTAGAAGTTTTAATGGTAAATGAAGAATAAGAGATGATGTTAATTGTGAGGGATTGAGATTTAGTATGAAAGAGCTTGGAGAGGTGACTTAAACTTATAAAATAAAAAAATAAGGTTAGAGGCGGAGCTAGCGGTGGCTGGCGATCACACTCTGATGCAAGCTCTTTAAAAATGGAGGTTTAAAGGTTGAAGGAGAGTGTGTGTAATAAATCTTGAATGAAATAACTTGGCTACCTTTATATATGACGTATCTAGAGTACCTCACCACGTGTCGTATTTTTATAAGTGATTCTATTATTATATTTAGAATATTATTCATTATTTTGCCTTCCTCACACCTTTTGTGCCGTTAGGATTGCACGTGAGAGACAGTGGAGATGATATTTGTAGGTGTTGTTATTTTATGACATGTAGGGTATGCTATTATACAGTACATGACATTTCTATAGGGTTGTCTGGCGGCTATAGGCCGGCTGTTTTATCTTTTTGGCGGGTAGGATGGTTATTTATCTTCTCTTTTAAACTAGATATTTTCATATTTAATTTTACCAAATCAAATATTATCTTATAGGTAATAGAAACCGTTTATGTGGTGAATACTTTGGGAATAGTATGACCATCTCGATTTTTGTATGATGTGTAAATTCTCTAGGGTACCCGGAATAATCTTAGTAGCTAAAGCTACATAGGATAAGTAAAGTATCCCAATTTCTCATTTTGAGAGTAAAATTTTTAATTTAACACTTAGCGTTTTATTATTGCTTCCTCCATTTCTTTCCCAAACATTATGTAAAGTTCCATTGAGAGGCAATTTTGGGGTTATTTCAATTGTTATTAAATCTGCTTAAAGTTTGACAAGTTTGGATTTAGGGAAGTATGGTTTGATTTGTGATCAAGCTTTGGAAGCCATTGGGCCGGTGAGGACAATTCGGTTTAAGAATTTGGATTACTGTTCATTGATTGCCAAACTTTTTCTTAACCGATTTCCCTGGTTTGCTTTAAGCAAGCGTGGCCATCCCTTGCGCGTTGGATTGCTTGATTTTAAATCCAATGGTTTCATGAGATAAAAACAAAAAGTGTGGTACCGTATCACAGTTGCAATGTAGGAGAGTCCCAATCAAAGATATCAAAGTAATTTTTTTTTAAAATCTGATTTAAAGATAAATTTTATTTTTAATAAAATATCCTATGTATTATATAAATTTAAAATTAGTATTATTTAATTTAAATAAAAAATAATAAATTTATTAGGTAATAAACATTACAATGAGTTTTTATTTTATAATTGTGAACTTTTTTTTTTACAGTAACTCTTATATTAATTTACTTATTTTACATTTTATTCATAAGTTTTAAGTATAATCTATAAATTTTATATTTTATTTTGTACTTAATATTGATTTACTTATTTTATATTATACTTATAAGTTTTTATTTTATTTACCAATAATATATCAATTTACCAGTTTTATGGTAATTTACTTATTTTACCTTTCTTTTACAAATTTTATATTCTATTTTCAAAAAAAATATTTTATTTTACAGTTACTATTGATCTACTAGTTTTATGTTATATTTGTAAGTTTTTGTTTTATTTACCAGTAATATATTAATGTATTAGTTTTATATTAATTTACTTTTCTTATCTTCTATTTACAAGATAACGAAACAGAAGCTTAAATTTTGTTGAGACTAAAACCAAAAGTTTTTGAATAATATCAATTTTATTGAAAAGAAAAATGAATGAATAAAATTAGGATTTTGAGTCTCTTTTATAACAAAATTAAATATCGTAAATTTACCAAAATAAGTACATTTAAAATATAATTCTATAATAAAATTTTTCTATCCGAAATAAGAAAGACAAAGAAAACATAAAATAAATCTGAATTGTAGAAAAAATGATTAAAAAAATCCTAAAAGAATCAGGAAAAATAGGAAAAAAAATCTTAAAATCTAAAAATAACCAGGAAAAAAGGAAATTTTTGGGCCAAGCACATATCAGAACGGCTTTGGCAATTTTGGCTTTTGTTCATTTCGTCGCAAGTTTCGAAATGGTATATTATATACCGAAAACAGACACCTGTAGCCAAAGTTATGCTCTCCAAATGATACCTTACTCGCTATACACAATACCTTACATCACAAGTCTTATACTTCATTTCCAAAACTTATGTTTTATCTTGTACTTAATGTTAATCTACTAGTTTTATGTTATATTTATAAGTTATTTTATTTACTAGTAATACATCAATTTACTAATTTTATAGTAAATTACTTGTTTTACATTCTATTTATAAATATTTTGATTCATTTCAAAAATTTATGTTTTATTTTTCACTTAAAGTTGATTTACAAGTTTTATCTTATATTTACAAGTTTTTATTTTATTTACTAATAATATATCAATTTTTTTATTTTATAATAATTTACATATTTTACCTTCTATTTATAAATCTTATGTTTAATTTTAAAATTTATATTTTATTTTATAATTAATGTTAATTTATAAATTTTATGTTTTATCTATATAATTTATATTTAATTATGATATTAATACCGTAACTTTAGCATAAAAGATATTGCACATTACATCCTCACATTATAGAAATAAAGTAATAAACAAGACACATGGATTTGTAGGGATTTATTGTCGATGCGACGGTTACATACATCCACTTCAGTCGGTACAGGATTTCTCTTTAACGAAGAATAGAAAAAATAGAAGCAAAACTTTTAAGACAATGTTTAAGCTTTATTTATTGTAATATATAATCATTAAAAATAATATTAAAAATAAATAATAAATAAATATATTTGGTAAGGTCCATCTTAGATCTTTATTTTATTTTTAATAATTATAAATTACATTAAATATAATTTAAAAAGACCAGACGTTTATAGATAGGAAATGTATCAAAATAGAAATCCTAACATAACTATAAAATTTTGCAACTCCATGTCTTTGCATCTTGTAGTCCGAATGGTGGGGGTTTTAAATTTTTAATTATCACACCCAACCCTATCCAACCCCACACTCACTGACCTTTAAGTTAACATCCTTAGGCTTCAGTCACATCCACCAAATATCATGATGATATATAAAACCCTTAATTTGAGGATAAAATGTTTATTATCACTGACCTCAAGATGACGCTTCAATGTTTTTCATCAAATTGACCTCACCATGACTTCAATGTTTATCCACTGCCATTCTACACTCTTCTAGAGGTTGTTCATGATGATTCAATTGAACGGCTGTGATGAGCTCAATTGATGGCCTTGAATTCTTCTTTCCTGTCCATAAACTATCATTATGACACTCCAACGAACAATTATTTTTTTAAGTTATCGCCCAATTAAATAAAATTATTTAAAAATTATTGGATCAAATATTAAAAACAAATAATTTCACATAACTGAAACCATGATTTATGTGCCTATGACATTTTAAAAATAAATTGATAAGTTTTATTCTCTTTTGATTTAAATTAAATTTGATCTTCTTAAATCTGAATTTTTCTAATTTCTATGCATTCGATTTTTTTTATAGCTAATTAATAATTTAATAGACTCGTACACGTATTAATAATTTAATAGAATCGTGCGAATACAATACAACCATCAGCGTGGACTTAAGAGTTTAAGCAAGGCTGTTCGGTCTGTCTCGTTCTTAGCAACTGTACAAAATGCTTGGACAGGCATGCGCAGCAAAGGAAGACCACTGACTAGTAATATTAGGCTTAGGCTTAACGTCAAAATTGGAGGACTGATATATATATATTATCACTAGGTCTCAAAGATTACAGAAATTTCTTTTGTTGACAAACCTTTTATTATATTTATTAATACTTAAAAAAATAAAATAATAACTATAAAATTAATGAATAAATAATATACATAAGTCAAACAGGTGGCAAGTGATAAAATGCAAAAGACATGTATGGGGAAGCGCCAACTTGACCCGCAATAAACCACAAAGTTTACTTTCCAATACACTTTCAAATTTTTTTATGAAAAAAAATATTTCCCTTCTATTTGTGGTAGCAAGATACTGGGCAATTCTGTAGAATTTTTTATTTTTTTGATAATATTTTAGTTATGTCAACGTATAAGTCAGAATTTTTGCAGTAAATAAATGTTGAAAGCTTGCTGGCTACCTACTTCACGGAAAATTATTAATTAACAGAAAAGTTGACTCTACAATATACTTCCAAATTGTGCTGGCGAGACGTATATTAGTCTAGTGTTATGTTAAGTAAGAGCGAAATATTTCTATGCCGCTGTTCCACCACCTTAAATATTATTATATTATGTGGCAGAATTGCAGATTTAAGAATAGGATTCTCAGATCTATTAAATTTAGTATTAAAAAAAATTAATGATTTTATCGCGGGTTTGGCGTGCTGCATTAAGTTGTATTAGGTTGTGGGTCTAATATTAGTTAAAATAAAACTCGTGTTTAGCAATTAATTGAGGCGCATTAACCTTACTTTGGGCACAGTCGGGTTTAGCTAAAATTTTTCATTTTATTTTCTTTTAATAATATTTTTATTTTTTAATAATAATAATAATAATAATAATAAATAAATAAATATAACTTCTTAATTTAAGGTAATATTATAGAATATTAATTTTTATTTTCTTTTATTTTTACATTATAATTATTAATAAAAATTAATAAATTTATTATTCATGTTTTAATTTTTATTATATTAAAAATATAACTAAATAATGTATTATTTGATTATATAATAATTAATATATAATATTATTCAACAATTTAATATAACTAATTATAAATACTTCAATAACATAGTAATATTACACTATTTAATTATATTAGAACAATTAAATTAATTATTTTTAAATTTATTAATATAACTAATAATAAATATTTTAATTCGAAAAGTTTGAATAATATTAATTTAAAATTTATGATATAAATAATACTAATTTTAAGTGCTAATACATATTATTTTATAAATGGACAATTTAAATTAATCAAAAAAATTAATACAGTACAATGTAGTACCAAATATTATATAATATTGTTATAATATAGTACTAATATAATATAACATAATACAATACACATATATTAAAATAATATAATATAACATAATATAATACAATGTACCGAACACACCATTATAATAAAATTTATTATTTTATCTTATAACAGTTGAGTTAGTGAAACAATCCTATATAATTTTTTTTTTACTATACAAGCTTTTGAATTTTGTGAAGAGGAAGATTAGGACAATATTTTTGTTTTAATTTTTTTTTTTACTCTTGGTCAAATTTTAATGGAAAATTTACAAAACTAACTAAAATTTTTTACAAATATCCAAAATAACCATTTAGCTTTTTTCTATCATCCTTAACCATTTACTCTTTTTTTTCCCCATAATACCTATCTCTCTCTTAAAACCAGTCTTTAATTAGCTCCCTCCGGCGACCCCCGAATGGCTATTGGCTCTCTCCGGTGACTGTGAACGGCGCTTAGACGGATTTTTGACAGTGAACTCAACTCCTGCGGGTTTCTATCATCATCCATTTTATAATTTTCGGTAATTTTTACTTCGTAAATTTTAATTTTTTTCTATTTTGATAAGTTTGATTGGTGAAAAATCAATGTATGCATGCATATAGATGAGCTTAAGATTGTTTGGCAATAAATATTGGAGATTGTTAAGTGAAATTTAGGTTTAAAGAGTGGTACGCCAGGTGCTCGATAAAATGCCCCTTAGACTATATTAAATAATTGATGGTGTATTGCAAGATTAAAGTGTTGATGGTGTGATTGTAAGGTGGAGTATAGGTGCAATAAGAGTAGAAATCACAGACGGAACAGGTAGTTTATACCGCATGACGACAGCCATTGCGTACGACAGCACTGTCGCCATCGTCGTGACAGTGCTCGTGATATCGTGCGACAGGTGCCTGTGATATCGTGCGACAGTGCACGTGATATCGCATGACGTGCACCGGTCCCACGATATTACAGAATGTAAAAAAAAAGAAATCTTGATTTTTTTATTTTTTATTTTTTAATTATCAGATTAACTAATTATAAATTTGATTTTTTGCGATCGTAATGGCCACAAAACCAGGCACGATGAAGATTCCAGAAACGAAACACTTCCCCGGGCGTATGACAAATACCTCAAAATTTGGGAACAGATGTAAATATCGACGAAAGGACAAGTGTGGATATAAATCTACTTAGAGGAGTAGAGGATCCGACACTGTTTCATGAGTTCGACCAATGGTTTGATGGTAACATTGTAGTTGATCGTGACATCCGACATTCGAAGCAATTTTTCAGCGTACTCTTGGGGAGAGACTCAATGGGATGGCTAGGGGATGAGGTAAATGTTGTACATTTTTACTTAATTTACTTGTAATGTACTTGCATAATCTAACAGGTTTATTTGTCATTTACAGCATATCCATGAATACTACCGTTTGATAAGCAATAAACAACAGCAATACCCTAATGCCTTATATCAGCGCTGCACACATACCGACGTTTATTTTTGGGTAACATACTGAAATATATAATTGTTGTTTTATTATGCTATAATAAGTAATAATATTTATGTAATTCTTTGATTAGGTTTTCTTGAAGGCTCAGTGGAATAACTAGTAATCGTGATTCGGATTCATTAGACTACACGAGTCTAAATAACTACATTAATGGTCGGGATGACACAAAATCAAAACCGTTCGTGGATATTGATGTGGTGTGTATTACTTACATTGAACGTCCTTTAATATTTAAAGATTTGAACATAAAAATGTTGGATATGTGTCTTATTTCTACAGTATGCAGGTTTTCATTCCAATTAACTTACAAGGCGATCATTGGATTGTAGCCCGAGTAGACTTTTTACACAAGTAGTTCTCTATTTATGACTCATTAAAGGAACGTCGAGACGAAAAGTTTATTCTCAACTATTCAAGCCACTTCAAAATATTTTTCATCGATAGCTACAAGATGTTGGATTTTACAACCTCCAACCAGAATTACAGAGCGCGGAGCCTTGGAAACTTATACTAATTAAGAGTGTACCACAACAACAACCAGGAACTGGCGATTGTGGGGTGTTTATGTTAATGTTTACGATATATTTAATGTTCAAGGTACGATTTAATTTTGACAGTAGTCATGGACAATACTTTAGGAAGAAGATTATCGTTGACATATTTAATAAGGATATTAGGTTGTAAATTATATATTTGAACAGTTGTAAATATAGTGCGATTAATCTTATTTCGGGTTCGATAATTCTCCAACACTTATTATGAATAATCATTTTAACAAAGACAATTTAATATGTCGAATACATAATAAACATAAGAGTTTAAAATACATCATATAATATATTCCTTGAATACATAAGACGCTACAAAGATAATAGGCTGCTAATTACGATTCGTCGCAATGGGATTCTTACATCTTTTTCTGTTATGCCCGCGTTCCTTGCACCGAGAACACATCACAGTTCTCCATGATACATCCTCACCAACAGATGGTATTAAAACTCTTACCATTTCATCATCAACTATATCCATTGGTATTGAACATACGGGTTGGGTAGAACATCTCGACAGTAAAGTTGTCTTCAATTCAATATTGTAATCATTCGGATTTATTTGCAGAACTTCATATACTCTTGAAAGAAATACATCAAACGTACAATTTTTCGGAACTAAAAAAGCTCTATTTTTTCTATTTCTGTACTCAACACGACCGTCTGTCAATTCTTCCTATGATCCATCAAAACACATTTGAAGAACAATTGACTCCATTAAGCCTAAGAAAGAAAAAAATTAGTACTTAAAGAAAATTAGAACATGAGTTATTTTGAGTTAATACGAGCTTGGAGACGAACCCAGAAAACGTGGGACAGGCGCCTGTCGCACTGGCGACAGGTGCCTGTCCCACGGTTGATAGACCTATCAAAGTACGACAGGCGCCTGTCTCACCGTGCGACAGATGCCTGTCCCACGATTTTACAAAACCTATTACCGTGCGACAGGCACCTGTCCCACGTGCGACAGGCGCCTGTCGCACGTTTTCTGGGTTCGTCTCCAAGCTCGTATTAACTCAAAATAACTCATAAATTTTGATTAATCGAAAAATAAAAAACTACACATTGTGTAAAATAAATACTAACCTCAACTTTTTGCTTGCAAGTTGATGAGTTGATGATTAGTGGGTGAGTTTTAGGGATTAGGATGTACTGGATTTTGAAAATTGTTGGTTAAGAATGTGTGAGATTTGTTGATTTTGTTTATAGATCTAAGGGTATTTAAGTCTATACAATAAATATATGGCTACATATGATAGAAAAAGTTTAATTGGTTATTTTGGATATTTATAAAAATTTTTTAGCTATTTTTGTAAATTTTCCAATTTTAATCAAAGGGATTTACTAAGTTACAATAATTATAACTTATAACCCACACAAAAATATGCAAAAATTTATACTATAGAGGTGGGTCACACGTACTTTTGTGTATTATAAATTGTAAATATTGTGACATAGTCATTCCCTTAATCAAAATGCAGCGAATTTAGTCATTCCCTTAATCAAAATGCAGCAAATATTTTGTAGGAGAGACATATCCAATCAAGGTTTAAAAGTCACCCAATCACATCAAAATAATTGACACAAAAAAATGATTAGAATTGACAAATCAACTTAGTATTCATTTTCTTAATAAATAATGATGATATTAAGAAATCTGTTATTGATATTGTGATTGGATAATTATAATTTTTAATAAGTAATATTAAATTATTTAATAAATACTTATTATTGTAGTTTCAACATTATGTCATTATTGATTGATTTTAAACTTTTTATATATTTATTAATTTTATCAAAATTATGATCTAAAATCTATATTTATCACATATTATTAATTTTTATTTTAAAATTATATATATATATATATATATATATATATATATATATATATATATATATATGTATGTATGTATGTATGTATATGTATATGTATATGTATATGTACTGATTTAATCCAATATTCTGGATTTTATTAAATCATGAAAAAGATATTAAATCATATGATATAAATAACCAAACAAAGCCATCAATTTTAAAAAATTATTGGCATGTGTCATTTACAAAAAAAAATGTGCTGAAAATATTAAAAGTATAAGATTACTACTAAGTAACAAATGATTAAACTTGCAATAAAAATTATCTAAATATGAAGACTACTTCCTTCACAACTATAATCAACAACTGCCTTCTACCTCAAACTTATTTAAGAAAAAAAACATCTACTTTTACTAACATTATAGTTCTTAAAACACTTAATTTTATTTTTTCTGACTATTATATCTCATAACTATTTAGTTTTTTAGAGGTCTATATTTAGGGTTTGTTTATTAAATGTCTTAAGCTTGAAATTTTATTAATTTTAGATCTTTCTTAAAATTTACTTGTTTGTTTATTGTAATTTATGTCTGATTTTCAGACATTTACACCTTAATAGAAAAAGTAAATTTTTATGATTTTTGTCTAAATGTTAAAAAGATCTGAATAATAAGTAAATATTATATAAAAAAATATCTCTATAAAATATACTTACTTTCTAAACTATAAAATTTAATTTTTTTATTTACAAGGATATAAATGTCAAATATCCATATTTATGTTTTTTTATTTATAAAAATAAACAAGCTAACACTTATATTCAGATATTAAAAAAAAAAACATGCCATATTGTTTATTTTTATATTCAGGTATTTAAAAAAAATAAATATTCAGATATTTTAAAAAATGACACTTATATTCAAATATTTAAAAAAGAAAAAAAATGTTATTCAAATATTCGTATTCAAACTTTAGAAAAATTTAAACCTGTTCAGATTTTAGACAAAAAACAAACGTTACCTTAATTTTTTATTTAATTACTAACTCCATATTACAATTTCAATTTAATGCTTTGTTTGTTCAATAAAAATTCCAGCTAGTACCAACATATTTTCTTGATGCATGAAGATAATGCTACTTGTATTGTTCAAATTAAAAAATATATATATAAAGAAAGATATAAGAACATTTTTCTATACTCATCAGCTGTAATAAAATAAAAATGAATTTCAAATAGATACACTACTAATAATTTTGCAGACATATACATATTTGTAAAAATTACCCACCATCATTTACGAAATTATGAAATTGATAGAAGAGTACAGTAGAAGACCGTTATACAGCTTGGAGAGATAGGATGCGTTGTTGTTGACTTGTTTCTTGTTTGCGCGTATAAAAGAAAGACGTGGCTGAGTCCATGATGAGAAAAAATAGAATTTAATTTAATTTTTTTTGCCCATCATTTACACATTAGTTACATCGAATCATCAGTCTTGATTATTCATTGATGGAAATAGGTTAAGAGATAATGTAAAAACTTGTGCAACTTGAAGGAGGGGGTGATAGGTAAAGCCAAACAATTTTTTTTTTTTTCAATTTATTACTTCACACAATATTAAAATTAGAGAATAAAAGTTGTTTAATTATACTATCAACCTCTGAGTCAAAATTTGAAGGGAATGTTAGTCCTTCTCCTATATATAAATAACTCTTTTTTTTTTTTTCATTTAGTGCTTTTGTGGTTGCAAAGGGGACCAAGAGGTGAGCTAGACCGGGCTGAGAATGGCAACGATGGAGCAAGCAATCAAGGGTCTCACGATTTACATGAATAACATAGAGAGAAACATGAATAACATAAAGAGGAGATTGTGGAAAAGAGATAACCATGAGGAAGCTATTTCTTAAATTGAACTACAAGAACAACCTTAGAAAACCTTAGAAAAATCACCGTGCAGCAGCAGTGCACCAAGGCATCAATCGCAAAGTAGCTCCTCAGAATTTAGAACGCGCGAGGCAAGTGCATCCATGCGTACTTGACGAGCTAGAAAGCGATTCAGAGGAAGAAGACGCTAAGGGTTATGATAGGAGGTGTGGAAAGAGTTCGGATTACAGGATTAATATTGGTATTGCAGATTTTCATGGTGGGATGCATGTTGAAGAATTTTTAGACTGGATAGCAGATGTAGAAAATTTCTTCCAATATATGGATATTCCCCAAGATATGCGGGTTAAGCTTGTGGCGTTCAAATTGAAGGATGTAGCATATACATGGTGGAAAAACTTGTAAAGTTGAAGATGAGTTGCAGGGAAGCCATTATTCAAATTATGGTCTAGAATGCAGAGGTTGATGAAGGAATATTTCCTACCAGCGAATTACCAGCAGTAGTTGTATGTGAAATATCATAATTGTAAGTAAAGAAATCACAGTATGGATGAATATACAAAAGAATTTTATCATGTGCACATAAGGAATAACATGGATGAGCTAGACTTTCGGACAGTTTCGAAGTATCTTGACGGATTAAAACAAGAATTACAAGATAAAATTGTAGACGCAATTTGGTATATGGTACAGTGGTTGTCAAAGTAAAGAAGTTGGAAGAACGAAAGCAGTGTACTATTTCTAGAACCCAGCAGTGGCAATTTACTGGGATGCAGAGCAAACCAAGCAGTGCTAGTGTTGAAAATAAGCAGAAAACATGGCCAATAATAGTCAGACCCAACAACTAGCAAAGCAATAGCTAAGACAGCAGCCATCTAGGCAGTATCCAGCAAGACAACAATTCCAACCACAGGTACAAAATAATCTATACGTAAAACCAATGTTGAATAAGTGTTTGAAGTGTGGACAACCAGGACATCGATTGAATGAATGTTGTCAAAAAAATTTAAATTTGGTGGATGTTGAAATTGGCGAGGCAGATGCGAACGATGATAGGGATTATGAAGAAGCCTTGGAGTTAGAGGCAAATGAAGGAAATCTGTTAAATTACATTGTACAAAAAATTTTATTAGCACCAAAGTTTAAAGAGGATAATCAGAGTAATAAAATTTTTTTGAACATGTGGTACTATTAATGACAAATGTGTAATGTGATAATTGACAGCAGCAGTAATGAGAATGTAGTTTCTAAGGCGCTAGTTGATGTAATGAAGCTTTCAACCAAAAAACATCTCGCACCTTACAGAATATGGTGGATAAAGAAGGGGAAAAAAACGTGAGTGACGGAGGTGTGTCGAGTTCTTTTCTTCATTGTGAAGTGTATAAGAGTGATGTGGTGTCTGATGTAGTAGATATGGATGCATGTCCTTTATTATTAAGCCAACCCTGGCAGTTTGATATAGATGCAGTCCATAAGAGAAGAGATAATGTGTATGAGTTTTGATTGAATAGCAAGAAGGTTCGTTTGGTTCCTTTAACGAAAAGAAGAAAAATTCTAAGGTCGGCTATTGTCAAGAACCATTTAGAGGAAAATTACGATAGGTGTAAGAAACTGCATAAACATGATAAACTTGAAGAGAAGACTATTCCTGAAGAAGTACAACAATTGTTGGTTGTGTTTGTTGACATTATACTATTGAAAATGCCAAATCGGCTGCCACCTTTACGAGATATTCAACATCATATAGGCCTAGTCCCTGGTGCAAATTTACATAATTTATCTCATTATCGTATGAGCCCTCATGAGCATGCGATTTTACAAAGATAGGTTGATGACTTGTTGCGCAAGAGATTCATTCATGAGAGCATGAGTCCATGTGCTGGTTGGTGCGTAGAAAGGATGGAGTTGGCGTATGTGTGTGGATAGTAAACAAATCAACCAGATTACCGTGAAGTATTGATTTCCCATTCCTACCTTTCGAGATTTTTTTGACCAGTTAGATGGTGCTCAGATTTTTTTCAATGATAGATTTGTGCAGTGGGTATCATCAGATTCAGATTAGAATTGGAGATGAGTGAAAGACAACGTTCAAGCTGAAGGAAGGGTTGTATGAGTAGTTCGTGATGCCATTCGAATTGTCCAATGCGCCAAGTACTATCATGTGTTTAATAAACCAGGTTTTCAAGTTTTTTCTTGCAAATTTGTTGTTGTATATTTTGATGATATTTTAGTATATTCTGTTGATATAGTGACACATTTGAAGTATTTGAGGATGGTTTTGTAAGTGTAAAGACAAAACAAGTTTTACATTAATTTGAAGAAGTGTAGCTTTCTACAAAATAATGTAGAGTTTTTAGGTTTTATTGTTGGTGCGGATGAGATTCAAGCTATTGAGTTGAAAATACAAGACATTAAAGAATATCCTACACCTAAGACAGTGGGTAAAGTTAGGAGTTTTCATGGTCTGACAACATTTTATAGGAGGTTCATTCTTAGTTTTAGTACAATAGCCGCACCTATTATAGAGTGCTTGAAGAAAGGAAAATTCAAATGGGGAGAAGAAGAAAAGGACAGTTTTGCTTTACTCAAGGAGAAGTTATCCACCACTCATGTATTAGCCTTACCAAATTTCAACAAGTTATTTAAAATCGAGTGTGATCTTATGGAAAAGGAATTAAGGCTGTTCTTTCCCAAAAAAGAATGGTCTACTTATGACTAAGAGTTGTATGCTATTCTTAGAGCATTGAAGACTTGGGAGCATTACTTGATTCAGAAAGAATTTTTGCTCCACAGTAATCATCAAGCACTAAAATACCTTAATATCTAATAGAACTTGAGTAAGATGCACACAAGATAGGCAAGTTATATAGAGAAGTTCACTTTTGTCTTAAAGCATAAATCTAGATAGCAAAATAAAATGATGGATGCATTAAGTAGGTGAACAACTTTACTAGTAATTCTAGTCAATGAAGTTACTAGTTTCGAGTATTTGAAGGAGTTGTAAGCTGAAGATGATGACTTTGTGCACATTTAGGATCGTTGTATTAACCATCACAATGCAGGTGATTTCTTAATACAGGATTGATATTTATTTAAGTCCAATCAATTATGTGTACCCAGGAGTTCTTTGCGAGAATAGATTATCCGCAAATTGCATGGAGGAGGACTGGGCAGACACATGGGTTGAGACAAGACTAGGTAGAGGAGTGTTATTATTGGCCGCAATTAAATTGGGACATGCATAAGATTTTACATAAGTGTCGGATTTACCAATAGGGTTAAGGACATGCAGAAAATACTAGTTTGTACATGCCATTACCTATTCATGATAATATTTGGTTAGATCTGTCTATAAATTTTGTGTTAGTTGCCCCGCATAAGGACGGGTCGAGATTTGATATTAGTCGTGATGGATATGTTTTCAAAGATGACACATTTCATTGTATATAATAAGACTGAAAATGCTGCTTTAGTGGTATATTTATTCTTTCGCGAAGTAGTGCGTGTGTATAAGATTCCAAAGACTATCACTTCTGACAGGAACGTGAAATTTATCAGCAAGTTTTGGCGTCATCTCTATGATAATTTTGGCACGCATTTGCAGTTTAGTAATGCTTTCTATCTACAGATAGAGGGGAAAATGGAGGTGGTCAATCGCACTTTTGGCAATATGTTGCGGTGTGTTTGTGATGACAAGCAACAGAATTGGGAAGCTGTGTTGGCTCAGTTTGAATTCGCTTACAACAGCATGGTGAATCGATCTACTGGCAAGGCACCTTTAGAGATTGTCTATACTAGTTTCCTAAGACAAGTTTGTGACTTGGTTGTCATACCACCAGTAGCTGCGGTTGGAGAACGCAAGGCAGTAGATAATACAGTAGAAAAATCTCTGAAGATTCAAGCAGAAGTTCGAGCTCACTTGAAGGTTGTCAATGCAAAGTACAAGGCTAAAGTAGACAAGCACCAGCATAAGAAAGTATTTGCTTAGGGTGATTTATTGATGGCATACCTACGACAGAGTCAATTTCTTGGCATTCACACTAACTTAGAGAAATGCAAGTATGATCCGTTTCGCGTGGCTAGGAAAATTAATGATAATACTTATGTACTTCAGCTACTTGACAATTGGAATATCTCTAACACTTTTAATGTGGCTGATTTGTTTGAATATCATCCCGATGATGAGGAGCTGAACGAGCCAAACTTGAGGACAAATTCTTTTCCAAGTGAGGGGGATTGATGTAGGGTATTGTGTATTGCGAGCATGGTATCTTTCGGAAGACATAACTTTGACTACAAGCGTCTGTTTTTTTGTGTATAATATACTATTTCAAAGCTTACGATAAGAGGAACAAAACCTAAAATAGTCAAAGCTGTTCTGGTTTATACTAGTCCTGTAAATTTCCTTTCTTTTTTGGTCATTGTTTTTAAGTTTTAAGATTTTTTTCTTAATTTTTTTTATTGTTCTAGAATTTTTATCTTTTTTTTTCTACAACTCTAATTTAGTTTTCTTTTTCTTTTTCTTTCTTACTTATTTCGGATAGAAAAATTTTATTATAAAATTATATTTCAGATTTGTCTATTTTGGTAAATTCAAAATATTTAGGTTTGTTATAAAAGGAATTCAAAAATTTAGTTTTATTCATTCAATTTTCTTTTCAATAAAATTAATATTATTCAAAAATTTTTATTTTTGTTTCAACAAACTTTAAGCTTACGTTTCGTCACTAATAAATGTGAAATATGATTTTTTACTGATCCAAACTCTACAATATTAAAAAAAAATTTTGTTATATTTTAATAATAGTGTATGAATAAAATTTAATATTTTAATATTTTATTTATTAATTATAAATTAAAAATTAATTTATTTACTTAATATAATCAGATTAAGTGCGAATCTGGTCCAATAAATATTATCTCGTTTGCCTTGTCAACAGCCAACCAACTGAATAATTCTTTTTCTCCTGTTGTTTTCGCAAGTCAATTTCAATTTTTGTACTTTATACTATAACATATAGTAAATCTTTGAGTTGTCATTCAAAATTAAAAAATTACAACATTTTAAATAACTGAATTGTATAAGTGCCAACTTGCGATCAGTTTACACTATGCTTAGTCCAGCCCTATAATAAAGTATCTCCATGATTTTAGGTTATTGTTAGGCAAAAACCCCCCTTAATAATTTTCATCGTTAATTGGAAATGTAAAAAAAAAAGGGGTAGTAAACATATATGTATAAATTTGATTCATTTTAAATCAATCTCATTTATTTTTAATGTGAATCATAAATTTATTATTCATAAATACAATGTTTGATGTGTTGGTACGTAGCAAAGCAAAGTGTTCTTCAGATGAAACCCTGAAAATAATTTGAGGAATGAAGAAAGAAGAAAATGGATCAAAATTAAACAACAAATGACCAGTATACCGTCCATACCGTCCACAAAGAACAGTAAACTTCAAACAAAGTGTTCTAATTGAGTTCACAAAATGAAAACAAGGAAAAGAGTAGATAGGATCAAATGACAAAATAAGAAATTATTAGGGTGATAAACAAAGTTTCAATTACTTGATTAACAGGAGATCAACGACCACCTATTTATATAGTCAACTAAAACGACAAACATTGAAAACAAGTCACCAACAACTTTAAGCTTGCGTCAACTGATAAAATTAAGTGAAGAAGCTACTCATAATCATAAGATTTATTTAAGTTGTCGTATCAATCTCTTTAATTTTATAAATAATCCCACATATTCTTTTTTAATTATTGTACACTTTGATTCTAATAACATAAAATTAAAAAAAAATTAAATTTAAATAGACCTATAATAAATACAAATAAAAAATTAAGATCATATAATATATAAAATAATATAAATTTTATAAATTATTTTGATATTATTAATTTGACATTTTTTTAATAATATAGATGTCCTTTTCTATAAAATTAAAATTTATTTGACAAATTAATATATTAAATTAATTATACTCAACATTTAGGGACAATTTAGTAATGTTGTAATTTTTAAAATAATTGCTATTAGTTGTGCTATACAAATAATCAGCTATGAAGTGAATCAATTAAAAATTTAGTAAAAAATTATTTTTAAAAGTTATGTGAGTTTTAAAAGTAATCATATGTATTTAATAAATCTTACTGTTAAATTATTGTAATAATATAAATGACTGGATTAGATATAATATTGAATAACATTTGTCTAAACATTTATAAACATGTATATAAAATATTTTTTTTATTGTGTACGTATAATAATTGATAATTAAAATAACTATTTGATATAATTAATTTTATTTTTATTTTTTATTTCAATATAACTAGTAACAATAATAATCTCTCTAAAGTTAATGATTAAGGATAATTTGGGATTTTTATAATATATATGAAGATATCTATGGAATTGTATTAAGTATAAAAATAATTCTCAAAATTAGATTTTAAAATATTACTTTTTCTCCACTTTTCAAAATCTATTGTAAGATGAGGTAATTTTATCAAAAGTGATTTCAAAAGAATTTACTAAACACTAAAATTAGTTTTTAGATTTTCAAAATAACTTTTGAGCCTCCTAATAGTAATTGCAAACGGGCCATTAGAGTGTAATGAAAATTTAGATATATTTTATAGATGTAGGTCAATTATTATTCTAAATTAATGAACTAATTAATTTAGATACAAATAAGAAAAATCATGGAAAATAAATCACATAATTTTTTTTTATATGTAGTTTGGATCACAATCCTAATTTAGTGAGACTTCTATTACGCTCAGATATTAAACAATACAGTAAATATAGAAAGATTATAATCTATTAGATTCTTACATAATTTCAGACTCCTTCTTACTCTTACTGCCATCTTAATTGAGTGTACTTATTTGAATATGCTTAGTGAGCACCACTCATTTTCTGGTCTACAACCCTGATGTGAAATTCCTTCACTGCTGCAAACAAGTTCTTTATCCTAAAGAGACTAATCAATAAATAGTATGCCTAAGACTAAGATGAATATAAATGTTAAAACTCTATGAATAGTTGCAATAATTACTGTTTATTATTATTGTTTATGGCATTATTCACAATACTATTCACCATATATTATTTATAGTATTGTTTATCCAATAATATTCATGCACTATTCATACAAACAAATATTTTATTTCTCTTCTTACGATGAACTACCTTCAATGTGTGGAACACATTCCTATTTGTAGAAAAAGTATGATACCCGTACAGCAAATCATATTTGAATCTATATTACTTTGAAATACTAATTTGCTTCCAAAATGTCCCTCCTTGTGTACTAAGTAATATCTCAAAATAAAAGAACTCAATCATAATTTTAAGAAAATAAATAAATTAAAAAGTCTTCTAAATAATGTAGACTTTCAATTTGGAAATTACAATCATGATTAAGTTTCTGCCCCAACAATTCAAGACACTTCGCAAAGTCTACAAAGGGTTAGTGAGACGGTACGAAGGACCCTTCCGCATTGTCCGATGTGTAGGCAACGTCGCATATCAACTAGAGCTTCCACCAAGACTCAAGATTCACCTGGTCTTTCACATGAGTCCCCTAAGTTGTTATAAGATGCCAACTTAAATAAGACTAGATCTTTAACACAAAGTAATTTAAAAATTTTATATTATTTTATTTATAATGTTTTTTAATCGTGTCTGGATTAGTATAAATCTTAAAGTAATTTTTAGATTAATAGATTTTAATATTAATAAAATCGATCGAGATCGATTGATAATAGCTTAATACTAAAAATAATTTTCATTACATATATGTTATTTAGTTAATAATACCTACTATAATATATTCTTTGTATTATATGATAATTAAATATTATTTTTATCTTATTAAAATATATTTTTATTTATTTGGACTATAATAAGAGGGTATAATAGTAAAAAAAGATCATTTACGAAACTAAACAAGTGAAACAACTTGCCACGAACTCCACAGGGAATCAAACGGTGGTCTATAGATACAATTCATAAATAAACTCAAAATTTGTATATAATATATAAAAATCCAATCATTAAACAGTGAAAGACTTCAAAATTTTGCCAAACCATCTACCATCCTCAATTCAAGTTATTCTCTTACACTCATCATGAATTAATCTTAATCTTTAGGAATCACAATAAATTATAATGAGTACAAACTCAATAAACAAACTAGTTTTTTATATACCAAAATACATACACATTTTTATATAATGCAAATGCATGATATGAAATGGCCTTTCAAAACATTGTAAAACAAATTCATCATAACCTCTTTTATCACTTTCGAACTTCATATTTCCTCTCAAATCACTTGAACTACTTTTATTTAATTTTGACTTAGTAAGACCGTCATTGAACATTGGTACTTCCATGTAACACTCATTTTAAGCATCATGCAAGCGTCTTTCAACCATTTATTTCATAACATAACATATATATATATATATATATATATAGAGAGAGAGAGAGAGAGAGAGAGAGAGAAATTTTACAATAAGTGAATCATTTATCATATTAAAATAAGGATCGGATAAGCTTAAAATAATAAAATATATATTTTAATACATCGTATTAGGCATTATCTAATAAGAAAAAATTGCTATACAGAGAGAAAGAGAGAAATAGCAATTTTACAATAAGACACTCTCTTACCATACTAAAGTAACGAGTAAATTAAGAGTAAAAAAATATACATTTTAATATAATTTATTTTATATGTTACTGCTGTTAGCTCTCTTTTTTTTTTTTTTGGGTATATTTCCATTTGATATTCGAATACCACATTGGGTTAGTATATTATTATATGGTATCAAGATTACATTAAACTCTAATTAATTTAGATTCGAGATAGGTAAGACTACTATAAACTCACCCGTGAGTATTTAACACAGTTTCATTCTCAAATTTCCAACAAAGACTTTAGTTAAGATAAAATTGCGTCGTGACAGTTGATCCAAAGCCGTTGGTTTTTTTACTGTGCATGCATTTTAAAAGCACATTATCTCACTGTAGCGGTGAATTTTTAATTTAAATTCAGTGGATTCCATCTCAGAACCACAAACCCTGCCAAAATATCAAGTTTCATTTTTCTTTTCCTTCAAATTTCTCTGAGCGAGGTCAAGCCCAAGTCAAATTACTTCCTTCGTAATTCTCGTTTCTTCAATTTTTCGTATCCTTTTGTTTAATTTTTTTTTTTTCATTTTTCTGATTGGTCTCTTCGGTAGACACCATGGCTAAGAATATTTTGGTGACCGGTGGCGCCGGTTACATTGGAAGCCACACCGTTCTTCAGTTGCTGTTAGGCGGTTACAATACTGTAATCGTTGACAATCTCGATAACGCCTCGGAAATCGCGGTCGCAAAAGTCAAAGAACTCGCTGGCAATCAAGGCAACAACATGACCTTCCATAAGTTGGATCGCCGGGACAAAGCAGCGCTGGAAGTGGTGTTTGCCAAAACAAAGTTTGATGCTGTCATCCATTTTGCTGGACTGAAAGCAGTTGGTGATAGCGTGCAGAACCCATTGCTATATTTCGACAACAATCTTATTGGAACCATAACTCTCTTGGACGTTATGGCAGCAAATGGCTGCAAAAATCTGGTCTTTTCATCATCAGCTACTGTTTATGGCTGGCCAAAGGAGGTTCCATGTACAGAAGAGTTCCCCTTACAGGCAATGAACCCCTATGGACGTACCAAGATTTTCATTGAAGAGATGTGTCGTGATGTCCACCGCTCAGACTCCGGATGGAAGATCATATTGCTGCGATACTTCAATCCTGTTGGTGCACATCCAAGTGGCAAAATTGGTGAGGATCCCCGTGGAATTCCAAATAATCTCATGCCTTTCGTCACTCAAGTTGCTGTTGGCAGGCGTCCAGCCCTGACAGTATTTGGAACTGATTACTCAACAAAGGATGGTACTGTGGTCCGTGATTACATTCATGTTGTCGATTTAGCTGATGGGCACATTGCTGCGTTGCGTAAGCTTGATGATCCTAACATAGGTTGTGAGGTGTACAACTTGGGAACAGGAAAAGGGACATCAGTTTTGGAGATGGTTGCAGCATTCGAAAAAGCCTCTGGAAAGAAAATTCCTCTTGTAAAGTCTGGGAGGCGGCCTGGTGACGCTGAAACTGTTTATTCGTCAACAGAAAAGGCTGAACGCGAATTGAATTGGAAGGCAAAATATGGCATTGACGAGATGTGTAGGGACCAATGGAATTGGGCCAGCAAGAACCGTTATGGCTACGAATCTCCGAACTCCACTAACTAATAGCTGTCTTTTGTCATCCTTATTGATTGTCTTCAGTAGTATCTCGCTATACACAGTGTCGTGCTTATCACGTATATTTAATTATCAGATTTTTGTGCTAAAAATCCTTGTGGTATTATACAAAAATTGAAGGTCCCTGTACAATCTTCTGCTCTGAAGATTTAACTAGGCATCGTTTCACAGAAAAAAGTATCATTGGTGTGTCTATTATTGGTTTTCAAATTTTCAGTATATTAATTAAAAGCTTTTCTTCCTTTCTCGCCAAAAAAAATTTATTGTTGAGGTGGTATGTTTTACCATAAAAATATTTACTTAGAATAATTACTTGAATTAAATTAATTGTTAATTTAAAAAAAAAAATTTATTTAACTTAATACAACATACTCCCTTTCCACCTATATGATCGGATTTTGAACCCAAACTTCTTGACTACCTTTTATTAGATTTCAGATACAGTGCAATTAAATTCCTTTCTTCTTCTGCAGGATTTACCATTTACCTACTTAATCGGCAACATTCTTTGAGTCTTAGATTTAGCTATCTATGGAAAAGGCCAAAATTAAGTGGACTAACGAGAGTCGAGTAACGATGTGAAAGCCAAAATTAATAATCGAAGCCGACTGAATACATGTAACTGATGAAATTAATCCATAAAAGAGCACATAATTTGATCTAATTTTGCTTGTCTCAAGCAGCTCCAAATTGCTCTTTTATCACGTGACCACCTTCCTTGCCTAAGATCAAATTTATACTTTCTTCTACTTGATAATACTTTTCTAACATTGATGCCCTGTAATGAATAGATTACGAAAGAAAGATAAACATTTTTCACTTGACGCAATTTAATTTACATCACTCCGTCACAAAAACTACTCAGAGAATTTGTATCATCTAATTACCTCTTTGTTGTTAATTCTTGCCTGCTTCTGCCTCTGGTTCGTTGTAGTCAATTCTTCATAATCATCATTCAAAAGTTGATTTTCCAATGTACTTCCAAATTGCGCTGGCGAGATACATTGAACTACTAATACTAGTCAAGTTATGTGCCTATCGAGGCTTTCGATTTTGATTTAAAGGAATGATAGAGATTGTATATTTCTTTTAATTTTATTTTATGTTTGTCAAATTCGAATATAAATGCAGCCAGTACTTTCTTGCACTTACCCACGTATGCAATCAAGATTTAGAAATTAGTCGCCAAGCACTTGAGAAGAATTGAAACAAAAATAGAAATGGTTACAATTGACAAATCCAACTTCGGGTTGACTGTGATTAGGTGATATTTGGTTGGATGGTAAAATTTTTTTATTAAAATTAGGAGTTTTGAGGTGGATTTTTATTTTTATGTTATTGTCTATCTGAAGTTAATTTTGGATTTTTATTTTTCTCTTATTGTCTGGTAGCTTTTAAGCTAAAAAAAAATTAAATATTTAGTAAACACTTATTCTTATGGTTTGGAAGTTAGTATTGATTATATTCATAATGAAAAATTTATAACATCTTTATTATTTAAAAATTATATTTATTAGATATTATCAATTTTTATTTTAAAATTATAATTTTTTTTCATAATAACTATGGTTTTAAAAACCACAACAGCCAAACAGGACCTTAAATTTTTTAAAATATATTAACACGTGTCATTTACAAAAAAAAATGTGATGTCAAGATTGATTTATCAAGCATATAATTAGTAATAAGTATTTATCATTAAACATGCAATAAAAATTATCTAAATCTAAGAAAAAAAAAATTAACGACTCTCTCCACATCTGTGTTCAACAACTGTCTTTTTACCTAACGCTTATTTTAAGAACATTCGTTGGCTTTTATTTAAAATAAAAAAGAGAGTAAAAAGATAAAAATAAAACAAGAACTGATCAATATTGCAGTTCTTAAAACGCGCTCAATATTTGCTTTTGTGTTTCTTGTTTGTGACGTATAAAAGAAATATGCAGACCATGGTGAGAAAAATAGAATTTAAGACATCTTTATCATTTATTTAAAATATCTGGCGTACCTTTGATTATTCATTGATCTAAATGTTAGGTAAAAAAATATGTAATTCGAAGGAGACATCTTTTTACATATTTTTAAAGGTAGGGATGGTGGGGAAAACCAAATAAATTTTTTTAATCTCAATACTTCTTTTAGAATTGAAATTAAGTTGGTGAGGTAATGAAAGCTGCTTCTTGATCAAACCCATGACTCTCTGTCATTGATCCTTCTCGTATGTATAAATAAACACAATATTTTAATTTCATTTTGACGGTTGATTGCTAATCTGATGTGGTTGGTAGCGAATTGACGCTTCACCATTGACTTTTTGTTCTCTATAGTGTGCATAGAGCATCGTTTGTTTTAGTCTGATACTATTTTTGCATAAATAAAAAATTAATAAATACTAAATAATTCACAAAAGATAAAGACACATATTTAATTTAATTTAATTATAAATAAAGACAATAAAAAATAATAATTTTACGGATAACTATTATAGTATAAATTCAAGTAATAAAATTTCACTTACAAGTACTTAAATATGCCATGTACACTCACACGATTTCAAAAATAAAAAAAATTCCAAAGTATGTATTCTTTTATATTTTTCAAATTAATACAGATTTCAATCAATCATTACAAAGAAAATTCTTCTAAAGTTTTTAAGAATCCACTTACTATATATATATTTTTTACACTCTTTCACATGGAATTAAATTTCATGAACTCTCTATAGTTTGAGATAGTTTCTTCAAAGAAAATTCCTTAATATTTATGGAAAGAATTCACCACGCATACATTTTATTATCTCAATATATAAAAATCTTAAGAAATCATCAATTAATTTCTTCATTTTTTTACAAATGCATACATGCGATTCTAAGTCCTCCAAATTATCAATTTTTGTGGCTAGTAAATGGGACCATAAATACTTATAACTTTTTTACTTTTTAAACACTTTAGGATGTGTTTAGTACATAAAATTATGGGATATTAAAATATTATTTACATTCCCATAATCTCATGCCCATATTTGAGAAAAATAAACATGGATAATGGCTTGCTAACGTCGGCTACTGCCGCATTAGCTCCTCTTTTTTTTTTTTTTTTTTTTTTTAAATAAAAATAAATAAATATTAATTTTTAATATAATATAATATTAATTTTTATTACAATTATTAATTATAAATTTTTATTATATTTTAATTTTTATTATATTAAAAATATAACGAAATAATGTATTATTTAATTATATTATACTAATTAATATATAAAATTGATTAATATTTAATAAATTAATATAAATAATAATAAATGCAAATTATTATTTAAGTATGAATAGCATGGCTTTTTTTTTTTTGCTTATTCTTTGCTTTATACTGATAATAAATAAATAAATAAATATAACTTTTTAATATAATATAATATAATATAATTTTTTATTTTTAGATTATAATTTATTAAAAAATTTATAATTTAATATAACTAATAATAAATATTTAAATATAAAAAATTTGAATAATATTAATTTAAAATTAATAATAATATAAAATATTAATACAATTTAAATATATTAATAAAAATAAAATATTAATATAATATAATATATAATTTAAATTAATTATAAAAAAATTAATATAGTATAGTGTAGCAGCAAACATTGTACAACATTGTTATAATATAGTACTAATATAATATAGTATAATAAAATATATTAATATTATTGTACTCTTGATTTATGTATATATAGAGGATTACTTTGCTTCTTTCATCGGAACTATCAGTAACCTCAAAAGAAATGAAGCCTAACAGTTTTTTATGCCCAAGGATTCTCTCACTTATTTTTGTTCTTTTAGTGAGATTTCATGAGGTGGCTTTAGCAGCTGAAAATCATGAAAAGTTTCTCAAATGTCTCTCTCTACAATCTGACACCATTTCTAAAGTGATTTACACCCAAAACAACTCTTCATATTCATCAGTACTGAAGGCTTCAATACAAAATCTCATTTTCTCAACCCCCACGAACCCGAAACCTCTATTCATCATCACCCCATTCCACGTGTCTGAAATTCAAGCAGCCATTAAATGCACCAAAAAAAATGGTCTGCAAATTAGAGTACGAAGTGGAGGTCATGATCATGAGGGTCTTTCCTCTATTTCTAACGTTCCTTTCATCATTATTGATTTGAAAAGTTTTAGTGAAATTAGTGTTGATGCAGAAGCAAAAACAGCATGGGTTCAATCTGGTGCAAACCTCGGGGAACTTAATTATAGAATTGCTGAGAAGAGTCAAAATCTGCTAGCCTTTCCGGTGGGAACTTGCCCTGGTGTGGGCGTCGGTGGACATTTTAGTGGCGGTGGCTACGGTGCCTTGGTGCGTAAATACGGTATTGCTGCTGATCACATAGTTGATGCTCACATGATTGACGCCAAAGGTGAGAAATTTTAAACAGACAATATGGAGAAAATATTGTTGGTCATTATAGTAGTAGGATATAATTGTCTTAAAGAAGGATATACGCGATTATTTCTGAAAATTAAGGAATGTTTGTGATGATTTTACCAAATTATAGGATGTCGAGAAATAATATAATTAGTATAATTTAAAAATGACAAATAGACATAAATAATCTATCAAATTATTTTTCTAGCATAATTTCAAAATGATCGACAGATATAAATAAATCATTCAAATTGCTTTTTCATTAAAAATATCACGACAATAAATCATATGAGTATTCAAAATAAAAATTAGGTGGGCAAAACTCAAATTAGAGTTAGTTCAATATAGTCATTAGAAAAAATTTGTGGTTTGCTAACCCCCTATTAGTTTTTTGTGATGAGCTTTCAACACGCCTCAAATTTTCTTATAAAAACCCTGTCCTAAAGATACCCCATAAAAAAATAAAAAATAAAAAAGAGTTAATAATCTAACAACAACACAATAGTTCTGAAACTGTCCTTCATATATTTTTCTATTTTTTTTATTTGTTTTTCTCAAATAAACACCATAAACCATAAAATCCATAGATTCGTAGCCGCATGATTTAGTTTCATTTCCAACTTATACCGCCTCTGTTATTAGTCTTTCTGTGATTAATGCCTTTGAAATTGAAGATGAAAGATGAAAGATGAAAGTTAGTTTCATTTACAGCCAAGAGCGGGTGTTATGGAGATTTGAGGTGTGTGAGAAGCTCAACTCTAGTTTTTAGCCTTTTAATTACTTCTTTAGGATTTGTACTCATGCGATGGATTAAAGAAAGCAATTTAAAAGTCACTTCTTCAGTCCTCTATGAACACAATCAATCACTTCATTTACATCTTTGTTGTTTTGATTACTTACAGGCAGATTTTTGAATAGAGAATCAATGGGAGAAGATCTATTTTGGGCTATTCGTGGCGGTGGAGGATCTAGCTTTGGAATCATTATTTCATGGAAAGTAGAGCTAGTTGATGTTCCGCCAACTGTGACTGTATTTGCTGTTCCAAGAACCTTGGAACAAAATGCAACAAGGCTACTTCACAAATGGCAGTACATTGCAGACAGGGTCCATGAAGATTTATTCATCTCACCATTCTTGTACAGAGTTAATTCCACTATGGTTTGTCTATTCACATCCTTGTTTCTAGGTGGGGTTGATAGGCTACTTCCATTGATGCAGGAGAGCTTCCCTGAGCTTGGATTGACTAAAGAAAACTGTAGAGAAATGAGCTTCATTGAATCCGTTGTTTACCATGATGGATTCAAGATTAGAGAGTCAATTAATGCAGATGTATTGATTAATGAGAGATTTGTCAAAAGGTCTTTCATAGGAAAAGCAGACTTTGTGACAGAGCCAATTCCTAAGGAAGCTCTCGAAGGGGTATATGATTTATTTTATGAGGAGGATCCACAAACCTACGGCCTTCTTGTGTTTTTTCCTTACGGTGGAATAATGAGTGAGATTTCAGAGTCCGAAATTCCATTTCCGCATAGAGCTGGCATCATATACACACTTCTATACTATGCGGAATGGCAAGATGCAACTGATGAAGCATTTCAAAATCACATAAATTTGGTCAGAAAGTTGTTCAATTATATGACTCCTTATGTTTCAAAAAATCCTCGAACAGCTTATATTAATAACAGGGATCTTGACATTGGAACAAACAACAAATTGGGCCACACAAGCGTTCAGG
This sequence comes from Murraya koenigii, assembly GCA_025617385.1. Classification (NCBI taxonomy): domain Eukaryota; kingdom Viridiplantae; phylum Streptophyta; class Magnoliopsida; order Sapindales; family Rutaceae; genus Murraya; species Murraya koenigii. The sequence goes on from CM046812.1 coordinate 9,586,673, forward strand.
AAGCAAGCGTTTGGGGCGAAAGGTATTTCAAGAACAATTTCTACAGGCTGGTGCATGTGAAAACAATGGTGGATCCTGAAAATTTCTTCAGAGATGAACAAAGCATCCCGCCTTTCAACTTGTGAAAGATGAATTGTGAGCAATGAGGCCAACTGCAGTTTTAGATACATGTATTTGATTATTATATTGCTAAATATTTTTTATGTTTTTGTGGTAAGACTAAGGTGGTCGTTGTAGGCCGATCTTGTCTTGTTATAGTTAATAAAGATTTGCACGCATCGTTCAGGTTAGCATTTAAAAAAATTAATAATTTCTGCCTTGGGCATGAATTTTATTAATGCATGCTTTGTTGGGCCCCATGCATGGGATTGAACTTTTGTCAACGGTCAGCTAATTAAATAATTATTTTTTCTCTTCTCCTTGTTTTCGCAAGTCAATTTTAATCTTTATGATTTAATAAAGCATCTCCATGATTGCAAGTTATTGTTAGGTAATAGTGTCCCCTCTTAATAATTTTCACTGTTAATTGAACATAAAAATAAAACATATATGCATAAACTTGATTCTGTTATAAATTCAGGAATGGACTTGTATCTTAAATAAACTAGGATGTATTTAAATAATATAAAGGGAAAGGAAAAGTATTGGTTTTATTGAAATGAGAATCGTTCTCATTTTTTGGATGCCATACAAATGAAATTCACGGCTCTATTTATAATGGTCCTTGACTAATCAAACATTGCCACCATTTAAGCAGCATGACATAATTACAGATTAAAGCTCTCATATGCAGGTGACCTATACAGCTCGCTTGACATCACGTGTGAGCTATTTTACTAACCAACCAATCATGGGAGGCAGTGAGGGAACTTTGCCTTGCTAAGTCTGCCACACTTGGGCTTGCACTACAATACAGGGCAACAAGTCCCCGGCACCGTGCCGGAATTTTAAAATAAGCCATCGGATTAAATAAATAAAATCCAACGGTTGAGATTTTATATCTAATAAATAAAAAATATAATAATTAAAAATAAAAAATGAAGGGCAACCAATTGGAAAGGTTGCTAAACCACTTCACTATTCAAACTCCTAAAGTGTGACATTCGCTTCATCCCAAAATGGAAAATCACTCTTTCACGGCCGACGGTTGCTACACCAATCGCGAATCTCGTCCGATTATTGAATCGTTTGATTTACTTCTGACAAAGAGGGACGAAAGAGAGATTAAGAGAAATGATTTTGAGAACTTTCAACCGTGGTGAAGGGAAAAAAAAAAAACAATAAAAACAACTGATTCATTGTTGTCTCAACTCCAAGCATTTTGCTAATACACTTGGTTCTTCTTAATTGTAAGATTTCTCTATTAAATATCAGCTTTAGTTTAGCCTCATTGTTTCTATGCTGTTAAAAGTTTTTTTTTTTCCCTTTTGTGGGAACCCATTATTTTAGTACTAGTTTCAGTGATTTTAGTTTTATTTTTTGAATGCATTACGGTTGGAGGGCATCATGGTTGTTTATTCATATAATGATATTGTTTTCGTGGGTTTTAGATCCCAAAATATAATATTTTTTTAAAATATGTACTTTGTTTGGTTTGATGAGAAAATATAAACAAAAAGAACTTAGAGCATTCATTCTCGTTGTTGTTTTTATTTTTGAAAGAATTTTCTTAGGAAAGCTTTTTGGCCGAGTCAAAGTGAACGTTGCGGCTCTCGGGTTTTTATTCCTTGTTGTTTACATTCTATTGGCATGCTTCAAGAACAATGTATAACAGTCACGAGATTGATTTTTCAACTTCAATTTTCCATGCATGGATGCTTTTCAATTATAGTTTCAGCTGACTGTATTTCCTTTTAGAAACAGGGAGATGCAGCTCTGGCTTTAATAAAGGCTGAAATGCCATGGTTTATGTTTTGTCTTTATGTCTCAAAATTTGACTCTATTTTTCTTGTTCATAAAGTTACATTCTCTTAGCAATCTGTTGCTTGTTGTGGGCTTTACTGTTGTTTGTTAGTTTTTTATATATAGGTTTGTGCAAAAGTTTAGGTTTTCTAGCTTAATTTCTAGCTATTGTTTGGTGTATTAGCTTTAATTTTTGTGAATGTTAGCTTTCAATGGTAGTGGAAGACTTTGCGTGGGAATTGGTTTAGCAAAGTGAATGGGCGTGTTTGAAAGCAAATAAGGAGTTGGTGAGGCTTATGATTCATATTGTTATCTTTGTACCAGGCTTCCAAAATTTTCCAGTTGAAATATGTTTGGATGTGAACTATTTTCATTTTTCCTTTTATTCAATTGAGTCTGTTTTTATAGTGAATTCTTAGCTTCTAAGTTGTGACATTGTTTTCTTTTCTATTGACAGGCATGGAAAATTGAGGGTGGAGATGTAATATATGAATTTGTTATATTTATTTATGTAAATAATGAATTTAATAGAGGGTTTATGTAATAAATTGAGAGGGGGTTTATGTGATATATCATGAGGGGGTCTAGTTGATACCACCGGACGAGCTTGGTATCAAATCGAAGCTTACGAGACAGAGAACGTTCCCCTGCCATCCCTGCCGCCCGAAACGTCGAGAACGCCACGGTGAAGCTCGAAAGTTCCGTGGGTTTCGTGCAGACGATCGCCGGCGATTCCGGCCAGTGTTGGCCACGCCACCGGTTGCAAAAGCTTCTCCACCTCACCATCTTCCATTCCCGACCAGTCACCGGCATCGAGGAGGCCGTTTTGCCGCCGTCCGATCACCCCAAGGAGCCGCGACTTCACGTGCTCGATCCGACTTCGCCGCCGCGCGTTGGAGGACACCACCGGCACCGTTGGACTCACCTCGACGAGAAGTGTCTAACCCGAGCTTCCCCACCGCCGTTGGGTCAATATCGGTCAACGTTGACCGTAGGGGCATTTTGGTAATTTCACGCGTTGAGGGTAATTTCGTAATTTCTAGCTTTGAGGGTGATTTTGTAATCTAAATTGAGGATATATTGGTAATTTTATGATGTTGTGGGTAAATTAGTAAATTATGAAATTGAGGGTAGTATAATTTCGGATTATATTAGTAAATTACGAATACGGGATTATTACGGTAAGCCGAGAAGATAGAGAGTTTGTAATATTAAGACGAATATTTATTTTAAGGCGTTATTTTTGTGAGATTAGTTTGAATTATAATTATGGAAAGTAATTGTGTCATTTCTGTAAATTAGGTGGACCTGCGGACGAGAATCTACCTGCGGACTTGGGTGATAGCCGAGTCTGAAATTATCACTGTGAGTGGAATATATTAAAATTATTTGATTTTTATATAGTAGAGCTTGTTTATGAAATGAATATTTAAAGTGCTTTCGTTAAATGGTTTTCCGAAATAAATGTTTATTGCGTATAATTATTGTGTTAAGTTATATTTATTTATTTATGCTCCGTATCGATTTTAAAATACAAAAGAGATGATTGATTTCCGAACATGTTTTAAAGTGCTTTTATGCGGATTTCGAACATGATTTTAAGAGTATATGATTGATCCTGTTTATGATTTAAAATGTATATACATTGCTTTTGAGCATGATTCAAAGTATTTATATGTTGATTCCGAGAATAATTTAAAGTGTTTACATATGGTCTTCGAGCATGATTTAGAATGTTTATACATATGGATTTTGAACATAATTTAAAGAGTATATGATGATCTTGGACATGAGATATATTGATTTCGAGTATGATTTAAAGCATGATTTAAATGTATACATATATAATGATTTTGATCATGTTTTTAAGTTTTAAGCAAATACCCGTTCCCTCCAGATGAGATGAGATAGTAGGCATTTGGGGCCCGTCTGAACACACATAGAGGCTTTGGGCCGTGTGTTTGGGCGCTTCAGCCTTTGGGGCATATGCATGCATATTGAGATATGAGATCGGATAGTTCGGACACGATGTCGCGGGATAGCGCATCATAGTACGTCCGCTGAGATCCGGGTATGAGATATGCTCGATGAGCATGAGATGGTACGTCCTTTCGTCTATCCGTGTAGCTCCGGGCATGATGGTACTCAGATAGTACATCATTGCCGTCCGTTGAGGTCCAGATGAGACTAGATTATCCCCTGGGTATTTGTTTAAAGGTATTTGTTTAAGGATATTTGTTTAAAGGATATTTGTTTAAGGATATTTGTTTAAAGATATTTGTTTAAAGATATTTGTTTAAAGATATTTGTTTAAGGATATTTGTTTAAAGGTATTTGTTTAAAGGATATTTGTTTAAAGGATATTTGTTTAAGGATACTTGGTTAAAGATATTTGATTTACTTAATGTTTGATATTTTAATTTGAGAAGATATTTCGATATGAGAAGTTTTTTATTGATTTTGTGACAGTATCAGTTTTGCTTATGTTCGAATATAATTAAATTGAAAATAATTTTACATTCAAATAATTATTTGAGAAATGTAATTATACAAGTGATGCACTTATTTTTGTAATTATTTTATAATTTAAAATTACTATCCACTCACTGAGCTCACTCGAGTTTTATACTAATTCCTATTTTATTATATTCCCCAGGAGATTTCGAGTACAATGATTAACCCAGAGATTGTACATAGTTGAAGTCATTTGGGCCACTGAGGTTGTTTGAGGACATAGAAAAAATTATTTTCTTTTGGTTAATGTATAATTATCATGTTTTGGATTTATATTAGGGATGTGATTTATGAATTATGAAACGTGTGTATTATTGGATATGTTATCGGATGAGATTGGGTTGATGCAGTTGATTCTTGATAAATGATTTGGGAGTGTTTATGTTGAAATTGCAGGTTTGGAAATGTTATATTTTTAGGGGAGGTTCTGCCGAAATTTCGGTAGAATTCTCATTAATAAGATGATTTTAATATTTAAGTTCAATTTCTTAAGATAGGTCGCCTCTGAAAATAGGGCGGGTCGTCTCAGGAGATTACGTGGAATTTAGAACCTTTAAATACACTACTTAGAGCATCCTCCTCTTTTTTAATAAAATATTGAAAGTATCAAAATATGCATTTCAAAACAGTACATTGTGAAACTAGACTTGGTTAATTATAGGTTTTTTATTAATGTCTGCATCAATTGTTCTTGGTATTCTATGAATTTGAATTGAATAGGTGTGTTATTTTTTTATCATATCTTTAGACATATGATGGTTTAAATCGAAATTATTTTGGATTTTTTTTCTACAAAGGTCATAGCACATATATGTCTTACAATTTTGGCTAGTTTTATGAGTTTCAGTGCAGCTTTGCTTTCTACAACAATTTAAGAGCTCTGTGCTGTAGTCAGACTACTTGGCACTAGTTTTGTAGATGGAAACATTTTCTACTGATTTTGTACATTTATGTTTTAATTTGGTGGTGATAGAAATTTTTGCATTATTTATATTAGAGATTAAATATTATGAATTCTGTCCCTAGCCTATTAGCTTAAGATTTAGAAACATTGGCTGCTTAAGTCGTGATTGTGGTTGTGTTTGTGGTTATGGTTTTGTTTATCAAGGTGAGGGGCTTTGTTAGAGCTTCAATACTGCTACTGGGTCCTTATCTATTAGTTTAAGCTTTTGAGTCTATTTTTAACTTAACAATTTCATTCTTGTGTTCTATCAATAATCAATCATCGCTTAGAGTTGATGAATGAATGACCCCTAAGGTTAATTTTGTAGTAGAAGTTGTATAAAAAATGTATTATGCTTACGGATGGTTGATGGATGAATGACCACAGAGGTTAGTTTTGTAGTTGAAGTTGTATGAAAATGTATTATGCTTTTAAGCATACATGAAAAATAAGGTGCTAAAGGCCTCGCTCAAAATTCATATGGTTTGGGGATGTTATTGGTCATACTGAAATTGAATATTGCCAATTCTGGATGTTTAGTAGGTGGAATTATACTCTTAGGTTGTAATTTTTCCTAGAAAGAAGATTATATTGATGTTGCCTAAACCATATTTTCTTTCTACCCCTCAATATTTTTGTCTTGCATATTTATTTTAATTCATAAACGATTGTAAATTTAATTGATCTTAGAATTTTTGTGACTCGGTAATTTAAAATGTCCACCATGATCAGTTTCTCTAAAAAAATAATAATAATAAAACAAAATGCATGTTAAACGAATATTATGCAACAAATAATAATAGAGATTATCACTTGAATTATGAAATTCTTTTCAAAACTATTATCCGACTGAAATGAGGAAAAATTGGATAGATATGCAATTCTATTATAATTAATTGGATTTCTTTTTCTTTTCAATTACAAGTTCTTTTCGAAGCCATCATTTTATTAATCGTTTAAAAAATAACTAGACCATTAAATTTATGTGTAATCTCTTGAACACATTTATTATTTGTGTATGTGTTAAATAAAAATTAGTTAATTAGACACATTCCTAAATATAATTATTGTGCACGATTTGAAATTTAATTCAAATTTAATGTATCTTTATTAATTAAATAGAATTTAGTAAAATAATGTATATCAAATGAGTACTTAATAGGGTTTTACAACAAACAAAAGCTCGAAATATTCATCCATAAATAAATAAATATATATTTATTTACAAGAGATTTTATATTTCAAATTCTATAACAAAGTTTTGTTGGATAGCTCAATTGGTTTAACTTTTGAATGGATGCAATAGTTCAGCCATGGATTTAATTCCAAGGGGGATATGTTTAATTTGGGATGGGAAATGATAGGGATATGCTTAATATAGTTAAGCCATGGGTTTAACTCTTATATAGCTCTAATATTACACGTAATGTTTTATTTAATCTAGTCTTTTTAGTCATGGATTTAAGTTAATGGCACTATTAGAAAAATGACATTTATTGACACTTAGTTTACTGACACTTAGCAAAAAGTATAAGTAATTGTGAACAAATGCACCTATTAACAAGTAGGTATTAGAGGTTATTGATACTAGTATGTTAGTAAATTAAACATCAATAATCACTGACATTAAAGTATCAGAGATAAAAAAAAATTCATTAATAGTTGTTTTAGTGCCAACTTGAACCTAAGACTTCTAGAGTTTAAAATTTTAACATTTAAAACAAAGACCATCAAGCCATGTTAAATTAACTTAATTTGTTCGTTTTAAAGATTTTAAAAACAAAAATATAATAACAAAAGGATAACAAAACCTAATTAACGCTAACTCTCACCCATCTCTCACTCGATCTCTCATGCTTTCCTCATGCTTTCTCTTCGCTTTTCTTTTCTTGATATCTTACATTCTCTGTTCTCTATTTACAAGTTGATTTCAATTAATTCAAAAATCATACTTTACTGTTCTCTTTTCTTTTGTTTTAGTTTTCGTAATCTCAATTTATAAAATTTTTGATTTCCTCCGAAATTAATCTTTCGTTATTTCACTCCGCCTCATAAAGCCAAAAACAAAGGTCCACAGACGCGCACAAACAAAGCATATCATTTTGTCTTCCAAAAACCCTAACTTTGCCAGGTAACTCATTGAGTCTCTCCGCATGAGACTCGATCTGAGTCTCTCCAATTCTCACCGATTCTCACCGGTTTACATCATTTTTAGTGCAGGATTCATCATGAAAGGAGGCAGATCGAAAGTCGAGCGGTAGGAGCCCGATAGCAAGTGAGTTTTCGTAGTTTTGATAATATCGTATCTGTAGATCTATTCTTTTTTTGTTGTTTTTAGCGTCGCTTGTATATTTATTTCGTTCAATATTGTTTGTGATTTTTTTTTCTGGTGTTTAAAGGCTGAAGAGCAAAGGGGCGAGAGCCGAGCAAGCTGAGCAACGAAGCCCAAGGTCGCGAAAGATCCAAACAAGTCGAAGAGGCCTCCTAGTGCTTTCTTCGTTTTCATGTATGAGTTTCGTGTTCTTTTTTTTTTGTTTGAATTTACAAAACAAAAATCATCTTTATGTTTTCCGATTCGAGAGTTTTAAATCTCAATTTATTTTTGACGAAATTAAGGGAGGAGTTCGAGAAGTAGTTTAAAGAAGCTCATCCTAACAATAATTCATTCGTTGTTGTAAGTGATTACATAATTTTAATGCGAATTTTAAGTGATATATATTTATATTACTTCTTTCCTAACCGATTTTAATGTAAGCTTTCTTATGAATCGAGGTTGGCAAAGTCATTGGAGAAAAATGGAAGTCAATGTCGGATGATGTAAGTATTATATTCAATTTATTCATCTTTTTTTCCCTAATTTAAAAATTGTATGTGTTGACTTGTTTGTTCATATTTCTTTGGATATGCGATGTTAGGAGAAAGCTCCCTTTGTAGCAAAGGCTGAGAAAAGAATGTCTGATTACAACAAGAGCATGCAGGATTACAACAAGCAGCTGGTAATATTTTAGGAATTATTGTTGTTTATAATGATAATTCTGATGACAGAATGATTATTTATTAATGATGATGATCTGTTTTACAATAGGCTGATGGAGTCAATGCTAAACGATGTTTACTCATAAAAGTTTGGGGTGGAAATGCTCAGGTGTGTACTCTCCGTCTATGTGTTATTCAGAAGTGACATCGAATCCATAGAGACACCATGATGGAAAATATATCAACCCAATTTCATGCTCACGTCAAGGAAAATCCTCCACAACTTGTGAATTTCAGGAAAATGTTCGAGTTTGAACTGATTTTTTGTTGGAAATTCATCTCTTATCTTTGACTAAATACATAGATAATTAAAACTTTTTGCATTTTCAGGAAGCAAGCACATGGACACTGGCCATATGTTGTTGTTGTCATTGATTCTCCACTAGCTATTGTTATAAGGTGTGTGTTTCTGTTTTCAAGTGTCTTATATGAAGATCAACTGGAAAATGAGTGTTGATTTTTATGGTGAAAGTGGGGTTCTTTTTGTTTTGGCGGATCTGAGGCTGGTCGGGGAGCAAAAAATCTTGTGTCTTTGGCTCGAGTTTGTTTTCCATTTCTCAATATTCACGTTGTTATTTTGTATTATATTTGTATGGAGAAATGGTTAGTGGTGTTTTTTCTTTCTCCAATGTCTAATTGTTATATTGCTGGCTTTTGAAGAACTCTAAACTTTGATTTTTTCCATTTTTCCCTATGAGAGTTTGCATAAGACGCGCTAAATAAGATAAATTGCGTGTGCATGATATGGGAATCCGTTTACCAAACTGACCAAGTTGCTGAGAGGCAAATTTCTTTACTATTTATTCATCTAGACATCAAGCCAGAGTATACTTCTATGATATGTGAACCAAAATAAATGAAGTTTTGCTATGCCCGTTAGAGTGTATTAGTTCTATATTATCAATTTAATTCTTCATTAAACCTGTCCTTGCAGATGGTTTCTGACCTTTGTTTTCCACCCACGCCGTGCCCCTCCCACCCCCGCCCTTTCATGTAGAACTTGTTAGATGATAGCTATCTCATTTTTTAATTTCAATGTCTTTGTAGGGGGTGATTTATTGGCAACCGCCTAAAATGGCAGTGGAAAAGGTGAAAGAATTAGTTTGGGAGCCTTCAATTAGCAAATATGGTGCTGATGAAGGTCTTCCTGAATTGAGGGATGTATTAACGAAAAAGGTATACTTGGATGTGTTTATTACTATTTAAGTTAAATGTTGTTGCAGAAATTAGACTATTCATTGAAACAGAACTAAGAAACCAGCCCTATTCAAGTTCTATACTGTAGAATTTCCATGCTCTATATACTTTAGCAAATCGTGCAAAATGGTATAATGTTTGTTGGTTTGAGTAGAGCTGGCGAGTTGAAGGATGGTTTGTTGCCACGCATGTAAATGGGTTATCCGAGTGTAATAACTTATTTGCTTTTCACTCACAAAAGATGCTTGATAATGATAATGTCAATGTTAATGCGGTATAAGAATTTACGGAAAGAATTTTTAACTTCATGGGTTCGGAAAAGCGTGGTGAAAGCATTTAGCTCCATCTATCGCAACAGCAACTTCTCACTTTTTCTATATTTGATTAGAGGTAAGTTTCTATGCAGGTAACCTCCAATATCACCATGGTTAAAAGCATAACCGGAAAGTCCATTGCTTCGATGAAGCCAACAACGACACTCTTTATCCCATCATTAGCTTGCCAACTTACCATTTGGTCCCTTCGCGAATAAATATCATTTTTATTATCGTTATTATATTTATTTAGTTTGATTTTTCCAATATATTTTTTTCTTGTGAATATATGAGAATTGATTTGTATAGCATGCTAGCTAATTAAATCTATATAATGCACTTGTAGGTAGGGAAGGTGAAGGGAAAGGCAAAGGTCGGGGAGGAGATGTTTGTGGGATAACTGAATGATTGCAATTCATTGTCATTATGTTGATTTCAAATTATATTTGAAATATTTGTTTTGATTTATCTAAACTATCATTATGTTGATTTTAAATTATATTTGACTTTTTTATTATTATATTTGTATTAATATTTGATTCAGACTTATTTAAAATTTGTTAAAAATTTTATATATAATTGTTCATTTTAGTAGTTTAGCATACTTTTAATATTCTTTTTTAAATAATATCATTAGATTGACAAAACTTAAAATGACAATGATAACTAATTAAAAGTCATTGATACTAAAAATGTATCATAAAGTATCAGTTTTATTGGGATAATTGTTTTACTGATATTACTAATTTGTGATACTATAGTAATAGTAATTATTGACACTAAAGTATTACTATTTATATAATACTATAGTAATAGTAATTCCTGACACCACATTCAAGTATCACTATTTTTCTGATTGCCGGATCATCATTACTATTAATAAGTGTCACTAAAAGTAATTAGTGATACTAAAATAGTATCACTAAAGGGCATTTTTTTAGTAGTGTGGGGATATATTTAATTTAGGATGGGAAATTATATGAATACGTTTAATTTAGTTTAGCCAATTTAACTCTTATATTCCCCTAGTATTACATGTAATGTTTATTTAATCTTTTTTTTATTACATGTACTATTTTATTTAATCTATATTTTTTAAAAAAGTAGGGAAGTAGACAAAATTTAAATTAATTTTTTTAGCTCTTCTCTCCTCGAGGACTCAAACTTGGGTGGCCAGTCAAATAAAACTTTAAAACCACTCAGTTAAACATCCTATGGGCTTATTTGATCTAGTTTTAATGAATTTCTATTAATTGAATCTAATTCAATACAATAAACATATCAAATGTGTTACTTTGACTTAAATTAAAATAATATTTTATAATTTTTGTTTAAAAGTGGATAATTTTTCATAATTCTTAAAACACATGATGAGTGCCTTATTTAGCCATTAATAGAAGTGTTTGAAAATGTAAATATGAAAACTTATAAAATTAGAATCATTTGGAGTTTGAATCTAAACTAAATTTAACATTTAATAATGTTAATTATTGGGTATTATAAATGAAATAAGTAATACAAAATATGCAACACTTAATGTACAAGATGAAAAAAATCAGAATATGAAACACTTAACTTCAAAATGCAAGTAAGGTCCACTCGTGAAATGAAAGCCATAGAGGGTGATTTCCTCGGCCTTGTCAACAGCCTAGCTGTTCATCTCCTTTCCTCAAAGAGCTCCATCTCAATGCCCGGGCGTCCATCCAATGCATTTTTTTCGATCTTGTACCCACGGCACCGAAGAACAACCCAATCTCAATAGAAAGTAAAGGGTAAAATGAAGGTTTCTATCAAGACGATGTAAACAAGAAGCTTTACATTTTTACATGGGTCAAAGAACATAATAAATGTAAAACTTGAAGTCAAATATGTAATAAAATACATCTTACAATATTATAATTCTTACATTATTATAATTTAACATGCAATATTTTTCTCTAAACATTAATAGCCTGTTTATTAAACATCAATGTAAATAAGAATGAAAGAAAATAAATGAATAAATTGTTTACATGTCAAAATTAATGCTGGAAATGAGAATGAAATGCAAAGATCCATAAAAAATTAGGTTTGATTAGTGGAGTTCTGATTCCGGTAGGACGGGTTAGAATCAGAAACTCATTCTCCTGAATGACAAAATAATCCCTATTATATTTCCAATTTTGCCAAACTACCGTCTTTGCTATTAAAAAATAAAATTTGAAAAATAAAAAGAAAAAAAACCACCCATGAAATCCTAAACCTAGCCGACTAACCCATCTCATCTCTATCAAAATTCCGCTGGGTTGAGCCAACTCCAGTACTCAGCATGAAGCAGCCATAGGCATTATGTAAGGATATGCCCTCCTTACACAATGCCACCGTGTCACCATCCTCCACCTGCCATCCTTCCCCACAGAAGTCTTCATGGAAAAAAAATAAATAAATAAAAGGAGCCAGCACTCACCATCGAGGAGATTGAAAGGATTTTCGACACTGCCCATGCAGATCTAAAATCTCCTCCCAACAATGCCTTTCAAACAGCCACCATCCAAAGCTCCATGCTTGTTCGATGGTGTTTTAGTGGCCATGGCTAGGTGTGATGGCATGGATTGCAGAAACAACTCGATAGGAATCGAACGATGGTAGCGGCGCTTTGTCAGCCATCGGCAACAGTGGCTCGTCAGCCATCAGTTCACGGTCTGCATGCAAATTTTCCATGTTTCATGCATGAGGGGTTGTTTGAATGGGTGGTAGATGAGGCTGGACAAGGCTGCCACGGATGACTTCAGATGGTTGTGATGAAGTTGATGGTTGCCCGGCGGGAACCAATAAGGCCCTATACATTTACTTAATACCCCCACCGTGACCAACCATCCCAAAATGCCTCTCAACCCCCTTCAAAGCCATCATATGTTGATATTTCAAAATCGGCGATAGTTCAGGAAAAAAGCCACCAAAAAATCCTTTGCAAATATTATGAATATGTCCACGTCCTCCACGGTTCAATCAAGAATGTCACTTCATTCTAGGAAGAACCGAACGTGCAGTTTTTTACCGTGGAAATTTAAGCAATGGCTATCCCTTTCAAACTTTCATTGGTTGGTAAATTTTCTGACAACCGATCTCATAAGAAAATTATTGTAATTTCTTTATGTGTCATTGGGATTGAAAGATAAATCTCATGGGTCCCTCCTTGACAGCCGACATATTCTAATCCAACTTAACTCGGAGGAAGATTATTCTCATTTATAGGTAAAGCAAATATGATACGTTTCTGGAAGCGCTATTCCAATTTTAAATGGACCATCGACTTCCAGTGTTTCAAGGAATCTCTAATTGTGTCGGTTTGGATTAAGCCACTGCATATCTAACTCGCCCTTCAGTTGCGCAGGTGCTAGTCGAATTTGATGTAACTCTAACATCTAGTTTCATGAATTCGGATCGGTGTAGGCAATTCTACATTTTGGCAAGATGTTACCTTTGAGAAAATCCCACCCTATTGTGCTTCTTTTAAGCATCTCGGTCATGCTATGCGACCAATCTAGAATTTCATCTCCAATGGCAAAGCGCTGCAGCTAACAAATTAAAAGGAGTCTAAACTTCATATCTATTAATGAAGCTTCTAATCACTCTAAAATCCACAGATGAAAAGTCTTTGTTTACTAGGGAATCACACATGAGGACCCAATTCAATGATACGGGCGCCCCTGCTGTTGAGGATCTGACTCTGAACCACCTACCTGAGGTCCAAATTGAGGATGCAGAGGTCTGTAGGGATTCCACAAGCACAACCTTCTTCAGACCACTATGGCAAATACCTCACATATGATCATGGGTTTCAATACCTACAGTACCAACATTCCTATCTCTAATGAAAAGCTCAATTCTGACGACAATTAGGACATTCGGCATGCTGTGAGCTATAACTCTCATTCTGGTAAGTAAGGATTCGTACTTGTCACTAGTTGTATCATAAACGGCATTATGGGCAATTACATTAGTCGTTGTTTCTTTCATTTTGATTAGGCTTTGTCTTATTATATTTTTCAGATATATTTATTTCATTAACTTGAAGGTTTTGGTCTATGTCCCTCTTCACATGTATTTTATTTTTTTATTATTCTATATTATAAGTAGAGGCCTACCTAACCCCATCTTTCTAAAAAAAAAAAAAAATCTCATTTTGTCTCTGTCACTTGGAACCAAATAAATGATCAGCGGTAGCACCTTCGCCGGTTACTGCCCATCTCTGTTGCCTATCACTAGTCGGATTCCCCACTACTGTCATGGTCAGCCTCTTCATCGTCATCGAAGAATCAATCAATGATTATGATTATTGATGGTAAGATTGTTGATGATGATTATTTTTTAGGACAATAATGATGATATTATTATTGATGACATAATTGTGATGATGATGAAGAAGATGAAGCTAAATTGTGCTGATGAAGAAGGAGAAACGAACTTGATAGGAGGAAAAAGAAGAAAATTATGACGATTATGTTATTGATGAAAAAGATGAAATTGACATGATTGATGATAAAGAAGTAATGAAGAATTTGCCAAAAAAAAAAAGGAAAGAAAAAGAAAAGAAGAATAGGAGAATAAAAAGAGAAAGAGTGAGAGAGGAAATAATAATAAAAAGAGAAATAATAATAATAATAATAATAATAATAATAATAATAATAATAATCATAATCATATAATACATAAAATAATGCTAATAATTAACTGAGGATATTTTAGTAACTTATAATATTCTGATTTTAAGATAAAATAAACACATTAATAGCAAAATAATTCCTTCTGATTTTGATTCCTATAGATAAAGTAATTAATTTATTCTAATTCTCATTCCTCATTCTGATTTCAGTACATTCTAATTCTAGATCATTTCAATTACTAATTAGTAAACGCGCTATGTAAACATGCAACATGATACTTTATACATGTGATAGATGATGTTATATATTAAAAATGAATGTCGACAAACATAAAAAAAATAGGAAATAAATTTTTTTATGCAATTTGAAACACCAAAATTTAAAGATGCAACATTATTTAAACATAAGATATGAAATTTATAAACAAAATGTGCAAAATTGAAAGTGAACTATACAACAACAGACATCCAATATGCCTATAATGTAAACATGCAACATGATACTTTTACATGTGATAGATGATGTTACACATGAAACATGAATATCAAACATGAAAATAGTGGAAACATAAAAATTTTTTGTGCCATTTATGATATAAAACACCAAACTTCAAAGATGTAACATGTGATGTCAACATGAAATGAAAAACTGAAAGTTAAATATGCAACGTTGGACATTAAATATGAGTACGATGTAAATATGTATCTTGATAATTTATACATGTGTTAGATGACATTGAGCATGAAACATGAAACATGAACATCAAATATGAAACAAGTAGGAATATAATTTGTTTTTGCTCTATTTATGACATGAAACACCAAACTTCAAAGATGCAAATTATAATAAAAACATGAAACGTGAAATTTACATGTGAAATTATAACATGAAATATGCAAAATTGAAAGTTAAATATGCAACATTAGACATTAAACATAAGTACTATGGAAAAACCCTAATACTTTATACATGAGACAAATGATATTAAAACATGAAACATGAATGTCAAATATAAAACTGATAGGAATATAAAATAGTTTGATCTATTTATGACATGAAACACCAAATTTTAAATATGCAAAATGTGATGTAAATACGAAACGTGAAATTTACATGTAAAATGATAACATGAAATATGCAAAATTGAAAGTTAAATATGTAATGCTAGACAATAAATATTAGTACAATGTAAACATGTAACATGATCCTTTATATATGTGATAGATGATGTTATACATGAAATATGAACCTTAAACATGTAACATGATCCTTTATATCCTATTTTAATTGTTTAAATTTAAATAAGTAATTAAATTGATCAATCAGTTAAAGAAACTTGTTGCACTAAGTCTATGGCTATTAATTGGTAGCCAAAGAATGCTGGATTTTTTTTTTTTTTTTTGAGAGCCCAACATCATACTGGGAGACAGCCTCCTTACACTGTAGTCACACCCCCACACGTAAGCCAACAAGCCTTAGTCTTCTAAATCACTTAGCTAATTAGCTTTGGCCTCACCTTACTAACTTAATTAATTAGAGATAAGTGGATAAAAATCCACCATAAGGTCATAAGAAATTTATTCTAATTCAATTTCATTCATAATTGGTAATATGAGTTGTTTGGGGAGGTATTTCATCAAGCTAGTGTCATAAGAATGGCTCTTTCACAACTGAAATAAAGTTGAGATTGAATCAAAATTGAAATAAAATGGTCTGCAATCCACCTGATTCTGTTGTATAGTCCAAAGAGTAAGGTCCAAAAGTGTATTAAGGTATTGATATGGCCAAAATAAGCTCTTGTTTTAACTTTGACTTTGGCTTGAATAGTTGCGAGTGCTAGTTGTATAAAATTACACATTAGAAAAGTTTTCAGGAAATACTGAAAGGGTCATAATAGTCTCATTTAAGACCCATACTCTTTAGGCTCTTATCGCATTAGTGACAAAATTTTTCTAAACATGTACAAAATTATACAATTAGTGTACTCACACTACTATTCCTTGGTTCCACTACAATATCCTACAATTGCCCCAACTATTATTATAAATAATACTATATATAAATAGTACCTCGACTCCGAATAATTACGACCAATGGTTTTGATACTAGTGATTTGGCTTGTAACAACAGTTGAACAATAATAGCACATGTTATGAATTGTGATGTGAGAGCGAAGTACACCAGTGAATAATGGAGAATCAAGAAATGTATTAGAAAAATGTTTTAGGAAATACTTATTGAAATGGGTACGGAAGTGTTTAAGAGGTTTTCTTAGATATATACTAAGAAATTTCTTAATGTTTTTTGATTTTTTTTCGAAATAATTTCATAAGTGAATGGAGTTAGGTATTTATAGTGAGGAGGTACATGACTCTTTAATGCTCTAAGAGTCATTTGACTTTTCGAAAGATCATTTAACTCTTTAATACTTTTGAAAGGTCATTTAACTCTTTGAATCTCCGAGGGTTATTTGGTTATTCAAAAGGTCATTTGACTCTTTAGGTCTCAAAGAGTTACTTGGTTTCATATCTATGGGTTTCTGATCTATATGCAATGTTAGGCCATCTAATGTGATTGATTCTCCACTAACTAGTTGCACAAGGCAATCCCTTATGGTTTAGCCAAGAGTTCAATGTGAATAGCCTGACTTTAATGTATCCGTACATTTCAAACCATAACCTAACTTAGTTGCCCCAATATAATGGCATGGGTCCATCATAAAATATATACCTTATAGGTTAGTTTTGGTTAGTGGACCTAGCATATACTTTTAGGTAGTAACATCAGCCCTCTTTAATTAAATGAGATATGTATATCGCATAATCAAATTACCTACCTAAAAAGAATCATACTAAAAACCAAAAGATAATATGGTTAGTTTAAAGCTAAACCAAGATATGGTATCAATCATACTTATACATGAAGTTGTCATTATGCTGTTTATGTATTTATTCTTCTTGAAAAAATACTGTAAGAAAAATCTCTCATACCTTTGAACTTAAGACAACCAAAATCTTATCCAATTTGTTAAAAATATAGAAAGCTTTACATGCAAGCGATAAGTTTTCA
Source organism: Murraya koenigii (assembly GCA_025617385.1). Lineage (NCBI taxonomy): Eukaryota > Viridiplantae > Streptophyta > Magnoliopsida > Sapindales > Rutaceae > Murraya > Murraya koenigii. Next base: position 9,604,294 of record CM046812.1, read on the forward strand.
AACATTACCCAATAAGAAAATATTCTATTTTAGACAACCTTTTTAGGCTTGGCAAAAAAATCCGTCCGGACCGGATCCATCCCGTACCTGGCCAATTTGGTCCGGATAAAACCTGGACCGCATGTAAAAAAAAAGAAGCTCGGATATTGAAATTCAAAACCCGAGCATTTTAAGGCATGGGTCCGAGCAAGGAGTTAAAAACCCAGAACTCGAATTGTGCTCGGTTATTTTTTTTAAAAGGAAAAATATAAAATCACTAGGAAAAAATATTATTTTTGTTATATATTTTGGGATTTTCATATGTTATGTTGGTAGTTGGTATTGTGGTTATGAACTTATGATATGTTGGTAATTAGTATTGTAATTATGAACTTATGATATGTTGGATGTTATATTTATTTAAATTTATTTAGGGATTATTGTGTTGTTGGATATAGATTGAATGAATTTAAGTAGTAAATAGTATAATGAAATAATTTTTATGTGTTAGTTAATTAAAATTTGCTAAGTTGATTGAAATATTTTAATTGAAATGTTGAAATAATGTCATATGAATTTTAGAATTTTAGAGATACATGCGGGCTGGAAGCCCGGATTGAAAACCCGGGCCCAGGAGGTGCCGAGCTTGAACCGGCCCACATGTGTAAAATCCGGGCTTCAGTCTGAGTTCGGACAATAATTTTATTTGTCCGGACCAAGCTTAGGTAGGCACAAGCCCGGCCCAGACCCGGACTTTTGCCAAGCCTAAACCTTTATCTTAGAAGCATTGATAATCAGGTGTCCAATATGCTTCCATGCACGCAAAAAGTTTTTAAAAATTTACTTGACAAGGAAATCTTCTTTTTCAGAAAACTTCTGTCTCTTATATGCACAAATGGTCAGGTGTCTAATCTTATTTTTCTTGAAGAAGAAGAATATAATAGTATATCTATCAATTGTGTATATAAGAAATGTGTCGCATAGTTCATCAGCACAAACCTTTCAAAAACCTCCACATTTTATTCTAAAATCATAATGGCAGAATTCCCAGCTCACCAATATAAAAACATTTAAGTGTTTTGTGAAAATAGCTCAGGAAATCTTCTAGATTTGTTAAGCGAATGAAAAATATGTTCGATGCATGGAAGTAGTGATATTGGGTATAGGTTTCTGTCCAAAAGCTACATCCATAGGTGGAAACGAGGTTGTCCCTAATATCTGTGAAAGACTTCTTGAATTGAAGAATCGTGTTGTTGCTTTCAATATTTTTTTAGGTGGATTTAAAACTATAGAAGAAATCTTCTCTAGTGCTTTATGGTCACAATAAAATAGGTTTAAAAAATCTATCAGTTTGCTAAATCTAAACAATTTCTATAGCTTATTGTTGTTTTTTCTCGATGGTACTGTTTTGCAAGATTTTCTAATATATAATGGCATAATGATTTTTTATTCATGCCAATACTGTTAATGAGTTATTATTTAAAGCTCATCTTAATCACACCTCAGCTTTACATATAATGAGGATAAAAAACAAGAAGGACGATGATAAAGGCAAAAAGGATTGTGATAAGTGGAAAAAAGATGATGGTGCAAAAATGAAGAAGATAAAAGTAAAATGTGTAAAATGGTGAATTTAAGAATTTACCTATGACTTATATATATATATACATGGGGTAGATCAATAGTCCTTTAAAAATACTCTTAAATTTACATTCATTAATATCTATTAGATTTGAGTTGAGCCAATAATTATGATTTGTTAAAACTAAATATCTTCAATTTCTCCTTCATATGGA
>CM046812.1:9606168-9627042 GCA_025617385.1 Murraya koenigii
ATGGAGATTACCTGGAATTTAGAACCTTTAAATACACTACTTAGAGCATCCTCCTCTTTTTTTATAAAATATTGAAAGTATCAAAATATGCATTTCAAAACAGTACATTGTGAAACTAGACTTGGTTAATTATAGGTTTTTTTATTAATGTCTGCATCAATTGTTCTTGGTATTCTATGAATTTGAATTGAATAGGTGTGTTATTTTTTATCATATCTTTAGACATATGATGGTTTAAATTGAAATTATTTTGGATTTTTTTTTCAAGAAAGGTCATAGCACACATATGTCTTATAATTTTGGCTAGTTTTATGAGTTTCAGTGCAGCTTTGCTTTCTACAACAATTTAAGAGCTCTGTGCTGTAGTCAGACTACTTGGCACTGTATTTAGGCCAAGTTCTAATATTACTAGTTTTGTAGATGGAAACATTTTCTACTGATTTTGATACATTCATGTTTTAATTTGGTGGTGATAAAAATTTTTGCATTATTTATATTAGAGATTAAATATTATGAATTCTGTCCCTAGCCTATTAGCTTAAGATTTAGAAACATTGGCTGCTTAAGTCGTGATTGTGGTTGTGTTTGTGGTTATGGTTTTGTTTATCAAGGTGAGGGGCTTTGTTAGAGCTTCAATACTGCTACAGGATCCTTATCTATTAGTTTAAGCTTTTGAGTCTATTTTTAACTTAACAATTTCATTCTTGTGTTCTATCAATAATCAATCATCGCTCAGAGTTGATGAATGAATGACCCCTAAGGTTAATTTTGTAGTAGAAGTTGTATGAAAAATGTATTATGCTTACGGATGGTTGATGGATGAATGACCACAGAGGTTAGTTTTGTAGTTGAAGTTGTATGAAAATGTATTATGCTTTTAAGCATACATGAAAAATAAGGTGCTAAAGGCCTCGCTAAAAATTCATATGGTTTGGGGATGTTATTGGTCATACGGAAATTGAATATTGCCAATTTTGGATGTTTAGTAGGTGGAATTATACTCTTAGGTTGTAATTTTTCCTAGAAAGAAGATTATATTGATGTTGCCTAAACCATATTTTCTTTCTACCCCTCAATTTTTTTGTCTTGCATATTTTAATTCATAAACGATTGTAAATTTTAATTGATCTCAGAATTTTTGTGACTCTGTAATTTAAAATGTCCACCATGATCAGTTTCTCTAAAAAAATAATAAAAAAAAAACAAAATGCATGTTAAACGAATATTATGCAACAAATAATAATAGAGATTATCACTTGAATTATGAAATTCTTTTCAAAACTATTATCCGACTGAAATGAGGAAAAATTGGATAGATATGCAATTCTATTATAATTAATTGGATTGTTTTTTCTTTTCAATTACAAGTTCTTTTCGAAGCCATCATTTTATTAATCGTGTAAAAAATAACTAGACCATTAAATTTATGTGTAATCTCTTGAACACATTGATTATTTGCGTATGTGTTAAATAAAAATTAGTTAATTAGACATATTCCTAAATATAATTATTGTGCACGATTTGAAATTTAATTCAAATTTAATGTATCTTTATTAATTAAATAGAGTTTAGTAAAATAATGTATATCAAATGAGTACTTAATAGGGTTTTAAAACAAACAAAAGCTCGAAATATTCATCCATAAATAAATAAATATATATTTATTTACAAGAGATTTTATATTTCAAATTCTATAACAAAGTTTTGTTGGATAGCTCAATTGGCTTAACTTTTGAATGGATGCAATAGTTAAGCCGTGGATTTAATTCCAAGGGGGATATGTTTAATTTGGGATGGGAAATGATAGGGATATGCTTAATATAGTTAAGCCATGGGTTTAACTCTTATATTGCCCTAATATTACACGTAATGTTTTATTTAATCTAGTCCTTTTAGTCATGGATTTAAGTTAATGGGGATATATTTAATTTAGGATGGGAAATTATATGAATACGTTTAATTTAGTTTAGCCAATTTAACTCTTATATTCCCATAGTATTACATGTAATGTTTATTTAATCTTTTTTTTTTATTACATGTACTATTTTATTTAATCTATTTTTTCTTTAAAAGTAGGGAAGTAGACAAAATTTAAATTAATTTTTTTAGCTCTTCTCTCCTCCAGGACTCAAACTTGGGTGGTCAGTCAAATAAAACTTGAAAACCACAATAAAACTTAAAAACCACTCAGTTAAACATCCTATGGGCTTATTTAATCTAGTTTTAATGTATTTCTATTAATTGAATCTAATTCAATACAATAAACATATCAAATGTGTTACTTTGACTTAAATTAAAATAATATTTTATAATTTTTGTTTAAAAGTGGATAGTTTTTCATAATTCTTAAAACACATGATGAGTGCCTTATTTAGCCATTAATAGAAGTGTTTGAAAATGTAAATATGAAAACTTATAAAATTAGTATCATTTGGAGTTTGAATCTAAACTAAATTTAACATTTAATAATGTTAATTATTGGGTATTATAAATGAAATAAGTAATACAAAATATGCAACACTTAATGTACAAGATGAAAAAAATCAGAATATGAAACACTTAACTTCAAAATGCAAGAATGGTTGGCTTTTCGTAAGGTCCACTCGTGAAATGAAAGCCATAGATGGTGATTTCCTCGGCCTTGTCAACAGCCTAGCTGTTCATCTCCTTTCCTCAAAGAGCTCCATCTCAATGCCCGGGCGTCCATCCAATGCATTCTTTTCGATCTTCTACCCACGGCACAGAAGAAAAATCCAATCTCAATAGAAAGTAAAGGGTAAAATGAAGGTTTCTATCAAGAAGATGTAAACAAGAAGCTTTACATTTTTACATGGGACAAAGAACATCATAAGTGTAAAACTTGAAGTCAAATATGTAATAAAATACATCTTACATTATTAGAATTTAACATGCAATATTTTTCTCTAAACATTAATAGCCTGTTTACTAAACATCAATGTAAATAAGAATGAAAGAAAATAAATGAATAAATTGTTTACATGTCAAAATTAATGACGAAAATGAGAATGAAATGCAAAGATCCATAAAAAAATTAGGTTTGATACTTTGATTAGTGGAGTTTTGATTCCGGTAGGACGGGTTAGAATCAGAAACTCATTCTCCTAAATGACAAAATAATCCCTATTATATTTCCAATTTTGCCAAACTACCGTCTTTGCTAATAAAAAATAAAATTTGAAAAATAAAAAGAAAAAAAACCACCCATGAAATCCTAAACCTAGCCGACTAACCCATCTCGTCTCTATCAAAATTCCGCTGGGTTGAGCCAACTCCAGTACTCAGCGTGAAGCAGCCATAGGCATTATGTAAGGATATGCCCTCCTTACACAATGCCACCGTGTCACCATCCTCCACCTGCCATCCTTCCCCACAGAAGTCTTCATGGAAGAAAAAAAAATAAATAAAAGGAGCCAGCACTCACCATCGAGGAGATTGAAAGGATTTTCGACACTGCCCATGCCGATCTAAAATCTCCTCCCAATAATGCCTTTCAAACACCCGCCATCCAAAGCTCCACACATGCATCAAGCACACGGAAATCCAGCCATCCAAAGCTCCATGCTCGCTCGATGGTGTTTTAGTGGCCATGGCTAGGTGTGATGGCATGGATTGCAGAAACAACTCGATAGGAGTCGAACGAAGGCAGCGGCGCTTCGTCAGCCATCGGCAACAGCGGCTCATCAGCCATCAGTTCACGGTCTGCATGCAAATTTTCCATGTTTCGTGCGTGAGGGGTTGTTTGAATGGGTGGTAGATGAGGCTGGACAAGGCTGCCACGGATGACTTCAGATGGATGTGATGAAGTTGATGGTTGCCCGGCGGAAACCAATAAGTCCCTATACATTTACTTAATACCCCCACCGTGACCAACCATCCCAAAATGCCTCTCAACCCCCTTCAAAGCCATCATATGTTGATATGTCAAAATCGGCGATAGTTCAGGAAAAAAGCCACCAAAAAATCTTTTGCAAATATTATGAATATTTCCACGTCCCCCATGGTTCAATCAAGAATGTCACTTCATTCTAGGAAGAACCGAACGTGCAGTTTTTTACCGTGGAAATTTAAGCAATGGCTATCCCTTTCAAACTTTCATTGGTTGGTAAACTTTCTTACAACCGATCTCATAAGAAAATTATTGTAATTTCTTTATGTCATTGGGATTGAAAGATAAATCCCATGGGTCCCTCCTTGACAGCCGACATATTCTAATCCAACTTAACTCGGAGGAAGAATATTCTCATGTATAGGTAAAGCAAATATGGTACGTTTCTGGAAGCGCTATTCCAATTTTAAATGGACCATCGACTTCTAGTGTTTCAAGGAATCTCTAATTGTGTCGGTTTGGATTAAGCCACTGCATATCTAACTCGCCCTTCAGTTGCGCAGGTGCTAGTCGAATTTGATGTAACTCAACATCTAGTTTCGCGAATTCGGATCGGTGTAGGCAATTCTACATTTTGGCAAGATGTTACCTTTAAGAAAATCCCACCCTATTGTGCTTCTTGTAAGCATCTCGGTCATGCTATGCGACCAATCTAGAATTTCATCTCCAATGGCAAAGCGCGGTAGCTAACAAATTAAAAGGAGTCTAAAGTTCATATCTATTAATGAAGCTTCTAATCACTCCAAAATCCACAGATGAAAAGTCTTTGTTTACTAGGGAATCACCCATGAGGGCCCGATTCAATGATATGGGCGCCCCTGCTGTTGAGGATCTGACTCTGAACCAACCTGAGGTCCAAATTAAGGATGCAGAGGTCTGTAGGGATTCCACAGGCACAACCTTCTTCAGACCACTATGGCAAATACCTCACATATGATCATGGGTTTCAATACCTACAATACCGACATTCCTATCTCCAACGAAGATCTCAATTCTGATGAGAATTAGGACATTCGGCATGCTATGAGCTATAACTTTCATTCTGGTAAGTAAGGATTCATACTTGTCATTAGTCCCTAGTATCACAAACGGCATTATTGGTGATTACATTAGTTGTTGTTTCTTTCATTTTGATTAGGCTTTGTCTTATTATATTTGTTGATGCAGTTTGCTGCGTACTCTCGAATAGTGTCAAAACTTCTGCTTGCAGGACGCTCGAGCAGGAACGCTTGCCGACCTCAATTCTCCTTTATTCACTGGAACAGCGATCTCCTCGGGCCTGTATTCACAGAAAATAAGGTCAGGGGTCACCGGGTGTTTTTCCGGCGAAAATCTTCCGACGCTCAAGTCAGTGATCGGTTTATTTTTTTTTTATCCCTCTTTGTTAGAGAGATCGGAGGAATAAAAAGGATATCTTTGCCCTTTAGTGGTAAGAATCGCTTGTGAGAAATTCAAAGGAAAGATCAAAATGGGGAAGAAAAAGAAGAACCTCCAGAAATTCTCAGAACCCCTAACCTTTACTTCCATTTCTCCTTTATACTTTCGTTTTCCCGCTCTTTTTTCTTGGGGGGCAGCTGTTCCCGCGTCTATTGTGTCTGGGTCCCTCTGACAGCCGGGATTACTGTGATATTCCCTGGGAATGCGTGACTGTCTGGTGGGCATGGGTTCCCATGGCCTGATCATAGTGTTGGGCGTGTGCGCACGAAATGATGACACTGTAGGGGCGTGTGCCGGCCATTGGTAAGAGTAGCGACACCATACTGCGTGTTCGTCGCATTGAGTCACTGGAGAAAAGGGTCAAACCATCTCGAACTGGCTGTACCTGGATCTTGCATTTTCTTCGTGCCGTCACTGGTGTGGTCGAGTCATGCCCGGGGGTTTGAAGACCTCGAGCAGAAGAAAGAGCTCGGGGCTCGACCAATTTTGAGGCTCTCAACCTTGACCGGCTTTGACGCTTAGTAAGGTCGTCTTTGTGCCAGCGGTTAAGTCTTCTGCTCGAGATGGGCTGACTTCGAGGTCCTTTACTCGAGTTGAATTGGCCTCGAGGAGACCTGCTTGGTATTACCCAAACACCAGTCCCCCAATTTCTAGTCTTTGGAGTAAAGCGAGATAAGACTGGAAACTTCTTGTTTGAGCCGGCTTCCCTGCATTTTTACCTTTTCGAGTTGAGCTGTCTTCCGCTTCCATCACTTCATATTTAATGCAGGACACGTGGGCGGATCCAGGCCGTGCATTTGAATTTTGAATAGACGTTACTTGAATAGTCGCATCTCTTGAGATGCGTGCCGTTTGTTGAAGAGACGCACTTTCCCCTTTAAAATCCCTCGATTTCTTTACTGTGCTTCCTATTGTCCATCTTTTCTCAAATCAAAATTAATCGCTTGCAAGTGCTTATCATCTTCTTCCTTGCCGTCGCTGCCATTCCTGTCGTCAACCTTTTCTCAAGTATAAACCTCTTTCCCTTTTCTCGTTAATTTCTTGCTCTTCGTTTATCTGGGTTTTCGATTCCCACTGGGTAGATTGTTCCTATAGGAGAAATGTCAGACACCCAACGACCCCGTAGAATGTTGTTTGAAGAATCGTCCTCTTCAAGTGATTCTGAGCCACTTAGGATGATCCCAATGAGAGATTCAAGTCCAGAGGAGGTTTTGGTTGTGGCGGAGACTCGGCCACAACAGGGTGAAAGGGTTAGTCAACAGTCAGAGGGTGGAGAGTACCCCATTGACCACATGAGGTGTGAAACTTCACACCTGGACTTAGACCGACTTAGGGACACCTACCACATACCGGCCAGGGTGGATTTGCGAGTGCCCGGCAAGGGTGACATGCCCAACCGTCCACCCCAAGGGTATGTCACTTTTCATATGGAGTGCTTTAGGTGGGGGGTTAGGTTGCCTCTGCAGCTTTATTTTGTCTGAATTCTGTCTAGACTTCGTCCCGCCTTGTCCGGTCTCTATGTGTTGTGGAGATGGTGCAATCTGAGTGAGCCCTCGGTAGAGGAGATAAAGCACCTCTACCAATTGAAATGCAGCCCATAGGACGCTGGCTGGTACTACCTCGCCTCCAGTCTGAAAGGCAAGAAACCCATAACTGATCTCCCCGCTTCTGGTGGCAACTGGAAGGGCAAATTTTTCTTTGCATAGGGAGAATGGGGGCATGCTGCATCTGCCTCCGAGGTGGTCCCTCCGATTCCTCATCATTTTTGCACTCCAGGTCGTCAACATGTTCAACAAATTTTTACTTTTGATTTTTTCTGCTCGCATCTTTTCTCTGGTTGTTGTTACAGTATCTTGGAGTGCTTCTTACAGAATTGGGGAAGAGCTTCAAGCACATGTCAACACTGCTCTCGACAACGCGAGCTCGTGCAGGGAGCTACTTACAACCCAGAACCTTGTTGAGTTTGGCCTGGTCCCACAAAAGGAGATGAGCAGAGTGCTTTTTTTATTGAAGAGGCCTGCAAGGACATCGGACCGCCCGAGCAGCTCCTCTGCTCCAGCGAAAAGGCCTCGAACCGACAATCCTACTTCATCGGTTCGAGCTGTACCCCTTGTTCGGGAGACGAAAGGGCAGCAGAGAGTGCGGCCCGCAGGCGTCCGAGGACTGCAAGTTCAGCTCGGCCTCGATCAGGGCGCGTACAGCGGTAGGAGCGGCCCAACCTCGCCGATCCCTACCTCAAGGACTTCGCCAAACAGATGGAAGATAAGTTCTTAGAGGTGATAGAGGCTTCTGGTGCTGATGACTTAGTCGGCGCGTTCCACCGCCTCTCTTCTCATACTGCGGCTGTAGCTACCACATTCAAGGCCAAGACTCAGGATTCTCAGAGGAAGATCAGAGCAGAAAATCATAACTTGAGGCAGAGTCTTGAGCAGAAGGATGAGGAGGCAGCGAAGCTTCACACAGAGATCTCCAACCTCGAGGAGAAAATGGTAATGTCAGATTCCAAAGTCTTCTAGCTCGAGAAGGAGCTGTCTCTTGTCCGGGATGAGCTACTGAATGCTCGGAAGGACTTGGACACGTAGAGGTTCTCCTTCGAGAAGACCATGGAGGTAGAGACTTTTCGCCTTCAGAGGAAGGTGGAATCTCTGAAAGACAGGCTCACGACAGAGTATAATGATGGGGTGTCTTTCAGCTATGACTACCTCGTGTCTGTCTTGATCAAGGAGCATCATAAAGTGGACATATCAAAGCTCGCGAGCACGACGCCCCAAACCAAGAGTCGAGAGTTCCCCCGACTGAGACCTCTACCGAGACTGAAGAGGCCGCTCCTCCTGCTATCGAGGTCTCTCCTACTGCTGCTGCTGTCGCAGAAGGTGCTCCACCCTCCGAGGACCCTGCTCCACCTGCTACCCCCAATGCTCCAGCCAACTGATTTATTTTTTTATCTTGTACTTGTACTTGTATTTTTTGACGGATGAATAAAGAACATGTATTGGTCAATTTGCCTCTGTGTTTGTATATATATTTCTGCCCTGCATTTCTTATGTGAGATTTACTCCAAGCCTTTACTAAATAAATTTTAACAACTGTTGGGCCTTTGCTTTCCTTCTCCGAGTCACTGCTGCTCGTGCCCTCTCTTGGCTTATGCATGACAGATTCTTGCCTTACGTTAGGCTTATAGACCTCTGTTTCGTTTATGAGATGGATTTGTTTGAGCCAGTATTTGGCTCATACCTGGCCTTCGCGTTTCCTTCGCGAGCTTATCTTGCTCGAGCCTGCAATTGGCTCACGCTTCACACCGTCTCGCCTTAAGCTAGACTTAGAGACTTCTGGCTTTTGCATTTTCTTTGCGATCTTATTCTGCTCGAGCTTACAATTGGCTCACGCTCGGCACCGTCTCGCCTTAAGCTAGGCTTAGAGACTCCTGGCCTTCGCGTTTTCTTCACGAGCTTATCCTGCTCGAGTCTGCAATTGGCTTACGCTTGGCACCGTCTCACCTTAAGCTAGGCTTAGAGACTTCTGGCCTTCGAGTTTTTTTTCATGAGCTTATCCTGCTCGAGTCTGTAATTGGCTCACGCCTGGCACCGTCTTGCCTTAAGCTAGGCTTAGAGACTCAGCGCTTTCTATGAGCTTATCTTGCTCGAGCTCGATCTTACGCTTGATCTCGCTTTGAGCTTGAGACTTTGGCCTTGCTTCTTGAGCTATCCGCCGAGCACTGGCTCATGCTTGGCACCGTCTCACCTTAAGCTAGGCTTAGAGACTTTTGGCCTTCGCATTTTCTTAGCGAGATTATCCTGCTTGAGCCTGCAATTGGCTCACACTTGGCACCGTCTCGCCTTAAGCTAGGCTTAGAGACTTCTGGCCTTTGCATTTTCTTTGCGAGCTTATTCTGCTCGAGCCTGCAATTGGCTCACGCTTCGCACCGTCTCGCCTTAAGCTAGGCTTAGAGACTTCTGGCCTTCGAGTTTGCTTCGCGGGCTTATCCTGCCCGAGTCTGCAATTGGCTCACGCCTGGCACCGTCTTGCCTTAAGCTAGGCTTAGAGACTTCTGGCCTTTGCGTTTTCTTTGCGAGCTTATTCTGCTCGAGCCTGCAATTGGCTTACGCTTGGCACCGTCTCACTTTAAGCTAGGCTTAGAGACTTTTCGCCTATGCGTTTTCTTCGCGAGCTTATCCTGCTCGAGCCTGGAATTGGCTCACGCCTGGCACCGTCTTGCCTTAACCTAGGCTTAGAGACTTCTGGCCTTTGCGTTTTCTTTGCGCGCTTATTCTGCTCAAGCCTGCAATTGGCTTACGCTTGGCACCGTCTCACTTTAAGCTAGGCTCAAAGACTTTTCGCCTATGCATTTTCTTCGCGAGCTTATCCTGCTCGAGCCTGCAATTGGCTCACGCCTGGCACCGTCTTGCCTTAACCTAGGCTTAGAGACTTCTGGCCTTTGCGTTTTCTTTGCGAGCTTATTCTGCTCGAGCCTGCAATTGGCTTACGCTTGGCAGTGTCTCGCCTTAAGCTAGGCTTAGAGACTTCTGGCCTTTGCGTTTTCTTTGCGAGCTTATTCTGCTCGAGCCTGCAATTGGCTCACGCTTGGCATCGTCTCGCCTTAAGCTAGGCTTAGAGACTTCTGGCCTTCGCGTTTTCTTCGCAAGCTTATCCTACTCGAGCCTGCAATTGGCTCACGCTTGGCACCGTCTCGCCTTAAGTTTGGCTTAGAGACTTCTGGCCTTCGCGTTTTCTTCGTGAGCTTATCCTGCTCGAGCCTACAATTGGCTCACGCTTGGCACCGTCTCGCCTTAAGCTAGGCTTAGAAACTTCTGACTTCGCGTTTTCTTCACGAGCTTGTTGGCTTCAACTTGCTTATATTGAATGAATATTGGAAGCATTTTTCTTGCTTTTATACATGTTTAAGATTTTACACACTTTTATTTCGGAAGAAATTGGATATTAACGTTTACAATACGATGAAAGTTAATGGAAATACTTCATCAAATGCTGTGCATTCCACGGCCTTTTGACCTCTCGCCCATCGGGTGGGTTAATCTGTACGCTTCCGGACTGGCTATTTGGGAGACCCTATAGGGACCTTCCTAGTTCAGTGGTTCTTCGTGTTCTGATTGACTCTTCTAAGTACCCAATCTCCCACCTGAAATCGGCGGATGTGCACATTTCGGTTGTAATAGCGGGTCATTCTTTCGTCGGTAATCGCTATCTTTGCGAGTAGTCCTTTCCCTTTCTCTTCCAGCAAGTCCAAGCCTGCACACATCTGCTCATCGTTTTGCCCTTCATTGAAGTGCTTTGTTCTGTGTGTTTCCATCTCTATTTCCGCGGGAACAACTGCCTTATGGCCAAATGCCAGGGAGAATGGGGTTTCCCCTGTGGCCATTTTGCGTGTAGTTCTGTAAGCCCACAAGACACCAGGCAGCTCATCAAACGAAGCTCCATTCTGCTCGCCAAGTCTGGTTTTCAGGAGGCGTTTTATAGTTTTGTTTGCAGTTTCTACTTGCTCGTTGGCCTGTGGGTGTGATGGAGAGCAAAACTTCAGCTTTATTCCCATGTTTTTGCAGAAGTCTCTGAACTTGCTGTTGTCAAATTGTCTCCCGTTATCCGTTACCAACGCGTGGGGATTCCCATACCTGCAAATCACATTTTTCCAAATAAAGTCAGTGGTCTTGCTTTTTGTGATACTACTCAAAGCTCCCACCTCAACCCATTTGGTGAAATAATCAATTGCCACCACGGCGTGAGTTGCGAATACTCTCCCCTTTGGTAATGGCCCAATTAAGTTGATTCCCCACTGAGCAAATGGCCAAGGTGAGTTCATCACTGTGAGGTTCTCGGGGGGTTAGGATATGTAGTTGTCAAAACTTTGGCAATTCTTGCATCTCTTGTGCGTCTTGATGCATACGGGGCCAGAAGTATCCCTGCCTTAAGGCCTTGAAAGCCAATGACTTTGCGCCTGAATGGTTCCTGCAAATTCCTTCATGTATTTCTCAGAGGACATAATCAGCTTCCTCATGGTCTAAACACCGCAACAGTGGGAGAGTGTATCCTCGCCTGTACAATACCCCATCAATCAATGTGTACCTGGCCGCTTTACACTTTAGCTTCCTTGCCTGCTTCTTATCGGCAGGCAACACTCCTTCCTTGAGGTAAGAAAAAATTAGTTCCATCCAGGTGCTGCTCGATGATAAACTCATCACCTTGTCTTCTTGTTCGATGCTCGAGCAGGTCTTGATTTCTTACGGGATAGACTTCAATATTTTGGGGTCGGATATAGCGGCCATTCGCGCTATCATCCTTCGTTCTCGCAATCTGCTCCACCTCGACTGCTCGAAAATTCGTTATTAGCTGCTTCACCTTCCGAAGGTAAGCCTCCATCTTCCTGCTTTTTGCTTGAAAGCTTTCGTTGAGGTGATTTGCTACCAGCTGTAAGTCTGTTTGAAGCTTTACCTCTTCTGCCTTCACTGCCAGGGCGAGTTTCAATCCTGCAATTATAGCCTCATACTCGACCTGGTTGTTGGTGACTTCAAATTCCAGCTTTATGCCATATTGCACCTCTGCCCCTTCGGGACTAATGAGCACAACTCCCGCTCCTGCTCCTTGATATCCACACGACCCATTTACTGTGACTGTCCATGCATTTGTTGAGATAGAGGGATCTGGCGGGTGCTCGCTATCTATCTCTTCATTCATCTCTGTGCATTCGACCACGAAGTAAGCTAAGGATTGAGCTTTTATTGCTGATCGGGGTTGGTAGCTGATGTCGAATTCACTGAGCTCCACAGACCATTTTACCAACCTTCCGAAGGCTCTAGCTTGTGCAAAGTCTGCCTGAGTGGTTGGTTCGTCAAAACCGTCACCGAATGTGCTTGGAAGTAAGGCCTCAGTTTTCGGGCTGCTGTTACCAGGGCCAATGCCCATTTCTCCATTGGTGGATATCGAGTTTCAGCCCCCAACAAAGCTCTGCTCGTGTAATAGACAGGGTACTGCACCCCTGACTTTTCTCTTACCAGAACCAAGCTCGTTGCCCATTGGGACACAGCCAAGTACAAATACAGATCGTCCCTTGCTCGAGGTGTCGACAGCAACGGGGCTTTTAGTAGATATTCCTTCAAATTCTGGAACGCTGCCTCACATTCTGGTGTCCATTTTGTCTTTCTCCCTTTTTTCATTTCCTGGAAGAAGATGCAGCACTTATCTGTAGCTCGGGAGATAAACCTGTTGAGGGAGATAAACCAGTTTCCCTGTCAGGCTTTGTATCTCCTTGAGAGTACGCGGGGACTTCATCTCCACCACTGCTCGTATCTTTTCTAGGTTGGCTTCGATTCCTCTATGACTGACCATAAATCCCAAGAATTTTCCCGAACTGACTCCAAAGGCACATTTTTCGGGATTAAGCTTCATCCGGTATTTTCTTAGGAGCGCGAAGGTTTCTTCCAAATGCTTTACATGTTCCTTTGCGTCCTTTGACTTGGTGATCATATCGTCCACATAAACCTCCATTGTTCGGCTGATCAGTGGCTTGAAAACCTTATTCACCAACCTCTGGTAGGTTACCCCCGCATTTTTCAGGCCGAAGGGCATAACCTTGTAGCAAAACAGGCCTTGGTTGGTGATGAAAGCTATGCATTCCTCGTCTGGCCGGTGCATGCAAATCTGATTATAACCCGAGAATGCATCCATGAAACTAAGCAGTCCGTGTCCCGCCGTGGAGTCCACCAACTGGTCTATCTTCGGCAATAGGAAGCTATCTTTTAGACAAGTTTTTTTCACATCCGTGAAGTCCACGCACATTCTCCATTTCCCACTTGCCTTCTTTACCAACACCACGTTCGAGATCCATTCAGGATAAGAGACTTGCTTTATGAATCCCGCTTTCAGTAGCTTCTCCACCTCACAGGTCATGGCCTCGTACCTTTTTTGGTTGACGCGCTTCCTCTTCTGTCTCACTGGCTTAGCGTCATTCCGAATCGCCAGCCTATGACACGCCACTTTCAGGTCGATCCCTGGCATATCCTCGTGCGTCCAAGCGAATACATCAGAATGTGCTCACAAACACTCGACCAGATCTTCCTTCAACTGCCTGCTAATACCTGAGCCGATTCAGACCTTCTTCTCGTGGTCGTTTGGTCTTATTATAATTTCTTCCAGTTCCTCAGCCGGTTCCTGCCTTCCATTCTTCGACTCCCCCCTTGAGTCTAATGACGTTATTTGTATAGTTTCTTTACTGCCCTTGATGACTCCTACAGCCCCATTTACTCAGTATTTCAAGGCTAAGTAATGGGTGGACAATACTAATTGGCTGATCCTCATGAACGGCCTCCCTAGTATTGCTCGGTAGGGGCTGACTTCGTCCACCACCACAAAGTATAACATCATATTCTTTTCAAAAGGCTTTGAGCCCATAGCCACAACCAACTTAATGATTGCCAGAGGGGTCAGCTTTCTCCCCCGAACCCTTTCAGGAAAGTGTTTGTCTGTTCGAGGTTCACATCCGTCATTCCCAAGTCGTTGAGTGTAGACTTGAAGAGAATGTCCACTGAGCTCCCTGAATCCACCAACATTGGATCAACCTCCCTATTGGCGACCTTTGCCTTGAAGGCTAAGGCATCTTCATGGGGGTACAGTACCCCTTCTTCATCCTCCTCTGTCCACATGATGGGCACCTGCCGTACTTTAGCCTTTTTTGCAGTTGGCGCGGTGCATAGGACCTCCCGACCAGCAGTGGTGTACTTGCAATAGTTTTTCTTAGCCCTGTTCGAATTCCCTGCCATCGTGGGTCCTCTTGAGATCACTCTTGTAGTCGGTGGTTCCAGGTCCATGCCATAGGCTCAGCCATCCTCCTCGGGCTGCTGCTCGACCACCGGATGGCCCCCTTCAACGAACTCATCTAAATATCAGTTTCGAACCAAGTCCTCCACCTGGTTCTTCAAATCTCGGCACTATGACGTTGAGTGGCCGTGGTCACCGTAGAAGCGGCAAAACCGTCCCCTATCTCGTTTGCTAGCTAGTTTAGCCATCGGTGTTGGACGACCCAACAGTCCTCGTTCCTCCGCCACTTGGAGTATCTCTTCAAGTGACACATTTAACGTTGTGTATTGCCCATAGGCGGGGCTCTGCTTAACCACCTGTATCGCCCGATCCCGAGGAAAGCTTCCCGAGGAAGGTGGTAACGGGTGGTCAGTTCTGTTGTGGTTTGGCATAGGTCGGCTTGGTGGTTGGTTGTGGGACGGGTGGTCGTCGTGCCTCCTGTATTCCCTATAGTCCCTACCTGGAGACCTGCGAAGTTGGTGCTCCTCGAGCAGCACCTCATTTTTCTTTCCTCTTTGCTCCACTGCCCTACTCACTTCTTAGCTTCGCAGTCTTTTCCTCCTCAATAATCATGTCCATCTTTGCTTGTTCGTACACATCAGAATATGAACGAATCGAGGGACTCCGTAAATTGTACCATGGCCTCCCCATCCTAATTCTGTCTTTCAGCCCCCTCAGCGTTTGGGGATGATTGAATGCCCCAAGATCCAGAACCGACCGGTGGTACCTCTTAACAAATTCCCAAAGGGGTTCTCCCTCCCTCTGTTTTATCTCTGACAACTCCATCATGTCATCTTCGGAGGTCACTGCACCCCGAAATTGCCCTGCAAACTCTCTGCACATCTGTTCAAAGCTCAGAATACTTCCCCGTGGTAGCCTACGGTACCATTCTCTCATCCTTCCCTCGAGAGTAAGTGGGAAGGCCCTGCATCGCTGGGTTGCCGTCAGGCCCTGCACTCTAGTCATGTCGTTGAACCGTTCTATGTGCACCAGCGGGTCACTCTTTCCTGAAAACCTTAAGTCTGAGAAACGGAAATCTCGGGGGATTGTTACGCCCATGATCTTCGCTGAGAGCGGGGATTCGTTGTCCAGCATTATCCTCCAACTCAGACCTTTCCCGTTTCGTTGGAGATCTTCCACAACATGTGCCAACCTCCGTACTTCCCCTTCCAATTCTTCCGCGCGGGTGGTGGGTGCCGTGTTTTGCAAGTGCTGACGTGACCCTCTTTCTTCTAGGTTCATCTCTTCCCTCCCGGTAGTATTCAGCGTCTTCGGTCTTTGGGCTTCATCCCCCACCTGTTCTCGAGTGGGGTCGTTCCCGCGGCTGAACTCAGGGTTGCTGTGGCTTGCTTTCCTTTGTCCTTCGCTGAGTTCCTGCAAGATGGATGTTAGTGTTTCCATTT
Organism: Murraya koenigii; assembly: GCA_025617385.1. Taxonomy (NCBI): domain Eukaryota; kingdom Viridiplantae; phylum Streptophyta; class Magnoliopsida; order Sapindales; family Rutaceae; genus Murraya; species Murraya koenigii. The sequence goes on from CM046812.1 coordinate 9,621,721, forward strand.
GTTTCTCCACCCGATCCATCCTCTCCTGGATTTCCCTATTTTTAGCCTCGTTGGCCACCTCTCTCAAAGTCACTGACTCTTCTAGACTCACTCCCCTCCTGCTATTTCCTCGTTGCTTTTGTGTTTCTTGAATGCGTTGGGAAGTCAGGCTTTTTGAATTGATCCCCACAGATAGCGCCAAGATGTTGATGTGGTTTTCTGCGTGCTCTCAAATAGTGTCAAAACTCCTGCTCGCTTGAGCATGAACGCTTGCCGACCTCAATTCTCCTCTATTCACCGGAACAACGATCTCCTCGAGCCTGTATTCACAGAAAATAAGGTCAGGGGTCACTGGGTATTTTTCTGGCGAAAATCCTCTGTCGCTCAAGTCAGTGATCGGGTTATTCTTTTTTTTTTATCCCTCTTTGTTAGAGAGACCAGAGGAATAAAAAGGATATCTTTGCCTTTTAGTGGTAAGAATCGCTTGTGAGAAATTCAAAGAAAAGATCAAAATGGGGAAGAAGAAGAAGAACCTTCATAAATTCTCGGAACCCCTAACCTTTACTTCTATTTCTTCTTTATATTTCCGTTTTCCCGTCCTTTTTTCTTGGGGGGCAGCCGTTCCCGCGTCTATTGTGTCTGGGTCCCTTTGACAGCCGGGATTACTGTGACATTCCTTGGGAATGCTTGATTGTCTGGTAGGTATGGGTTCCCATGACCTGATCATAGTGTCGGGCGTGTGCGCATGAAATGATGACACTGTGGGGGCGTTTGCCGGCCATCGGTAACAGTCGCGACACCATACCGCATGGGGCATGGGTCAGACATCGATCGTCGCGTTAAGCCACTGGAGAAAAGGGTCAAACCATCTCGAACTGGCTGTACCTGGATCTTGCATTCTCTCCGTGCCGTCACTGGTGTGGTCGGGTCATGTCTGAGGTTTTGAAGACCTCGAGCAGAAGAAAGAGCTCGGGGCTCGACCAGTTTTGAGATTCTCGACCTTGACCGACTTTGACGCTTAGTAAGGTCGTCTTTGTGCCAGCGGTCAAGTCTTCTGCTCGAGATGGGCTGACCTCGAGCTCATTTACTCAAGCTGAATTGGCCTCGAGGAGATCTGCTCGGTATTACCCAAACAATATTTTCAAATGTATTTATTCTTTTAACTTGGAAGTTTTGGACTATGTGCCTCTTCACATGTATTTTATCTTTTACTATTTTATATTACAAGTAGAGGCCTACCTAACACCCTCCAATCTTTCTAGTGGTTTAGAAAAAAAAATCTCATCTTTTCTCTATCACTTGGAACTAAAGAAATGATCAGCAGTATCACCTTCGCCAGTTGCTGCCCATCTCTGTTGCCTGTCACTAGTCGGATTCCTCGCCACTGTCATGGTCAGCCTCTTCATCGTCATCGAATAATCAATCAATGATTATGATTATTGATGGTAAGATTGTTGATGATGATTATTTTTTAGGACAATAATGATGATATTATTATTGATGACGTAATTGTGATGACGATGATGAAGATGAAGCTAAATTGTGATGCTGATGAAGAAGAAGAAAGGAACTTGATAGGAGGATAAAGAAGAAAATTGTGATGATTATGTTATTGATGAAAAAGATGAAATTGACATGATTGATGATAAAGAAGTAATGAAGAATTTGCCAAAAAAGAAAAAAAGGGAAAGAAAAAAGAAAAGAAGAATAGGAGAACAACGAAGAGAAACAGTGAGAGAGGAAATAATAATAAAAACAAAAGAGAAAAAATAATAATAGTAATCATAATCATATAATACAAAAAATAATGCTAATAATTAATTGAGGATATTTTAGTAACTTATAATATTCTGATTTTAAAATAAAGTAAACACGTCAATAACAATATAATTCATTCTGATTTTTATTTCTATAGATAAAGTGATTAATTTATTATGATTCTCTTTCCTCATTCTGATTTCGGTACATTCTGATTCTAGATCATTCCGATTACTAATTAGTAAACGCGCTATGTAAACATGCAACATGATACTTTATACATGTGATAGATGATGTTATATATGAAAAATGAATGTCGACAAACATAAAACAAACAGGAAATAAAATTTTTTATGCAATTTGAAACACCAAACTTTAAAGATGGAACATTATTTAAACATAAGATATGGAATTTATAAATGAAATATGCAAAATTGAAAGTGAACTATACAACAACAGACTTCTAATATGACTATAATGCAAACATGCAACATGATACTTTTACATGTGACAGATGATGTTACACATGAAACATGAATATCAAACATGAAAATAGTGGAAACATAAAAAACTTTTGTGCCATTTATGATATAAAACACCAAACTTCAAAGATGTAACATGTGATGTCAACATGAAATGCAAAACTAAAAGTTAAATATGCAACGTTGGATACTAAACATGAGTATGATGTAAATATATACCTTCATAATTTATACATGTGTTAGATGACATTGAGCATGAAACATGAAACATAAACGTCAAATATGAAATAGGTAGGGATATAATTTGTTTTTGCTCTATTTATGACATGAAACACCAAACTTCAAAGATGCAAATTATAATGGAAACATGAAACGTAAAATTACATGTGAAATTATAACATGAAATATGCAAAATTGAAAGTTAAATATGCAACGTTAGATATTAAACATGAGTACAATGGAAAAACCCTAATACTTTATACATGAGACAAATGATATTAAATCATGAAACATGAATGTAAAATATAAAACGTATAGGAATATAAAATAGTTTGATCTAGTTATAACATGAAACACTAAATTTTAAATATGCAAAATGTGATGTAGATCTGAAACGTGAAATTTACATGTAAAATGATAACATGAAATATGCAAAATTGAAAGTTAAATATGTAATGCTAGACAATAAATATTAGTACAATGTAAACATGTAACATGATACTTTATATATGTGATAGATGATGTTATACATGAAATATGAATCTCAGACATGAAACAAACGAGAATATAAAAAATTTTGGTGCCATTTCTAAGATGAAATACTAAACTTTAAACATGCAACATGTGATGTAAATGTGAAACATGAAATTTTTGCGTGAAATAATAACATGAAATATGAAAAATTGAAAGTTAAATATGTAACATTAGACAATAAATCATGAGTATTGTTAAATATAAAACTTTTAACGATTAGTGTTATTTATGAAATATGAATGTCAAACATGAAACAAGAGAAAAAGAAAATTTTAGAATATTTAGAATAATAAAGTTGAGACAAATAATTATAGGCAAGAAAATTTTAATGTCAAATATAAGACATCACATATAAAATATGAAACAAACTTTTATCCTTTATTATATAACATCTTTACTTTTTTCTCTTGATTTTGATAAAATAATATTTTTCTTTCATTTTCTATTTATTTATCTTCTTACTGCAGTTAATATTATTTTTTTTTAAAAATAATTAATATATTATCCTATTTTAATTGTTTAAATTTAAATAAGTAATTAAATTGAGCAATCGGTTAAAGAAACTTGTTGCATTAAGTCTTTGGCTATTAATTGGCAGCCAAAGAATGCTGGGTTCTTTTTTTGAGAGCCCAACATCATATTGGGAGATAGCCTCCTTGCATTGTAGTCACACCCCCACACGTAAGCCAACAAGCCTTAGTCTTCTAAATCACTTAGCTAATTGGCTTTGGTCTCACTTACTAGCTTAATTAACTAGAGATAAGTAGATAAAAATCCACCATATGGTCATAACAGATTTATTCTAATTCAATTTCATTCATTGGTAATATGATTTGTTTGGGGCGGGTATTTCATCAAGCTAGTGTCATAAGAATGGCTCCTTCTCAACTGAAATAAAGTTAGGATTGAATGAAAATTCAAATAAAATGGTTTGCAATCCACCTGATTATGTTGTATAGTCTAAAGAGTAAGGTCTAAAAGTGTATTCAAGCATTGATATGGCCAAAATAAGCTCTTGTTCTAACTTTTGACTCTGGCTTGAATAGTCGCGAGTGCTAGTTGTACAAAATTGCACACTAGAAAAGTTTCCAGAAAATACTGAAAGGGTCATAATAGTCTCATTTAAGACCCATACTCCTTAGGTTCTTATCACATTGGCGACAGAACTTTCCTACACATGTACAAAATCATACAATTATTGTACTCACACTACTATTCCTTGCTTCCACTACAATATCCTACGATTGCCCCAACTATTCTTATAAATAATACCATATGTAAATAGTACCTCGACTCTAAATAATTACGACCAATGGTTTTGATATTAGTGATTTGGCTTGTAACAACGGTTGAACAATAATAGCACATGTTATGAATTGTGATGTGAGAGCAAAGTACACCAGTGAATAATGGAGAATCAAGAAATAAATTAGGAAAATGTTTTAGGAAATACTTATTGAAATGGGTATGAAAGTGTTTAAGAGATTTTTCTTAGATATATACTAAGAAATTTCTTAATGTTTTTCGATTTTTTTTTCTAAATAAGTGAACGGAGTTAGGTATTTATAGTGAGAAGGTACATGGCTCTTTAATGCTTTAAGAGTCATTCGACTTTTCGAAATATCATTTAACTCTTTAATGCTTTTGAAAGGTCATTTGACTCTTTGAATCTCCGAGGGTTATTTGGTTATTCAAAAGGTCATTTGGCTATTTGAGTCTCAAAGGGTTACTTGGTTTTATATCTATGAGTTTCTGATCTATATGCAAAGTTAGGCCATCTAATGTGATTGATTCTCCACTAGCTAGTTGCACAAGGCAATCCCTTATGGTTTAGCCAAGAGTTCATTGTGAATAGCCTGACTTTAGTGTATCCGTACATTTCAAAGCACAACCCAACTTAGTTGCCCCGTATAAAGGCTTTGGTCCATCATAAAAGATATACCTTATAGGTTAGATTTGGTTAGTGGACCTAGCAGATACTTTTTAGGCATTAACATCAGCCCTCTTTAATTAAATGAGATATGTATATCAAATAATCAAATTACCTACCTAAAAAGAATCACGTCGAAAACCAAAAGATAATATGGTTAGTTTAAAGCTAAACCAAGATATGGTATCAATCATACTTATACATGAAGTTGTTATGCTGTTTATGTATTTATTCTTCTTGAAAAAATACTGTAAGAAAAATCTCTCATACCTCCCTTGAACTTAAGATAGCACCAAAATCTTATCCAATTTGTTAAAAGTATAGAAAGCTTTATATGCAAGCGATAAGTTTTCAAAGATTACCTAATAAGAAAATATTCTATTTTAGACAACCTTTCGCTTAGAAGCACTGATAATCAAG
>CM046812.1:9627142-9705953 GCA_025617385.1 Murraya koenigii
CTTTGATGAGAATAACTCATTAACAGTATTGGAATGAACAAAAAAATCTTTATGCCATTACATATTAAAAAATCTTGCAAAATAGTGCCATCGAGAAAAAACAACAATAAACTATAGAAATTGTTTAGATTTAGCAAACTGATAGATTTTTTAAACCTATTTTATTGTGACCATAAAGCACTAGAGAATATTTCTTCTATAGTTTTAAATCCACCCGAAAAAACAATGAAAGCAACAGCACGATTATTAAATTCAAGAAGTCTTTCACAGATATTAGGGACAATCTCGTTTCCACCTATGGCTGTAGCTTTTGGACAAAAACCTATACCCAATATCACTGCTTCCATACATCAAACATATTTTTCATTCGCTTAACACCTTTCCAAGCTCTCTGGCATTATTAATCAAATCTGGAAGATTTCCTAAGCTATTTCCATAAAACACATAAATGGTTTTATATTGGCGAGCTGGGAATTCTGCCATTATGATTTTAGAATAATATGTGGAGGTTTTTGAATGGTTTGTGCTGATGAACTATACAACACATTTCTTATATACACAATTGATAGATATACTATTATATTCTTCTTCTTCAAGAAAAAATAAGATTAGACACCTGACCATTAGTGCTTATAAGAGACAAGTTTTTTGAAAAAGAAGATTTCCTTGTCGAGTAAATTTTTGAAAACTTTTTGTTTGCATGGAAGCATATTGGACACTTGATTATCAGTGCTTCTAAGCGAAAGGTTGTCTAAAATAGAATATTTTCTTATTAGGTAATCTTTGAAAACTTATCGCTTGCATATAAAGCTTTCTATACTTTTAACAAATTGGATAAGATTTTGGTGCTATCTTAAGTTCAAGGGAGGTATGAGAGATTTTTCTTACAGTATTTTTTCAAGAAGAATAAATACATAAACAACATAACGACAACTTCATGTATAAGTATGATTGATACCATATCTTGGTTTAGCTTTAAACTAACCATATTAAAAGGTTTTCGATGTGATTCTTTTTAGGTAGGTAATTTGATTATTTGATATGCATGTCTCAGCATAATAGCTAGAAAATCTTAGTAGTAAATTCACCATGACCATTTGCCTAGTGGAGAATTAATTTGATCGGGCCTCTACTTAAAAGACGAGTATCTGCAACTCATGTAGTGGTTGCAATAGATTATTTTACAAAATGGATTGAAGTGGAGGCTTTGATTAAGATTACAGAGAGCATGGCAAATGACTTCATCTAGAGAAATGTGATATGCATATACAACATCCTTTATACTTTGGTAACTAATAATAGGAAGCAATTTGACAACAAAAAATTTAAGGATTTCTGAAGAAATATGGGCATAGAGTTGAAGTTTTGTTTGTAGGCACATCCGTAAGCAAATAGACAGGTATAAGCGGCTAATAAAACCATAAAGAGACTTCTGAAGACTATATTAGGAGAAAAGAAAGGGGCGTAAGTTAATGAACTGTATGGTGTGTTATGGGCTTATTGAACCACACACAAGACTGCCACAGGGGAAATGCCATATGCTTTAGCGTTTGGGTATGAAGTTATAATTCCAGTAGAAATTAGGATGGGCACAGATCAGACATAGTACTTTAATAAGGAATAGAACGATGAGCAGATTTGCCTGAATCTTGATCTGTTGCAAGAAAAGAAGGAAATGTCATCGAGAAGGGTGGCTGTATTTAACAAAAGATGGCTCGATATTACAACCAGAATGTGCACGTCAGGTAATTTAAAACGGGAGATTGGGTGCTTAAAAAAATAAACCAAGGCACCAATGATCGAAACCAAGGAGTGGTAGGTCCAAAATGAGAAAGTTTTTACAGGGTTTTGTGAGTGGCTGGTCCGGGGGAATACATGTTAGCTTATCCAAATGAACGGGAAGTCAAAAGACCTTGGAATGCAGAGCATTTAAAAAATTATTTCCAGTAAGTTCTTTTGTAAAGTTATGATGTTTCAATTAGTGAATTTATTTTCTTTGAATTTGAGGCATGTAATGAATCGATCACGAATAAAAAAGCAACGAGGTATATTTTCAATCTTATCTGAGCGTTTTAAAAATATGTTAAGGTAAACATAAAAGCCAAAGGTCCTAAAGTCTGCTCAAGGTGAGATAAAAAGAGCCAAAGTTCGCCAAAATTAATTTAAGCAGATTAAGCTCTTATTATGTTAAGGCAAATGTAAATGTCAAAAGTCTCAAAGCCTGCTTAAGGTGAGATAAAAAGAGCTCAAGTTCACCAAAATTAATTCGAACAGGTTAAGCTCTTAAAATGTGTTAAGGAAAATATAAAAGCTTAAGGTTTGAAAGCCTAATTGAGGCAAGACAAAACTAAAAGCTTGCTAAAGGCTGTTTAAGTAGATCCAGGTCCTTGAAAAATATTCTAAAGTAAAAAAAAAAATTGAAAATCATAAAACTAGCTTAAAGAAAAGTGAAAGCCATAAATTGTATTCTTTACATGGATGATCAAGGTTTACAAGTTCCCACATAGAGAATTATTAAAATAGCACAAAAAATAATAATCTAAGAAGCTTTGGCAGGTTGGTCATTAGCTTGATCAGTCACTTTGGTAGTCTGGTTCACACCATCTGCAACCTGAGAGTTCCTTTCATTAGAGAGGACAACTTCTTTAGGTCCTATAAGAGCTTTCTCTACCTATCGAGCTGGCTCTTTCTGCTGATTGCTCTTGTCATTCTGCTCATTCGTGTAAGCATCCACGCCGGCTTCAAGCTTGGAGTAAATATTTCATATTAGCCTCATTAGACCGTACGTCTTTCTTGGTATATCCAGATAATAGGTAGGAGCATAAACTGAAACATTCTGAAGCTACAAAGATAGTTATTAAATCGTTAGCACAGCCTAAAAACATTCCTCCTAAAGTAATTATTAATACTAATAACAGAAACTCTGTTATAGCCATTTCTGTACATTCAATGTACTCCACGGATAGAGGAATACATAGAGTTGAACATAGTAAAATAAGAAATTGAAAGATTTCGTTAAAATTGTTCGTTTGAAAATTTCCCGAAAACCTAATCATAGGTTCTTCTCTTTAGCGGAACAATAGGGCCGTTATGCTCATTACTAAACTTGTTGAAGAGATGAAATATAACCAAGGTATTCGTCGATCCTCAAAAAAAGAAATAAACAAAGTTCCATCGTTGAGCGATAAATGAAAAATTCATGGAAAGTTACAATCCTCACCGTGTAATAGTGCACGACAATGTATTCCTTTCTCAAAACAGACATGATATATTATAACAGAATTTAGTCCATTATTATATTTATCGGTAAGTTACTTCTCCAAAACATCAAGTCTGCTTGAGATGTGATGTCTCAACTTCTATAGTCCTTTTAAAGGAAAATCTCTGTATGTCAAGATTCTTCCTGGCATTTACAAGTTCATCCCTTATTATGGATAACTCATTTTTAAGCTGAAGTGCTTTTAAATCGGCCATGACAATTTTCTCCTCAAATGTAGAGATTCGGTTTAAAGCTTTGCCGATTATTAATTTTCCTGTTCTAGATCCTTCCTCAAGTTTTGATTTTCAGTTTTGAGTCTCTTTTCATAGTTGAAGACCCTTGATTTGAAAGCAGTAGAGGCAGCAGCAAGTCGGCATACAAAACACTGGAAGGAGTTTGCTAATTTGTTAAGATCATGAGCGTCTAACTCTGTAATAAAATCCTCTTATACATGCCTTGTGAACTCATTGACATAGGGAGTCACAAAATTAACTTGCTCTCTCAATCGTGATTACCGGGTTTTACCATTAACAAGAACAAAGGTAGTAGAATCTTTTGATAGGGTCTTATCGATCACATTCCCACCTTCTGAAAGAGGAGGAGGAGGAAGAGTCCTAATGGGGAAAGCAGTTTGGTCAACTCTTAACCTCTTCGATAGTGCAGAAGAGCTTGTCAGAGTGTTAATAATGTCATAACGATTTTTTAACCTAGCAAGAATGCTGCTACTCATCTTTTCTCCTTCAGACACCAGACCAAACTCGGCTAGGTTGCTTAAAGTCAGTAATTCTTTACACAAGCTGATGTTGTCCAAGGAAGTATCTACATACAACTTCAATTCTTCCCCAATTTTATAAGACACGCTCCAAGAAACTAAAAAGAAAAAAATTTATAAGAAGAGATGAAGGAAAGAGCCAAGTAAGAAAATATGAGCAGTAAATGGCCTTAAGTATAAAAGTGAGATGAGATTTGGGTATCTTTACGAGATGTGGAGGCTGTTGCCTCTAATCGCCCTTAACAAAAAAGAATTTACTTTTTTAATTGCCACCAGACGTGGAAAGACCGATAATGGGCTTCCTTTATTTTGAACTAGATATGAAATAATACTATCCTGCATCTTTTGGACTACTTTTCAACTCATACAAATTTTTTATTTCATCTATACCAGGTTCACCCATATTACACGACTTCTACAAGACAAATAAACCAGATTTATTCATTAGGATTTAACTGGCATGGGCTAAGTGTAGTTGTGATAGTACCCGAGCAAAATAAGGTTGCAAAGGCAACCTAACACCTAGTTTAAAGCATTTAAGATAGAAGGTGACATATCCTCAGAGAGGATAATTGGGAGTGCTACTCTTACTAAGAACCTGAAGATCGACATTATTCGGGATGTTAAATATTTCCCTAAGCCTATCTAAAGCTTTTTTAGAGGTCTCACATCTCATATCATAAATGGCATATGACTTAACTTCTGTTCTATGACCAATCTTTTGGTTTTCAGCTGGTTTGGATTTCTTGAAGACTTTGTCCTCAACAACATCCTCATAATCGATGATTGATAATTTGATCCGAATCTGGGTTTCTACCACATTCTCTTTATTGGATTGAGTGTCGCTAGAAGAAGAGAAATCCTCGGGGTTATCTTCTTGGGTTTTATTTGATATGCAAAGATTCAATGGCTTCCCCATGATTTATTTCTATTAGTTACAAGGGTTCGAATCACAATCCATAATAGCAAAAATCAAAGAACCAGATCAAAGATTAAAAAAAAAAAGAAGAATAAGAGAAGGAGAAGTTCATGGATTAGTACCTGAGAATGATTCAGTGAGCATTAATCGCGATAATCATAACGAAAAGGGAGATTTCTTGCAGGTTGTGAAAGTTAATTTTGAGTAAGGCAAAAGAGTGAGAGAGGGGAAAAGATGAATTCGGGGATTTATAAAAAGAAGTAAAAGAGTCATTTCAAGAGATTGCACAATACGTGAAACGACTCGTATATTTAGAGAACCGCCACTTCGAATTCAAACGAATGGCCGAGACTGATCCATGTTAATTATATTTAAGACGAAATGACCGAAAAGGCAGCTTATGAATTTGCTTAAATCAGTAATTTCTAGTTTTACTTCGTTTTGCTCTTAATACTAGAAACTAGGAGATTGGTCTTTAGGAGATAAATAGTACGTCAGCTTGAGTTCAGCAACCAAGAGTAAGTCTTCATCAAGTTGAAGGAGACATTTAGAGCAGATATAAGCCAATCATTCAACAAAATTTGAACATGGCAACCTCGAGCCCATAATAGGAATTGGTTAAATGATTCTCTCCGAGAATGGAGGCATAACACCCATACACGATTAATTATCATAATGATATCCCAATAACTATGTCGAAACAAATGAATTAATGGGAAGTTAAGGACACACGTTGTAGGAGTAACGGTTACGAGGGGACGACCAACGTGGGGAATACAAAACTTTGTTAATAGCTTAGAAAAGGAAAGGTCTGGGGGATTTTTGGCTAAAAAGAAAAAATAAAATTACATACAAGTGAAGAGGGAGTACATTTTATTTTTCAAAATTCTAAAAAAAAAAATTTAATTACTGACTTGAGTGTCGGAGGATCTTCATTGAAAAAAATATTTAGTGATCTCTAATAATACCTTATAAGTGCATGTAGAACGATATCATCAATTTCTAAAATCAAAGAAATTCACGTGGTGGTGAAAGTTCAAGGAAGAGGCAACTAAATTTCTGTATCAACAATATGCGTTACTAATTTTTTTGTGTCCAATTGGGAACGAAAATTGTAAACAGGATACCCTTTTACGTAAACAAGAACTTGTAATTGATTACATGTATTTTTCTTCTAAGACGAAATTGGAGAGATACTTTGTTGGAGTCCAAAGATTAAAATATTTGTGAAAACAAAGAGAAGAAAAAGAATTATATATTTAATTAGTTGACTGCGTTGACAAGCCAAACCAAATAATATTTATTAGGTTCATGCACGAAAAGTCCATGCTGCATAAGCCTAATAAACAGAGATTGTTTAGCAATACAGTAATCACATATGGACGTGTGTGGTAGCCCGCATAGCACATCATAAAATTACTGTTTTGTATTAACTTAATACTAGTGTTTGGCCTCCAAATTCAACGCAAGCTGCATTGCATTAACCAACAAATCAATGCGGTCAAATCTGCATAAACTAAACCCGACGCAGGGTTAGGGTTTGCGCCGCATCGCATTACAAAGCCGTAACAGGAAATTAAAAATTTTTGTAACCCTTTCACACCAAAATTCCTTCACAACGAACTTTACCTAAACCAGCACCACCGCTCGACCGCATCATCGTCGCTCGAAGCAGTCACTGTGTTGCACGACACTACAGCCGCTGCTCCAATATCACCGGCTTGCTCTTCATTACCTCAATCAACAGCTGCTGGTTAGTATAAGGTTTTGCTTTCTGAATCTTAAATTAATTTATAAATCTTCTTAGGGTTTGATTTGAATTGTTGATTATAGTGTCGATTTGAAGTTGATTAATCATTAATGAATTTAAGTGGATTTCAATTTGAATTGTTAATATCAGAAACTTAAATTGATTTATGCTCCTTCATCACCATGGTAACTTTTGGCTGCTGGTATTTTATATAGTAATTGGATCTAAGCATTAATAAAACCATTTCATTTCTTCAACTTTATGAATTTTCCAATAGTCAGGGGACTGTTTAGTAGCAAAATTTGATAGAATTAGATGGCATTTATATGATCTGATTGAAAGTTTGACATAGATGTTAATAGTCTTATCGGACGAATTTGCACAACCCCATGAAAATTATGATCTTTAATGAGAAGCCATTCTAGCAAGCTCTTATTTTTCTAATTAATGTAGCAGAACAAAGTGATAATATCCAAAACTCTGAACAAGAACAAAGCAATAATATCAAGAACTCAGAACAAGAATATCCCAATTATAGACCTTCAATCTGCAACTATTGCTGCGTTCATTGACCCAGAGATATGAAGTTATTAGGATGCCACACCTGATGGAAAAAGCCCAAATAATTACATGATATAACTGATAAGAAATCCTCTACCAAAGGAAATCTATGAAAAAACTGGAAATAGTAAAGATGGGTAATTTCAGTGCATGTAGAATCACCTATTGTTTCTTATTGTTTGAAAGCTTTTTCATTTTCGGGAAGTAGTGTAGCTACGATTTCTCAAAATATGACAGATGAATGTCTTTATTTCAAAAACTGTCTAATAGCAACCCAAATGCCTTCCCACTCATGTGAGCGAGATTTCTCTTGTACATTGCAAGAGATTTTACCAGTTAAGCTAACTAGCATCCATAATTTGACATAAATTAAAAGCTCCTGAGAATTTGATTGTGCAGCAATCATTGAGAATTAGGTTGTTCATATGTCCACAAAATTATTTTAAACTTGTAACAATTCCCTTTTTAATTTGATTGCTCATAACTTTTATAGTTGACATTAAAGTTCTTTTTGCCCCTGTTGTTTGATAAAGTAAACGGATTCAAGCATTACTAAAATTTTTTCATTTTCTTTCTTTCTTAGCGCCTTGCTTTAAGCCTTTCTATGGATGGTTTTTGTGGGAGACTTGTTCACTTAAGTTCAAACATTAATGTGCTACGAGCTCAATTGGTTAACTGGATCTAATTAATATATGGTATGTTTGTTCATAAAATTTAATAGTTTTATTTTAATGTAAAATATTGATATATTTTACATATTATAATAAAAATTTAATTAAGTTAATTAAGTAGTTTTTATATCAAGTATTTTTCTAAGTTATGATAATAGTATTTTGTTTTTATAAGATATGATTTTAATTATTTAAAAAAATTAATACAAGATAGTGCAACACAAACATAGTATAACTAAAAATTAGTACACTGTACAACAATATTATAATACAATCCTAATATCATATAACATAATATAATATAATATAATATATATATATAATAATATAATACAGCGTAATATAATACAGTATTGAACATATCCTATATTTATCTGATCCTGCTGTTTTTTAACTAGCTAGGGAAGCTTTGGACTTGCTCACAGTTCATCTTTCACCAAGTTGAAAGGGGGAATGCTTTGTTCATTTCTGAAGTAATTTTCAGGATCCACCATAGTTTTCACCTGCACCAGCCGGTAGAAATTGTTCTTGAAATACTTTTTGCCCCAAACGCTTGCTTCCTGAACGCTTGTGTCACCCAGTTTGTTGTTTGTTCCAATGTCAAGATCCCTGTAATTGATATAAGCGGTTCGAGGGTTTTTGGCTAAATAAGGAGTCATATAATTGAACAACTTGTTGACCATATTTTTGTGCCTTTGAAATGCTTCATCAGTTGCATCTTGCCAATCCGCATAATATAAAATTGTGTTTATGTTGCCAGCTCTATGTGGGAATGGAATTTCAGTCTCTGAAATCTCACTCATTTTTCCACCATAAGGGAAAAACACTAGAAGGCCGTAGGTTCGTGGATCCTCCGCATAAAATAAATCATACAACCCTTCAAAAGCTTCTTCAGGAATTGGCTCTGTCACATAGTCTGCTTTTCCTTTGAAAAACCTTCTGATAAATCTATCATCAATCAATATATTCGCATTAACTGACTCTCTCATCTCGAATCCATCAATGTAAACAACGGACTCAATGAAGCTCATTCCTCTGCAGTCTTCTTTGGTCAATCCGAGCTCAGGGAAGCTCTCCTGCATCAATGGAAGTAGCCTATCAACCAAGAAACAGGGATGTGAATAAACAGACCATAGTGGAATTCGCTCTATATAAGAAGGCTGAGATGAATAAATCTTCATGGACTCTATCTGCATTGCACTGCCATTTGTGAAGCAGTTTTGTTGCATTTTGTTCCAGGGTTCTTGGGACGGCGAATACAGTCACAGTTGACGGAACATCAACTAGCTTTATTTTCCATGAAATAATGATTCCAAAGCTAGCTCCTCCGCCGCCGCGAATAGCCCAAAATAGATCTTCTCCCATTGATTCTCTATTTAAAAATCTACCTGAAAATAATCGAAACTATGGAGATGTAAATGAAGTGATTGATTATGCCATCAAAGGCATGGACAAATTATTTTCAAATAGCTTTCTTTAGCTGGTTACCCGAGTACAAATTTTGAAGATGTGATTAGAGGGCTAAATTAAAATTAATTTGACTTTTTTCCACCTCCTATTTTGTTTATAAAAAGTACTTATATATGATTTATTATCTTAATATTCGTTAAATAAAAATTAATTTAATTCATTTATTTATGTGTATCGATCATTCTCAAATTATACTAATTATATTATTTTTCAATATCCTACGATTTGGAAATATAATTATAAAGGCACATTATTTTTCAGACATAGTCACATAAGCATTTTTATTTGGACAATTGAGTCCTATAACCATAGTGATTCATTTGTCTTTTCTCTTTATTGTTCTTTAAAATTTCTGACCTTTGGCGTCAATCATGTGAGCATCAACTATGTGATCAGCCGCAACACCGTATTTTCGCAACAAGGCACCATAGCCACCGCCACTAAAATGTCCACCAACAGCCACACCAGGGCAAGTTCCTACCGGAAAGGCTTGCAGATTTTGACTCTTCTCGGCAACTCTATAATTAAGTTGCCCGACGGTAGCACCAGATTGAACCCATGCTGTTTTGCATCTGCATCAATGCTGATTTCACAAAATTTATCAAATCAACAATGATGAAAGGAACGTCAGAAATAGAGGAAAGACCCTCAAGATCATGACCTCCACTTCGCACTCTAATTTGCAGACCATTTTTTTGGAGCATTTAATGGCTGCTTGAATTTCGGACACGTGAAGTGGGGTGATGATGAATAGAGGTTTCAGGTTTGTGGGTGTTGAGAAAACAAGATTTCGTATTGAAGACTTCAATACCGACGAATATGAAGAGTTGTTTTGGGTGTAAATTACTTTTGAAATGGTGTCAGATTGTAGAGAAAGACATTTGAGAAAATTTTCACGATTTTCAGCCGCTAAAGCCACCCTATGAAATAACAATAAAAGAGAAGAAATAAATGAGAGAATGCGTGGGCTGAACAAACCGCGAGGCTTCATTTCTTTATTTGACATTACCCCGAGATGAGCAAAGATGTTAACCTATACATATATTTATACAAATCAACAGTATATTTAAGAATAAAAAATCAATCACGAATGTGAATTCGCGATTAGACTAGGGATCAACACTTCTCGAAAACTAATAAAAAAACGTGTTTACTGATATGTAGGGCAGTAGGGGAAGGACAATGTCTCTTTCATATTATTTTAAAAAATCGTCTCACTTCAATTCTAATTGTGAGAAAAGTTGATTATTTGACATTACCCACCACCCACGCCTAATTAAAAAAAAAAACTCCCTCAAATTAAATTATGTTTTACATTAGTTCTAATTACTTTTATAGTACATTTATTTTTTGAATTGAGGAATCGTAATTATTTATGACGTTTATTACACGTAATGAAGTCAAAAATTCGAATCAGAATCGTGGAACCCATCCAAATTTGGCAATAAGGAAAGAGATTGATTCCCATACCATCCCATAAAATAAAAAATTCTCATTTTGTACTCAGTTATAATTAATTAATTAATAAATTACTATAATAATAATTATAATGATTAATATAATCACATTTTTTTTATGTTTTCTACTGTGTAATTATATTTGTATTGTTTTTCTTAATACATTCAGACTTCATAAATTCAGTCATGCTTTAATTGTATTACAATAGTTGGTGAGAGGCATTGGAGGATGGTCGTATGAAGTATCACGAATGCTAAGATTATAGTTTTTTTTGTTTGAAAAAATTGTATGTTTGATTAGTTTACGGCAAGATTATATGAGATTTTACAGATAAATACTAATGAATAAAATATGACAATGAAGACAACTTTGAGATCTAGTAACACAATCTATTGTGCATGTTTACTACTTATGGACATAGTTAATAATAAAATAGTTAAGGTTGTATTACATATGGTCTACGATGTGACTAACTATGGATGCATCCATATATTTGTGACAATATCTCCTTGAATTTTGAGTTAAGATCTTGAGTCATTTGTAGACACTAAAACTTCTTTTAGAGTAAATATAGAGGTCTTCGATATTGAAGACTCGATATTGTAAAGAGGTATTACCAAAGAAGATTTCGTTGCAGCAACATTACTAATGTCGTTGCAGCAACATTACTCTTTACTCCATGAAATTAATGATGAGGATAAGCATCGATGCGGTAATCCTTTTAATAACAAATATAATTGATGACAACGGTATTATGTTAGCGTATGTTAGAGAAGAAGTGTTAGAGTCGGCGATGTCGTTAGAGTAGCGTTACTTTCCATTCCACAAGAATAATGATCTTGTTAATGATATCAGACAACACGAAACATATAATATTCATATGGAACTATCTAATAATATGAGGGTCACTTAATTCGATGGTCAATTGATGATGGGAGTGTCGGTCATTACGATATTCCCACTAATGATGAGGATGAGTATAAGATGATAATCCTATGAATAATAAAAACAGCCGATCTATTTCTCCAATAGCCCATTTAAGGATGAGGATAATAGTTGACTCTCTACGTAAGTCTTGCTCCGAGCATGGCTTTAAGCATGGTTGCGCCAAACTTTGTTAGAAGTTTTAATTCAGATGATATTAGTGTAAGTAAGTTGTTAAGCTTATAAGAATGAGTTAACATTGGAGTTGCATAAAGTTACCTTTAGTGAAAAGTTTGATTTCAAGATTACACTTTGTTCATAGCGACATTTTTCTAGGCCCATTGTTCTTGAAATCATATAAATGATGCATGCTAGCAATAAGAGGTTTGAATGAACATAATGTTTCTTGGGTAGTAAGGAGAAGTGACAATATACACACTTGTTATGATGAGGTGTTGTCGGCGGTCGTCGATTTAGAACAACAAATAATACACAAGATTAACGACAATTCAAGAATTTAAAAACAAATTACCTTGCCACTTAGCCATTTCATTGAAGTGTCTAAGTGGCAAAATTATTGAAAAAAGCGAGTGCGACTATTGGATAATACGATCTCACGTGACTTTGCCGGTAAATCACTAATCAAACTCATCATATAGACTTAGATCATTCAATCCTTTAAGTGGATTTATATCCACCCTCGCTCTTTCTCGATCTTACAATCTATTATTTATAGTGCGGGTAGAGGTTTGACATTCTACTTTACTGGCATGAATGGAGGAATCAAGTAAGGACTATTAAATATATACAAAAGTCTGTATGGATATCTAAACATACTAATGCCTAGATGTGCCTTCGTGAGGATCTAGGCGTTCTCCTCACTTACATCTTTAGAAAAACTATACAATAACATGAGAGCATAAACATTCTAATTGCCAAATTCAAAATACACTCCATAATCAAACTCATCATATAGACTTTGCCAGCAAACCACTAATCAAACTCATCATATAGACTTAGATCCTTCAATCCTTTAAGTAGATTTATATCCACCCTCGCTCTTTTATCGATCTTACAATCTATTATTTACAGTGCGGGTAGATGTTTGACGTTCCACTTTACTGGCATGAATGAAGGAATCAAGTAAGGACTATTAAATATATACGAAAGTCTGTATAGATATCCAAACATACTAATGCCTAGATGTGCCTTCGTGAGGATCTGGACGCTCTCCTCGCTTACATCCTCAGAAAAACTATATCGTAACATGAGAGCATAAACATTCTAATTGTCAAATTCAAAATACACTCCATAATCAAACTCATCATATAGACTTTGCCAGCAAACCACTAATTAAACTCATCATATAGACTTAGATCATTCAATCCTTTAAGTAGATTTATCTCCACCCTCGCTCTTTTATCAATCATACAATTTATTATTTAAAGTGCAGGTAGAGGTTTGACGTTCCACTTTACTGGCATGAATGGAGGAATCAAGTAAGGACTATTAAATATATATGAAAGTCTGTATAGATATCCAAACATACTAATGCCTAGATGTGCCTTCGTGAGGATCTAGACGCTCTCCTCGCTTACATCCTCAGAAAAAACTATACAATAACATAAGAGCATAAACATTCTAATTGCCAACTTCAAAATACACTCCATAATCATTCGGGGCCTATCGATTCAGTAAGATGAACATATTAAACAAATATTAGATTAAAAATTAAAAGAACACAACTATTAAAGACATAATTTGCTCACTGGATACGAGCGTTCAGTTGGAGAATCACTGTCAAACCGTTTAGTATACAAATAGATAAATCCTACCACCAATTGTCTAAATTCTTTATGTTTTTTGTACTTTACCTCAAAAGCCAACTTCAATTTAGTAATGGAATCTTTCTATCCATCGAATGTTATAATCATTATCGAATGTTATAATCATTATGAAGCTTTGTTCTCAACTATTACCAATATAAAAAATATAAATTAGAGAGTGTTAAAGTGACTTATATAACAAAAAAGAAATGATTTATAACCTCACGAATCACGTGTGCAATCAGACTCACATGTTTGTTCGTGATGGTCATCTACAAAAAGCTCATCCTTAGCGATATTTTGCTGCTCTAGTGTTATCTACGATGGCATGATGCTCCTTTATTTGTCTTTCAATGAGCAGCACGTTCATAAAAAGTTGATGCTACATAAAGAAACTTTTAAAATGAGTAAATAATAAGCCAAAAAATTTAAGTTTCAATTAATCGATAAATAATACTAGTATGATGCATTAAAGAATAGCCATATTACAGACCCAACTTAGGATACTTGGCATATAATCCTCTACAGTCTGCTAATATTTTTGGGCAATCTCTTTTGCGTTTGGCTGGATAGTTTATAAAACTTTCTCCTGTCATAAATTTTATCTAAATTTTATATTAGTAAAATCATCTAGTGTTTAGTAATATGAAAAGTAGTATTGTACATCTATCAATATATATTACTTACAAAAAGAGAATTATCATTGAACAATAAATAAACTCCAATAAAGTTTATTTTTGAATAAGCAATAAGCTTCCATTATAAGATGCAGAGAATCTTCCTTTTTGTTTTCAAGACCCACTTTAATGGCAGCCCTCTGGTTGCTTAAAAAATCTAAGCTTGCAACAAGCAAAGTGAGAAAGTCATAAAATCATTAAATAATAATTATTATAAAACTAATTAACTAAACATATAATTTTATCATACCTGAACCAGGGACGTAAAGCTATAAATATTATACTTTTTTAATTTTATAGTTTAGCTTTTCTAAGTGAGTCTTCCTAAATTTCTCACATTTGTCATTCAATGTATTGTCAAGACTGTCATATATCATTTCCCACTACATACAACACCATGGAGGACTTGGAGTAATCTATATCATCTACTTCATTAAGTCTTGAGAAATTGATTTGACAATTATATTTTCTTCCATTTAGTGCTACTGTCTATGAAATAATAGAGATCGATCTTTAGTGCATCAATGTAGTCCATAATCTCAAGCTCCAAGTCATCAAATCTTAAGTCGAATTGGCCAAGATTTATGTTCTGAAACAAACTGTCAAAATACATATTAAGTAGCCTATGAACATTTTTTACATTTTTAGTACGTCACTTATACGAGTAGGAAAAGTCCAGTAACCAAACACCATTCTCCAAGCGATAAGCGTATTAAATACTCACCAATTTGAAACCATAACTAATCTTTCTCATTACGAGGCCACTTGCCTAAGCAACATGTTATGCACTATTATGCTACTAAGCGGAAATTTTGGGCACTCCAAGAAATGCCCAAATATGTCTTTCCTAAACAATTGTGACTGTCATTTTGTTAACTTTTCTCAGATGGCTTTTACGACTGTATTTAATTTACACATACTTGTGATATGCTTGGAAAGTGATCGACATAAGCTAACTTCATCATGCCTGGTTCATTTCTCGTCATGTATTTGTTATATTTATAGCATTATTATATTTTATTTATAACAAATTTTTTAACTAACATAAAAAAAATAAAACGAGAAATTAGAAACTGTCATTTGGTGTGACAGGCTACCTATTGCACCTCATCGCAGGCGCTGTGCGTTTATGTATGCGACACGGGCACTCGCTAGCACATCACGCCTAAGCATAATTTATCTATGAAATATTTCATCAAACACTTAATGTGCAATAGTTGTAACTTATTCTTTTTACCAATATTTGTTTCATTTTATCCCTCTAACAACCTATAATAATCTACAATCCCATTCAAATCATGAAAAAAATTTAAGTTACCTTATTTAGGGTTTTAGCTCTCTACAATTAGTTAGATCTATTTGGATTTGGATAGTCCTAGGATTATGTTGGATGCTACTTCTCTGATGCCATCGTCATTGCTCGTTCCTTCTCCGTTCGTTGATCACCGTTCACTAGTGATGATTCAAGAGAGAAGTTTCAGGTGTGGGTATTGTGGGAGATTCGGTTCAAAGTGATGAAGGTATTTTGGGGCAAAAAAATTTCGTTTAATTTGAGCATTACAAGTAGCATTATCTTCATTGATTAAGACAACGTTTTTGGTACTTGTTATTAAACAAAGAAAGCATTCAAAATGAGCGTTATAATGAGTTTTTTTTTTTCCAAGAGCAAAAATTCATTTCATTTTCTTGAAGCTGAAAATTCAATCCTATTATTGTTGACGAGTTGAATATTGATGGATCGAGACGTTATAATGAGTTAGTAATTACATTAAAAACTAAATATAAACCTCTAGAAACTAAATATTTATGAGATATAACAGATAAAGACAATAGAAAAAAAATAAATTTAAGTATTTCAAGAGCTGCAATATTGTTTTGCTCTTTCTTCTTTCTCCTAGTTCAAGTAAAAATAGACTCTCGTTCTAAAAAAAAGTTTTAAATAGAAGACAGTTGTTGATCATAGTTATAGAGGAGTAGTTAAATTTATATAATTTTTATCATAAGTTTAATGATTTTTTTTTATTTAACAATAGTAATATACTTGATAAATTAATTTTAACTACACATTTTTCTTTTAAATGACACATGTCAATAGATTTTTAAAATTCTAATACTTGATTTGGCATTGAAATGCTAACTGTTGTGGAAAAAAATTAGAACTTTAAAATAAAAGTTGATAGTATGGTAAATATGACTTTTGAATAATAATTTTGATAAAAGTAAAAAAGATGTTACAAGTTTTTCATCATAAGGTAATATGATAAAATTTATCATAATTTTTAAACTACAGCTGTAAGTGTTTACTAAATAATTTAATATTATAATTTAAAAATTACGGTCTTTTCAACAACAATTCTAATCATGGGTTCGGATAAACAATGGCGAGAAAAAATAAAAATTCAAGATTAAAACAATCAGTCATACGTTGATTATTGCTTAGTTTTAGGACAATCAATCTGGAGCTCATTTGTTAATTCTCATCATATCTATATTTGCTTCAAATCTTTTCAAGTGATTGGGAGATAATTAATTTTTAAAAGGAAAGGTCATTTTCATCACTGTGATTTGATACCATTGCTCATTTTATCCATATTTTTCAAACAATAATCCAAAATACTCTTATATGAATTTATAGTTGATTTATTATATAATTTATTGAGGGAAAAATATAATTTTCAAATAAATAAATGCAAACCATTTTAAATTAAAAACCCCAAGAATAATTAAATAACATCTGATTTTTTACAAAACTTAAAATTTAAGGGTAACTTAATAAAACAAAAATAACACTAAAAAATATACAATATATATATACACGCCTATGTGTATTTATTAAATTTTTTTAATGAAGTCAACTAAATTTTATTTAAGATTTTATTGTATTTAAGAGATTTATTTTAAAATAATTTATATATTAAAAATTTTATTTTATCATTAATGAACTGTATAGTATACTGATAGCAAATTAACAAAATGATATTTTGTACTATTAATTAAAAAAGTAGGGATAAAATATGTTATTATTTAAGTAATAAGAATAAAATGAGTTATTATATCAAATTGTAAGGATAAAAATACCATTTTTCTATTCTTGATTGAATACTTAACTATAAAACACTTCTGCCCTTTGATTACAATTCATGATTGTATACGTAAATCTAATAAAATATACTTGCTGCATTTTGATTAGAATAGACAATGAGAGAAAAAACAAAACGACAACTCATATCCAAGATTAAAACAATCAGTCATATGTAGGTTATTAGGATAATCAATCTTCATTTATTATTATTACTTATACGAGTAGAATTTAAATTTTTCAATCTTCTCTTTTAAACATAAAAAAATTTTATTATCTCAACTAAGTAGGTTATTAGGATAATCAATCTTCATTTATTATTATTACTTATACGAGTAGAATTTAAATTTTTCAATCTTCTCTTTTAAAAATAAAAAAATTTTATTATCTCAACTAAATAACACCCACACAATCACCCACACGTATGTGTCCAAGAAAATACTGGCCGCATTTTGATAATAATTTGACCACCAGGAAAGAAAAAGTTATCCTAATATATCATTCCTTTAATTAAATGAAAATCAAATTAAAGCCTTACGAGACATATCACTTGACTAGTATTAGTGTCGTCCAATGTATCTCGCCAGCGCAATTTGGAAGTATGTTAGAAAGTCAAATTAAATGATGATGATGAAGTGTTGGCTGCAACAAACCAGAGGCCGAGGCAAGAATCAAAAGCAAATACGTAAATTATTTTACATCACGTAAAAAAATGTTTTTCTTTCATAATTCGTTCATTTATGTTCCTACATTTTTATTTTTTATTTATTTTTTTAAATACTGACTCACAAGATTGTTATATCCCCTCACGACGTATATACTGATTCTTTAAATTTCTGCGCAGAATTTTAATTTTCTCTAATATTCGAAAATTATCTACTTCACTCATTGAATTATCTACTCCACTTATCTTTCGTGAGAAAGAAAACTGACTCTACTCAATTATTTGATAATTGGAGGAAGATGGAAACTAACTACATAAATACTTTTATGGCGTTTCGAATCATTGTACTCAATATTATGAGTGTAAAGATTCTCTTACTGAACTATAAGCCCATTGGTTACATTTATACTCATTAAATAACCACAATGTTAAAAGTTTTATAAACTAGAAGAAAGTATAAATTTGATCTTAGACAAAGATGGCTAATGAGCAGGCGGCATATGGTATGAATGCGGGTATAACATGTATATGTACAGACATGACATGATACAAGCACGATTCGATGAAATCATGCGAAGCGTAGCACGCATGTGGACCGGACCGAGGCAATGCTTAGAATTTGAGGTATGTGGGCCTTAAAAATAAAATATGATTAGAGATGGGCTAAAGCACGGAAACATGAAAAAATACGTGATAAGCACGCTGCCCGTAGGCCATGAATAGCACGTGCACCAAAGTATATTTTTAAAATTTTTTAATAAAAAAATAAAATGTTATGTACTACAAATAATTTGAAATTAAAATTTTTAATATATTTTATTAGGAAAATTTTTTTAAAATTAATTTAGTCTTAGTTTCAAAAAAATATAATTATTTTATATTTATAATTATTAAATGATTTCATGATTTTAATAAATACAATTATAAATACTATGATTTTATAAATCATAAATCTAAACTTTTACAACTTGAATATTTCATTTATGAAATTATAAATTAGTCAAATAAAATATTTTTTATTTGTGAATGAAATATTTTTCACATTTACACAAACAAATAAAATAATTAATGTTAAAATTAGATAATATTATTGTATAATTGTATTAATGTCTTAATTAAATATAAATTATTTTCTTAATAAAAAATTATTATTATTATTATTATTATTATTTATAATTGCAAGTGTTAATGGGCTCGAAAAAATAACACGTCAGGCAGACAGGCACGCGAGTTTTTTCAAGTATGCTCGAAGAAAAAAGGTTGTAAGTAATTTTTTTTTTAACACAACACACGTGGATTCGAACCGTAAACCGTGCCGGGCTTTTGCTAAATAAATTTGGGCACGACTCACCTTGTTGGTGGACCATGCCCGTCCATGACCCATTGGCCTAACTTTGACTGCTACATGGCACATTAGCCATCTCTAATCTTAGATAATGAAGATGGTCACACGAAAAAAAAAAAAACAATTTTTGGGGCTGCTGGACAACATTTGATCTAAAATCTCATATGGATTTGGAACCTCTTAATCTTTTTTTTTTTTAATTTTATATGAGATCACAAGGCTAAGATTTAATTTATTTTAGACTTTCCTTATTAAAATCAAAACACATCTTTTTCTTGGCGGAATAAACGTCTAAAACTTAGCCCATCTTATCACTACTGCTTCTTTCTCGCTTCTCCTTCTCTAAGATTTTTATATCAAAACCTTTAAAACTTTTGGTACAAACTTGATCATAGAAGAAACGCTGCCAATTAATTCTTAGTTCTTTTAAGAATTTATGTCATGGAATTAGATTAAAATTGAATGCATTATTATTATTGGTAGTCTGAAATAACAATTAAAGACACTTGGAAGTAGACAACATCAATTGCAGACAATTCTATTGCAATGGTCTGCAACCAATTTAACTTTATGTTACATAAATAAATATTGTTCCATCTTCTCATTCTCCGTTTAATTTGGGTCCCTAGAAAGACAATTTGAAAAAGAAAAAAACAAAAGCAGAGAAAGGCAGAAAAGAAAAATATCTTACCTATTTAATTGATTATCAAAGTTTGTTGGGTGAACACGAAAAAGGAGAGAAGGCATTAGGAAAGAGAAAAAAAAACGACCAGACTGAAATAAATAAAAGTGGAGATAGTGCTTATTAGATATTCGTTAATCTTATAGTGTATTTACTAAATAAAAATTAAAATAAGTTGAAGGAATTAGAATAAAAATGAGTTGAATTGTCATTAATTTATTTATTTTATATTGGATTGTTAATCCAACTCATTTCCTATAACCAATATGAAGTGGGCTCATATTTTTTATTTCCATTTCAGCTTTTATTTTTGAAGTCAACATTGTCAATAATTCTAATTCCACGATACACACCATTAAAATTTTAGTTAATGCCAAAAAAAAAGAGGATGTATTTTGTTTTAATAAAGAGTCTAAAATAAATTAAATCTTAACTTTGGAAGAGTTAAATGAATATGTTATGATCTTATATAAAGTTTAGAAAATATTAGATTAAGAGGAATCCAAATTCAATTTCACCATTGATAGGCTCTATAGTCTAGTAGGAGAACATGTGCCTTAAAAATTAAGGGACATATTGTTGTGTAAATTTGTAAGTGTACTATTTAGCACAAATAATATATATTACATTATACTATCATCCCACAAAGGTTGTATATCCTATTATCTACCGAAATTATTCTAGCCTAAATTTATTTGAATAATTGAATAAGAAAATTTATATTAAAAACTAAAATAAAATAAAGCAACTAAAAATTAAATAAGAATTCAAGCAATTATAAAATTATCAAGAGATTAAGATACTTGGACATTTGATTTCATCATAACCAATCCAATTTAATCTTCCATCTATGCTATTAAATATTATTACTCATGTTGACAATAAATCTTCCTAATCTAATTAATATATTCTCTCGAGTAATATAAAAAATATCCTCATATATCAACTCACCATATCTCTATGTAAATTTAAATACATAAAGATTTATTATGTTTTTATAAAAATTCTTATATAAAACTGTACGAATCACGTTGACACATCTTTGTGTTTTGTTCAATTCATGGCATCCATTACACAGAGTAAACAATATATAAATCTCCTCTCGGTCTCATTTAGTATTATCAAATCATTCAAATATTGACCAGATATTGAAAAGCATTAATTATAATAATCAACACTCAATTATAGAATAATAAACTAAAAATATCATCTATTATGCGGGCAGGCAACAAAGTGGCCCAAACCTGAACATGTTTGCCTAGCTATTGTTTATGCTTCCTAAAAGTTAAGACAATATTTTCTCTCCCATCAGTTGCATCTTATGGTTAAGGCAGACTCGGTCCGCTATTTATTACTCAGGCCTACGCTTACCGGAAAGCTAGCCAAGTGGCTTTTACTCTTTGCAAAATTTGATATTGTGTTTGTAACACCAAGTGCTATAAAAGGCCAAGCAGTTGTTGATATGATTACCGCATTCTTTGCAAATCAAAATACATCTCTGTTGCAAGAACTTCTTAGGAATTTTTCATACCAGAACTGCTTTATCTTAGAAATTGAAGATTGGTGGACAATTTATTTCAATGGATATTCAACTAAAGTAGCAGGAGGCGCAGGTTTGGTCATTATTGATCCTATTGAAAGAGTTTCAGCATTATATTTCAAGTTAGATTTTTCTTGCACCAATAATAATAGAGTATGAAGCAGCAATTACTGGTCTGTTTACAGCAAAGAAAATTAGAGCTAAGAGAGTCAAGCTTATAGAAGATTCAAATTTAGTAATTCAACAGATCATTGATCATTTTACTGTAAAAGAACCAGCAGTAGCTTCATATCAAACATACATCATAAAACTTCTATTAACTCTGGAAACTTTCACAGTAGAAAATGTTGGGAGATAAAGGAATAAGAACGTCGATGCACTAGCCACGCTAGGAGCTAAGATCAACTTAGTAGAAGAAATGACTCAAGTCACAATCCTGTGACAGACTGAACCCGTAATTCTTAAAGAATGATTGAAAAAGGAAGCAGCAACAGATGAGACAAACTGGCACATTGCTATTACGAAATAACTTATTGATCTCAAAGAGAGCCTCAATCTTAAGCAAACAAATGATTAATGCTTGATTATGGTAGTTCTTTACAAGCCTATACCTGGAGGTATCCTTATGAAATTTATCCACGAACAAGAACGTGAAAAGCTACTCCATAAAATACATGAAGTATCTTGTGCAATAAAACCTAAATTCAGATAAAAAGATACAAAGAACAAGCTACTACTGGCCTGGCATGAAGAGATAAGCACATGCCATTCAGTCATCTTGCATTAAGTGCCAAAGCTTGAATCGTACAGAACAAGTCCTTATAGCCACCATGTATGAAGATTGAAGAAAGCCTCATATTGACTATCTATAATACAAGACACTAACCTAGAATCTTAAAGAGGCACACAAGATCAAATAGACAGCCAAGAGATATTTTATGGAAGGTGATATCCTGTTCTGAAAATGGTTTACTGGAAATCCATTGAAGTATCTAGGTTACTATGAGTCAGAAAGGGCATTACAAAAAGTGCATGATTGAGAGTGTAGAGCACATTAAGGCCGAAGAAAGTTGTGTCGCCAACTGTTGAATGTGGGCTATTATTGGCCCATAATAAGAAAAGAAGCCGAGAAGTTTGTCAAGAAATGTCATACTTGCTAAATCCATGGGACTCTTCAGCATACTCAGCCTACCTTATTGTAAAATATGACATCACCATGGTTGTTCCACATTTGGGAACAGGATTTAATAGGGCCTATTCATCCACCTGTACGTGGCAATATTTGGACTCTTACAGCCATAGAATATTTCACCAAATGGTCCGTGCAATCCCTATAAAGAAAGCTACTAGGGCATCTGTGTCATATTTCTTACGTAAGCATATCATATGTCACTTTGGCATACCATACAAAATTATTACGGCAATGGCACACTGTTCGTCAAAAAAATATGTGAATGCTACCATTGCTCAATGTATGCGATCTCGTGCTACGGGTAGATGACTATATGAGAAAAGACCTATAAGCTCCAATCGAATTCTCACTACCCCGGGAAAGACCATTTATAGACCGAGAAGACCATGACACTGGTTACTATTGGCTCTCCAACGATGAAGGGCAAATCCTTCATGACCCTATAAATGGGAAATGGCTCAAGCAATACTATTGGTAAATATATGTAAACGCGGATCAGAATGCTTAGGCAAAAATAAAAGTGTATTATAAGCCTATGTCATTAGCCGTATACCTGTAAATCTACGGAAGCCCTACCATAGATTTACCTGGAAATGATGCCTTTGTGATATGTTTTCACAGAGTTCCACTTGTTCTCTGCACATGGATACCCTCATGAAGGATGACAACGTATATGTACAATTCATACATTATTTCTTGCATTTCCTAGGCATACATAAGCTTTCACTATATGCAAATGTCCTCATGAATTCATTTTTCTCATGAGATTTCCAACAACTTATGTAGCCATTTACCTTGCAAGAATTCAAAGCCCATATCTCCTAAAAAAGTAAGTATCTTACATGGAAAATCGTTTACTTATTATTTCTTGTCCTAACCATGCGGGATCATTTATGCTATAAAAAAAAGCATCATAATCAGTAAGTATTTCATAATCGGTAAGTATTTTCTCTTGGTTAATATGCACTCAGAATAAAACACTCATTTTTTATTATATTGCATTAGTACATTATGTATATATATATAGAGGCGGATCAACAGGCCCAGCTCTTAAAAATATTCTTAAATTTACAATTATTAATATTTGTGAGTTGAACTAGTGGATGTAATTTATTGAAATTAAATATCCTCAATTTCTATCTCCATATGGATCCCACCACAAATCTTTCTTCGTCTTATATTTTCTCTCTCTTTTTTGCACGTGCTCTCTCTTTTCTTCTCTTCTGTTGTTTCTTTTTCCTCAACCACAATTCTTTGTGATAATGTTTGAATTAAAGAATTTCAATTTGGAATCATTTTATTTTCATCTAAATTAAAAGAATCCTTAAAAGTAAAATACTTCCTTATGTAGGATAAGTTTTAGGTTACTTGTTTTGCATTACCAGCCCCCTCTGAGCTAATGAAGTTTTTCACTTTTCAGCTGCTAAATGATTGGAGATTAGTCTTAACCTTTTAAATTATACCATGCCTTATTTGTTAATGGCTGTGTAATATTAATACCATTAACCGTTGGTGCTAAAGGATTTTATCTTGTTTGACAGAATAAAAATCAAAACCTTAATATAAAGTATTGCAATAAGAAAATGAATTGTTGTTTGGTTAATAATTGGCGCAGGAGGTAGTCCATTAATAATCCAGCGATGGCTAATGGATATGAAAGTTGATGATAAATGATGTTTGTAGGCAACCAATTAAATCTCATTTTAGAAGAAACTCGAAAGTTATGGCCTTGAGCATCAAAGTTGATTAGACAATGAGTAGACATTCAAACATTTGTTAAATATGAATTTGGAGTGTAAAGAAAGAAAAGCAAATAAAAAGTCAGCAATAAAAAATAAAAAAGAGAAGAGAGCACTGTAAAGAGAAAGAAAATATAAGTTGGAGAAAGACTTGGGGTGGATTCCACGTGAGTGAGAAATATAAGAGGAAGAAATATTTAGGGTGGGGTCCATATGGAGAGAGAAACTGAGGATATTTAGTTTCAACAAATCATAACATTGGTTCAACTAAATATAATAGAAACAGCATAAAAACATTCCTCCTAGAGTAACTGTTAATACTAATAACAGAAACTCTGTTATAGTCATTTCTGTACATTCAATGTATTCCATGGATAGAGGAATACATAGAGTTGAATATAGTAAAATAAGAAATTGAGTGATTTCGTTAAAATTGTTCGTTTGAAAATTTCCCAAAAACCTAATCATAGGTTCTTCTCTTTAGCAGAATAATAGGGCCGTTATGCTCATTACTAAACTTGTCAAAGAGATGAAATATAACCAAGGTATTCGTCGATCCTCAAAAAAAAAAAAATAAACAAAGTTCCATCGTTGAGTGATAAATGAAAAATTCATGGAAAGTTACAATCCTCACCGCGTAATAGTGCACGACAATGTATTCTTATCTCAAAACAGACATGATATATTATAACAGAATTTAGTCCATTATTATATTTATCGGTAAGTTACTTCTCCAAAACATCAAGTCTGCTTGAGATGTGATGTCTCAACTTCTATAGTCCTTTTAAAGGAAAATCTCTGTATGTCAAGATTCTTCCAGGCATTTACAAGTTCATCCCTTATTATGGATAACTCATTTTCAAGCTGAAGTGCTTTTAAATCGGCCATGACAATTTTCTCCTCAAATGTAGAGATTCGGTTTAAAGCTTTGCCGATTATTAATTTTCCTGTTCTAGATCCTTCCTCAAGTTTTGATTTTCAGTTTTGAGTCTCTTGTCATAGTTGAAGACCCTTGATTTGAAAGCAGTAGAGGCAGCAGCAAGTCGGCATACAAAACACTGGAAGGAGTTAGCTAATTTGTTAAGATCATGAGCGTCTAACTCTGTAATAAAATCCTCTTATACATGCCTTGTGAACTCATTGACATAGGGAGTCACAAAATTAGCTTGCTCTCTCGATCGTGATTACCGGGTTTTACCATTAACAAGAACAAAGGTAGTAGAATCTTTTGATAGGGTCTTATCGATCACATTCCCACCTTCCGAAAGAGGAGGAGGAGGAAGAGTCCTAATGGGGAAAGCGGTTTGGTCAACTCTTAACCTCTTCGATAGTGCGTGAAGAGCTTGTCGAGTGTTAATAATGTCATAACGATTTTTTAACCTAGCAAGAATGCTGCTACTCATCTTTTCTCCTTCAGACACCAGACCAAACTCGGCTAGGTTGCTTAAAGTTAGTAATTCTTTACACAAGCTGATGTTGTCCAAGGAAGTATCTACATACAACTTCAATTCTTCCCCAATTTTATAAGACATGTTCCAAGAAACTAAAAACAAAAAATTTAAAAGAAGAGATGAAGGAAAGAGCCAAGTAAGAAAATATGAGCGATAAATGGCCTTAAGTATAAAAGTGAGATGAGATTTGGGTATCTTTACGAGATGTGGAGGCTATTGCCTCTAATCGCCTATAACGAAAAAGAATTTACTTTTTAATTGCCACCAGACGTGGAAAGACCGATAATGGGCTTCCTTTATTTTGAACTAGGCGTGGAAAGACCGATTATAGTGTTGATTTGAAGTTGATTAATCATTAATGAATTTAAGTGTATTTCAATTTGAATTGTTAATATCAGAAACTTAAATTGATTTATGCTCCTTCATCACCATGGTTACTTTTTGCTGCTGGTATTTTATATAGTAATTGGATCTAAGCATTAATAAAACCATTTCATTTCTTCAACTTTATGAATTTTCCAATAGTCAGGGGACTGTTTTAGTAGCAAAATTTGATAGAATTAGATGGCATTTATATGATCTGATTGAAAGTTTGACATAGATGTTAATAGTCTTATCGGACGAATTTGCACAACCCATGAAAATTATGATCTTTAATAAGAAGCCATACTAGCAAGCTCATATTTTTCTAATTAATGTAGCAGAACAAAGTGATAATATCCAAAACTCCGAACAAGAACAAAGCAATAATATCAAGAACTCGGAACAAGAATATCCCAATTATAGACCTTCAATCTGCAACTATTCCTGCGTTCATTGACCCGAGTGATTGATTCTCTATTTAAAAATATTCTCCCATTGATTCTTCAATCTGCGAATAGCCCAAAATATATCTTCTCCCATTGATTCTCTATTTAAAAATATACCTGAAAATAATCGAAACTATGGAGATGTAAATGAAGTGATTGATTATGCCATCAAAGGCATGCACAAATTATTTTCAAATAGCTTTCTTTAGCTGGTTACCCGAGTACAAATTTTGAAGATGTAATTAGAGGGCTAAATTAAAATTAATTTGACTTTTTCCACCTCCTATTTTGTTTATAAAAAGTACTTATATATGATTTATTATCTTAATATTCGTTAAATAAAAATTAATTTAATTCATTTATTTATGTGTATCGATCATTCTCAAATTATACTAATTATATTATTTTTCAATATCCTACGATTTGGAAATATAATTATAAAGGCACATTAGCATCTCTAATCTCGAGATAATGAAGGTGGTCACACGAAAAAAAAAAGAAGACAATTTTTGAGATTCATTGGGACAACATTTGATCAAAATATGCGTTCTTTTATTAGTTAACCTCATATGGATTTGGAACCTCTTAATCTTTTTGTTTTTTTTTAATTTTTTATGAGATCACAAGGCTAAAATTTAATTTATTTTAGACTTTCCTTATTAAAATCAAAACACATCTTTTCTTGGCGGAATAAACTTCTAAAACTTAGCCCATCTTATCACTCTCGCTTCTTTCTCGCTTCTCCTTCTCTAAGATTTTTATATCAAAACCTTTAAAACTTTTGGTATAAACTTGATCATAGAAGAGACGCTGCCAATTAATTCTTAATTCTTTTAAGAATTTATGTCATGGAATTAGATTAAAACTGAATGCATTATTATTATTGGTGAGTGCGAAATAACAATCAAAGACATTTGGAAGTAGACAACATCAATTGAAGACAATTCTATTGCAATGGTCTGCAACCAATTTAACTTTATGTTACATAAATAAATATTGTTCCATCTTTCTCATTCTCCGTTAAATTTGGGTCCATAGAAAGACAATTTAAAAAAGAAAAAAAACAGAGAGAAAGGCGGAAAAGAAAAATATTTTACGTATTTAATTGACTATAAAACTAAACACGAAAAAGGAGAAAAAGCGTTAGGAAAGAGAAAAGAAAAAAGACCGGATGAAATAAATAAAAGTGGAGATAGTGCTTATTAGATATTCGTTAATCTTATAGTATAATTACTAAATGAAAATTAAAATAGGTTGAAGAAATTAGAATAAAAATGAGTTGGATTGTCATTAATGTGTTTACTTTATATCCAACTCATTCCCTATAACCAATATGAGGTGGGCTCATATTTTTTATTTCCATTTTAGCTTTTATTTTTGAAATAAACACTGTCAATAATTCCAATTCCTCAATACACAAAATTAAAATTTTAATTAATGGAAAAAAAGGAAGATGTATTTTGTTTTAATAAGGAGAGTCTAAAATAAATTAAATCTTAACTTTGGAAGACTTAAATGAATATGTTATGATCTTATATAAAGTTTAGAAAATATTAGATTAAGAGAGAATCCAAATTCAATTTCACTATTGATAGACTTTATAGCCTAGTGGGAGAATTTGTGCCTTAAAAATTAAGGGACATATTGTTGTGTAAATTTGCAAGTGTACTAGTCAACACAAATAATATATATTACATTAGAGTATCATCCCATAGAGGTTGTATATCCTATTATCTACCGAAATTATTCTAGCCCAAATTTATTTGAATAATTGAATAAGAGAATTAATATTAAAAACTAAAATAAAATAAAGCAACTAAAAATTAAATAAGAATTCAAACAATTATAAAATTATCAAGAGATTAAGATACTTAGACATTTGATTTCACCATAACCAATCCAATTTAATCTTCCATCTATGTTATTAAATATACTCATGTTGATAATAAATCTTCCTAATCTAATTAATATCCTCCCTCGAGTAATATAAAAAATATCTTTACATATATTTAACTCACCATATCTCTATGTAAATTTAAATGCATAAAGATTTATTAAGTTTTATAGAAATTCTTATATAAAGCTGCTCGAATCACGTTGTCACATCTTTGTGTTTCGATCGATTCATGGCATCCATTACACGAGTAAATAATATATAAATCTCCTCTCGGTCTCATTTAGTATTATCAAATCATTCAAATATTGACCGGATATTGAAAAGCATTGATTATAATAATGAGCACTCAATTATAGAACAATAAACTAAAAATATCATCTATTATGCGGGCGAGGCAACTCTACGATCGCGAGAAAGAAAGTGGCCCAAACCTAAATGTTGGTGCGGTTTTTCAGCGTGCCTTCAAGCGAGTGCCTCGAACCTTACGCTTGCGATAAGCTCGAGCTCGGCGGGATTGTCTCTTTCGTCCTATTCAGCTGTCTTTTCGAATAGAGATCTCCAGAACACAGTGCTCCACGAAATTTGGGTCGGGGTGGCCGGGCATGTTCGTGAAAACCCTCAGATGCTCAAGTCGATGTCGGGTTGTTCTTTTTGGTATCTCCCTTAGTGAGAGAGGCCAGGACGGATGAAAGGGATATTTTACGCCCTCCTTTTTGAGTAAATATGATGTTTTCGGAGAATCGAGATAAGAGAAATTAGAATAGGAAGAACACAGTATAAGCTTTGGAACCCTTGTAAATGAAAATTTCCAACCCTTATAGCGATGCCGTTCGTTTCCTTTTATACTCCATTTTCTCGCTCTTACTCTCCCGACCAGTCCATTCCGCGCATGAGGTGTGCGGGTCTCTCGGCAGTAGGGATTGGCATAATATT
Organism: Murraya koenigii; assembly: GCA_025617385.1. Lineage (NCBI taxonomy): Eukaryota > Viridiplantae > Streptophyta > Magnoliopsida > Sapindales > Rutaceae > Murraya > Murraya koenigii. The sequence continues at coordinate 9,656,761 of CM046812.1, forward strand.
CCCTAGGGATGCTGTGGCTGTCTCCTTAACTCGGTTCACGTGGCGGATCACCATGTCGGACATGTGCGCTAGGAATGATGACACGGTAGGGGCATGTCTGGACCATCGGCAATAGTATCACCACCGTACCATGTGGGGCCTGAGTCGAGACATTGAAAGGTGTGTCGGGATTACGAGAAAGCGGGTTGGTGCCTACAGGTGGGTCTCGCATTCCATTCGTCCCATGGTGGCGCAACCTGGTTGTGCTCGGGGACTTACCTCTGCGGCGGGAAAGGGTGCTCGATCCTTGACCTTGGCCGGCTTTGGCCGGGAGGGCGACCTCGGCGAGGCAAGAGGCTCATAGCTTCGGATGGCTCCGAATTCCTCGACCTTGACCATCTTTGATCGGAAGAGGCGACCTCGGCGGGTAAGAGAGTTCGGAGCTCGGATGGCTCACGAATTCCTCGATCTTGACCCGGCTTTGGCGTCTAGTGAGATCGTCTTCGATGCCGATGGTCGGGACTTACGCTCCGGCTAGGTGCATCCTCGGGGTATTTTATTCAGTTGGAAGGGCCTCGAGAAGACTTGCCGATATTACCAAGCACCGGTCCCAGGTTTCTAGTCTTTTGGGTGAAGCGAGATAAGGCTGAAACTCGTTAATGATGGACCGAAATTCGCGGCCTTTACGCTTCCCGCGTTTCCAGGTTGTCTCCAGCTTCATCATTTAGCATTTGAGGCGGGACACGTGGAGTTGATCGGCCGTGCGTCTTACGCTCGGACTACTGATTGACCGAGCTTACCTGCTGTTACTCCCGCTCGGGCATGTAATTGACTGAGCTTGCGCAGTCGCTCTAACACTTAGGCTTAGGGACTTCGGCCAGAGTTCCTCTTGAACTACTGCTCGGGCCTGCAATTGACCCAAGCTTGACACAGTCCGTCCAAGACTTAGGCTTTGGGACTACGGCCAAGGAGCTCTTGCTGATCTTACGCCGGGCACTGCGATTGACCCAGCCTACTTGTGATACTCCTGCTCGGGCACTGTAATTGACCCGATCTTGGCACGTCCGCTTAACACTTAGGCTTTGGGACTTCGGCCAGGAGTTCTTCTTGATCTTACGCTCGGGCTGCGATTGACCCGAGCTAGGCGCAGTCCGCCTAACACTTAGGCTTTGGGACTTCGGCCAGGAGTTCTTCGATCTTACGCTCGGGACTGCGATTGACCCGAGCTTCTTACGGTGTTACTCACTGCTCGGGCTGCGATTGACTGAGCTTGGGCCAGTCCACTCTAAGACTTAGGCTTTGGGACTTCGGCCAGAGTTCTTCTTGAACTTCTACTCCTGCTCGGGCCTGCAATTCACCCAAGCGTGGCACCGTCCGGCCTAAAACTTAGGCTTTGAGATTTCTGGCCATGGAGCTTTTCTTGAACTTCTGCTCGGGCTTGCAATTGACCCAAGCTTCTTCTTGTGATACTCCTGCTCGGGACTGCGATTGACCCGAGCTTGGCAAGTCCGCTTTAAGACTTAGGCTTTGGGACTTCGGTGAGGAGTTCTTCTTGAGCTTACGCTCGGGCTCTGATTGACCGAGCTTCTTACGGTGATACTCTTGCTCGGGACTGCAATTGACCCGAGCTTGGCACAGTCCGCCTAAGACTTAGGCTTTGGGACATCTGGTGAGGAGTTCTTCGATAATGCTGCTCGGGCTGCAGATTGACCAGCGTCTTCTTGTGTTATTCCTGCTCGGGCCTGCAATTGACCTAAGTTTGGCACAGTCACGCCTAACACTTAGGCTTTGGGACTTCGGCCAAGAGCTCTTCTTGAACCTACGCTCGGGACTCTGATTGACCCGAGCTTGGCATAGTCACTCTAAGATTTAGGCTTTGGGACTAAGATTTGAGCTTCGGACTTCGGCCAGGGTTCTTCTTGAACTTCATTCTGCTCGGGCTACAATTGACCCGAGCATTGCACAGTCACTTTAACACTTAGGTTTTGGGACTTACGGCAGGAGTTCTTCTTGATCTTACGCTTCGGACTGCAATTGACCAGCGTCTTCTTGTGTTACTCACTGCTCGGGCTGCAATTGACTGAGTTTGTGCACGTCACTCTAACACTTAGGCTTTGGGACATTTGGCGAGGAGTTCTTCTTGATCATACTGCTCGGGCTGCAATTGACCTAAGCGTCTTCTTGTGTTACTCTGCTCGGGACTGCAATTGACTGAGCTTGGCACAGTCCGCCTAAGACTTAGGCTTTGGGACTTCGGCCAGGAGTTCTTCTTGAACTTCTACTCCTGCTCGGGCACTGCAATTGACCCAGCGTGTGCCGTCAGAGCTTAAGACTTAGGCTTTGAGACATCGGCCATGGAGCTCTTCTTGAACTTACTGCTCGAGACTGCATGATTGACCTGAAGCTTATTCTTGTGCTTACGGTCTTCATTTTGAACTTACATTATGAATGCTTTTCTTATTCTCATATACATTTACACCTTTACACATCCCATTTTGGTAGGAATCTTACATTAACACTTCACGATACAAGGGAACTTCTTGGAAGTATTTGATCAAGAGTTGTGCTCACTTACTACTCCTTGATTTTCCCTTGAGTCAATGAGGTTATCTGCGTGGTTTCTTTGGCAGCTCTGGTAGCGATCTCCTCGCCACCCTTTGCTGCCTTTCACGACCCTACTGACCCGTTTACTCGATACTTTAGGGCTAAGTAATGGGTAGATAGCATGCGTTGGCTGATCCTCATAAGCGGCCTCCACAAAATTGCACGGTATGGGGTGGCTTCATCTACCACCACGAAATCTAGCATCGTGTTCTTCTCGAAGGCTTGAGCCCATAGTTCTTGCTAGCTTGATGATTCCGAGTGGTATTAGCTTTCCTCCACGAATCCTTTCAAGGAAGTGCTCGAATGCGCTTCGAGGCTCGGGCTGTTATTCCTAAATCCTCGAGTGTGGATTTGAAAAAATATCCACAGAGCTCTCGAGTCAACCGATGTTCGATGAACTTCCTTGTTTGCTACATTGGCTTTTACCACGAGGCATCCTCGTGAGAGTACTGGCACCCTCTCCTCGTCTTCATCCAGTCCACATAATTGGCACTGCCAGAACCTTGGCCTTTGTGGCGGCGAGGCGATGAACAAGACTTCTCGGTGGCGTGGCATGTCTGCGATAGTTTTCTCGAGCCCTATTGGAACTTCACGCCGTCGTGGGCCCTCACGAGATTACCCTCGCGGACGGTGGTTCTATGTCTATTTACGTGGCCGGCCATCTTCTTGATTGCTTGCTTTCGACCACGGATGCCCTCGCTTTAACAAACTCATCCATGTATCGATTCATAGCCGGATCCTCGCTTAGTTTTTCAAATCACGGCACTTGTGATGTGGAGTGGCCGTGGTCACCATGGAAATGGCGAGAACAGCTCCCTGTTCAGCTTGCCGGTGACTTAGCCATCGGCGTTGGAAAGCTCGGCGATCCTCGCTCCTCGACCACTTGAAGTACCTCTTTAAGAGATACCTTCGACCTCGTATCTTGCTACGTGGCGGGGCTCTGTTCCACCACTTGTATCGCCCTATCCTTGGGAAGCTTCTCGGTGAGGGTGGCAATGGACGATCGGCCTGTTGTGGTTCACCTCGAGTGCGCTTGGTGGCTGGTTGCGGGATGTGTAGCCATCGTGGCGCTTTGTACTCTCTGTGATCCGGCCGGAGACTGCGAGATGGCGGGGGAACCATCCAGCGATGGGGAGCTCTCGGTAAGGGTTGTATGGGGTAACTTGGGTTCCTTCTTTGCTTTTGAAGCTTGTGTCCCTCGAGGCGGGACCCCTTTCTCCTTTCTCCTTGCTCCGTTGACCTGTTCATTCCTCGGTTTGGCGGCTTTTCTTCTTGACTACCATATCCGGTTTCACTGCTCATACAGCGTCCAGAATACTGAGCGGATCGAAGGACTCAGTGGATTATACCATGGTCTCCCTGTCAGGATCCCATCCTTGATCCTCTCGGAGCTTGGGGATGGTTAAGCGCACCATAATCTAGAAGCCGATCTATGGTATCTTTTGACAAACTCCGGAGAGATTCTCCCTCCCTACTGCCTTGCTCGGCGACTCCATCATGTCATCCTCGGGGCCCGCTGCGCCCGGGATTGCTCTGCGAACTCCCTACACATCTATTCGAAGCTCGAGATGCTTCCCGGTGGGAGTCTGCGGTACCATTCTCTCGCTCTTCCCTCCGGGGTGAGTAGAAAGGCCGGCACCTACAGGCTGGCGACAATCCTTGCACCCGTGTCATGTCGTTGAGCAGATTACTATGTGCCTGAGGCGGCACCAAAGATGTTGATGCAATTTTTCCGCGTGCCTTCGAATAGTGCCTTGACCTTGAGCGGTGCCTTGAAGCGATTGCCTCGAACCTTACGCTCGCGATAAGCTCGAGCTCGGCGGGATTGTCTCTTTCGTCCTATTACATTGTCTTTTCGAGCAGAGATCTCTCGAGCACTGCACTCACGAGAAAATTGGGTCGAGGGTGGCCGGGCATGTTTGGTGAAAACCCTCAGGCAGCTTAAGTCGATGTCGGGTTGTTCTTTTGGTATCTTCCTTAGTGAGAGAGGCCAGGAAAGATGAAAGGGATATTTTCGCCTTCCCTTTTTGAGTAAATATGGTGTTTTCGGATAATCCGGATAAGAGAAATTAGAATAGGAAGAACCTGTATAAGCTTTCGGAACCCTTGTGAATGAAAATTTTCAACTCTTGTAACGTGCCGTTCGTGTCCTTTTATACTCCATTTTCCCGCTCTTACTCTCCGGTAGTCCATTCCGCGCTTGAGGTATACGGGTCCCTCGGCGGCCGGGATTGGCGTAATATTCCACAGGGATGCGTGGCTGCCTCCTTAACTTGGATTCACGTGGCGATTCACCATGTCGGGCATGTGCGCTAGGAATGATGACAGGTAGGGGCATGTCGCAAGCCATCGGTAATAGTATCAACGACATACCATGTGGGGCCACAGTCGGACATTAAAAGATGTGCGGGATTACGAGAAAATGGGTCGAGTGCCTACGGTTGGGTCTTACATTCCATTACGTCCATGGTGGCGCAACCTAGTTGTGCTCGGGGACTTACCTACTGCGGCGAGGAAAGGAGTGCTCGGTCCTCGACCTTGACCGGCTTTGGCCGGGAGAAGCGACCTCGGCGGGCAAGAGGCTCGGAGCTCGGATGGCTCTAAATTCCTCGACCTTGACCATCTTTGGCCGGAAGAGGCGACCTCGGTGGCAAGAGGCTCGGAGCTCGGATGGCTCTGAATTCCTCGACCTTGACCCGGCTTTGGCGTCTAGTGAGATCGTCTTCGTGCCGATGGTCGGGACTTACGCTTCGAGCTAGAGCTGTCCTCGGGGTATTTTATTAGTTGGAAGGGCCTTGAGAAGACACCTCGATATTACCCAAACAATGAACATGTTTGCCTAGCTATTGTTTATGCTTCCTAAAAGTTAAGACAATATTTTCTCTCCCATCGAGTTGCATCTTATGGTTAAAGCGAGACTCGGTCCGCTATTTATTACTCGGAGCCTACGCTTCTAGGAAAGCTAGCCAAGTGGCTTTTACTCCTTGCAAAATTTGATATTGTGTGTGTAACACCAAGTGCTATAAAAGGCCAGCGGTTGTAGATATGATTACCGCATTCTTTGCAAATCAAAATACATCTCGATTGCGAGAACTTCTTAGGAATTTTTCATACGAGGCTGCTTTATCTTAGAAATTGAAGATTGGTGGACAATTTATTTCAATGGATATTCAACTAAAGTAGCAAGAGGCGCGAGGTTTGGTCATTATTGATCCTATTGAAAGAGTTTCGACATTATCTTTCAAGTTGGATTTTCTTGCACCAATAATAATAGAGTATGAAGCGGCAATTCTTGGTCTATTTCTGACAAAGAAAATTAGAGCTAAGAGAGTCAAGCTTATAGAAGATTCAAATTTAGTAATTCAACGGATCATTGATCATTTCTTTGTAAAAGAACCAGTGATAGCTTCATATCAAACATACATCATAAAACTTCTATTAACTCCGGAAACTTTCACGATTAGAACATGTTGGGAGATAAAGGAATAAATGCGTCGATGCACTAGCCACGCTAGGAGCTAAGATCAACTTAGTAGAAGAAATGACTCAAGTCACGATCACGTGAAAGGCGAACCAGTAATTCTTAAAGATTGATTGAAAAGGAAGCGACCATGAGACAAGCGGCACATTGCTATTACGAAATAACTTATTGAGAGCCTCGATCTTAAGCAAACAAATGATTAATGCTTGATTATGGTAGTTCTTTACAAGCCTATACCTAGAGGTATCGTTATGAAATATATCCACGAGCAAGAGCATGGAAAGCTACTCCATAAAATAGATGAAGTATCTTGTGCAATAAAACCTAAATTCGGATAAAAGATACAAAGAACAAGCTACTACTGGCTGGCATGAAAAGATAAGCACATGCCATTCGGTCATCTTGCATTAAGTGCCAAAGCTTGAATCAGTGCAGAACAAGTCCTTATAGCCACCATGTATGAAGATTGAAGAAAGCCTTATATTGACTATTTATAATACAAGACACTAACCTAGAATCTTAAAGAGCGCACAAGATCAAATAGACGACCAAGAGATATTTTATGGAAGGTGATATCACTATTACGAAAATGGTTTAATGGAAATCAGGAAAATGGTTTAATGGAAATCCATTGAAGTATCTAGAGTTACTATGAGCGAGATAGGGCATTACAAAAGTGCATGATTGAGAGTATAGAGCACATCAAGGTCGAAGAAAGTTGTGTCGTAAGCTGTTGAATGTGGGCTATTATTGGCCCGTAATAAAAAAGAAGCGAGAAGTTTGTCAAGAAATGTCATACTTGCTAAATCCATGGGACTCTTGACATACTCATCCTACCTTATTGTAAAATATGACATCACCATGGTTGTTCCACATTTGGGAGCTGGATTTAATAAGGCCTATTTATCCACCATGCGTGGCAATATTTGGACTCTTACTGACCATAGAATATTTCACCAAATGGTCAGTGCAATCCCTATAAAGAAAGCTACTAGAGACAGCTGTGTCATATTTCTTACGTAAGCATATCATATGTCACTTTGGCATACCATACAAAATTATTACGGCAATGGCACCTTTGTTAGTCAAAAATATGTGAATACTACCATTGCTCACTATAACATTAAAAACTAAAGGTTGACACTATATTATCCACAAAGTAATGGCCAGGTGAGGCCACCAACAAAGTCATTATAAATATCCTAAACAAGTGAGTGCATGACTACAAAGGCTGATTGAATTGCATACCTCACGGGCGCATTTTAGGACTACGGAACCTCGCCGAGAGAATCAACTAGTTTCTCACGTATTCCCTTATATATGGTCTTTGAAGCAATCACATCGGTTGAATTGTCTCTCCTATAGCCGAGTCATAATAGCTATTGTCGAAGCACAAACATCTTCGAAGACCCATTTAACTTTCAGTTGAAACTTAAGAAGAAATAATAAAACATGTCCGGGATCACAAACAAATCTACAACAATGAATTACATAAACCTATGCCAAAGCCGTTAAAACAAAGAAAAGTCAATGTATACGATCTGCGTGCTACGGGTAGATGACTATATGAGAAAAGACCTATAAGCTCAATCGAATTCTCACTACCCGGGAAAGACCATTTATAGGCGAGAAGACCATGACCTTTGGTTACTATTGGCTCTCCAACGATGAAGGGCAAATCCTTCATGACCCTATAAATGGGAAATGGCTCAAGCAATACTATTGGTAAATATATATAGCGCGGATCAGAATGCTTAGGCAAAAATAAAAGTGTATTATAAGCCTATGTCATTAGCCAGTATACACAGTAAATCTCGGAAGCCCTACCATAGATTTACACGGAAATGATGCCTTTGTGATATGTTTTCCACGAGTTCCACTTGTTCTCTGCACATGGATACCCTCGTGAAGGTTGACAACGTATATGTACAATTCATACATTATTTATTGCATTTCCTAGGCATACATAAGCTTTCACTATATGCAAATGTCCTCATGAATTCATTTTTCTCATGAGATTTCCAACAACTTATGTAGCCATTTACCTTGCAAGAATTCAAAGCCCATATCTCCTAAAAAGTAAGTATCTTACATGGAAAATCGTTTACTTATTATTTCTTGTCCTAACCATGCGGGATCATTTATGCTATAAAAAAAAACATCATAATCGAGTAAGTATTTTCTCTTGGTTAATATGCACTCGAGAATAAAACACTCATTTTTTTATTATATTGCATTAGTACATTATGTATATATATATAGAGGCGGATCAACAGGCCCAGCTCTTAAAAATATTCTTAAATTTACAATTATTAATATTCATTGTATGTGAATTGAACTAGTGGATGTAATTTATTGAAATTAAATATCCTCAATTTCTATCTCCATATGGATCCCACCACAAATCTTTCTTCGTCTTATATTTTCTCTCTCTTTTTGCACGTGCTCTCTCTCTCTCTTTTCTTCTCTTCTCTTGTTTCTTTTTCCTCAACCACAATTCTTTGTGATAATGTTTGAATTAAAGAATTTCGATTTGGAATCATTTTATTTTCATCTAAATTAAAAGAATCCTTAAAAGTAAAATACTTCCTTATGTAGGATAAGTTTTAGGTTACTTGTTTTGCATTACCATCCCTGAGCCAATGAAGTTTTTCACTTTTCAGCTGCTAAATGATTGGAGATTAGTCTTACCCTTTTAAATTATACCATGCCTTATTTGTTAATGGCTGTGTAATATTAATACCATTAACCGATTGGTGCTAAAGGATTTTATCTTGTTTGATGGAATAAAAATCAAAACCTTAATATAAAGTATTGCAATAAGAAAATGAATTGTTGTTTGGTTAATAATTGGCGCGGGAGGTAGTCCATTAATAATCCAGCGATGGCTAATGGATATGAAAGTTGATGATAAATGATGTTTGTAGGCAACCAATTAAATCTCATTTTAGAAGAAACTCGAAAGTTATGGCCTTGAGCATAAAAGTTGATTAGACAATGAGTAGACATTCAAACATTTGTTAAATATGAATTTGGAGTGTAAAGAAAGAAAAGCAAATAAAAAGTCAGCAATAAAAAATAAAAAGAGAAGAAACCTTTGTAAAGAGAAAGAAAATATAAGTTGGAGAAAAGACTTGGGGTGGATTCCACATGAGTGAGAAATATAAGAGGAAGAAATATTTAGGGTGGGGTCTATATGGAGAGAGAAACTGAGGATATTTAGTTTCAACAAATCATAACATTGGTTCAACTAAATATAATAGAAACAGCATAAAAACATTCCTCCTAGAGTAACTGTTAATACTAATAACAGAAACTCTGTTATAGTCATTTCTGTACATTCAATGTATTCCATGGATAGAGGAATACATAGAGTTGAATATAGTAAAATAAGAAATTGAGTGATTTCGTTAAAATTGTTCGTTTGAAAATTTCCCAAAAACCTAATCATAGGTTCTTCTCTTTAGCAGAATAATAGGGCCGTTATGCTCATTAATAAACTTGTTAAAGAGATGAAATATAACCAAGGTATTCGTCGATCCTCAAAAAAAAAAAAATAAACAAAGTTCCATCGTTGAGCGATAAATGAAAAATTCATGGAAAGTTACAATCCTCACCGCGTAATAGTGCACGACAATGTATTCTTATCTCAAAACAGACATGATATATTATAACAGAATTTAGTCCATTATTATATTTATCGGTAAGTTACTTCTCCAAAACATCAAGTCCGCTTGAGATGTGATGTCTCAACTTCTATAGTCCTTTTAAAGGAAAATCTACGTATGTCAAGATTCTTCCGAGGCATTTACAAGTTCATCCACTTATTATGGATAACTCATTTTCAAGTTGAAGTGCTTTTAAATCGGCCATGACAATTTTCTCCTCAAATGTAGAGATTCGGTTTAAAGCTTTGCCGATTATTAATTTTCCTGTTCTAGATCCTTCCTCAAGTTTTGATTTTCAGTTTTGAGTCTCTTGTCATAGTTGAAGACCCTTGATTTGAAAGCGATGAGGCGTGACAAGTCGGCATACAAAACACTTGGAAGGAGTTAGCTAATTTGTTAAGATCATGAGCGTCTAACTACTGTAATAAAATCCTCTTATACATGCCTTGTGAACTCATTGACATAGGGAGTCACAAAATTAGCTTGCTCTCTCGATCGTGATTACTGGGTTTTACCATTAACAAGAACAAAGGTAGTAGAATCTTTTGATAGGGTCTTATCGATCACATTCCACCTTACGAAAGAGGAGGAGGAGGAAGAGTCCTAATGGGGAAAGCAGTTTGGTCAACTCTTAACCTCTTCGATAGTGCGAGAAGAGCTTGTCGAGTGTTAATAATGTCATAACGATTTTTTAACCTAGCAAGAATCTTGCTACTCATCTTTTCTCCTTCGGACACCAGACCAAACTCGGCTAGGTTGCTTAAAGTTAGTAATTCTTTACACAAGCTGATGTTGTCCAAGGAAGTATCTACATACAACTTCAATTCTTCCCCAATTTTATAAGACACGTTCCAAGAAACTAAAAACAAAAAATTTAAAAGAAGAGATGAAGGAAAGAGCCAAGTAAGAAAATATGAGCGATAAATGGCCTTAAGTATAAAAGTGAGATGAGATTTGGGTATCTTTACGAGATGTGGAGGCTGTTGCCTCTAATCGCCTATAACGAAAAAGAATTTACTTTTTAATTGCCACCGGACGTGGAAAGACCGATAATGGGCTTCCTTTATTTTGAACTAGGCGTGGAAAGACCGATTATAGTGTTGATTTGAAGTTGATTAATCATTAATGAATTTAAGTGTATTTCAATTTGAATTGTTAATATCAGAAACTTAAATTGATTTATGCTCCTTCATCACCATGGTTACTTTTTGCTGCTGGTATTTTATATAGTAATTGGATCTAAGCATTAATAAAACCATTTCATTTCTTCAACTTTATGAATTTTCCAATAGTCAGGGGACTGTTTTAGTAGCAAAATTTGATAGAATTAGATGGCATTTATATGATCTGATTGAAAGTTTGACATAGATGTTAATAGTCTTATCGGACGAATTTGCACAACCCCATGAAAATTATGATCTTTAATAAGAAGCCATACTAGCAAGCTCATATTTTTCTAATTAATGTAGCAGAACAAAGTGATAATATCCAAAACTCTGAACAAGAACAAAGCAATAATATCAAGAACTCAGAACAAGAATATCCCAATTATAGACCTTCAATCTGCAACTATTCCTGCGTTCATTGACCCGATGATTGATTCTCTATTTAAAAATATTCTCCCATTGATTCTTCAATCTGCGAATAGCCCAAAATATATCTTCTCCCATTGATTCTCTATTTAAAAATATACCTGAAAATAATCGAAACTATGGAGATGTAAATGAAGTGATTGATTATGCCATCAAAGGCATGCACAAATTATTTTCAAATAGCTTTCTTTAGCTGGTTACCCGAGTACAAATTTTGAAGATGTAATTAGAGGGCTAAATTAAAATTAATTTGACTTTTTCCACCTCCTATTTTGTTTATAAAAAGTACTTATATATGATTTATTATCTTAATATTCGTTAAATAAAAATTAATTTAATTCATTTATTTATGTGTATCGATCATTCTCAAATTATACTAATTATATTATTTTTCAATATCCTACGATTTGGAAATATAATTATAAAGGCACATTATTTTTCAGACATAGTCACATAAGCATTTTTATTTGGACAATTGAGTCCTATAACCATAGTGATTCATTTGTCTTTTCTCTTTATTGTTCTTTAAAATTTCTGACCTTTGGCGTCAATCATGTGAGCATCAACTATGTGATCAGCCGCAACACCGTATTTTCGCAACAAGGCACCATAGCCACCGCCACTAAAATGTCCACCAACAGCCACACCAGGGCAAGTTCCTACCGGAAAGGCTTGCAGATTTTGACTCTTCTCGGCAACTCTATAATTAAGTTGCCCGACGGTGGCACCAGATTGAACCCATGCTGTTTTGCATCTGCATCAATGTTGATTTCACAAAAATTTATCAAATAAACAATGATGAAAGGAACGTCAGAAATAGAGGAAAGACCCTCAAGATCATGACCTCCACTTCGCACTCTAATTTGCAGACCATTTTTTTTGGAGCATTTAATGGCTGCTTGAATTTCGGACACGTGAAGTGGGGTGATGATGAATAGAGGTTTCGGGTTTGTGGGTGTTGAGAAAACAAGATTTCGTATTGAAGACTTCAATACCGACGAATATGAAGAGTTGTTTTGGGTGTAAATTACTTTCGAAATGGTGTCAGATTGTAGAGAAAGACATTTGAGAAAATTTTCACGATTTTCAGCCGCTAAAGCCACCCCATGAAATAACAATAAAGAGAAGAAATAAATGAGAGAATGCTTGGGCTGAACAAACCGCGAGGCTTCATTTCTTTATTTGACATTACCCCCGAGATGAGCAAAGATGTTAACCTATACATATATTTATACAAATCAACAGTATATTTAAGAATAAAAAATCAATCACTAATGTGAATTCGCGATTAGACTAGGGATCAACACTTCTCGAAAACTAATAAAAAAAAACGTGTTTACTGATATGTAGGGCAGTAGGGGAAGGACAATGTCTCTTTCATATTATTTTAAAAAATCGTCTCACTTCAATTCTAATTGTGAGAAAAGTAGAAGTCTAATAATATTTATTTGACATTACCCACCACCCACGTCTAATTAAGTAAACACATTAATGACAATTCTGTTTATTTCGATTCTGATTTTTATAATTTAAGTAAACAACTTATTATGGTTCTTATTCTACATTTCTATTCCAACCAATTCACATTTCTATCCATTCTGATTTCAGTCAATTCCAATTTCAGTTTAATAAATGCACCGTTAGACAAATGAATAACTAAGGGTGATGATTAGGTGTAATTAATGCAAGATATTTTTAAAAAATGATAAAAATATCTTTTTTATAATCATGGACGTACCCGGCCCATCTTTCTTTTATACGTCGTGAACAAGAAACTACCAAATCCTATCTCTCCAAGCATTTTTACAGGGGAAATTTACAAATCTAACCCAAAAACTATTTCTTATCATAACTTGTCAAACATAAGTTTTTTTGTCCCAAATTACCCTCCTTATTTCAAATAAAACTTTTCTCCCTCTTCAGTCTTCACCAAACCGTAACTAGCTTTTCTCTCTTGAATCATCATAGGTAGCGACGAATGGTGATGGCAAACGACAAAAGTAAATTTTGACTAAATACACCAAAATTCATTTGAATCCAGCACCAATCCAACACAAATCCAACAAATTGAAAAGGATCAAAGCTAATTAAGCGGAATTATACTTTTGTATAACTATTATACACATAAGTGTGCGACGAGATGTTTATTGGGATAAGCCTTGTCGCACCAAATTTCAGTGCGACAGGCGCCCTATCGTACTAACGAGCGGTTGCATTTAAGCTGTCCATTGATGTGACATGATGCCTATCACACCAAGAGAGGTGTGATAAAATGCGATGAAGCACTTGTCTTGCTCGATGAGGTGCAACGAGGTTCCTTGTAAAACATTTTGGTACTTGTCGCACCAAGATATAGTTTCAATTTTTAAAATTTTTTAAATTTTTTTAAATTCACATTTTTTATGTTTTCTACTGTGTAATTATATTTATATTATTTTTTCCTAATACATTCAGACTTAATAAATTCAATCATGCTTTAATTATGTTACAATAGTTGGTGAGAAATGTTGGAGGATGGTCGTATAATATCCTAATGAATATAATATTACAATGAAGACAACTTTGAGATTTAGTAACACAATTTATTGTGCATGTTTACTACTTATTGACATAGTTAATGATAAAATAGTTAAGGTTGTATTATATATGGTCTCTGATGTGACTAACTATGGATGCATTCTTATATTTGTGACCATATCTCCTCGAATTTTGAGTCAAGATCTTGAGTCATTTGTAGACACTAAAACTTCTTTTAGAGTAAATATAGAGGTCTTCGATATTGAAAACTTCGATATTGTAAAAGAGGTGTTACCAAAGAAGATGTCGTTGTAGCAACATTATTCCTTATTTCACGACATTAATGATGAGGATGAGCATCGATGCGATAATCCTTTTAATAACGAGACATCATTGATGTCAGCGGCATTATGTTAGCGGATGTTAGAAAAGAAGTGTTACCGTCGACGATGTCATTAGAGTAATGTTACTTTTCATTCCACAATAATGATGATCTTGTTGATGATATCAGCAACACGAAACATGTAATATTCATATGGAACCGTCTAATAGTATGAGGGTCACTCAATTCGATGAGTCAATTGATGATGGGAGTGTCGGTCATTCCGATATTCCCACTAATAATGAGGATGAGCGTAAATACGATAATCCTATGAACAATAAAAACAGCCGATCTATTTCTCCAATAGCTCATTCGAGGATGAGGATAACGATTGACGCTCTCGTAAGTCTTGCTCCGAGCTTGGCTTCAAACATGGTTGCGCCAAACTTTTTAGAAATTGTAATTCAGATGATATTGGTGTAAAGTAAGTTGTTAAGCTTATAATAATGAGTTAACATTGGAGTTAGCATAAAGTTACCTTTAGTACAAGTTTGATTTTAAGATTACACGGTTCATAGCGACACCTTTCGAGGCCCATTGTTCTTGAAATCATGTAAATGATGTATGCTAGCAACGAGAGGTTCGAATGAACATAATGTTTCTTGGGTAGTAAGTAGAAGTGACAATATACACACTTGTTATAATGAGGTGTTGTCTGACGGTCGTCGATTTAAAACAACAAATAATACACAAGATTAACGACAATTCAAGAATTTAAAATAACAAATTACCTTGTCACTTAGCTATTTCATTAAAGTTGAGCCAAAACTATTTGAAAAAGCGAGTGCGACTGTTGGATGATACCATCCACTGCGACTTTGTCAGCAAACCACAAATCAAACTTATCATATAGATTATTATTTTTTTTAATGAAGTCAACTAAATTTTTGAATAATAATAATAATAACTTCTCAATCAGGAATCACTGTTTATATTAGGGTAAAGGATAAACTAAAATATTTTTAAAAAAACACATACTCTAATGCAGTATATTTTATTCTATAATATTTTTAAATATATATTTTTATGTCTTTAGTGTGTATTATTTTAAGTAAGTGAAAGAATCTATGTTTACTATTGGTAGAATAACATAACTAATTGATTATTTATTTATTTATCTTAACTATATTAAAGTTAAGGACAAGCTAAAGAATAAAAAGAACTCACTTTATTTCCTGTGGAATCTCTGTTTTCTTTTATTTTGTCTTAAATAAAACTCTTAAATAATATCCTAATTAATATTTTTTTAATGTTATTATTGTTTAGTTATCAGGTGATCCTTAAGTTTTGAATTTAAAATAATTTATATATTGAAATTTTATTTTATCATCAATGAATTGTACAGACAATGAGAGAAAAAAACAAAAAGACAACTCATATCCAAGATTAAAACAATCAGTCATATGTAGGTTGTTAGGATAATCAATCTTCATTTATTATTATTACTTATATGAGTAGAATTTAAATTTTCCAATATTCTCTTTTAAACATAAAAAAATTTTATTATCTCAACTAAACCACACCCACACGTATGTGTCCAAGAAAATACTGGCCTCATTTTGATAATGATTTGACTAACAGGAAAGAAAAAGTTATCCTAATATATCATTCATTTAATTAAATGAAAATCAAATTAAAGCCTTGCGAGACAAATCACTTCATTAGTATTAGTGTCGTCCAATGTATCTCGCCATCGCAATTTGGAATTATATTGGAAAGTCAAATTAAATGACGATGATGAAGAGTTGGCTGCAACAAACCAGAGGCCGAGGAAATCTAATAGTATATGATAGATACACATTTCCTAGGCATGCATAAGCTTTCAGTATATGCAAATGTCCTCATGAATTCATTTTTCTCATGAGATTTCCAACAACTTATGTAGCCATTTACCTTGCAAGAATTCAAAGCCCATATCTCCTAAAAAAGTAAGTATCTTACATGGAAAATCATTTAATTATTATTTCTTGTCCTAACCATGCAGGATCATTTATGCTATAGAAAAAAAAAAGCATCATAATCAGTAAGCATTTTCTACAGGTTAATATGCACTCAGAATGAAACACTTATTTTTTTTATTATATTGCATTAGTACATTATGTATATATATATATAGGGCGGATTAACAGGCCTCGCTCTTAAAAATATTCTTAAATTTACAATTATTAATATAGTTGAACTAATGGATGTAATTTATTAAAATTAAATATCCTCAATTTCTATCTCCATATGGATCCCACCACAAATCTTTCTTCGTCTTATATTTTCTCTCTCTTTTTGCACGTGCTCTCTCTCTCTCTCTTTTCTTCTCTTCTCTTGTTTCTTTTTCCTCAACCACAATTCTTTGTGATAATGTCTGAATTAAAGAATTTCGATTTGGAATCATTTTATTTTCATCTAAATTAAAAGAATCCTTAAAAGTAAATACTTCCTTATGTAGGATAAGTTTTAGGTTACTTGTTTTGCATTACCAGCCCCCTGAGCCAATGAAGTTTTTCACTTTTCAGCTGCTAAATGATTGGAGATTAGTCTTACCCTTTTAAATTATACCATGCCTTATTTGTTAATGGCTGTGTAATATTAATACCATTAACCGTTGGTGCTAAAGGATTTTATCTTGTTTGACAGAATAAAAATCAAAACCTTAATATAAAGTATTGCAATAAGAAAATGAATTGTTGTTTGGTTAATAATTGGCGCAGGAGGTAGTCCATTAATAATCCAGCGATGGCTAATGGATATGAAAGTTGATGATAAATGATGTTTGTAGGCAACCAATTAAATCTCATTTTAGAAGAAACTCGAAAGTTATGGCCTTGAGCATAAAAGTTGATTAGACAATGAGTAGACATTCAAACATTTGTTAAATATGAATTTGGAGTGTAAAGAAAGAAAAGCAAATAATAAAAAATAAAAAAGAGAAGAGAGCACTGTAAAGAGAAAGAAAATATAAGTTGGAGAAAGATTTGGAGTGGATTCCACATGAGTGAGAAATATAAGAGGAAGAAATATTTAGGATGGGGTCTATATGGAGAGAGAAACTGAAAATATTAATTTCAACAAATCATAATATTGGTTCAACTAAATATAATAGATATTAATGAATGTAAATTTAAGAGTATTTTTAAAAGATTATTGATCTATCCCATATATATATATATATATATATATATATATATATATATATATATATATATATATATATATATGTTTAAAGTCACATATGAAAGCTTAAATTCACCATTTTACGTATTTTACTTTTATATTCTTCATTTTTGCCACCATCATCTTTTTTGTCGCTATCATCATCTTTTTTCCACTTATCACCATTGTTTTTTGCCTTTATCATCGTCCTCTTTGCTTTTTATCATCATTATATGTAAGCTGAGGTGTGATTGAGATGAGCTTTAAATGATATCCTGTAACATATCGAATAACTCATTAACAGTATTGGAATGAACGAAAAATCTTTATGCCATTATAAATGAAAAAATCTTGCAAAACAGTGCCATCGAGAAAAAACAACAATAAGCTATAGAATTGTTTAGATTTAGCAAACTGATAGATTTTTTAAACCTATTTTATTGTGACCACAAAGCACTAGAGAATATTTCTTCTATAGTTTTAAATCCACCCCAAAAAACAATGAAAGCAACAACACGATTATTCAATTCAAGAAGTCTTTCAAAAAACCTATACCCAATATCACTGCTTCCATACATCGAACATATTTTTCATTCGCTTAACACCTTTCCAAGCTCTCTGGCATTATTAATCAAATCTGGAATATTTCCTAAGCTATTTCCATAAAACACATAAATGTTTTTATATTGGCGAGTTGGGAATTCTGCCATTATGATTTTAGAATAAAATGTGGAGGTTTTTGAAAGGTTTCTGCTGATGAACTATGCGACACATTTCTTATATACACAATTGATAGATATACTATTATATTCTTCTTCTTCAAGAAAAAATAAGATTAGACACCTGACCATTAGTGCATATAAGAGATAGAAGTTTTCTGAAAAAGAAGATTTCCTTGTCGAGTAAATTTTTGAAAACTTTTTGCTTGCATGGAAGCATATTGGACACCTGATTATCAGTGCTTCTAAGAGAAAGGTTGTCTAAAATAGAATATTTTCTTATTGGGTAATCTTTGAAAACTTATCGCTTGCATATAAAGCTTTCTATATTTTTAACAAATTGGATAAGATTTTGGTGCTGTCTTAAGTTCAAGGGAGGTATGAGAGATTTTTCTTACAGTATTTTTTCAAGAAGAATAAATACATAAACAACATAACGACAACTTCATGTATAAGTATGATTGATACCATATCTTGGTTCAGCTTTAAACTAACCATATTATCTTTTGGTTTTCGATGTGATTCTTTTTAGGTAGGTAATTTGATTATTTGATATACATGTCTCAGCATAATAGCTAGAAAATCTTAGTAGTAAATTCACCATGACCATTTGCCTAGTGGAGAATTGATTTGATCGGGCCTCTACTTAAAAGGCAGTATCACGCAACTCATGTAGTAGTTGCAATAGATTATTTACAAAATGGATTGAAGTGGAGGCTTTGAGTAAGATTACAGAGAGCATGGCAAATGATTTCATCTAGAGAAATGTGATATGCAGATACAACATCCTTTATACTTTGGTAACTAATAATAGGAAGCAATTTGACAACAAAAGTTTAAGGATTTACGAAGAAATATGGGCATAGAGTTGAAGTTTTGTTTGTAGGCACATCCAGTAAGCAAATAGACAGGTATAAGCGGCTAATAAAACCATAAAGAGACTTACGAAGACTATATTAGGAGAAAAGAAAGGCGTAAGTTAATGAACTGCATGGTGTGCTATGGGCTTATTGAACCACAGAGCGCCACGGGAAATGCCATATGCCTTAAGCGTTTGGGTATGAAGTTATAATTCCGAGTAGAAATTAGGATGGGCACGGATCGGACATAATACTTTAATAAGGAATAGAGCGATGAGCAGATTTGCTTGAATCTTGATCTGTTGCAAGAAAAGAAGGAAATGTCATCGAGGAGAGTGGTCTGTATTAACAAAAGATGGCTCGATATACAACCAGAATGTGCTGGCGTCGGGTAATTTAAAGCAGGAGATTGGGTGCTTAAAAAGTAAACCAAGACACCAATGATCGAAACCAAGGAGTGGTAGGTCCAAAATGAGAAGGTTTTCTGAGGGTTTTGTGAGTGGTTGGTCAGGGAATACTGAGTTAGCTTAATTTAAATGAGCAGGAAGTCAAAAGACCTTGGAATGCAGAGTATTTAAAAAGTATTTCGAGTAAGTTCTTTTGTAAAGTTATGATGTTTCAATTAATGAATTTATTTTCTTTGAATTTGAGGCATGTAATGAGTCGATCACGAATAGAAAAGCAACGAGGTATATTTTCAATCTTATCTTAGCGTTTTAAAAATATGTTGAGGTAAACATAAAAGCCAAAGGTCCTAAAGTCTGCTCAAGGTGAGATAAAAAGAGCCAAAGTTCGCCAAAATTAATTTAAGCAGATTAACCTCTTATTATGTTAAGGCAAATGTGAATGTCAAAAGTCTCAAAACCTGCTTAAGGTAAGATAAAAAGAGCTCAAGTTCACCAAAATTAATTCGAACAGGTTAAGCTCTTAAAATGTGTTAAGGAAAATATAAAAGCTTAAGGTTTGAAAGCCTAATTGAGGCAAGACAAAACTCAAAAGCTTGCTAAAAGTCATTTAAGTAGATCCGGGTCCTTGAAAAATATTCTAAAGTAAAAAAAAATTGAAAATCATAAAACTAGCTTAAAGAAAAGTGAAAGCCATAAATTGTATTCTTTACATGGATGATCAAGGTTTACAAGTTCCGATATAAATTGCATTTAAACTATCTGTTGATGTGACATGATACTTATCGCACTAAGAGAGGTGCGACAAGATGCGATGAAGCACTTGTCTTGCACGATGAGGTGCAACAGGTTCCTTGTAAAACATTTTGGTACTTGTCGCACCAAGATATAGTTTCAATTTTTAAATTTTTAAAAATTTTTTAAATTCACATTTTTATGTTTTCTCTTGTGTAATTATATTTGTATTATTTTTTCCTAATACATTCGGACTTAATAAATTCAACCATGCTTTAATTATGTTACAATAGTTGGTGAGAGGCGTTGGAGGATGGTCGTATAATATCCTAATGAATATAATATTACAATGAAGACAACTTTGAGATCTAGTAACACAATTTATTGTGCATGTTTACTACTTATGGACATAGTTAATGATAAAATAGTTAAGGTTGTATTACATATGGTCTCTGATGTGACTAACTATGGATGCATTCTTATATTTGTGACCATATCTCCTCGAATTTTGAGTCAAGATCTTGAGTCATTTGTAGACACTAAAACTTCTTTTAGAGTAAATATAGAGGTCTTCGATATTGAAAACTCGATATTGTAAAAGAGGTGTTACCAAAGAAGATGTCGTTGTAGCAACATTATTCTTTATTCCGCGACATTAATGATAAGGATGAGCATCAGTACGATAATCCTTTTAATAACAAACATCATTGATGTCAACGGCATTATGTTAGCGGATGTTAGAGAAGAAGTGTTACCGTCGACGATGTCATTAGAGTAACGTTACTTTCCATTCCACAATAATGATGATCTTGTTGATGATATCAGCAACACAGAAACATGTAATATTCATATGTAATCGTCTAATAGTATGAGGGTCACTCAATTCAGTAGTCCAATTGATGATGGGAGTGTCAGTTATTCCGATATTCCCACTAATGATGAGGATGAGCAAAACATCCGATCTATTTCTCCAATAGCTCATTCGAGGATGAGGATAACAGTTGACGCTCTCGTAAGTCTTGCTCCAGCTTGGTTTCAAACATGGTTGTGCCAAACTTTTTTAGAAGTTGTAATTCAGATGATATTGGCGTAAGTAAGTTGTTCGCTTATAATAATGAGTTAACATTGGAGTTGCGCAAAGTTACTTTTAGTACAAGTTTGATTTTAAGATTACACGGTTCTAGCGACACTTTTCGAGGCCCATTGTTCTTGAAATCATGTAAATGATGTATGTTAGCAACGAGAGGTTCGAATGAACATAATGTTTCTTGGGTAGTAAAGAGAAGCGACAATATACACACTTGTTATAATGAGGTGTTGTCTGACGGTCGTCGATTTAAAACAACAACTAATACACAAGATTAACGACAATTCAAGAATTTAAAATAACAAATTACCTTGTCACTTAGCTATTTCATTAAAGTTGAGCCAAAACTATTTGAAAAAGTGAGTGCGACTGTTGGATGATACCATCCACTGCGACTTTGTCAGCAAACCACTAATCAAACTTATCATATAGATTAAATTTTTTTTTTAATGAAGTCAACAAAATTTTTGAATAATAATAATAATAACTTCTCAATCAGGAATCACTGTTTATATTAGGGTAAAGGATAAACTAAAATATTTTTAAAAAAACACATACTCTAATGCAGTATATTTTATTCTATAATATTTTTAAATATATATTTTTATGTCTTTAGTGTGTATTATTTTAAGTAAGTGAAAGAATCTATGTTTACTATTGGTAGAATAACATAACTAATTGATTATTTATTTATTTATCTTAACTATATTAAAGTTAAGGACAAGCTAATGGATAAAAAAACTCGCTTTATTTCATGTGGAATCTCTGTTTTCTTTTATTTTGTCTTAAATGAAACTCTTAAATAATATTCTATTTAATATTTTTTTAATGTTATTATTGTTTAGTTATCAGGTGATCCTTAAGTTTGGAATTTAAAATAATTTATACATTGAAATTTTATTTTATCATCAATGAATTGTACAGACAATGAGAGAAAAAACAAAAAGACAACTCATATCCAAGATTAAAACAATCAGTCATATGTAAGTTATTAGGATAATCAATCTTCATTTATTATTATTACTTATATGAGTAGAATTTAAATTTTCCAATATTCTCTTTTAAACACAAAAAAATTTTATTATCTCAACTAAACAACACCCACACAATTACCCACACGTATGTGTCCAAGAAAATACTGGCCTCATTTTGATAATGATTTGACCAACAGGAAAGAAAAAGTTATCCTAATATATCATTCATTTAATTAAATGAAAATCAAATTAAAGCCTTGCGAGGCAAATCACTTGACTCGTATTAGTGTCGTCCAATGTATCTCGCCATCGCAATTTGGAAGTATATTGAAAAGTCAAATTAAATGACGATGATGAAGAGTTGGCTGCAACAAACCAGAGGCCGAGGCAAGAATCAAAAGCAAATACGTAAATTACTTTACATCATGTAAAAAATATTTTTCTTTCATAATTCGTTCATTTATCTTCTTACATATCTATTATTTATTTATTTTTTTTAAATACTGACTCACAGAATTATTGTATCCCCTCACTGCGAGCATATGATCCTCTGAATCTCTGTTCAGAATTTTAACTCTCTCTAATATTCGAGAACTGTCAACTCCACTCATCTTTCGTAAGAGAGAAAACTGACTATACTCAATTATTTGATAATTAAGGGATGATTGAAACTAACTCACATAAATACTTTTATAGCTTTTTGAACTATTGCTCTCAATATTGTGAGTGTAAGTATTCTCCCACTGAACTACAAGTACATTGGTTACATTTATACTCATTAAATGGCCACAATGTTAAAAGTTTTATCAGCTAGAAGAAAGTATAAATTTGATATTAGATAAAGATGGCCAATGGGCCGGACAGCATGTGGTATGGTATGGTACAACATGTATCTGTACAGCATAACATGATACAAGCACATTTTAGTAAGGCACGCGAAACGCAGCACGCATGTGGACCGGACCGAGGCGGTGCTTAGAATTTTAGGTATGTGGCCCTTAAAAATACAATATGATTAGAGATGAGCCAAAGTACGAAAACATAAAAATTGCGTGATAAGCACGCTGCCTATAGGCCATGAATATACACGTGCACCAAAGTATATTTGTAAATTTTTTAATAAAAATAAAATGTTATGTTTTACAAATAATTTGAAATTAAAATTTTTAATATATTTTATTAGCACAAATTTTTTAAAATTAATTTAGTCTTAGTTTCAAAAAAATTCTAATTGTTTTATATTTATAATTATTAAATGATTTCATGATTTTAATAAATAAAATTATAAATACCATGATTTTATAAATCATAAATCTAAATTTTACAACTTTAATATTTCATTTATGAAATTATAAATTAGTCAAAGGAGATATGTTTTATTTGTGAATGAAATATTTTTTATATTTACACGAATAAATAAAATAAAATAATGCTAAAATTAGATAATATTATTGTATAATTGTATTAATGTCTTAATTAAATGTAAATTGTTCCTTTAATAAAAAATTATTATTATTAATTGTAATTGCATGAGATGATGTGCTTGAAGAAATAGTACGTCGAGATGCGTGAATTTTTCAAGTACACTTTAAAAATAAAGGTTGCAAACTGTTTTTTTTAGCACAACACACGTGGATTCGAGTTGTAGGTCGTGCTTGAACTTATGCTAAATAAATTTGGGCACGACACGGCACGACTCACTATGTTGGTGGACCATGCTTGCCCATGAGCCATTGTAAGCCTAACTTTGACTGTTGCATGGCACATTAACATCTCTAATCTTAGATAATGAAGGTGGTCACACGAAAAAAAAAAAAGAAGACAATTTTTGGAGTTCTTTGGGACAACATTTGATCAAAATATGCGTTCTTTTATTAGTTAACCTCATATGGATTTGGAACCTCTTAATCTTTTTGTTTTTTTTTTATTTTTTATGAGATCACAAGGCTAAAATTTAATTTATTTTAGACTTTCCTTATTAAAATCAAAACACATCTTTTTCTTGGCGGAATAAACTTCTAAAACTTAGCCCATCTTATCACTCTCGCTTCTTTCTCGCTTCTCCTTCTCTAAGATTTTTATATCAAAACCTTTAAAACTTTTGGTATAAACTTGATCATAGAAGAGACGCTGCCAATTAATTCTTAATTCTTTTAAGAATTTATGTCATGGAATTAGATTAAAGCTGAATGCATTATTATTATTGGTGAGTGCGAAATAACAATCAAAGACATTTGGAAGTAGACAACATCAATTGAAGACAATTCTATTGCAATGGTCTGCAACCAATTTAACTTTATGTTACATAAATAAATATTGCTCCATATTTCTCATTCTCCGTTAAATTTGGGTCCATAGAAAGACAATTTAAAAAAAGAAAAAAAACAAAAGCAGAGAAAGACGAGAAAAGAAAAATATTTTACGTATTTAATTGACTATAAAATTAAACACGAAAAAGGAGAAAAAGCGTTAGGAAGAGAAAAGAGAAAAAGACCAGACTGAAATAAATAAAAGTGGAGATAGTGCTTATTAGATATTCGTTAATCTTATAGTATAATTACTAAATGAAAATTAAAATAGGTTGAAGAAATTAGAATAAAAATGAGTTGGATTGTCATTAATGTGTTTACTTTATATCCAACTCATTCCCTATAACCAATATGAGGTGGGCTCATATTTTTTATTTCCATTTTAGCTTTTATTTTTGAAATAAACACTGTCAATAATTCCAATTCCTCAATACACAAAATTAAAATTTTAATTAATGGAAAAAAAGGAAGATGTATTTTGTTTTAATAAGGAGAGTCTAAAATAAATTAAATCTTAACTTTGGAAGACTTAAATGAATATGTTATGATCTTATATAAAGTTTAGAAAATATTAGATTAAGAGAGAATCCAAATTTAATTTCACTATTGATAGACTTTATAGCCTAGTAGGAGAACTTGTGCCTTAAAAATTAAGGGACATATTGTTGTGTAAATTTGCAAGTGTACTAGTCAACACAAATAATATATATTACATTAGAGTATCATTCCATAGAGGTTGTATATCCTATTATCTACCGAAATTATTCTAGCCCAAATTTATTTGAATAATTGAATAAGAGAATTAATATTAAAAACTAAAATAAAATAAAGCAACTAAAAATTAAATAAGAATTCAAACAATTATAAAATTATCAAGAGATTAAGATACTTAGACATTTGATTTCACCATAACCAATCCAATTTAATCTTCCATCTATGTTATTAAATATACTCATGTTGATAATAAATCTTCCTAATCTAATTAATATCCTCCCTCGAGTAATATAAAAAAATATCTTTACATATATTTAACTCACCATATCTCTATGTAAATTTAAATGCATAAAGATTTATTAAGTTTTATAGAAATTCTTATATAAAAGCTGCTCGAATCACGTTGTCACATCTTTGTGTTTCGATCAATTCATGGCATCCATTACACGAGTAAATAATATATAAATCTCCTTTCGGTCTCATTTAGTATTATCAAATCATTCAAATATTGACCGGATATTGAAAAACATTGATTATAATAATGAACACTCAATTATAGAACAATAAACTAAAAATATCATCTATTATGCGGCGAGCAACTCTACGATGCGAGAAAGAAAGTGGCCTAAACCTAAATGTTGGTGCGGTTTTTCAGCGTGCCTTCAAGCGAGTGCCTCGAGACCTTACGCTTCGCGATAAGCTCGAGCTCGAGCAGGATTGTCTCTGTCGTCCTATTCCGCTGTCTTTTCCAGAACAGAGATCTCCCGAACCTGCGCTCACAGAAAATTGGGTCAGGGGTAGCCGGGCATGTTCCGGCGAAAACCCTCCGACGCTCAAGTCAGTAATCGGGTTGTTCTTTTTGGTATCTCCCTTAGTGAGAGAGGCCGGGACGGATGAAAGGGATATTTTTCGCCCTCCCTTTTTGAGTAAATATGATGTTTTCAGAGAATCCAGATAAGAGAAATTAGAATAGGAAGAACCTGTATAAGCTTTCGGAACCCTTGTGAATGAAAATTTCCAACCCTTATAGCGTACCAGTTCGTTTCCTTTTATACTCCATTTTCTCGCTCTTACTCTCCAGACAGTCCATTCCGCGCATGAGGTGTGCGGGTTTCTTTGACATCCGGGATTGGCGTAATATTCCCTAGGGATGCTTGGTTGTCTCCTTAACTCGGTTCACGTGGCGAGATCACCATGTCGGGCATGTGCGCTAGGAATGATGACAAGTGGGGGCATGTCTTGAGCCATCGGCAATAGTATCACCACCGTACCATGTGGGGCCTTGGTCGAGACATTAAAGGTGTGCCGGGATTACGAGAAAGCGGGTCGGGCGCCTACGGTGGGTCTCGCATTCCATTCATCCCATGGTGGCGCAACCTGGTTGTGCTCGGGGACTTACCCTGCGGCGGGAAAGGAGTGCTCGATCCTTGACCTTGGCCAGAGCTTTGGCCGGGAGGCGACCTCGGCGAGCAAGAGGCTCGAGCTCGAATGGCTCACGAATTCCTCGACCTTGACCATCTTTGGCCGGAAGAGGCGACCTCGGCGAGGCAAGAGGCTCGGAGCTCGGATGGCTCTGAATTCCTCGATCTTGACCCGGCTTTGGCGTCTAGTGAGATCGTCTTCGTACCGATGGTCGGGACTTACGCTCCAGCTAAGGCTATCCTCGGGGTATTTTATTCGGTGGAAGGGCCTCGAGAAGACACTGCCGATATTACCCAAGCACCGGTCCCCAGTTTCTAGTCTTTTGGGTGAAGCGAGATAAGGCTGAAACTCGTTAATGATGGACCGAAATTCGCGGCCTTTTACGCTTCCCGCGTTTCCCGATTGTCTCCGACTCATCATTTAGCATTTGAGGCGGGACACGTGGGTTGATCCGGCCGTCGTCTTACGCTCGGGCTACTGATTGACCTGAGCTTCTTGCTTGTTACTCACTGCTCGGGACTGTAATTGACCCGAGCTTGGCGAGTCCGCTCTAACACTTAGGCTTTGGGACTTCGGCCAGGAGTTCTTCTTGAACTTACGCTCGGGCTGCAATTGACCCAAGCTTGACACAGTCCGTCTAAGACTTAGGCTTTGGGACTGCGGCCAGGAGCTCTTCTTGATCTTACGCCGGGCTGCAGTTGACTGAGCCTACTTGTGATACTCCTGCTCGGGCTGTAATTGACCTGAGCTTGGCACGTCACGCCTAACACTTAGGCTTTGGGACTTACGGCTAGGAGTTCTTCTTGATCTTACGCTCGGGACTGCAATTGACTCGAGCTTCTTCAGTGTTACTCCTGCTCGGGCTGCAGATTGACCCGAGCTTGGCACAGTCCACTCTAACACTTAGGCTTTGGGACTTTGGCCAGGAGTTCTTCTTGATCTTACGCTCGGGACTGCAATCGACCCAAGCTTCTTCTTGTGTTACTCACTGCTCGGGCTGCAGATTGACCCGAGCTTGGCACAGTCACGCCTAAGACTTAGGCTTTGGGACTTCGGCCGAGGAGTTCTTCTGTAACCTACTCACTGCTCGGGCACTGCAATTGGCCCAAGCGTGTGCCGTCCGAGCCTAAGACTTAGGCTTTGAGACTTACGGCCATGGAGCTCTTCTTGAACTTACGCTCGGGCTGCATGATTGACCCAAGCCTGCTGATACTCACTGCTCGGGCACTGTAATTGACCCGAGCTTCCTGGCGATACTCACTGCTCGGGCATGTAATTGACCCGAGCTTGGCACAGTCCGCCTAAGACTTAGGCTTTGGGACTTCGGCCGAGGAGTTCTTCTTGAGCTTACGCTCGGGCCTCTGATTGACCCGAGCTTCATGCGGTGATACTCACTGCTCGGGCACTGTAATTGACAGAAGCTTGGCACAATCCGCCTAAAACTTAGGCTTTGGGACATCTGGTGAGAGTTCTTCTTGATCATACTGCTCGGGCTGCAATTGACCAGCGTCTTCTTGTGTTACTCTCGCTCGGGCTGCAATTGACCTAAGTTTGGCATTGTCACTTCTAACACTTAGGCTTTGGGACTTCGGCCGAAGAGATCTTCTTGAACCTGCTTGGGCCTCGATTGACCCGATCTTGGCACAGTCCGCTCTAAGATTTAAGCTTTGGGACTTCGGCCAAGGAGTTCTTCTTGAACTTCTATTCACGCTTTCAGGCCTACAATTGACCCGAACATGGCGCAGTCACTCTAACACTTAGGCTTTGGGACTTCGGCAGGAGTTCTTCTTGATCTTACGCTCGGGACTGCAATTGACCCAGCGTCTTCTTGTGTTACTCACTGCTCGGGACTGCAATTGACCCGAGTTTGTGCAGTCACGTCTAACACTTAGGCTTTGGGACATCTGGCGAGGAGTTCTTCGATCATCTGCTCGGGACTGCAGTTGACTCAGCGTCTTCTTGTGTTACTCACGGTCGGGACTGCAATTGACCTAAGCTTGGCAGCGTCCGCCTAAGACTTAGGCTTTGCGACTTCGGCGAGGAATTCTTCTGAACTACGCTCGGGCTGCGATTGACTGAACTTACCTGGCGATACTCACTGCTCGGGACTGCTGATTGACCCGAGCTTGTCACAGTCATGCCTAAGACTTAGGCTTTGGGACTTCGGCCAGGAGTTCTTCTTGAACTTCTACTCCTGCTCGGGCTGCAATTGACCCAGCGTGTGCCGTCCGGCCTAAGACTTAGGCTTTGAGACATCGGCCATGGAGCTCTTCTTGAACTTACGCTCGGGCTGCAATTGACCCGAGCTTCCTGGCGATACTCACTGCTCGGGACTGCAATTGACCCGAGCTTGCGCAGTCCGCTCTAAGACTTAGGCTTTGGGACTTCGGCCAAGAGTTCTTCTTGAACTCTACTCCTGCTTCGGGCTGCAATTGACCCAGCGTGTGCCGTCCGGCCTAAGACTTAGGCTTTAAGACTTACGGCCATGGAGCTCTTCTTGAACTTACGCTCGGGACTGCAATTGACCTAAGCTTACCTGGCGATACTCACTGCTCGGGCTGCAATTGACCCGAGCTTGGCAGTCACTCTAAGACTTGGGCTTTGAGACATCCGGCCATGGAGCTCTTCTTGAACTACTGCTCGGGCTGCGATTGACCTGAGCTTGCCTGCGATACTCCTGCTCGGGACTGCAATTGACCCGAGCTTGGCACAGTCCGCCTAAGACTTAGGCTTTGGGACTTCGGCCAGGAGTTCTTCTTGAACCTACTCACTGCTTTCGGACTGCAATTGACCCGAGTGGCACCATCCAGGCCTAAGACTTAGGCTTTAAGACTTACGGCCATGGAGCTCTTCTTGAACTTACGCTCGGGGCTGCAATTGACCCGAGCTTCCTGGCGATACTCCTGCTCGGGACTGCAATTGACCCGAGCTTGGCACAGTCACGCTAAGACTTAGGCTTTGGGACTTCGGCAGAAGAGTTCTTCTTGAGCTTACGCTCGGGCCTCTGATTGACCAAAGCTTCTTACGGTGATACTCCTACTCGGGCTGCAGATTGGCCGGAAGCTTGGCAAATCACTCTAAAACTTAGGCTTTGGGACATCTGGTTGAGGAGTTCTTCTTGATCATCTGCTCGGGCTTGCAATTGACCAGCGTCTTCTCGTGTTACTCACTGCTCGGGACTGCAATTGACCTAAGTTTGTCACAGTCCGCATAACACTAGGCTTTGTGACTTACGGCCAAGAGCTCTTCTTGAACCTACGCTCGGGCTGCAATTAACCGAGCTTGGCACGTCACGCCTAAGATTTAGGCTTTGGGACTTCGGCCAGGAGTTCTTCTTGAACCTACTCCTGCTCGGGACTGCAATTGACCCAGCGTGGCACAGTCCCTCACTAACACTTAGGCTTTGGGACTTCGGCCAAGGAATTCTTCTTAATCTTACGCTCGGGCATGCAATTGACCCGATCTTCTTCTTGTGATACTCCTGCTTTGGGGCTGCAATTGACCCGAGCTTATTCTTGTCTTACGGTCTTCATTTTGAACTTAGATTATGAATGCTTTTCTTATTCTCATATACATTTACACCTTTACACATCCCGTTTGGGTAGGAATCTTGCATTAACACTTCACGATACAAGGTAACTTCTTGGAAGTATTTGATCAAGAGTTGTGCTCACACTTCACTCCTTGATTTTCCCTTGAGTCGATGAGGTTATCTGCGTGGTTTCTTTGGCAGCTCTGACGTAGCGACTCCTCGCCACCCTTGGCTGCCTTTCACGACCCTACTGACCCCGTTTACTCGATACTTTAGGGCTAAGTAATGGGTAGATAGCATGCATTGGATGATCCTCGTAAGCGGCCTCCACTAAAATTGCACAGTGCAGGTGGCTTCATCTACCACCACGAAATCTAGCATCATGTTCTTCTCGAAGGCTTGAGCCCATAGTTCTTGCTAGCTTGATGATTCCAGTGGTATTAGCTTTCCTCCCTCGAATCATTTCAAGGAAGTGCTCAGATGCCGCTCGAGGCTCGGGCACTGTTATTCCTAAATCCTCGAGTGTGGATTTGAAGAAATATCCACAGAGCTCTACGAGTCAACCAGTATTTGATGAACTTCCTTGTTTGCTACATTGGCTTTTACCACCGAGGCATCCTCGTGAGAGTCTGACACCCTCTCCTCATCTTCATCAGTCCACATAATTGGCACTGCAGAACCTTGGCCTTTGTGGCGGCGAGGCGATGAACAAGACTTCTCGGTCGGCGTGGCATGTCTGCGATAGTTTTCTCGAGCCCTATTGGAACTTCACGCCATCGTGGGCCCTCACGAGATTACCCTCGCGGACGGTGGTTCTATGTCTATTTAAATGGCCGGCCATCTTCTTGATTCTTTGCTTTCAACTACTAGGATGCCCTCCTTGACAAACTCATCCATGTCGCAGATTCTAACGGATCCTCCACCTAGTTTTTCAAATCACGGCACTTGTGATGTGGAGTGGCCGTGGTCACCATGGAAGCAGCGAGCCGCTCCACTGTTCAGCTTGCCGGTGACTTAGCCATCGGCGTTGGAAGGCTCGGCGATCCTCGCTCCTCGGCCACTTGAAGTACCTCTTTAAGAGATACCTTCGACCTCAGTATCTTGCTACGTGGCGGGGCTCCATTCCACCACTTGTATCGCCCTATCCTTGGGAAGCTTCTCGGTGAGGGTGGCAATGGACGATCGGCCTGTTGTGGTTCACCTCGAGTGCACTTGGTGGCTGGTTGCGGGATGTGTGGCCATCGTGGCCTTTGTACTCTCTGTGATCCGGCCGGAGACTGCGAGATGGCGGGGGAACCATCCAGCGATGGGGAGCTCTCTAGTAAGGGTTGTATGGGGTAACCCGGTTCCTTCTTGCTTTTGAAGCTTGTGTCCTCAGGCGGGACCCCCTTCTACTTTCTCCTTGCTCTATTGACTGTTCATTCCTCGGTTTAGCGGCTTTCTTCTTGACTACCATATCGAGTTTCACCTTTGAAGCTGCGACAATCCTTGCACCCATGTCATGTCGTTGAGCAGATTCTATGTGCCTGAGGCGGCACAAAGATGTTGATGCAATTTTTCCGCGTGCCTTCAAGCGGTGCCTTGACCTTGAGCAGTGCCTTGAAGCGATTGCCTCGAACCTTACGCTCGCGATAAGCTCGAGCTCGGCGGGATTGTCTCTTTCGTCCTATTCCATTGTCTTTTCGAGCAGAGATCTCCAGAGCACACTCCACGAGAAAATTGGGTCGGGGTGGCCGGGCATGTTCAGTGAAAACCCTCAAGCGCTTCAAGCCGATGTCGGGTTGTTCTTTTGGTATCTCCACTAGTGAGAGAGGCCAGGAAAGATGAAAGGGATATTTTACGCCCTCCTTTTCGAGTAAATATGGTGTTTTCGGAGAATCCGGATAAGAGAAATTAGAATAGGAAGAACCTGTATAAGCTTTCGGAACCCTTGTGAATGAAAATTTCCAACCCTTATAACGTGCACGTTCGTGT
Organism: Murraya koenigii; assembly: GCA_025617385.1. Classification (NCBI taxonomy): domain Eukaryota; kingdom Viridiplantae; phylum Streptophyta; class Magnoliopsida; order Sapindales; family Rutaceae; genus Murraya; species Murraya koenigii. Next base: position 9,688,858 of record CM046812.1, read on the forward strand.
CCTTTTATACTCCATTTTCCCGCTCTTACTCTCCCGACCAGTCCATTCCGCGCTTGAGGTGTGCGGGTCCCTCGGCGGTAGTGATTGGCGTAATATTCCACTGAGGGATCTGTGGTTGTCTCCTTAACTCGATTCACGTGGCGGATCACCATGTCGGGCATGTGCGCTAGGAATGATGACACCGTAGGGGCATGTCGCAAGCCATCGGCAATAGTATCACCACCGTACCATGTGGGGCCACAGTCGAGACATTAAAAGGTGTGCGGGATTACGAGAAAGCAGGTCGGTGCTGCACTGGTGGGTCTTACATTCCATTCGTCCATGGTGGCGCAACCTAGTTGTGCTCGGGGACTTACCCTGCGGCGGGGAAAGGAGTGCTCGGTCCTCGACCTTGACCCGGCTTTGGCCGGGAGAAAGCGACCTCGGCGAGCAAGAGAGCTCGGAGCTCGGATGGCTCGCAATTCCTCGACCTTGACCATCTTTGGCCGGAAGAGACAACCTCGGCGGGCAAGAGGCTCGGAGCTCGGATGGCTCACGAATTCCTCGACCTTGACCCGGCTTTGGCGTCTAGTGAGATCGTCTTCGTGCCGGTGGTCGGGACTTACGCTCGAGCTAAGGCATCCTCGGGGTATTTTATTCATTTGGAAGGGCCTTGAGAAGACACGCCTGATATTACCCAAACACTTTTGCCTAGCTATTGTTTATGCTTCCTACAAGTTAAGACAATATTTTCTCTCCCATCGAGTTGCATCTTATGGTTAAAGCGAGACTCGGTCCGCTATTTATTACTCGAGCCTACGCTTCAGGAAAGCTAGCCAAGTGGCTTTTACTCTTTGCAAAATTTGATATTGTGTGTGTAACACCAAGTGCTATAAAAGGCCAAGCGAGTTGTTGATATGATTACCGCATTCTTTGCAAATCAAAATACATCTCGATTGCAAGAACTTCTTAGGAATTTTTCATACAGAGCTGCTTTATCTTAGAAATTGAAGATTGGTGGACAATTTATTTCAATGGATATTCAACTAAAGTAGCAAGAGGCGTAGGTTTGGTCATTATTGATCCTATTGAAAGAGTTTCGACATTATCTTTCAAGTTGGATTTTCTTGCACCAATAATAATAGAGTATGAAGCGGCAATTCTTGGTCTATTTACAGCAAAGAAAATTAGAGCTAAGAAAGTCAAGCTTATAGAAGATTCAAATTTAGTAATTCAACGGATCATTGATCATTTCTCTGTAAAAGAACCAGCGGTAGCTTCATATCAAACATACATCATAAAACTTCTATTAACTCGGAAACTTTCACGAGTAGAACATGTTGGGAGATAAAGGAATAAGTGCGTCGATGCACTAGCCACGCTAGGAGCTAAGATCAACTTAGTAGAAGAAATGACTCAAGTCACGATCACTGTGAAAGACTGAACCCGTAATTCTTAAAGATTGATTGAAAAGGAAGCGACAACGAGAGACAAATTGGCACATTGCTATTACGAAATAACTTATTGAGAGCCTCGATCTTAAGCAAACAAATGATTAATGCTTGATTATGGTAGTTCTTTACAAGCCTATACACGGAGGTATCGTTATGAAATATATCCACGAGCAAGAATGTGGAAAGCTACTCCATAAAATAGATGAAGTATCTTGTGCAATAAAACCTAAATTCGAGATAAAAGATACAAAGAACAAGCTACTACTTGGCTGGCATGAAAAGATAAGCACATGCCATTCGGTCATCTTGCATTAAGTGCCAAAGCTTGAATCGTACAGAACAAGTCCTTATAGCCACCATGTATGAAGATTGAAGAAAGCCTTATATTGACTATCTATAATACAAGACACTAACCTAGAATCTTAAAGAGGCGCACAAGATCAAATAGACAGCCAAGAGATATTTTATGGAAGGTGATATCACATTACGAAAATGGTTTAATGGAAATCGAGAAAATGGTTTAATGGAAATCCATTGAAGTATCTAGGTTACTAAAAGTGCATGATTGAGAGTATAGAGCACATCAAGGCCGAAGAAAGTTGTATGCTAAGCTGTTGAAAGTGGGCTATTATTGGCCCATAATAAAAAAAGAAGCGAGAAGTTTGTCAAGAAATGTCATACTTGCTAAATCCATGGGACTCTTGACATACTCATCCTACCTTATTGTAAAATATGACATCACCATGGTTGTTCCACATTTGGGAGCTGGATTTAATAAGGCCTATTCATCCACATGTACGTGGCAATATTTGGACTCTTACTGACCATAGAATATTTCACCAAATGGTCCGGTGCAATCCCTATAAAGAAAGCTACTAGAGACAGCTGTGTCATATTTCTTACGTAAGCATATCATATGTCACTTTGGCATACCATACAAAATTATTACGGCAATGGCACACTTGTTAGTCAAAAATATGTGAATACTACCATTGCTCACTATAACATTAAAAACTAAAGGTTGACACTATATTATCCACAAAGTAATGGCCAAGTCGAGGCCACCAACAAAGTCATTATAAATATCCTAAACAAGTGAGTGCATGACTACAAGGCTGATTGAATTGCATACCTCACGAGGCGCATTTTAGGATTACTAGAACCTCGCCAGAGAGAATCAACTAGTTTCTCACCGTATTCCCTTATATATGGTCTTTGAAGCAATCACATCAGTTGAATTGTCTCTCCCTATGGCCCGAGTCATAATAGCTAATGCTGAAGCACAAACATCTTCAAAGACCCATTTAACTCAGATTGAAACTTAAGAAGAAATAATAAAACATGTCCGGGATCACAAACAAATCTACAACAATGAATTACATAAACCTATGCCAAAGCCGTTAAAACAAAGAAAAGTCAATGTATACGATCTCGTACTACGGGTAGATGACTATATGAGAAAAGACCTATATGCTCCAATCGAATTCTCACTACCCGGGAAAGACCATTTATAGACCGAGAAGACCATGACCTTTGGTTACTATTGGCTCTCCAACGATGAAGGGCAAATCCTTCATGACCCTATAAATGGGAAATGGCTCAAGCAATACTATTGGTAAATATATGTAAAGGCGGATCAAAATGCTTAGGCAAAAATAAAAGTGTATTATAAGCCTAAGTCATTAGCCGTATACCTGTAAATCTACGGAAACCCTACCATAGATTTACCTGGAAATGATGCCTTTGTGATATGTTTTCACAGAGTTCCACTTGTTCTCTGCACATGGATACCCTCATGAAGGATGCCAAAGTATATGTACAATTCTTATATTATTTCTTGCATTTCCTAGGCATACATAAGCTTTCACTATATGCAAATGTCCTTATGAATTCATTTTTCTCATGATATTTCCAACAACTTATGTAGCCATTTACCTTGCAAGAATTCAAAGCCCATATCTCCTAAAAAAGTAAGTATCTAACATGGAAAATCGTTTACTTATTATTTCTTGTCCTAACCATGCAGGATCATTTATGCTATAAAAAAAAAGCATCATAATCAGTAAGCATTTTCTACTGATTAAAATGCACTCAGAATGAAACACTCATTTTTTTTTATTATATTGCATTAGTACATTATGTATATATATATAGGGCGGATCAACAGGACCTGCTCTTAAAAATATTCTTAAATTTACAATTATTAATATTCATTGTATGTGAGTTGAACTAATGGATGTAATTTATTAAAATTAAATATCCTCAATTTCTATCTCCATAAGGATCCTACCACAAATCTTTCTTTGTCTTATATTTTATCTCTCTTTTTGCACGTGCTCTCTCTCTCTCTCTCTCTTTTCTTCTCTTCTCTTGTTTCTTTTTCCTCAACCACAATTCTTTGTGATAATGTCTGAATTAAAGAATTTCGATTTGGAATCATTTTATTTTCATCTAAATTAAAAGAATCCTTAAAAGTAAAATACTTCCTTATGTAGGATAAGTTTTAGGTTACTTGTTTTGCATTACCAGCCCCCTGAGCCAATGAAGTTTTTCACTTTTCAGCTGCTAAATGATTGGAGATTAGTCTTACCCTTTTAAATTATACCATGCCTTATTTGTTAATGGCTGTGTAATATTAATACCATTAACCGTTGGTGCTAAAGGATTTTATCTTGTTTGACAGAATAAAAATCAAAACCTTAATATAAAGTATTGCAATAAGAAAATGAATTGTTGTTTGGTTAATAATTGGCACAGGAGGTAGTCCATTAATAATCCAGCGATGGCTAATGGATATGAAAGTTGATGATAAATGATGTTTGTAGGCAACCAATTAAATCTCATTTTAGAAGAAACTCGAAAGTTATGGCCTTGAGCATAAAAGTTGATTAGACAATGAGTAGACATTCAAACATTTGTTAAATATGGATTTGGAGTGTAAAGAAAGAAAAGCAAATAAAAAGTCAGCAATAAAAAATAAAAAAGAGAAGAGAGCACTGTAAAGAGAAAGAAAATATAAGTTGGAGAAAGACTTGGGGTGGATTCCACATGAGTGAGAAATATAAGAGGAAGAAATATTTAGGGTGGGATCCATATAGAGAGAGAAATTGAGGATATTTAGTTTCAATAAATCATAACATTAGTTCAACTAAATATAATAGATATTAATGAATGTAAATTTAAGAGTATTTTTAAAAGATTATTGATCTATCCCATACATACATACACACACATATATATATATATATGTTTAAAGTCACAGATGAAGGCTTAAATTCACCATTTTACGTATTTTACTTTTATCTTCTTCATTTTTGCCACCATCATCCTTTTTGTCGCTATCATCATCTTTTTTCCACTTATCACCATTGTTTTTTGCCTTTATCATCGTCCTCCTTGCTTTTTATCATCATTATATGTAAGCTGAGGTGTGATTGAGATGAGCTTTAAATGATATCCTGTAACATATCGAATAACTCATTAACAGTATTGGAATGAACGAAAATCTTTATGCCATTATAAATGAAAAAATCTTGCAAAACAGTGCCATCGAGAAAAAACAACAATAAGCTATAGAGTTGTTTAGATTTAGCAAACTGATAGATTTTTTAAACCTATTTTATTGTGACCACAAAGCACTAGAGAATATTTCTTCTATTGTTTTAAATCCACCCCAAAAAACAATGAAAGCAACAACACGATTATTCAATTCAAGAAGTCTTTCACAGATATTAGGGACAATCTTGTTTCCACCTATGGCTGTAGCTTTTGGACAGAAACCTATACCCAATATCACTACTTCCATACATCGAACATATTTTTCATTCGCTTAACACCTTTCCAAGCTCTCTCGCATTATTAATCAAATCTGGAAGATTTCCTAAGCTATTTCCATAAAACACATAAATGTTTTTATATTGGCGAGTTGGGAATTCTGCCATATGATTTTAGAATAAAATGTTGAGGTTTTTGAAAGGTTTCTGCTGATGAACTATGTGACACATTTCTTATATACACAATTGATAGATATACTATTATATTCTTCTTCTTCAAGAAAAAATAAGATTAGACACCTGACCATTAGTGCGTATAAGAGATAGAAGTTTTCTAAAAAAGAAGATTTCCTTGTCGAGTAAATGAGAAGGTTTTTACAGGGTTTTGTGAGTGGCTGATCCGGGGGAATACAGGTTAGCTTATCTAAATGAACGGGAAGTCAAAAGACCTTGGAATGCAGAGCATTTAAAAAAGTATTTCCAGTAAGTTCTTTTGTAAAGTTATGATGTTTCAATTAATTAATTTATTTTCTTTGAATTTGAGGCATATAATAAGTCGATCACGAATAGAAAAGCAAAGAGGTATATTTTCAATCTTATCTGAGCGTTTTAAAAATATGTTGAGGTAAACATAAAAGCCAAAGGTCCTAAAGTCTGTTCAAGGTGAGATAAAAAGAACCAAAGTTCAGCCAAAATTAATTTAAGCAGATTAAGCTCTTATTATGTTAAAGGCAAATGTAAATGTCAAAAGTCTCAAAGCACTGCTTAAGGTGAGATAAAAAGAGCTCAAGTTCACCAAAATTAATTCGAGCGAGGTTAAGCTCTTAAAATGTGTTAAGGAAAATATAAAAGCTTAAGGTTTGAAAGCCTAATTGAGGCAAGACAAAACTCAAAAGCTTGCTAAAAGGCTATTTAAGTAGATCCAGGTCCTTGAAAAATATTCTAAAGTAAAAAAAAATTGAAAATCATAAAACTAGCTTAAAGAAAAGTGAAAGCCATAAATTGTATTCTTTACATGGATGATCAAGGTTTACAAGTGCCCACTTAGAAAATTATTAAAATAGCACAAAAAATAATAATCTAAGAAGCTTTGGCAGGTTGGTCATTAGCTTGATCAGTCACCTTGGTAGTCTGGTTCACACCATCTGCAACCTGAGAGTTCCTTCCATCAGAGAGGACAGCTTCTTCAGGTCCTATAAGAGCTTTCTCTACCTATCGAGCTGGCTCTTTCTGTTGATTGCTCTTGTCATTCTACTCATTCGTGTAAGCATCCACGCCTGACTTCAAGCTTGAAGTAAATATTTTATAGTAGCCTCATTAGACCGTGCGTCTTTCTTGGTATATCCGGATAATAGGTAGGAGCATAAGCTGAAACATTACGAAGCTACAAAGATAGTTATTAAATCATTAGCACGACATAAAAACATTCCTCCTAGAGTAGCTGTTAATACTAATAACGAAACTACTGTTATAGCCATTCTGTACATTCAATGTACTCCACGGATAGAGGAATACATAGAGTTGAACATAGTTAAATAAGAAATTGAAAGATTTCGTTAAAATTGTTCGTTTGAAATTTTCCGAAAACCTAATCATAGGTTCTTTTCTTTAGCGGAACAATAGGGCCGTTATGCTCATTACTAAACTTGTTGAAGAGATGAAATATAACCAAAGTATTACGTCGATCCTCAAAAAGGAAATAAACAAAGTTCCATCGTTGAGCGATAAATGAAAAATTCATGGAAAGTTACAATCCCCACCGTGTAATAGTGCTGCGACAATGTATTCCTTTCTCAAAGCAGACATGATATATTATAGCGAATTTAGTCCATTATTATATTTATCGGTAAGTTACTTTCCAAAACATCAAGTGCTGCTTGAGATGTGATGTCTCAACTTCTATAGTCCTTTTAAAGGAAAATCTACGTATGTCAAGATTCTTCACGGCATTTATAAGTTCATCCACTTATTATGGATAACTCATTTTCAAGTCTGAAGTGCTTTTAAATCGGCCATGACAATTTGCTCCTCAAATGTAGAGATTCGGTTTAAAAGCTTTGCCGATTATTAATTTTCTGTTCTAGATCCTTCCTCAAGTTTTGATTTTCAGTTTTGAGTCTCTTGTCATAGTTGAAGACCCTTGATTTGAAAGCACTAAAGGCAACAGCAAGTCGGCATACAAAACACTGGAAGGAGTTAGCTAATTTGTTAAGATCATGAGCGTCTAACTCTGTAATAAAATCCTCTTATACATGCCTTGTGAACTCATTGACATAGGGAGTCACAAAATTAGCTTGCTCTCTCGATCGTGATTCACGGGTTTTACCATTAACAAGAACAAAGGTAGTAGAATCTTTTGATAGGGTCTTATCGATCACATTCCCACCTTCTGAAAGAGGATGAGGAGGAAGAGTCCTAATGGGGAAAGTAGTTTGGTATACTCTTAACCTCTTCGATAGTGCAGAAGAGCTGGTCAGAGTGTTAATAATGTCAACTCTTAACCTCTTCGATAGTGCAGAAGAGCTGCTACTCATCTTTTCTCCTTCGGACACCAGACCAAACTCGGCTAGGTTGCTTAAAGTCAATAATTCTTTACATAAGCTGATGTTGTCCAAGGAAGTATCTACATACAGCTTCAATTCTTCCCTAATTTTATAAGACACGCTCCAAGAAACCAAAAAGAAAAAAAATTTGTAAGAAGAGATTAAGGAAAGAGCCAAGTAAGAAAATATGAGCAGTAAATGGCCTTAAGTATAAAAGTGAGATGAGATTTGGGTGTCTTTCACGAGATGTGGAGGCTGTTGCCTCTAATCGCCTATAACGAAAAGAATTTACTTTTTAATTGCCACCGGACGTGGAAAGACCGATAATGGGCTTCCTTTATTTTGAACTCGATATGAAATAATACTATCACTGCATCTTTTGGACTACTTTTCAACTTATACAAATTTTTTATTTCATCTATCTGAGGTTCACCCATATTCCACGACTTCTACAAGACAAATAAACCAGATTTATTCATTAGGATTTAAGCGGCATGGGGCTAAGTGTAGTTGTGATAGTACCAGAGCAAAATAAGGTTGCAAAGGCAACCTAACACCTAGTTTAAAGCATTGAAGATAGAAGGTGACATATCCTCGGAGAGGGTAATTGGGAGTGCTACTCTTACTAAGAACACGAAGATTGACATTATTCGGGATGTTAAATATTTCCCTAAGCCTATCTAAAGCTTTTTAGAGGTCTCACATCTCATATCATAAATGGCATATGACTTAACTCCTGTTCTATGACCAATCTTTTGGTTTTCAGCTGGTTTGGATTTCTTGAAGACTTTGTCCTCAACAACATCCTCATAATCAGTATTGATAATTTAATCCGAATCTGGGTTTTCTACCACATTCTCTTTATTGGATTGAGTGTCGCTAGAAGAAGAGAAATCCTCATGGGTTATCTTCTTGGGTTTTATTTGATATGCAAAGATTCGATGGCTTCCCCATGATTTATTTCTATTAGTTACAAGGGTTCGAATCACAATCCATAATAGCAAAAATCAAAGAACCATATCAAAGATTAAAAAAAAAAAGAAGAATAAGAGAAGGAGAATTCATAGATTAGTACACGAGAATGATTCGGTGAGCATTAGTCGCGATAATCATAACGAAAGGGAGATTTCTTGCGAGGTTGTGAAAGTTAATTTTGAGTAAGGCAAAAGAGTGAGAGAGGGAAAAGATGAATTCGAGGATTTATAAAAGAAGTAAAGAGTCATTTCAAGAGATTGCTGTCATGTGAAACGACTCGTATATTTAGAGAACCGCCACTTGAATTCAAGCGAATGGCGAGACTGATCCATGTTAATTATATTTAAGACAAAATGACCGAAAAGGCAGCTTATGAAATTTGCTTAAATTAGTAATTTCTAGTTTTACTTCGTTTTGCTCTTAATACTAGAAACTAGGAGATTGGTCTTTAGGAGATAAATAGTACGTCAGCTTGAGTTCAACAACCAAGAGTAAGTCTTCATTAAGTTGAAGGAGACATTTAGAGCGAGATATAAGCCAATCATTCAGTAGAATTTGAACATGGCAACCTCGAGCCCATAATAGGAATTGGTTAAATGATTCTCTCACGAGAATGGGGGCATAACACCCATACACGATTAATTCTCATAATGATATCCCAATAACTATGTCCAAACAAATGAATTAATGGGAAGTTAAGGACACACGTTGTAGGAGTAACGTTTACGAGGGGACGACCAATGTGGGAATACAAAACTTTGTTAATAGCTCAGAAAAGGAAAGGTTTGGGGATTTTGGCTAAAAAAAAAGAAAATTACATACAAGTGAAGAGGAGTACATTTTATTTTTCAAAATTTTAAAAAAAAAATTTAATTCTTGACTTGAGTGTCGGAAGATCTTCACTGAAAAAATATTTAGTAATCTCTAATAGTGCTTTATAAGTGCATGTAGAAAGATATCATCAATTTCTAGAATCAAAGAAATTCACGTGGTGGTGAAAGTTCAAGGAAGAGGCAACTAAATTTCTGTATCAACAATATGTGTTACTAATTTTTTTGTGTCCAATTGGGAACGAAAATTGTAAACAGGATACCCTTTTACGTAAACAAGAACTTGTAATTGATTACATGTATTTTTCTTCTAAGACGAAATTGGAGAGATACTTTGTTGGAGCCCAAAGATTAAAATATTTGCGAAAACAAAGAGAAGAAAAAGAATTATATATTTAATTAGTTGATTGCGTTGACAGGCCAAACCAAATAATATTTATTAGGTTCATGCACGAAAAGTCCATGCTGCATAAGCCTAATAAACAGAGATTGTTTAGCAATACAGTAACACGCATGCATCAGACCGACAAGTATGCATGAACAGCTGATGCAGAAAGCAGAAATTATTAATATTTTTTAAAACCAAACCTGACAATCTTTATTAAATAAAAGGACTAGTCACATCTAATTGGGGACGTAATGAGCACCATGCATATGCTACAAAAGCATGCATGTGTCAAAGAAAGAGACAGCAGAAATTATTTAGCAATACAGTAATCACATATGGACGTGTGTGGTAGCCCGCATAGCACATCATAAAATTACTGTTTTGTATTAACTTAATACTAGTGTTTGGCCTCCAAATTCAACGCAAGCTGCATTGCATTAACCAACAAATCAATGCGGTCAAATCTGCATAAACTAAACCCGAGGCAGGGTTAGGGTTTGCGCCGCATCGCATTACAAAGCCGTAACAGGAAATTAAAATTTTTGTAACCCTTTCACACCAAAATTCCTTCACAACGAACTTTACCTAAACCAGCACCACCGCTCGACCGCATCATCGTCGCTCGAAGCGATCAACGTGTTGCACGACACTACAGCAGCTGCTCCAATATTACCGGCTTGCTCTTCATTACCTCAATCAACAGCTGCTGGTTAGTATCAGGTTTTTCTTTCTGAATCTTAAATTAATTTATAAATCTTCTTAGGGTTTGATTTGAATTGTTGATTATAGTGTCGATTTGAAGTTGATTAATCATTAATGAATTTAAGTGTATTTCAATTTGAATTGTTAATATCATAAACTTAAATTGATTTATGCTCCTTTATCACCATGGTTACTTTTTGCTGCCGGTATTTTATTTAGTGTTGATGCTGTTTTCCCGCGTCCCTTCAAACAGTGCCAAAATCTTCTGCTCGCGTCTAGCTCGAGCTCGAGCTAGACTGCCTCCCAATTCCAATTCCTCTGTCTTTTCCAGAACGGAAGTCTCTCGGACCTGTACTCACGAGAAAACAAGGTCGGGGTCATCGGGTGTTGTTCCGTGAAAATCCTCCAGACGCTCAAGTCGATGTCGGGTTGTTCTTTTTGTATCCCTCTTAGTTAGAGGCCGGAAGAATGAAAGGAAATTTTGCCTTCCTTTACGAATAAATGGAATTTTCGGAGAATCGGTGTAAAAGGAAGTAAGGATAGGAAGAACCTGTGTGAATTTTCGGAAACCCTCAATTTACATGTATGTTTCCTTTTATCCTCCATTTTTCCCGCCCTTTCTTCCCTAGGTCATCCATTCCTGCGTCAGTGGTGTCTAGGTCCCTCTAACAGCCGGGATTAGCGTAATATTCCCTAGGATGCGCGGTTGTCTTGTTAACATGGCTCACATGGCTAGATCATCATGTCGGACGTGCGCGCAAGGAATGATGACACAGCGGGGGCATGTGCCGGCCATCAGCAACAATACCGCCATCATACCATGTGGGACCACGATCGGACATCGAAAGGTGTGCGGGATTACGAGGAAGCGGGTCGGATCGTCTGGTGGGTTTCGCATTCCATTTGTTCTATGATTGGTGTGGCCCGGTTGTGCTTGAGGACTTGACTGCGGTGACGAAAGGAGAGCTCGGGTCTCGATCGACTTCGAGCTCCTCGTCCTTGTCCGACCCTTGGCCGGACTCGATGACCTCGGCGAGCAAGAGAGCTCGGAGCTCAGAGCGGCTCCGAATTCCTCGACCTTGACCAGCTTTGGCGTCTAGCGAGGCTGTTTTCGTGCCGATGGTTGGGGCTTTTGCTCGAGTGGGTTGACCTCGGGGTACTTTATTCGAGTTGGAAGGGCCTCGAGGAGACACTGCTGATATTACCCAAACATATAGTAATTGGATCTAAGCATTAATGAAACCATTTCATTTCTTTAACTTTATGAATTTTCCAATAGTCGGAGGACTTGTTTTAGTAGCAAAATTTGATAGAATTAGATGGCATTTATATGATCCGATTGAAAGTTTGACATAGATGTTAATAGTCTTATCGGACGAATTTGCACAACCCATGAAAATTATGATCTTTAATGAGAAGCCATACTAGCAAGCTCATATTTTTCTAATTAATGTAGCAGAACAAAGTGATAATATCCAAAACTCTGAACAAGAACAAAGCAATAATATCAAGAACTCAGGACAAGAATATCCCAATTATAGACCTTCAATCTGCAACTATTGCTGTGTTCATTGACCTAGTGATCTGAAGTTATTAGGATGCCACACCTGATGGAAAAAGCCCAAATAATTACATGATATAACTGATAAGAAATCCTCAACCAAAGAAAATCTATGAAAAAACTTGAAATAATAAAGATGGGTAATTTTAGTGCATGTAGAATCACCTATTATTTCTTATTGTTTGAAAGCTTTTTCATTTTCAGGAAGTAGTGTAGCCACGATTTCTCAAAATATGACGAGATGAATGCTTTTATTTCAAAAGCGTCTAATAGCAACCCAAATGCCTTCCCACTCATGTGAGCGAGATTTCTCTCGTACATTGCAAGAGATTTTACCAGTTAAGCTAACTAGCATCCATAATTTGACATAAATTAAAAGTTCTTGAGAATTTGATTGTGCAGCAATCATTGAGAATTAGGTTGTTCATATGTCCACAAAACTATTTTAAACTTGTAACAATTCCCTTTTTAATTTGATTGCTCATAACTTTTATAATTGACATTAAAGTTCTTTTTGCTCCTGTTGTTTGATAAAGTAAACGGATTCAAGCATTACTAAAATTTTTTCATTTTCTTTCTTTCTTAGCGCCTTGCTTTAAGCCTTTCTATGGATGGTTTTGTTGGAGACTTGTTCACTTAAGTTCAAACATTAATGTGCTACCGACTCAATTGGTTAGCTGGATCTAATTAATATCCGAAAATAATTATCGGTGAATGAGTTGTGAAATTGAATTTGGACCCAAATATATATTATACCATTCTCTTCATTCTATTTTATAATGCTTAGTTTAATATCATAGACTTTGAAGGAAATGAAAACAGAGCATGGAATGTAGTTATTTCTGTAGTTAGAGTCTTAAAGATGTTGGTTTAATTGTTTTATCAATGAGCTAAAATTTAATCCCTGAAACTATGACTAATTTTTTGTTATTATATATACAGGAAATAATTGTTTCTGACATAATGAAGCATATATAAAGTTGGGAAACCAGGTCCTCCAAATGATAGAAGTTCCCATTTTTCCTATATAAGAATAAACCAATCAATTAATCAACCAAGGGCTAGGGGAAGGTTTGTGTTGCTTTACTCTTTGAAAGAGGCCTCTAACCTAAAGCTGTCCTCATGTAGATTTTGCTCGGTATCTTCTTTTACTTCAATTTATAGGTAAATATAGCCGTCCACTTTTAGCATTTTGTTTTGCATGTTTTGCTTGAATCGTGGTTCTTAGTGGTGGTTTCACTACTAGAAAAATGACATTTAGTGACACTTAGCAAAAAGTATCAGTAATTGTGAACAAATGCACCTATTAACAAGTAGGTATTAGAGGTTATTGATACTAGTGTGTTAGTAAATTAAACATCAATAATCACTGACACTAAAGTATCAGAGATAAAAAAAAATTTATTAATAGTTGTTTTAATTGCAACTCGAACTTGAGACTTCTAGAGTTTAAAATTTTAACATTCAAAACGCAGACCATTGAGCCATGTTGAATTAGCTTAATTTGTTCGTTTTAAAGATTTAAAAAACAAAAATATAATAATAAAAAGATAAATAAAAACCTAAATGCTCGATCTCTCTAACTCTCACCCATCTCTCAATGCTTTCCCCGTCCACCTCTTCGCCTCCCTCATTTAGGAGGCGAGCTCTAAGTCTCCACTTGCCGGTTTACGCCTAGGAGTTAGGGTTTCACTAACTTTGAACACACACGGAGAGAGACTAATCTCGATCATCTGTCGATACAAAGCAAAAAGAGAGGCGAGAGAGAGAGAGACACGCCATGGACATGCAAAGCGACTTCAATAGATTGCTTTTCTTTGAGCACGCTTCATAAACCATAGCCAGTTGCATCGCCAAGAACCCTCTCGATCTTGATGTTCGTTTATATTATTTTTTGATCCACCCCTTTGCATTTTCGCCTTTTATTTTAATTTCATTATCACGGGCTTGTTTGGTTTACGAAAGTGCAGGAAAACAATATAAAGTTTTCGTTTAATGTTTTTGTGGCTTGTTGGTGCGAATTTAACGAGATGGGGCGGTGCTCTTACGGAGTTGTCTCGGTTTCAAAGCTGTTCAGATTCAAAGAAGATGATTTTAGGTGCTTATAAAAATTTATATTTAATTTTTTTTGAAGTCATGCGTTTTGTTTGAATAATCGACAACTATACATTTGATTAATGGGATCTTGGTTATTGGATTCTTGAGTTTGTTAATATGGAATGGTAATTTAATGATGTGCTAGATGCAATTTCAAAATTTGGAGGAGGCATTGATGGTTACACCCAGTGAGACCACGACACATTGTGGTGTTTGGGAAATGCTCATACTTCTCATGCTTTTTGACTCTTGACCGAGGATGAGGCAAATGAGTATTTCAATAAGGCAACTCGAGTACTTTCGACAAAGTTGTGGATGAGGTATTGTTTTTCTATTTGCGGTGACTAGTAAATATTAGATATTATGATATGTGTGAAATAATAGATTTGCAGTGACTAGTAAACATTTTTTTAGTCGATTTTGATATGACACTTGAATTGGCTGGAATTTGAATGTAGCTCTGTAAATAGAGCTTGAGATTGGCGGATTATTTGCTATTTTAGCTTTAACTAGCATTACTACTGTTAGAGTATCTTAATATGATGCTTGAAATCCTATTGACTTGAGCAAATGTCTTTGAGCTTGTTTGATGTTGAGGTGGTGAAAGTGACACGTTGGCGGAGATTCTGAGCTCGACTTAGAAGAATTAGATCAGCTGCATGACTCTGTAGTTTCTTTAGCTGCTATGGGAGTTCTTTGGGATGCGGCGAGGCGGTTGTGTTATCTCTTGGTGCGAGACAAGAGAATTATTCGAAGTTGGAGCTGCAAATTCTTTGACGGGGTGTTGGATTCTTGGCTTTGGATAATACTCACAGGAGGCGAGAGGTGAGTGCAAAGGTGATGTTTGGAAGAAAAATGTTGCATATTTATGTTGTTTGTATTCTATTAGTTTTCAATCCCTCTAAAATTGTTAATATTGATTTAAGTCAAGATCATATGTGAAATTGTAAAACCTTTGGATGTTGTTAGTAATCCTGAGATGCTGGAGCAGTGTGGATATTACACTGAATATCATTTAATTTACCTAGACTCATGTGAAACTAATTATATTGTTTTAAACTAGATTTCCTGAGCTTTCAGCTGATATGTTTCATGTTAAAAAATTCTTAAAGCATGAATCGTTATGATTTTTCAAAGTTACAGTACTGGTGCTGGAAAATTTTAATTTTCAGCAGTATGCACTGGCCTTTTGATGTTGTTAAGACAAGGCTAATGGCACAGAGCCGAGGTAGGGGTGAGTTAAAGTACAAAGGCATGAGGAGAGGACTCTTGCCTTGTGGAGAGGACTCCTGCCCCGTCTCATGAGGATCCCAATAAGCCAGGCCATTATGTGGGCTATGGCTGACCAAGTGACTGGTTTTTATGAGAGGAGATATCTTCACAATACACTCTTATAGGTACTGTTTCATTGTTTTGCCTATTCTAAATTATAGTCGTAGCTAGCATGAAGCCATGAATTGCTTCAGCATTTCTTTTTTAGTTCTTAAGGATTCTTTAATTGAACACCAGTTTTTTTAGACTAAATCAGTAATTCGCTATACTTGGCATGCTCAGGTACATTTGATGTCATTTAGATACTAGTTTTCACTTTCCAGAACTTTCCATTTTCAGTTTTTCCTTTAATATAGATAATTTTTTGAGTAATTGTCCTTGCACTTGAAGGTTTTTCGCTCAATTGATTCAAATTTTGTGAAAGGCTTTCCAGTTGACCCAAGAGATGCTACAAGCTTGGTAAGAACAAGTAATTTAATTTGTTGACTATGAGTGGATGATGATTGATCAACTGACAAATTGGTTACACTGTATCAGAACCTAGTATGTGGAAAGAATGTCCTCATAGACATGAGCATACATACTGACCTATGTTAAGGCAATCAGAGATGCCCAACACTTCATCTACATTGAAAACCAATACTTTATTGGCTCATCATTTAATTGGGATTCTTAGACTTAGGTGAGAACCTTTGTGATAACAAACAAATGAAGGATATAAACACATCAATTCACGTATCTAACTTGAAGCTTCAATATTCTTTTCTTCACCTAGTCTTATTTTCTTACGCCTTGGCAATTGCGAGGTATTAGGCGTGGTAGGTAGTCCTAGATGGCTCGGAATGGTTTGAGTCTTTGTTGTGGGCGCGAAGTCGGCGAGATGGGGACGGTGAGCAAAGATCGGCCGTTGGTTTTGTTCTCCGGTGGTGGTGGTGATGATGATTGATCTTGGATGACATGGCGGTGGTGGCGGTTAAGGAGGAAATCCCTAGATTTGATGTTGATGAACATCGATCGGAAGTGGGAGATTGTGGTGAGATCAGATCAACGGCTGAGATTGAGGGACCATGATGATCTATGAGTGTGTGAGTGTGAGTGATGTTGTTGGGCTAGGGCTTCTGTACTTGATGAAATGTTTGAGTTCAGGATTTGCTATTGTTATAATTTTTATAATTATTTTTTAAAATCTAATGTATAGAATTGATTTTTTCAGATTTTAAAAAATATTAAGACTATAATGCTATAGTGAGTTCAGATTTTTAATATAAAAAATATTAAAAAAATATTGAGTTCAGTAATACTATAGTGATACGAATTTTTGACATGTAATAATTATTAGTAATTTCTATCACTATGGTGTCATAAAATCTATAATACTATAGTAATAGTAATCCCTGATACCACATTCAAGTGTCAGTATTTTTCTGACTCTCAGATCACTGACACTATTAATAAGTGTCACTAAAAGTAATTAGTAATACTATTTTAGTATTACTAAAGCCCATTTTTCTAGTAGTGAATT
>CM046812.1:9706053-9716359 GCA_025617385.1 Murraya koenigii
CACGTCTAATTAAGTAAACACATTAATGACAATTCTGTTTATTTCGATTCTGATTTTTATAATTTAAGTAAACAACTTATTATGGTTCTTATTCTACATTTCTATTCCAACTCATTCACATTTCTGTCCATTCTAATTTCAGTCCATTCCAATTTCAATTTAATAAATACACCGTTAGACAAATAAATAATAAAGGGTGATGATTAGGTGTAATTAATGCAAGATATTTTAAAAAAATGATAAAAATATCTTTTTTATAATCATGGACGTACCCAGCCCATCTTTCTTTTATACGTCATGAACAAGAAACTACCAAATCCTATCTCTCCAAGCATTTTTACAGGGGAAATTTACAAATCTAACCCAAAAACTATTTCTTATCATAACTTGTCAAACATAAGTTTTTTGTCCCAAATTACCCTCCTTATTTCAAATAAAACTTTTCTCCCTCTTCAGTCTTCACTAAACTGTAACTAGCTTTTCTCTCTTGAATCATCATAGGTAGCGACGAATGGTGATGGCAAACGACAAAAGTAAATTTTGACTAAATACACCAAAATTCATTTGAATCCAACACCAATCCAACACAAATCCAACAAATTGAAAAAGGATCAAAGCTAATTAAAAGGAATATACTTTTGTATAACTATTATACATTATGTGTTTAATGAAATACCTCTTTTTTTTTCTATAACAAGTGTGCGACGAGATGTTTGTTGGGATAAGCCTTGTCGCACAAAATTTGGTGCGACAGGCACCCTATCGTACTAACAGGCAGTTGCATTTAAACTGTCTGTTGATGTGACATGATGCCTATCGCACCAAGAGAGATGCGACAAGATGCGATGAAGCACTTGTCTTGCCTAATGAGGTGCAACAGGTTCCTTGTAAAACATTTTGGTACTTGTCGCACTAAGATATAGTTTCAATTTTTTAAATTTTTTAAAATTTTTTTAAATTCTCATTTTTTTATGTTTTCTACTGTGTAATTATATTTGTATTATTTTTTCCTAATACATTTAGACTTAATAAATTCAATCATGCTTTAATTATGTTACAATAGTTGGTGAGAGACGTTGGAGGATGGTCGTATAATATCCTAATGAATATAATATCATAATTAAGACAACTTTGAGATCTAGTAACACAATTTATTGTGCATGTTTACTACTTATGGACATAGTTAATGATAAAATAGTTAAGGTTGTATTACATATGGTCTTTGATGTGACTAACTATGGATGCATTCTTATATTTGTGACCATATCTCCTCGAATTTTGAGTCAAGATCTTGAGTTATTTGTAGACACTAAAACTTCTTTTAGAGTAAATATGGAGGTCTTCGATATTGAAAACTCGATATTGTAAAAGAGGTGTTACCAAAGAAGATGTCGTTGTAGCAACATTATTCTTTATTCCGCGACATTAATGATGAGGATGAGCATCAGTACGATAATCCTTTTAATAACAGACATCATTGATGTCAACGACATTATGTTAGCGGATGTTAGAGAAGAAGTGTTACCGTCGACGATGTCATTAGAGTAACGTTACTTTCCATTCCACAATAATGATAATCTTGTTGATGATATCAACTACATAGAAACATGTAATATTCATATGGAACCATCTAATAGTATGAGGGTCACTCAATTAAGTAGTCCAATTGATGATGGGAGTGTCAGTCATTCCGATATTCCCACTAATGATGAGGATGAGCGTAAGTACGATAATCCTATGAATAATAAAAGCAGCCGATCTATTTCTCCAATAGCTCATTCGAGGATGAGGATAACAGTTGACGCTCTCGTAAGTCTTGCTCCAGCTTGGCTTCAAACATGGTTGCGCCAAACTTTTTTAGAAGCTATAATTCAGATGATATTGGTGTAAGTAAGTTGTTCGCTTATAATAATGAGTTAACATTGGAATTGCGCAAAGTTACCTTTAGTACAAGTTTGATTTCAAGATTACACGGTTCACAACGACACTTTTCGAGGCCCATTGTTCTTCGAAATCATGTAAATGATGTATGCTAGCAACGAGAGGTTCGAATGAACATAATGTTCGTTGGGTAGTAAGGAGAAGCGACAATATACACACTTGTTATAATGAGGTGTTGTCTGACAGTCGTCGATTTAGAACAACAAATAATACACAAGATTAACGACAATTCAAGAATTTAAAATAATAAATTACCTTGTCACTTAGCTATTTCATTGAAGTTGAGCCAAAATTATTTGAAAAAGCGAGTGGGACTGTTGGATGATACCATCCACTGTGACTTTGTCAGCAAACCACTAATCAAACTTATCATATAGATTTTTTTTTTTTAATGAAGTCAACTAAATTTTTGAATAATAATAATAATAACTTCTCAATCAGGAATCACCGTTTATATTAGGGTAAAGGATAAACTAAAATATTAAAAAAAACACATACTTTAATGCAGTATATTTTATTCTATAATATTTTTAAATATATATTTTTATGTCTTTAGTGTGTATTATTTGAAGTAAGTGAAAGAATCTATGTTTACTATTGATAGAATAACATAACTAATTGATTATTTATTTATTTATCTTAACTATATTAAAGTTAAGGACAAGCTAAAGGATAAAAAAAACTCACTTTATTTCCTGTGGAATCTCTGTTTTCTTTTATTTGTCTTAAATAAAACTCTTAAATAATATCCTGTTTAATATTTTTTTAATGTTATTATTGTTTAGTCATCAAGTGATCCTTATGTTTTGAATTTAAAATAATTTATATATTGAAAATTTTATTTTATCATCAATGAATTGTACAGACAATGAGAGGAAAAACAAAAAGTCAACTCATATCCAAGATTAAAACAATCAGTCATACGTAGGTTATTAGGATAATCATTCTTCATTTATTATTATTACTTATATGAGTAGAATTTAAATTTTCCAATCTTCTCTTTTAAACATAAAAAAATTTTATTATCTCAACTAAATAACACCCACACAATCACCCACACGTATGTGTCCAAGAAAATATTGGCCACATTTTGATAATAATTTGACCAACAGGAAAGAAAAAGTTATCCTAATATATCATTCCTTTAATTAAATGAAAATCAAATTAGAGCCTTGCGAGACATATCACTTGACTAATATCAGTGTCGTCCAATATATCTCGCCAGCGCAATTTGGAATTATATTGGAAAGTCAAATTAAATGACGACAATGAAGAGTTGGCTGCAACAAACTAGAGGCCGAGGCAAGAATCAAAATCAAATACGTAAATTACTTCACATCATGTAAAAGATGTTTTTCTTTCATAATTTGTTCATTTATGTTCTTATATTTCTATTTTTTATTTATTTTTTTTAAATACTGACTTACATAATTGTTATATCCCCTCACGGCGAGCATATTGATCCTCTGAATCTCTGTTAAGAATTTTAATTCTCTCTAATATTCGAGAACTGTCAACTCCACTCATATTTCGTGAGTGAGAAAACTGACTCTACTCAATTATTTGATAATTAAGGGATAATTGGAACTAACTTCCATAAATACTTTTATAGCGTTTCGAACCATTGCTCTTAATATTGTGAGTGTAAGTATTCTCCCATTGAACTACAAGCAAATTGGTTACTTAAATGGCCACAATGTTAAAAGTTTTATCAGCTAGAAGAAAGTATAAATTTAATCTTAGATAAAGATGGCCAATAGGCCGGGTAGCACGTGGTATGGTATGGTACAACATGTATCTATACAGCATAGCATGGTACAAGCACATTTTAGTAAGGCACGCGAAACACAGCACGCAGTGCTTAGAATTTTAGGTATTTGGGCCTTAAAAATACAATATGATTAGAGATGAGCCAAAGCACGAAAACATGAAAAAAATGCGTGATAAGCACGCCGCCTATAGGCCATGAATAGCACGTGCACCAAAGTATATTTGTAAAATTTTTTAATAATAAAATAAAATGTTATGTTTTACAAATAAATTGAAATCAAAAATTTTAATATATTTTATTAGCACAAATTTTTTAAAATTAATTTAGTCTTAGTTTAAAAAAAATTCTAATTGTTTTATATTTGCAATTATGAAATGATTTCATGATTTTAATAAATAAAATTATAAAGACCATGATTTTATAAATCATAAATCTAAACTTTTACAACTTTAATATTTTATTTATGAAATTATATATTAGTCAAAGGAGATATGTTTTATTTGTGAATGAAATATTTTTCACATTTACACAAACAAATAAAATAAAATAATGCTAAAATTAGATAATATTATTGTATAATTGTATTAATATCTTAATTAAATGTAAATTGTTCCCTTAATAAAAAAATTATTATTATTATTATTATTATTAATTATAATTGCATGAGCTGATGTGCTTGAAGAAATAGCATGTCCGGCATGTGAGTTTTTTCAAGTACGCTTTAATAAAAAAAGGTTGCAAGTTTTTGTTTTAGCACAACACACGTGGATTCGGGCCGTAGGCCGTGCCGGACTTATGCTAAATAAATTTGGGCACGACACAGCACGACTCACTATGTTGGTGGACCATGCTTGCCCATGAGCCATTGCAGGCCTAACTTTGACTGCTACATGGCACATTAGCATCTCTAATCTTAGATAATGAAGGTGGTCACACAAAAAAAAAAAAAAAAAAAAAGGAAGACAATTTTTGGGGCTGCTGGGACAACATTTGATCAAAATATGCGTTCTTTTATTAGTTAACCTCATATGGATTTGGAACCTCTTAATCTTTTTTTTTTTTTAATTTTTATGAGATCACAAGGCTAAGATTTAATTTATTTTAGACTTTCCTTATTAAAATCAAAACACATCTTTTTCTTGGCGGAATAAACTTCTAAAACTTAGCCCATCTTATCACTACTGCTTCTTTCTTGCTTCTCCTTCTCTAAGATTTTTATATCAAAACCTTTAAAACTTTTGGTATAAACTTGATCATAGAAGAAACGCTGCCAATTAATTCTTAATTCTTTTAAGAATTTATGTCATGGAATTAGATTAAAACTGAATGCATTATTATTATTGGTAGTCTGAAATAACAATTAAAGACACTTGGAAGTAGACAACATCAATTGAAGACAATTCTATTGCAACGGTCTGCAACCAATTTAACTTTATGTTACATAAATAAATATTGTTCCATCTTTCTCATTCTCCGTTAAATTTGGGTCCGTAGAAAGACAATTTAAAAAAAGAAAAAAAAACAAAGAAAGACGGAAAAGAAAAATATCTTACGTATTTAATTGACGATCAAACTGAACACGAAAAAGGAGAAAAGGCATTAGGAAAGAGAAAAGAAAAAAAAACGACCAGACCGAAATAAATAAAAGTGGAGATAGTGCTTATTAGATATTCGTTAATCTTATAGTATATTTACTAAATGAAAATTAAAATAGGTTGAAGAAATTAGAATAAAAATGAGTTGAATTGTCATTAATGTATTTACTTTATATTAGATTGTCAATCCAACTCATTTCCTATAACCAATATGAGGTGGGCTCATATTTTTTATTTCCATTTCAACTTTTATTTTTAAAATAAACACTGTCAATAATTCCAATTCCCCAATACACAAAATTAAAATTTTAGTTAATGGAAAAAAAGGAGGATGTATTTTGTTTTAATAAGGAGAATCTAAAATAAATTAAATCTTAACTTTGGAAGACTTAAATGAATATGTTATGATCTTATATAAAGTTTAGAAAATATTAGATTAAGAGAGAATCCAAATTCAATTTCACTAGGCTTTATAGTCTAGTGGGAGAACTTGTGCCTTAAAAATTAAGGGATATATTGTTGTGTAAATTTGCAAGTATGCTAGTCAATACAAATAATATATATTACATTAGAGTATCATCCTACAGAGGTTGTATATCCTATTACCTACCGAAATTATTCTAGCCCAAATTTATTTGAATAATTGAATAAGAGAATTGATATTAAAAACTAAAATAAAATAAAGCAACTAAAAATTAAATAAGAATTCAAGCAATTATAAAATTATCAAGAGATTAAGATACTTAGACATTTGATTTCACCATAGCCAATCCAATTTAATCTTCAATCTATGCTATTAAATATTATTACTCATGTTGACAACAAATCTTCCTAATCTAATTAATATCCTCCCTCGAGTAATATAAAAAATATCTTTATATATTAACTCACCATATCTCTATGTAAATTTAAATAAGCAAAGATTTATTAAGTTTTGTAGAAATTCTTATATAAAATTGCTCGAATCACGTTGACACATCTTTGTGTTTTGATCAATTCATGGCATCTAAACAATATATGAATCTCCTCTTAGTCTCATTTAGTATTATACAATCATTCACATATTGACTAGATATTGAAAAGCATTGATTATAATAATGAACACTCAATTATAGAATAATAAACTAAAAATATCATCTATTATGCGGGCAGGCAACTCTCTGATGCAGAAAGAAAGTGGCCCAAACCTGAACATGTTTGCCTAGCTATTGTTTATGCTTCCTAAAAATTAAGACAATATTTTCTCTTCCATCAGTTGCATCTTATGGTTAAGGCAGACTCGGTCCGCTTTTTATTACTCAGGCCTACGCTTACCGGAAAGCTAGCCAAGTGGCTTTTACTCCTTGCAAAATTTGATATCGTGTGTGTAACTCCAAGTGCTATAAAAGGCCAAGCAGTTGTTGATATGATTACCGCATTCTTTGCAAATCAAAATACATCTCTGTTGCAAGAACTTCTTAGGAATTTTTTCATACCAGAACTGCTTTATCTTAGAAATTGAAGATTGGTGGACAATTTATTTTAATGGATATTCAACTAAAGTAGCAGGAGGCGCAGGTTTGGTCATTATTGATCCTATTGAAAGAGTTTCAGCATTATCTTTCAAGTTGGATTTTTCTTGCACCAATAATAATGGAGTATGAAGCAGCAATTACTGGTCTACTTACAGCAAAGAAAATTAGAGCTAAGAGAGTCAAGCTTATAGAAGATTCAAATTTCGTAATTCAACAGATCATTGATCATTTTACTGTAAAGAACCAGCAGTAGCTTCATATCAAACATACATCATAAAACTTCTATTAACTCTGGAAACTTTCACAGTAGAGCATGTTGGGAGATAAAGGAATAAGTACGTCGATGCACTAGCCACGCTAGGAGCTAAGATCAACTTAGTAGAAGAAATGACTCAAGTCACAATCCTGTGACAGACTGAACCCGTAATTCTTAAAGAATGATTGAAAAAGGAAGCAGCAACAGATGAGACAAACTGGCACATTGCTATTACGAAATAACTTATTGATCTCAAAGAGAGCCTCAATCTTAATCAAACAAATGATTAATGCTTGATTATGGTAGTTCTTTACAAGCCTATACCTGGAGGTATCCTTATGAAATTTATCCACGAACAAGAACGTGAAAAGCTACTCCATAAAATACATGAAGTATCTTGTGCAATAAAACCTAAATTCAGATAAAAAGATACAAAGAACAAGCTACTACTGGCCTGGCATGAAGAGATAAGCACATGCCATTCAGTCATCTTGCATAAGTGCCAAAGCTTGAATCGTACAGAACAAGTCCTTATAGCCACCATGTATGAAGATTGAAGAAAGCCTCATATTGACTATCTATAATACAAGACACTAACCTAGAATCTTAAAGAGGCACACAAGATCAAATAGACAGCCAAGAGATATTTTATGGAAGGTGATATCCTGTTCTGAAAATGGTTTAATGGAAATCCATTGAAGTATCTAGGTTACTATGAGCCAGATAGGGCATTACAAAAAGTGCATGATTGAGAGTATAGAGCACATCAAGGCCGAAGAAAGTTGTGTCGCCAACTGTTGAATGTGGGCTATTATTGGCCCATAATAAAAAAAAGAAGCCGAGAAGTTTGTCAAGAAATGTCATACTTGCTAAATCCATGGGACTCTTCAGCATACTCATCCTACCTTATTGTAAAATATGACATCACCATGGTTGTTCCACATTTGGGAACTGGATTTAATAAGGCCTATTTATCCACCTGTACGTGGCAATATTTGGACTCTTACAGCCATAGAATATTTCACCAAATGGTCCGTGCAATCCCTATAAAGAAAGCTACTAGGGCAACTGTGTCATATTTCTTACGTAAGCATATCATATGTCACTTTGGCATACCATACAAAATTATTACGGCAATGGCACACTGTTCGTCAAAAAATATGTGAATACTACCATTGCTCACTATAACATTAAAAACTAAAGGTTGACACTATATTATCCACAAAGTAATGGCCAAGCTGAGGCCACCAACAAAGTCATTATAAATATCCTAAACAAGTGAGTGCATGACTACAAAGCTGATTGAATTGCATACCTCACAGACGCATTTTAGGACTACAGAACCTCGCCAAGAGAATCAACTAGTTTCTCACCGTATTCCCTTATATATGGTGCTGAAGCAATCACATCAGTTGAATTGTCTCTCCCTATAGCCCGAGTCATAATAGCAAATGCCGAAGCATAAACATCTTCAAAGACCCATTTAACTCAGATTGAAACTTAAGAAGAAAGAATAAAACATGTGCAGGATCACAAACAAATCTACAACAATGAATTACACAAACCTATGCCAAAGCCGTTAAAACAAAGAAACGTCAATGTATGCGATCTCGTGCTACGGGTAGATGACTATATGAGAAAAGACCTAAAAACTCCAATCAAATTCTCACTACCCAGGGAAAGACCATGACGCTGGTTACTATTGGCTCTCCACCGATGAAGGACAAATCCTCCATGACCCTACAAATGTGAAATGGCTCAAGCAATACTATTGGTAAATATATGTAAAGGCGGATCAGAATGCTTAGGCAAAATAAAAGTGTATTATAAGCCTAAGTCATTAGCCGTATACCTGTAAATCTACGGAAACCCTACCATAGATTTACCTGGAAATGATGCCTTTGTGATATGTTTTCACAGAGTTCCACTTGTTCTCTGCACATGGATACCCTCATGAAGGATGCCAACGTATATGTACAATTCATATATTATTTCTTGCATTTCCTAGGCATACATAAGCTTTCACTATATGCAAATGTCCTCATGAATTCATTTTTCTCATGAGATTTCCAACAACTTATGTAGCCATTTACCTTGCAAGAATTCAAAGCCCATATCTCCTAAAAAAGTAAGTATCTTACATGGAAAATCTTTTACTTATTATTTCTTGTCCTAACCATGCAGGATCATTTATGCTATAAAAAAAAAAAAACATCATAATCAGTAAGCATTTTCTTCTGGTTAATATGCACTCAGAATGAAATACTCATTTTTTTTTATTATATTGCATTAGTACATTATATATATATATATAGAGGCGGATCAACAGCCCCCGTTCTTAAAAATATTCTTAAATTAACAATTATTAATATTCATTGTATTTGAGTTGAACTAATGGATGTAATTTATTGCAATTAAATATCCTCAATTTCTATCTCCATATGGATCCCACCACAAATCTTTCTTCGTCTTATATTTTCTCTCTCTTTTTGCACGTGCTCTCTCTCTCTTTTCTTCTCTTCTCTTGTTTCTTTTTCCTCAACCACAATTCTTTGTCTGAATTAAAAAATTTCGATTTGCAATAATTTTATTTTCATCTAAATTAAAAGAATCCTTAAAAGTAAAATACTTCCTTATGTAGGATAAGTTTTAGGTTACTTGTTTTGCATTACCAGCCCCCTGAGCCAATGAAGTTTTTCACTTTTCAGCTGCTAAATGATTGGAGATTACTCTTACCCTTTTAAATTATATCATTCCTTACTTGTTAATGGCTATGTAATATTAATACCATTAACCGTTGGTGCTAAAGGATTTTATCTTGTTTGACAGAATAAAAATCAAAACCTTAATATAAAGTATTGCAATAAGAAAATGAAATGTTGTTTGGTTAATAATTGGCGCAGGAGGTAGTCCATTAATAATCCAGCGATGGCTAATGGATATGAAATTTGATGATAAATGATGTTTGTAGACAACCAATTAAATCTCATTTTAGAAGAAACTCGAAAGTTATGGCCTTGAGCATAAAAGTTGATTAGACAATGAGTAGACATTCAAACATTTGTTAAATATGAATTTGGAGTGTAAAGAAAGAAAAGCAAATAAAAAGTCAGGAATAAAAAATAAAAAAGAGAAGAGAGCACTGTAAAGAGAGAAAATATAAGTTGGAGAAAGACTTGGGGTGGATTCCACATGAGTGAGAAATATAAGAGGAAGAAATATTTAGGGT